>JABSTQ010011071.1:0-600000 GCA_013358835.2 Ixodes persulcatus | reverse complement strand
ATCAATTTGCATGTTCAAAATTATTCTATTTCAACAATATTTCAGTGGTATGTACTAGTTGGTTTACCGTCATTTATGCTGTTCTTCATCAATCTGCAAACATTTGCCGTGTCTGGTGCTTCTGTGTGGAACAAAACTGCTAGTTCTGTGTTTGAGGGAGTCACGCCTGCTGTGCAGTTGAGGCTAACAAAAGGTTGCACGCAAGTGGGAAGGCAACGAGACATTGTCTTGGGGTTCAGTCTTAACCTAACATTTGCGGTGGTACGAATGAAAATGATCTGTGGGCTTATGCTCCAAAAGTTCTTTTCTGCTGCTACAAAATGGGCTTTTAGCCACTCCATTAGGTGCTCCAAAATGACTTGGACCAATAACATGACAAAATATGCTTTCACCTTTCATTTCTCATGTTGACACTGTTCAAAAATTATGGCACCTCCCAATTACCTGTTCTATTTTTCATGTCGCACTTCTTTCAGGACTAATGATAATAATAATCTGTTCATTTTCCATCAAAATATGATGGAGGAGAGAAGATTGACTAAACTATGTTTTGTAATAAAGTGGGGATGGTTTTGTTTCAGTGCCTGGATGAGGTGCTGGTGGAAGTGGAGACCTGTGAGGAGTTGCGGCCGCTGCCAGCCAGTAAGCCCAGCTACAGGTGACTACGCATCAAGATGTCATTGTTTTCAAATAGTATATCTCGGGGACGACACAGTAGTCTACTCGCCGAGAATTCTAGGATAAGCCTCTGTCAGCACACTGAAGCGTTTAGTGCTTAAAATGTTGCGTGATGCAGAAAGCATTGTTAACAAATTTGCTACTTGCAGAGCTGTTGGAGTGACCGTTGTGGTGAGAATCTGAGGTGAATGCATTGTACTGAGAGGCTGAAGTGGAGCTTATTGTTAACAATGTGAAGGCTGATAGTAACTATTCGAAAGTAAACTTATTCGGCAGACATCTGCCTGCTTGGGTGAGAATTAAAGTCCAAAAAATGTAGCTTCAACCAAATCTCGAAAGGAAACCAGACGTTTCTAAACCAACTTGGGTTCTTCTGAAGGGGTGACTCAAAGCATGCAGAGTAGCAGCAGCTCCTAACCTCTTTGTCTTCAAAAAAGAAATGAAATATTGTAAAATATTTAAAAATCATGTTTTTGGTTATGTAGACGGTCATCTCTTCAGCTTTTTCTTCAGGTCACGGAGTCCATGTGCGTACACAGAGGACAATGTGCCCAGGGACCTGTATGGGTTTCCTGGCAAATGCTGGATATGCCACAATTCCAAGAAAAGTCTTCTTTGGTTATTTGGCTGCGATGGTCAAATGCGATGGTCTAGAGCAGGGGTGGCCAGGCTGACCCGGCCCAAGAGCGGCAAACAAAACCACGAAACTTCCAAGAGCCGCGGGGGGTGGGGGGGGGGGGTCAAACTTTTGTTCAGAGCAATAAACGAAACTCGAACCACTTTAGATCTATCGGAGTCAAAAGCAGGTCAACTGTACGTAAGGTAGCAGTAGCACACGACTACCAAATGCAACCTGTCTTTCGATTTAAAACGCGTTCCATTTCTCTTTTTGGGGAAGTGCTCATGTGACCAGGAGGAAGGCAGGGGAGTGTGTGTGTGCGTGTGTTGGGGTGGGGGGGGGGTAGGGGTAGGGGTAGGGGTAGGGGAAGGGGCCGGGAAAGGGGCCGCGAGCCGCAGGTTGGTTACCCCTGGTCTAGGGTGTCGCAATGTTCGGTAATGGCACTGCGCTCACTGTCAAACTTCCGCACATCGTTCTTGTGTTGGCGGACTTGCTCGGGAGAGTTCTTGTCTCGCCGATGTAGGTTGCGGGGCACTCTGCGCATGGAATGGTGCAAACCACGCCCTGTGCTCTTTCTTTTGGTAGACAATTTTTTGGTCTTGGCATGAACCTTCCCAGTGTGGACGCAAGCTTGTGTGCCACCAGAATAGCTTCCTTTCTTTTCAAGATTTGGTGGGAGCTATATTTTTTTTTAATTTTTTTCATTCATTGGCAACTGCTTTAAGCTTGCCTTTTTGACTCCTTCATTATTTTTTATATCATCTAGGGGCATGTCCAGCAGCATTGGATTTTTGTCAAGGTTCAAAGCTCGTATAAAAGCGGAGGTCCTGCCTCGCAACTACAAGAGCCGGGAGGAGCTTTTAAATTATATTTTTGTTTGTCTGCTCCTCACGCGAGTACATTGTTAAAAAAATGAACTTTCAGTTTTGTGCGCCGTAAAGTCTCTGTAGTAAAAGTAGTTTTCAAAGGTAAAATCTTTATTATGTCAGTATCTTTACTATAATGGTACACCCAAGTGCCTGTACCAGCATTAAAAATTTGTCGCAGTATTCCTTTATGCCGTAAAATCGCAATAAAAAAGTAGGAAACAAAATTAAAAAAAGAAGTCTGGATTTTGTTTGTAAGTGCTCTTTCAGGTGTCTATCCTTTTAACTTCAAAATATGCTTGAATAAAAAAAAATTGGGGGATATTCATGCGGTGGGATGTATTTAGACAGCGGCAGTTGTGCTGCTTATTCGAAGATATGGCAATAGTCATCGTCACATTGTCGCTAAATTTTTCTCCCACGTGCTTGTAACAGCTACCGCCGTAAAACAATTTTTTATTTTTTTTCTAAAAAGAAATAAATTTGCTCTGCAACACGAGCAATGTGTGAAATACGAAGAGAGTGTTTATTACCGTGGCGTTATCACTCCCACATTTAATCGGTATGGTGACTTTGCTGGCTGCAGCTCTGGCGGCCGGTATGGATTCTCGGATCGAGTGGTGGACGGCATGAAGGTTGTGGTGAACTCGGTTGTGATCAACTTCCAGTCCGCGGCGTTCCAGGCCTCCTTTCAGGTGAGCCGTGTCGGCATTGGAAAGACGCGCCACCGTGTGTCGACTGGCGACATTTGTGTGTCCCGAGTCGATGCCCGGGATGGCAGCGGGAACCTAGTTGGTCACATTGCATAATTGGCTTCTTTTTTTTTTTTTTTTCTCAAAGTGTGGAGAAATTTTTTTGTCGTCACATCAAGAAAAATGAAACCTGTGTATAGTTTTTACGCTGTGCAAAGTAATTCTTTCAAGATTTGGCTGTCTGAGAGAAAACCAATGCTTTTTCCGTTCTAGATGTAGACACATTTAAGGGGTGGTGGGGGGGGTCTCCATCTCCTGTTCTTTTTCCGTGCACTTTGCACTGTTCGTCTTCAGCAACAAACTGTTTGTTTTCGACACTCTTAATGCATGTATAAGTGCTATCCATAGTTTCTGCAGTACTGCAATGCTGTCAAAGCTACCTGCGCAAGTGCGCGGCTTCATTTGGCATCTCTATTGCACAAGAGCATGTGTGAAGGAGATGCAAGATCAAGCCACATGCTTTTGAGGAAGTGTGGGCCCACAGCAGCATGGGAACTACAATGCCCTTGACTATGTAGCGCAGAAAATGTGGCACTGAGTGTACCCCCCCCCCCCCTTCAAGATCTATCTGTATGGAACACTTGTTAAAGACCGACCAACGGAACCGTTTTCCGCAAGGTAGGAAAATGCCCCTCGGGCCCATCTCTTTTCACCCTCTCCTAAAAGTCACGTGATGGCAGCGATTTCTTTCCTGTCGGCTTTTCCTGTAGGGATAATCCTCAAAAATCCCAAAATGAGCGGCTAGCTGCGAGCGCGACAACGGCCTTCAGACTTCCAGGTGCCTTCCCCTCGGTGACGCGGGCTCGCTCAATCCGCGAAACTGAGGGAGTCAGCGCGACCGAACGCTTTTCTCCATGAGCTCGGTCAGAGGAAATCGAGAGGCCGAGATATGCTGGTGTCGTTCCAGCAGCCGCCCTCTGGCATTGCGCGGCTGCTAGCTGGAACCATTCCCGTGTCTTCACAAGGATTGGCTTGCGCAATAAAGGGTTCAGATCATCGATAATCAATTTCTTTCCGAAACATATAAATCAGGTTGCTTTCCCTAATCCCTTCATTACTGTTCGAAACATATATCTCCTCTCGTATGTTGTTCATCCTATTTTGCAGCATTTTGCGTATTTATTTTTCTTTACTTCTGCTTGATGACTGTTTTATAAACCAACACACTGTTTACAAACAAGCCCGCTTTGCCCACAACAGGTGTGGGCACTGCGCATGCGCAGAAGCCAAATTTGGGAGGAATGAAGCATTAGCGCATGCGCAGTACCGACAGCAGCGCCACCGCGGTCGTATGACGTCAGCAAGTTGAGTTGGTCTATAAGTTGATAAAGGCCTTTAAATATTGACGCCGGCTTGCGCGATCAACGCTGTACTGGATTTATCCAATATTGGACAAGATTGGCGTTAGGATGGTAGAGGAAGCAAACCCCAATTCTGACTTCTAATGAAGACGGCGCAGTCGTAAGATAGGTCTTTACTTCTCCCGCCTCCACAACGCCCCATCGTTTGCACTATCACAACTTCTCAGTAACCTAGCTGTATAGCACATATTTTACTCATAGTTACCATAAATGTGGACCCATAGGCTTTCCCGTTATGAGCGAGACGACTTTTTAATGACCGGCGACTCTCCTGAGTGAGAGTAAATATTATCACCTTCACACAACAACCACTCTTTTCTCTACCCCCCCCCCCCCCCTCTCCCGAGTTGGGGAGATATCAGGCCACTCCAGGAAGCAGCCTGCACACAGGGCTTTTTGGCTACTCATTCTCAACACATTCGAACGTGGAAGTAAACACATCGCGTGAACGACGCCCAGTTTATTCGCAACCTAAATAATGTGGCACTACTGTTGGGACCCAATCATTTTCATCATCAATTATGTGTTATGATTTCATGGTGAAAGTGTGTTCGTCGTGATGCCACAGAAGTGATCGATTCAAAGGGAGAAATAGGCCCTCGTATTTATTTTGCGGAAATACTCGCTCCTGTGACGCTCTAGTGCGTAAGGTCAAAACACCCGAGGCAGTTCGTAATACTTTACAACTGTCGATGACGATGAAATATTTGCGGGAAGTCAGTGATGTGATTGCTGCGCCAATTGCGCCAAACTGCGCCAAGGGGCTAACCCTGCTACATCCTGCTACATTTTGCCAAAATATCGGTAATCTGCGCCAAGCCTGCGCCAAATGACCAATTTCGGTCGCCTTTCAAAACCGAAACTAAACTGAGTACCGTAATGAGCACACGTGAGCTAGGTGGCGCAAGCGGCCGCCCGACACAAAGTACCCTGCATCAATCGTTCACCCGGTCTTGCATATTTTTTTCCGTTTTTCCCGCCGTCTCTCGTTTCGCGCTCTCGTCGTCTCGCGTCTTTTTAAAAACATTTTCAAGGATAGACGCGGCTATGTGCGGACGCTCCGACGCTAGCGTGCCGGGTACCAGCCATGCCGTCATGCTGTAAAACTAAACTACGTTTTTGCGCGGAGGGAGTTACTTTGTGAGCTGAAGCACTTGCTCCTGAAAGCAACGGTCGTGGGAGAACTATATTTGGTCCCTGCCTGCCAATCGCCGTGGTCGCGCGACGGCGGGTGTTGCCGTCCCCACGTTGATGCAGATATGGCGCTTTCTAAACTGAAACGTAAGGACCGCCCTAATGTTCATCAACATTCCTGTTCTTGTTTAATACGCTACTAAAAACATCACTCTAGCTCAAAGACTGCTGTGTCGACGTACTGATTACCTAGGTTTTTCTCCGTAGCCTTTCTTTCGAAAGGGACCCCGGTATACGTGAAAAATCTGCCGCGAAAGAGAGTTGGTGAAGAAAAGTGAGCTAAAGCAAAGAAGGCAATGTCTGCACGCTGAACCCGCACAGCGCACTTGTTTGTCTCAAGTTCAGTCATTGCGCAAAGCGCTCCAAGAACTTTTTGAACCTGGCTCGCCATGTCTTGCATTGATGTGCTCAGGTTCTTTTTTGTTCTGTGTGTTTAGCTTGTACCTCGCCAGCCGGTCTGGCAAGCACGTGCGGCTGGACTGTTTTTTGTTGTATGCTGGACAGTTACATTTTGTGTACAATTTTGGGATCAAGTTGGCGATGGAGCGGGGTGGCACGGTTTCGATCGAACAGCCATCTTCGCTCGCGCGACAATTTCGCATTGCACTGCAGTGGTCACGTGTTTCATCAGTTGGAGACTGCTTCCATTTATTATATAACTAGTCAACCTGATGCTGTGAAATTTACTACTAAGCTGGTCAATTTCAAACAAATTTTAACATGTGCAGTTTGGTTCTTATTTACCTATAATGGGTACAAATATATGTATAATTTAACTGAAGCATTGCAAAATGTGTCATATCATTAACATTTCAGTTGCATGTTGAAAGACTCCCAGGTGGTCTAACTTACTTGACTATAAGTTGTTTATTGTGGCGAGCAAAGTGTCCATCGTTTGTCCAGCACTTGAAACAAATATTTTTATTTTTCTAAGAATATCTGCTCCAAAAGCCACGTTTGCTGCTCCGAAACACTGTTTTAGTTGCTCTAAAAGCCACTTTTGCTGCTCCAAAACACTGTTTTGGCTGCTCCAAAGTCCACTTTTGCTGCTCCAAAACACTTTTTTGGCTGCTCCGAAAAGTGCTCCAAAACGGCTGAGGCCAATCACATCACTGGGAAGTGCATAAAATTTCTTACACCATAATGTAGCACCCTAAACAAAAGCATACCTAAACACAACAAAATGCCGCAATCGAAAAAAAAATATATATATATATCCCCCTTTCTCTTTCTCTCTCTCTCTTTTTTTTTTTCTTTCCGCGCCACTACGAAGATTAGCGGCCGAGCAACGAATTTCCGCCAAAAGCCTCGCTTCTTGGAGAAAGGACTCTAGGGTATATGGTGGTGAATCTGTCAAGGAGTTTGTAGAAATAATAGGCGACCATTGAATCTCGCCTTCTGCACAAATCATGCTCGGGATATTTCCATTTTCCTTCCACGCGATTAGAAGGCGAGAAGCTGGGGGTAAATCATGTGCACTAACATTCTGCGTCTAAGAGAGAGTACCATATTTATATGCATGTTAATTTAGATGTAAATAGTTTAATCACTGTGCACAAACATTTGCGGTCTGGAGAATGGCATGGAAGGATGGAAGAAAGCAGCTTGCTGGAAATAGGAAGTCTCCATAGACCCTTTCCGGAATTCAGTCTGGCCACTTTGATCACTAGCATCATCATCTGAAAAGTGGCATATCTGCTATACTAATGGCGTCTTCTGTTTACTGATGAAGGAAGAAGTTGAAGAATCTCCTAAGCAAATGATCCGAGGCCTACACATTCTAGACGTTAGCACGACGTGAAGCAGGAATTGGATGCAAGAGCTGCGTAAGCGTTCATTTCTAACTCGGCTCCAGTCAATATGTTAGCAGCACACACTCGGCTTCAAAGCCCCTTCATGAATAGAAGTGTATCAAGGCATATATGTGGGTTGGCGCTTCGTTCTGACTGCTTGCATCTTTTTCGCCATCGACACTGAAAGATATTGAAAAAGAACTGTACAGTGAAGGGCCCATTCTCGTCTACCGTTTACTTGCGAAAGTGACGGTGCCCCATAAAATACTGCACACCACAGCTTCATTGCCGCCATTAGTACGGTAAAAGTTAAACTGCCATTTGAGTCACCAGATGGCACTGAATTCCGGAAAGGGTCTATTGCATTGCTCTGATGTGAAAAATTATTACGTATTTTTGTCTTATTTCTCTGCGAAAATAAAAACAGCGTTTAGAACCCGAATACTGTGCCGCTTTAAGGCGCCGAAAGGACATAAAAAACCGGGACAACCTGAACAATACGAGGTGCCTTGCTTCACTCAGCTTCTATTCTAAAAAGGCCAGCTGAACTTAGGAAAATAGAATACAGAGAGAGAAAGAGACAGGCATACCGCTGGACTACCAACTGTGGTTTAATACTTCCTCGTCTTTCTGAACCTTGACTTTGTGCTTTTCTTTTTTTGTTTTACAACCCACATAAAACACCACTTATATCCGAAACCTAACTAAACTAAAATTTGAACCACCCGCACTTCACCGGGTCATAAAACACCGTAAATATTGTTTTTCTTTGGTATTGAGCTTGATTGAGGGCTCGCTGACGCACGTAGCTTCGTTTTCCTCGATGGCCAAACTGGTAGATGCCTCAACGACAGGACAAGAGAACATGCAGCATCGTTAAAAGGCACAAATGCAGGTCATCTACCGGCACATTGCCGCAACTGTGCGTGCAGTGCAGAGTTCAACAGCGTTACCATCATCGCAAAACACAAGAAGGAGGAGGAGGAGGAGGAATTCCGTAAAGTAGTAGAGAGGACGGAGTTTGTCATGCGGGAAAAACGCAAGAACCAGTATGCACGAGAGATGCTCGAGACGTTGGCCATCGAGGAAAACGAAGCCACGTGCGTCAGCGAGCCCTCAATCAAGCTCAATACCAAAGAAAAACAATATTTACGGTGTTTTATGACCCGGTGAAGTGCGGGTGGTTCAAATTTTAGTTTAGTTAGGTTTCGGATATAAGTGGTGTTTTATGTGGGTTGTAAAACAAAAAAAGAAAAGCACAAAGTCAAGGTTCAGAAAGACGAGGAAGTATTAAACCACAGTTGGTAGTTCAGCGGTATGCCTGTCTCTTTCTCTCTCTGTATTCTATTTTCCTAAGTTCAGCTGGCCTTTTTAGAATAATGCACCAACAAGCTCAACTACAGCCTGTTACTCACTCAGCTTGTCCTGGTTTCTTGTTTTTCCCGAGCCTTTCAAAAGTGGATGAAAAATTATGAACCGATTGACCCAACTTGCCACATTAGAGCAGTTAATTTTCATTACGACAGGCTCTCTTCAAGCGTCTTGCATAGTTTAGCTTGTACTGGTCCGTTTTTATATTCGGTTCCTTTCAAAAAGTGAGCCCTAAGCTACTGGACCAACCTACACATTCATAATTTTCGGAAGCGGAGACGTGGAGATGCGACAAAAGGAAAGATTCGCCCGCGTTATTTGAGGCCTATAGAAAAGCGGACCGGAAAGAAGGGCCGAAATCTTCTTCAAGAAACACACAATCTTCTCTACAATTCTGTCTAACAATTTGATATGAATTAAGGTATACTTGGACGCCGGCATTATTCGTTCAGGAATCAAGCGAAACTTTGCATCGGATCAATATACGTCTACGTCCACTCCCATTCAAAGATTATCATGTTTTCGACTCCGTACACGGGGTGGTTTTCAGCGGTGGGTTTTCAATCTGACTGCCCGCCAGAGCGCGAGCCAGAACGCACTACGGCCGCGGGCCGTTGCGCTCTTCCCCTTCTTCTCCGTATCAATAAACAATCAAATACCCGGGCGGAGCCGTCAACCGTGCTGGTGTCGGGAACCAGTATGTCTAACTTTTGAAATGCAGGCGTGACGCAAAACACAGAGGCGTCTCGTTCGCCCACTTACGTTCTTCCACGCATTTCTAAACGAATAATGCCGACGTCCAAGTATACCTTCACATCAAACTGTTAGACAGAACTATAGAGAAGATTGCGTGTTTCTTGTAAAATATTTCGGCCCTCTTGTATCCGGTCCGCTTTTCTATAGGACTGAAATAACGCGGGCGAATCTTTCCTTTTGTCCCATTTCCACTTCTCCGCTTCCGCAAATTAAGAATGTGGTAATAGTTGGTGTGGTGGCTCACTTTTGTGAAAGGAACCGACAATAAAAACGAACCAGTACAAGCTTAACTATGCAAGACGCTTGAAGAGAGCCTTTCATAATGAAAATGAACTGCTCTAACGTGGTAAGTCGGGTCAGTCGGTTCATAATTTTTCATCCCCTTTTGAAAGGCTCCATGCAGAAAAACAAGAAACCAGGACAAGCTGAGTGACACAAGGCGCCTCGTATCGTTCAAGTTGTCCCGGTTTTTTAAGTCCTTTCCGCGCTCCTCAAAACGCAGTGTTCGGTTTCTAAACGCTGTTTTTATTTTGGTGAACAGAAATAAGACAAAAATACGTAATACTATTTCACACCAGTGCAATGCAATATAGACTTCAATTTCAAGCAAGCTGCTTTCCGCCATGCTTCCATGTCATCCTCCAAGCCGCGAATGTTTGTGAACAGTGATTAAACTGTTTAAATGTCAATTGACATGCATGCACTATAAATCTGGCACTCTCTCTTAAAAGCAGCATGTTAGTGCACATAAATTCCCTTAGCGTCTCGCCTTCTAATCGCGTGGAAGGAAAAAGAAAATATCCCGGGTATGATTTGTGCAGAAGGTTAGATTCAATGGTCGCCTATTATTTCTACAAACTCCCTAACTTATTCACTATTATATACCCTGGAGTCCTTTCTCCAAGAAGCGAGGTTTTTGATGGAAATTCGTTGCTCGGCCGCTATTCTTTGTAGTGGCGCGGGAAGAAAAAAAAAAAAAAAGATAGAGGGAGGAGGGGAAGGGGGCAACAATTTTCGCAGAGTGATTTTTTTTTTTTTTGTTTTTTTTTGTTTGGTGATTGCGACAATTTCTTGTGTTTAGGTATGTTTTGGTTTAGGGTGCTACAATGTGGTGTAAACAATTGTATGCACTTCCCGCAAATATTTCATCGTCAACGACAGTTGTAAAGTATTACGAACTGCCTCGGGTGTTTTGACCTTACGCACCAGAGCGTCACAGGATCGAGTATTTCCGCAAAATAAATGCGAGGATCTATTTCTCCCTTTGAATGAATCACTTCTGTGGCATCACGACGAACATACTTTCACCATGAAATCATAACAAATAATGATTGATGATGAAATTGATTGGGTCCCAACAGAAGAGTCACCTTATTTAGGTTGCAAATAAACTGGGCGTCGTTCATGCGCTGTGTTTACTTCCACGTTCGAATGTGTTCAGAATGAGTAGCCAAAAAGCCGTGTGTGCAAGGTGCTTCCTGAAGTGGCCTGATGTCTCCCTAACTTGGGAAAGTGGGGGGGGGGGGGGGGGGGGGGGGGGGAGAGAGAAAAGAGTGGTTGTTGTGGGAAGGTGATAATATTTATTCTCACCCAGGAGATTCGCCGGTCATTAAAAAGTCGTCTCGCTCATAACGGGAAAGCCTGTGGGGCCACATTTATAGTAACTATGAGTAAAATGTGGTATACAGCTAGGTTACTGAGAAGTTGTGATAGTGCAAACGATGGGGCGTTGTGGAGGCGGGAGAAGCAAAAACCTATCTTACCACTGCGCCGTCTTCATTAGAATCCAGAATTTCCGTTTGCTTCCTCCACCCTCCTAACGCCAATCTCGTCAAATATTGGATAAATCCAGTACAGCGTTGATCGCGCAAGCCCGCGCCAATATTTAAAGGCCTTTATCAACTTATAAAACAGTCATCAAGCAGAGGTAAGGAAGAATAAATACGCAAAATGGTGCAAAATAGGATGAACAACATACGAGAGGAGATATATGTTTCGAACAGTAATGAAGGGATTAGGGAAAGCAACCTGATTTATATGTTTCGGAAAGAAATTGATTATCGATGATCTGAACCCTTTATTGCGCAAGCCAATCCTTGTGAAGACACCGGGATGGTTCCAGCATCCGCGCAA
Source organism: Ixodes persulcatus (assembly GCA_013358835.2). NCBI lineage: Eukaryota > Metazoa > Arthropoda > Arachnida > Ixodida > Ixodidae > Ixodes > Ixodes persulcatus. Next base: position 588,477 of record JABSTQ010011071.1, on the reverse strand, counting down.
TGCCAGAGGGCGGCTGCTGGAACGACACAAGCATATCTCGGCCTCTCGATTTCCTCCGACCGAGCGGCGTCAGGCCTGCAATGCAGCTCATGAAAAAAAAAAGAAAAAAAAAAAAAAGAGCCTTCGGCCGCGCTGACTTTCTTAAAGGGGCTATGCAACAATTTTTTTACTTTGCGCAAATACCGCTTAGAACGGATCCCTGACGTTAATGACCTATGAAACACGCCTTAGTTTTTCACCCGACGCATTAGAAGTCCCAGAAAAAAATTAAAAAACAACGAGCAGCGTTCACGCCCTCAACTCGCAGCCAGAACAAGCGGCCACGTGATCTGGAGCCGATTATATGCCGCCAATGTTGATCATAGCCACGCGCTGGGGTTGGCAAAGCACAGGACACGCGCCGAGTTCCAGACATTGTTATGGCTCGGCTATTGTCGTCGTTGCAGCGATTGGACACGGGCCACTACTCGAATGCTTCTGGAGCTATCAATTATCACGAGCCTAAATCGAGTGCCCACGCAATGCTCGGGTCCAATCTATGAACCGCATTCAAATATCGTCATACGGGTGTACTGCGATCCCCGCGTTACGTCATCGAAGTTTGCAAGGGAGAGATTGAATGAAAATGATCGCTTTTGTCCTTGAAATTACACCGCAACAAAGGAGTTTCTTGGCCAGTGGCATTGCGTGCGAGTATCCTTGAGTCCCACTAGTGCCAGTAAGCTCGTGTAAAGTGAAAAACATTCCAATTGAATATTGTTGCACAGCTCCTTTCGTAGATCCGGAGCGCTTTCCAAAATCCGCGAGGACGCGGATTGAGCGAGCCCGCGTAAACGAGGAGAAGGCACCTGGAAGTCGGTGTCGCGCTCGCAGCTAGCTGCTCATTTTTCGCTTTTGAGGATTATCCCTACAGGAAAAGCCGACACGAAAGAAGCCCCTGGCATCACGTGACTTTTGGGAGAGGGTGAGAAGAGAAGTGCCCGAGGGGCGTTTTCCTACCTTGCAAAAAATGGTTCCGTAGGTCGGTCTTTAAGGGAGTGACATCACGAAAGGTCCGTTAACGCACTTGCGACTTGACAACCAAGTGCCTTGAAGCCTTTGAAAATCTCTTACGATGATAGGACATAAGTGCACCATTTAGGAGGTGACCCTGAAACTGGATTTCACTTGAGCGAAGGTTCAAGGTTCACTAGAGTGAGGAGTACTTGCGAGATTAAAGATACATATCATCTATGAGAAATGGTGTTTATAACGTCATGAAAGGTTTCTCAAGCCAGCAAAGAAAGAACGATGCGTGGAAAAAAAGAGGAGAAATATACGGCAACTGAAAGTGTTCCCCAGCTGCCTGATAAATAGCGCCAGTGCGGTCTCTCGTCGTAGGAGACATTAAAAGATTTTAAAAAACCACTGAACAAAAAAAATTTTTTTTAAATTTTATACAGTTTGGTTGGGACACGCGTGTAAAAAAATGGATTTTACACGAAAAAAAAAATGAATTTTTTAGAGCAATGTTGACGGCGCAAGACGCGATTTAGTCGGTAGTCACCTCATTTCCACTTGTTTTCTCTGGGCATTTCGGGCGCTTGGAGGAGAGGTGGATCGACCTGGCCATCACGTTGAGGTGGAGAGAGTGTATGACCATCTCGTTAAGGTGGAAAGAGTGTATGACGATTCCGCGACGTCATGGACTTTGCGCGCAGAATTTTATATAAATCTTGCGCCGTCAATATTGCTCTAAAAAATGTTTTTTTGCATAAAATTTATTTTTTGACACAAATGTCCCAACCAGACTGTTTAAAAAAAAAAAAAATTTTTTTTTTTTCCAGTGGTCTTTTAGGGCGCACAGTCGTAAGAAGTCACATGTTTGTGAAGTGGCCTCTACTGTGGGAAGAGGCGTAAAAAGTATGCTCCGTTTTTTTGCTTCTTCACGTGTACCTAGCTATGCGAAAAACTACTGTAAACATTGAGCATTTGGTGGGGACTTACTTTTTGCGAGTGTAGCCAACAAAAAACAGTTGAAACATTGTATGATGCAAATGCGTCGGCCGCGTATAGGGTGCTTGGGTCAGTTTACCGTAGACCGCTAAAATTTCTGTTCTCGCAAAATATGACAATATTCGAGGCTCAAAAAATATTCGCCAAATATTAAACTGAGGAATATCCGGTCATTTGCGGTAAATCTGTGTTGAATGTTCATAATTAAATTTTTAGAAAGTTCCAAATCATCAATTCTCCAAATGAAACTGGATTGAGCGTCCAAAATACTCTATTTGCATTCGAAATTTCGAGTATTCTCCTACCCATAGTTAGAAGCCAGAAGTAGTTGACACGAGCCTAATTTTGCGAGTCGCGTTTGTATCCGGCTCTGTTACCCAGCACTTGACTTGCGTACACCGGGAGCTGCACTGAAAAAACGAAAGACAAAAGTAGAAGCGACACGCTAACGGGTGGTCTTTTTATTTTTTTATCAACTTTTCATCTTAGTTTTCCAAGCGCTTGTTCCTCTTGCGCGGCGGATCGGAACGCTCCTCTCTTGCAGCTGTCGCGGGTGGTGCTGGACAGCCGGACCCCCCGGTGGGAGGCGGGGGACTTGAGGCTGTGCCGGATCAAGAGCCAGGACCAGGGCGAGATCCTCATCTTCAAGCAGCTCGAGTGGCAGATGCTGCGGTTGGAGGCCCGCAGCCGCGGGCCGGGGGCTCCCGCACCCCTCAGGCTCATCACCAACGGGGCGCGCTGCCGCATCGTGCTCAAGAAGCGCCTCGCCGGTGAGGACGGAGCCTCGCCGGTTTCGACGTTCGTTCGCTCCTTTCTCACGCGCGGAAGGGTCTCCCGGATCGCTGGAATCGAGTGCCCCACGAGTTTTCGCATTCGACGACTCTGCCATCAAACCCAGGAGGGTGTTAGGACGTCACCCTAGCGATTCTTCGTTGCACAGTCTCGTCTTTCCGAGAAAAACGCAGCAGAGTCGCGTCCGCCCGAAACCACAGTCTGTCGTGCACATTGCGCGCCGCACTGAACGAATTATTTATAAATTTGCTCCCGAACTGCCGGTGGGCCACTTTGTGACGGCAACTGGCTTTTCGTTGCTGCTGAGCCCGGCAATCTTATTTTGCGGTCACTCCTGCGCCGCCTCGGTGGTGTGCAAAGCCTGCAAGCTAGAGGCCTCCGTAGTACGTGTAGTCCGCTTTGCTTCCACCAAGGGCACGCCGAGGAAAGTTCCCTGGCCCGGAGAAGAAAGCGCTAAAGCCAACCCTATAAATGCTGAGCACTTAAAAAAAGTCACCCCTTGCCGTACTGGCGTGGCAAAGGCGGCGGTAACACGAAGTGTTACGTGTTAGTGTAGGGAAACTGCGTACACATGTGGAGGCTGGACGGCGCGATGAGCGCCCGTGTCGTGCGAGGTAAGCGCGCGAGTGCTCGTTGGACGTGTTACGGGGGGGTGCCATCTTCTGCGGTTGCGGTGTAAATGCGACTTTCTCGGAGCCTGTTGGAGTGCAAAACCCGTTAGCGGAAAACGGATCAATCGGAGCGCGGAACAAAACCTCAACTCGGAACTAATACCTCAACGCAATGCGGCATAAGAGTCTGGTTTTTTTTTTTCTCCGCTTTTGTGTCGCTCCCTTTTGCGCTCCTTCTCTGGGGAAGCCCGTAGCACACTCGTTTCACGAAGCAGAGTGCCGCTGTATGTCTGAACTCGTGATATTTTACCCCCGCCGGGAGTAAGACGCAGGCACTCGAGGAAGAGGTTCGGCTGTCACTGGTGTTCAATCTGTGAGGAGACAAGCTCTTCAAACAGGATAGTGACACCTGAGGTTTTGTCGCCTTCTGAATTTAACTTGACCGGGTAAATCGTGTGCCCACATCTAATCCCTCGGATGGATGGGTGGACGTTAACGGCTGAGCCCTTTATAGTAAGTGATAGCCTGGAGACCAAAAACATGCGATTCCTCTCCCCACTCTCCCAAGACAACTCCTTCCCCTCTGCATTTTGTAACTTTCGCTGAGCAGCGTGGGACATTGCCAGGATGACCTTTGGACGACCTTTGACCCCCAGACTGCAGCATGGTGGCCAGCCGCCTGGTCCTGATCCTCGACGACCTGCTGTGGGCTCTGACGGACGCGCAACTGGTGGCGGCCATCCACCTGTGGCACTCGCTCAGTGTGCTGGTGCGCCGCTCGGCCGCTCAGCGCCGGCGTGCCGCACCCCCTCCCGCTGAGCCGCCCCCCCGGGGTGCTCCGCCCCGCACGCACAACCCCCTGGTGGAGTTCTTCAGGCACCACGACGTGCTCGAGACCTCGTACCACCTGTTCTGCACCCGTATCGACCTCCACCTTTGTGACGACATGGACCCCAAGGGTGAGTCGGCGCTTTTTCTTGTTGACGTCTTGCTGTGGTACATTTGCGAGAGTTTATTTGTTGACGTCTCAATCTTGCGTTCGTGCGGTGCAGAGACCCGGTCCAGCTGGCCACCCCTCCAGGGTGGCGGGGCGCTGCAGGTGGTCTTAGAAAAGCTTTTGGTTGACTACTACCCCTTCCATGGAGTGGGTGAGTGGTCGTGGAACACGGAGACCTTCCTTGTCTTGTTCGACTCAGATTGGGTGTCCTTAGATACATCTTTGAGAAGCATCTGAAAAAAAAAGCCCGAGGACACCTAAGCACTTCTTATGAGTTGTGAATGGGAAAGCATGAATGTCGTTCTTCCGCTCTCTTAGTTGGTCTGCGGCGTAGTGGCATGGTCGGCCATGTTTCAGTACTGCCGAAATAGGGGCCGACGGTCGAGCGCGCGCTCTCATGAGCAGCGCTGAGCTCGGCTGTACAACCTCCTCCGAGTTCGCTCGTGCGGGCTCTGTGGCCAGGCGGCCAGGCCTGCGCCGCCGCGTGCACTGCGCCGCCATGGAGAGGGCTTGCTTCTCTGGTGACGGCTTTTGCAACCACACCGCACGAGAGCCAAGGGGAGCCTCATTCCTTGATCATACCTGCCAATCTGTAGACTTTCAAATTCGTAAAACTCCCGCGGCCGCGGGGGGGGAAGGAGAGGTGTCACGCGAAGCAATGTGCAGCTTAATGTCAGCCTTGCCACCGTGCGAAACGCTTACATCACATCTGCACGTGCTACAGAATTGCAACTTCTCTCCCATTTTGGACCGCACGAAGCACGGACTTCAGGAACACCAGAAAGTACCTCTTTTGAGGTTTCAAGTTCGCCATATCGCCGCGAAGCCACCGTGACCAGGGGAATGCTACGATTTCACGCGCAACAAACACAGACGCCCCACTTCTCGCCTCAATACTGGCCGAAACAGAGAGGCCCAACTGGCCCAACCACGACTGAACACGCCGAACCAACGTGCGCCGCCGAACACACGAACAAAGGCTCTGGGCAACGTTGGCTCTGGGCTTTGGATTGGTTTTGGACGTTTTGGATCCGTGGCCACCGGATAGAGACTGATAGTAAGAAACACGATGCTGCCGCGGACGGTAGCTATCGCCCTCTTGTGGCGGTGCAAAGTACCGCCAGCAACGGTTTTACAAAAAAATGTAAAAAAAAAATATTTTTTTATATATAGAGTCTTTTTCGTAAAATTTGAAGCAAGATTCGTAAAATCGTAAAAGTCAGTCCCAATTCGTACATTTTACGAAAAATTCGGAAGAGTTCGCAGGTATGCCTTGATGACGCGCGCCAGCCAATGGGAGCATAATCCATCACTTCGCTCCTTTTGGAGAGGTGCATTTAGCTGACGTTTTGTGTGGTTTATTGCGCGGCTTCAAAGCTAGGATGCTTCAGGTCGTGGCTTCGCTTTGCTCCTTTGGGACAGGGGAATTCAGCTGCTGTTTGGTGCGGCTGATGACGTTGGCTCGCTCCTTAAAACAGTTAATGCTTTCGCATAAAAAAAAAAAAAAAGAATTTGAAACTTTGGAAGGGAAGAAATTATGCGCAGGTCTACTATAATAGTAGCTGCCGAGACAGCTCCAAACCAGTGATAACATACCGTATTTACTCGAATATAAGTTGACCACAAATATAGGTCGAAGCCTTTATATTAAACTCGCTAAAAATAAAAAAAAAAAATAAAAAAATAAAATATAGGCTGACTTTTTTTTTTTTTTTTAACAGGAAAGTTTGGGCGAAAGAAAAGAGTTCTAAAGCAAAGACTCCTGAGCGCTTCTTGTGAGTTGTGAATGCGAGAGCATGAATGTAGTTCTTCTGGTCCCTTAGTTCGTGGACGGCCACGTTTCGCTACTGCAGAGGTAGCGTATACTTGGGAGAAGAGCGTGTTGGTTAAAGTCAAGGATGAAGAAAGAATAAAACAATTAAAACTGGGACGACACGACACATCTTTCAACTAGCAACGACGAGTAAAAATGTCAACAGCGAGCAGCCGACTATACCAAGGAGGGAAAGGGAGGAGAAGAGGAGAGAAGGGGAGATAAAAAACACGCAAAGTGCAAGTCAGAGATGGGGGTTTAACTCGGATTTTAGAAATTCAACTTTAGTTTTCGTCAGCAGGAGGGAAGGGTTTGACACGTTTTCGTTTGCAATGGTGATGGCGAATGACTCTATGATCTCCCTGCCAAATCTGTTGTCATGCCCCCCCAGGATTTTTGTCTCATCAAAGATGGGATGACAAGGCGAACACGAACGGGCATGTATGACTATGGGGTGATAGGAATCTGGAGGGGCCTTAGAAACTTTGTTGTGATGTTCCCCTGAGTCTGTGATTGGTGCATCTGCCAGTCTGACCTATGTATCAAATCGTTGTTTTCTTCATCCTTCACGAAGTCTTGCTGTCATCTTTCAGAAGATAGCTTCAAATTCCAGCACATGAGGCTCGTCAAGGCAGGGTTTCCCGTCGACCTTCTCCGATCAGTAATGGAAAGGCTGATTCGTGGGCCTGATCGCCAGTCACCAGCCACAAAAAAAGAAAGCCAGATTCGCCGTCATTCCTTACGTGCACAATTCAGCCCACCGGATAAAATCCATTGCCTCAAAGTTCGACACGAATGTTGTTTTCTCGTGCCACATGTGTCTTAAGCAACTCTGTCAACAAGTGAACAACAACCGGATTCCGATTAGCTGCAATGTTAAACACGAAAAGAAATTCATACCATGCCAAGAGAAGAAAGTTTACCCTATCCCTTTGAGCTGCGGTCATCAATACATAGGTCAGACTGGCAGATGCACCAATCACAGACTCAGGGAACATCACAACAAAGTTTCTAAGGCCCCTCCAGATTCCTATCACCCCATAGTCATACATGCCCGTTCGTGTTCGCCTTGTCATCCCATCTTTGATGAGACAAAAATCCTGGGGGGGCATGACAACAGATTTGGCAGGGAGATCATAGAGTCATTCGCCATCACCATTGCAAACGAAAACGTGTCAAACCCTTCCCTCCTGCTGACGAAAACTGAAGTTGAATTTCTAAAATCCGAGTTAAACCCCCATCTCGGACTTGCACTTTGCGTGTTTTTTATCTCCCCTTCTCTCCCCTTCTCTCCTTGGTATAGTCGGCTGCTCGCTGTTGACATTTTTACTCGTCGTTGCTAGTTGAAAGATGTGTCGTGTCGTCCCAGTTTTAATTGTTTTATTCTTTCTTCATCCTTGGCCAGAGGTAGCGGTTGACGGCCGAGCGCACGCTCTCATCTAGTGGCCGTGCTGTGCTGAGCTCGGCCATGCAGGCTCTCCGGAGTTTGCCCGATGGGCTGTGTGGCCAGGCCTGCACCGCCACACGTCTCGCATGCGGCTGGACCGCTGCGTGTGCTGTGCCGCCATGGAGAGGGCTTCTCTGGTGGCGTTTATTGGAACTACGCCTCGCGAGAGCCAATGGGGGCCTCTTTCCTTCATGACATGCGCCTGCCAATGGGGGCTTATATATCAGATCGTGGCTTCACACCATTGGGAGAGGGGAGTTTAGGTGCCGTTGGGTGCGGCTTAAAGCTGATGATGTCGGTTCGCTCCATGGGACAGTTAATGCTTTCGCCTCAAAAACAAACATTTATTTACAGCGCTCTCAGCTGAATGGCGTCACTGTGTAACATCACGGTGACACGTGCGATGCGAGATTGTTGCACGACGTCTGAGTGTCACGTGACATCGCGGTGTCACGTGTGACTTCACTGGGTCGCAGAGTTACGTGGTTTCACGCGACACCAGGAAGTTCAGTGGATAAATTTTCCTGCTAAATTTACCGGAGGAATTTTCCCGCTACGACAAGCATGAATCGTGCCCCCAGATCCGCCGCAAAACCTCACGAACAATGACTTTCGCCGTAAAAGACAAACGGTTTTTATCGAGCTTGGGGTTCTACACCCACTGATTTTTCGCCCCTTCCATCCCTTTTGCCGTAGCGAGTCCCCGTGCCCAGTGGCTCAAGTACAGCGAGCCATCGTCTGGCCGCCAGGCCTGGGTGCAGCAGCTTCTGTCCCGGTGGGCGGAGGGCAGCCGACACGCTGTGCTGCAGAGGGCGCCACCGCACGGCGCCACACCGCCCCAGGACGGCTGCGGCAGCCCCTCCTCGAACCAGTCAAGCGACTGGCGCTGCCTCATGTCCAGCTGCCTCCTGGTTCGCCTTGAGGAGTTCGCCATGCAGCAGGTGGTGCCACCTCTTTATCTGCCCGTTCATAGGCCTGAGAATCGTTGAGGCCTCACTGACCCCTGCGTTCGTGAAACAAAGACAAAAGAATGAAGCCCGGGCTGTTGTTCATTAGAAACATTTCTTTATTTTTGTTTAACGAGGGTTTTGTTCCATCAACACGAAAGTTTGTAATAACTCGGCGATTCACATTTTTACGCACAAAAAATCTAAAATTCTATTGTGACCTGTCCGCAATAGGTAACGACACAGAACCTGTATAGATCAACGCTGTTTACGAACAGGTTGGCACTCGCCCAGACCAGGTTTGAGCACTGCACGTGCATCAGGGTTGGGCAGAAATACTCAAAAATGTATTTGGAAATACAAATACTGGAATACATTAAAATAGTAGCTAAAATACTGATACTGAAATATATCTGTAAGTGTTTATCGCGATACGTATCGGAAATACATTTTAAATAGAGGCAAAAAGTATTTGGAAATACAAATACAGGAATACATTTTAGGGAGGGCAGAAATACAAATACAGAAATACTGATAGTGCAATACATTTTTTCAAATTTGTTTGAGACGCCAAATGAGATGAAGCTTAAAGTTGGAAGTGTAAGTTTTTGATCCTGAAATTACTTTCCCGTAGGCTTGGCACTTTGCCTTGAAGGTAGTGATTTCGGACGACGAGTAGTCTTCAGTGGGCTCAAAAACACGTTTCATCAAAAACTGACCGCGGTCCCTTCCCTGACATCCTGTCTGTCTGACGAGGGATGCGAAAAGACTTCGACCTCTAAATAAATTTTATGTCATTCTAAATCCCATCAAAATGTCACCATGCCCCTGTCCAATAAGGACGCCCCTGTCAACATTTATCATATGACGTCACGGTGGAATGAACTGGTATTTGTTGTCTTTAGGTGTGACCTTGAACAGAAACTTTGCCGCGCTGTTGTATGAAAGGACTACGTACTTTCGTTGTAGGTTACCTCGTTGAAGATCATGCAGGCAATGTCATTTGTAATTTTCGAGAATAATGAACCACCTGAAGCATCCTGGAACACATGTCTTATCTTCTGTTACGGTTGATAAAACGATACGGTGGCATCCCTGTTGTGAAGGTCCTTCCTACCGAACCTCCGCCACCGACGCATGGATTGCAGTCCTCAAGTTTCTTCTTGCATACTCCAGACAGAGACCTCGTGGTTTGCGACCTGATATTGCCGGAACAAGTGCGAGCTCTCCGAGAAATAGCGCGCTCGAGACGAGTCGCAGGTGTACGAAGTCTGGGTCGGCACAGCGAGGCCCCGTCTGACCTCCGTCCCGGGTTTTGGATCACCAGAGCAGCGGGTCACTTTCGCGTCGACTGATGACGTACCCTTGAGCCGTGCAATATTACGGCCACAGCCGCAGACGCATTCGAATATGTGTTGAACTTTACTGCGTGAGTCATCCTACTATTTCAAGTCAACCACCGCCAGGCTCGTGCTGCAATGGACTGTGAATCAGCTTTGCCGGCTGGGTGTGCTGTGTACTCTAAGGCAAAAGAGACGGTTAGCAGCGGGCTTTGGATCCCAGCAAACAATGACTCAAGAAACCCCTACCTAAGGACCTGCGGCACAAGAGGCTCTGACTCCACTCCTGGCACGCCACCTGGTTCGAGTTTCCGACTACGCAACACTCCTCAGAAGAAAGAAGAGGACGCATAGAAAAATAGTTTGGAGAATCGTAAGGAACCTTGGTCAGCATGGTAACAATGCCCCAGCATCTCCTTGACCCTAATGTCCTCAGAAGTAAAAGAAAAAAATGCGTTCAGATTTGTTGTTGTTTGTTGTTTTGTTTTTTTTTGGGGGGGGAGGGGTATTTATCAAGATATGTAATGAAATACATTTCACCCTGATTGTATCGCGATACTAAGAAACATTCAAAATGTATTTCGATACAGGAATACAGATACTGGTGAAAAAAAGGTATCGCGATACTGAAACACAGATACGAAATGTATTTCTAAAATACTATCGCGATACTCTTGTATCGCGATACTGCCCAACCCTGACGTGCATGGAGACCAGATTTGCGTAAAGGGAAGCATCTGCGCGCACGCCGTGCCGACGGCAGTGCCACCGCAGCGACGTGACGTCAGAGTTGCGCATTGGTGTGTACGTCGTCTGTGGGAAGCTCTGCATGGCAATGCTAGAAACTGTGGCAACCAACTTGATTCTCTTCTTGTTTGGTTGCACGCGTAACGGCACTTAACGGCCTGACCGCAGCAAACATACTGTAAAATCCCGAAAGGGCGCCCACAGCCGATTGATGGCCCACCCCCCTTTGTTGCCCAAACGTCTATTTCAGTCACTCTGCCGATACATCGCCCACCCTCCAGGAATAGCGATTCCCAAAAGTAGTAAAAAAGCGCGGGTAGAATTTTTTTTTTTTTTTTTTGTAGTTTTTGATTTTTTTGCAAAGGGAAAAGGTTGCAATTTGGAGGACTAGAGTGGTAAGGGGGCAAATTTCGACAAAGGTTCAAGGTTACTCTTTCGGTGCCCCCGCATCCGATCGTTCGAATTGATAAACGTAAAGGAAAACAGGTACGTTGACCTGACCATCTCATTCCTCGATCTGCCAGTGAACTGTGAAGACGTTTCTCCTGCGGTCCCAGGATGAGGTCCAGCTACATTATCCAGAAGAGGGTGGAAATCGTGGAGTGGCACCGCAAGAACGGAATCAAAGTGAGCAAGACTGCACGCCACTTCATGGTTGACAGAAAGCGTGTACGGGAGTGGAACACAAAATACCAAGTGCTCGTGCAGCAGTGCCATGGAAAGACCAAGCTAAAGAGAAGGATGGGTACTGGATCTACCATTTTCAGTGAAGAAATTCACGACGCATTGATGGATTTCCTGGAGACTGAGAGATCAACCGGTCGAGTCGTCAGCAACCGGCTTTTTCAAGAGCACTCGCGACAGCTAGCGGCACAGATGGGTCTGGGCAACTTTCAAGCATCGTGCCAGTACATTGCTCGCTGGAAAAAGCGCTACGATGTGTCAATGCGAGTTGGGACAAACTAAAGTCAAAAGCTGCCTGCTGACTACGCTGAAGCGATTGCGGTCTTCAGAAAGGCTGTTTCGACTCTTCGCCGGGAGCATGATTATACGGATTACAACATTGCCAATATGGACCAGACCATGGTGCAAATGGACTGTCCAACAACAAGAACGAACAACGCTACCGGTGACTCAATTATTTGAATCACAACACACTGACTGTGCCCGGAGAGGTATGACCCTGGCTTTGTGTGCAACGGCAGCTGGAAGTCAAGCTTCCAGCGTTGATTGTGCTTAAAGAGCCAACAGGCTAGATACCCCCCAGGGCACTATTTGCACTCAAGATTCCAGGTATGTTGTTTTTAAACTTCCTCTGCTGTTGATAAAGGTAGCTACATGCTTAGAACTATGCAAGACAGAAACAAAATATAAAACCTCCCCACTGTAAACTGATCTTTCAAACTTGCAAAAAAAATGTGATTGTGGCGCCATCAGTTACCCTAAAGCCACGCCAATTTCGTCATGCTTCGCCATAGTTGCAAAAGATGGCGCAGCCACTGCCCAATTTCAATGGTCAGGCATTTAGGTATGCCCAGTGGGTAGTCCGCATTTATCCACCGATCGTGTTTGAGACCTGTTGCCTTTGTGCTTTCTTACGGCATGTGCTTTCGTAAATCAATCGGTCCCAAGTTGTCAGTTATTTTGTACTGGTATTCTTTTCAGGAAATATGCGGGTCACATCATCTAGAAACGGGTGGATGACCTCTCTCGTCCTCCATATGCAGAATCTGGGGACTGAACGTCGGCGACATGAGAAGGCTCCTTGTTCTGGATCAGGCGCCGATTCATAAAACTGAGGCTGCCCGAGAGGCTCTCTACGCCAGGGACACAGACGTAGCCCTGATACCAGGTGGCTGCACATCAATACTGCAACTCCCCGACGTCTCGTGGATGAAACCGTTCAAGGATGCGTTGCGCGAGCGTTGGGCCGTGCTCTTCCAGGTGGGCGAGCTGACACACAAGGGAAATTCAAAGAAGTCGTCTAGGCAGGACGTCGTAGACTTTGTGGCGGAGGCGTGGGCCTCCCTCTCTGAGGACATGGTGCGGCGGTCCTTCAGGAGGTGCGGCATTTCAGCGAGCCTCGATGAATTCAATGACTGTTTGGCGTCGGTGGATGATGTGACAGAGGCGGGACCCAGGGAACTTGAGAGCCTGGTGGACGAGGCCTTGGACTTGATTTCTGACAGCGGCAGTGATGTTTTCTTCAGTGGAGTTAGCGACGTTGATTAGCGAGAATAAAGGCACAAAGAAATCTGCCGTTTCTCATATTTTTAGTGGTTTTTGGAGTTGACTACCGAAACATGGCCCACCTCACTTTTTGCTACAATTACCTCCGGCAAAAGGGTGGGTGCCCTTTCGGGATTTTACGGTAGGTTTATTGAAACGGATATATAAGGAGAAATCGTCGGGTTACAGGTAAAGGCCATCTCATAAGGAAGAACTGTGCACAAAACTTTGGCGCGATTTTCAGTCTCGTGCCCCACATCAGGTGCCGTCCATGGTTTTTCTTTTGCCATGCAAGCATCATTTAAATCTTAGTACGACGAAAATCGCACTGCGATGAGTCGCAAATTGCACCAAATGAAATTGGCTTCAAACTTGCAGCAGCTACCAATATGACGGAAGTAGTCATGTGCGAATAGTTAATTTTGAGTTTGAGGCAAATAGTGGTTTTGGCTGCATATTTTTTAATCGAATATCGAATAGTTTCTTCGAGCCTTTCACTACTGTTGCACCGTGCTTAACGAAAACCCAGCTAAACTTGTGAAGGTTGTTCCAAAGCTTCCACTCGTCCATTTATAAGGTAATTTTAATCTAACTATATTTATGGACTGACCTTTGAAAGTACAATGCCTTGGGATGGCGAGTAAATGACGGATTTGGCATAAAATGAAGCATATAGAGATGCCCGGCTATACCTAATTGAGTTGATTTATATACCTTGGTATATGCAAATACTCTTTCTTAAATCTCAAATTTAATATAAACAAAAGTATCGCAAATGATGAACGTAGGTTGTCGGGGCACCTACACCGAACGAATGTTCTTGCATAACAGCCACAGCTAAATTTTAAAGGGATAGCTTTAAGAAGCTCGTGTTGCAGAAAAGTTGGCGTCGGTGGTGTGGGACGGAAAAAATCCTGATTGGTCGATAGGGTCATGACGTCACAGCCACATGACCTCGCACGGGAATTTCAAACAACCCACAATGCTCACGTGAAACGTAGCGTCACGTGTGGAATGAAAGGGATTAAAACGTGACATATAACGTGAATTAAAGGTCGCCTTATGTCTCGAATGATTTCACTTTATAAAGTAATTCATTTGCCTTAAAAGAAAAAAATTCGAAGAATTTGTAGGCGGAATTCGAACCCACGACCCTTCGGTTGCTAGAAAAACACGCTACCCACTAGGCCACGCAGACACGCACGGTTTGGGAACGAGCGGGTGCTTGTATGTTTAGATAGCGCATTCCACTCTTAAGAAAAGACTCCCAGAAAAAATATTTCTGCAAAAAAAGTTGATTTTGGAAAAAGCCATATTTACATCTACCAACATCTAGAGAATATTCCTAGAAAGTTTCATTTGTTTACACTGCATAGTTATTTTTGTATAAATTATTTTCGGTCCACCTATGCTAAAGAAAAGGTAGAGGTTCGAACACATTTTTCTCCATTCCACTTTTTGGCATAAATTTCCCTTTAGGAAAACTATCCTCTGGTAATGGGACAGATGGAAAGGCTCGCTTCTTGTTTTTCCTAACCTAAATTTAATGGGCAATGCAACTTGTGGAATTTTTTTTTTACTTTGAGGATGGCTTTTATAAAATATTTTGAAAATATTGTCGATAACATAAAAAGCCAAAACAATTTTTTGATTTTTTAGTGCGATGTTAGCAGGAATAAATTATTTTTTGGAAATTTTGTTTTCACAGCTGCACTCTCCAGGCAGTCTGCTGCGTATCTAGTCAGGTTTCTTAAACAATGTCAGTGTGTTCCTGATAAAATTGACTAATTTATTTCATAGTTCATGTACACGAATAAAACTTGACGTTGTATTCTGCCTTGCAACTGCCAATACATTCTGCAAATTTTATTCATATGAATCAAAGGTTCAAAATTTGACCCTTGTGGGTAGTGTCCCACCTTAAAGGCGAAGCTTAAGCGTCCTCGTGTAATTTTTGAAAATTTTACTGCAATGTAGATATCACCATTTACAAAGTGTCAGTTTCCTTTTAGATACACCAGGCACGCGCATGCACCATCCCGCTTTGAAAGTGTGCTTTTCTCCCAAGCGCGCAATTGTGATTCATATTCATACTTTTCTAAGTGTTGATCTTGCGGGTTACCTTGTTGAGTGCGCATCTTACCGAGCATCGGTGCACTGCAGAGAAGCAACACCCGTGGATCTCTCTTCCACAGGTGTTGCTTCTCCGCAGTGCAGCTGTGCTCTGTAAGAAGCGCACTCAACGGGGCTAACCTGCTGCAATCAACACTTTAAAAAATATGAATATCGCGGTTCATCTGGAAGTGAATTTCGAATAGCATATTATTCGAAACTACTATTTGAAATTTCGAATATTCGCACGACGCTAGACAAAAGACAAAATATTGCACCGTAGCAATCTGGCTTCAGACTCGCAGCAGCTACCAACGTGACAAAGACATTTAGCAGCAACTTCAAAGCTCATTCGAAGGGGGTCACGCCGCGGCACGCTTGTCGGTGCTTCGGTCCGGCGTCGGAGACCGCATGCCGACTCCGGTGTGAAGAGCATCTGCTCGACTGTCTCGCAGGTGTGCACCTCGGGCCGGGGCGCGCGCCGGCGCTTCCTGGCCTCTGAAGGCGCCACGGTGCTGCTTCCTGGCGAGGCGCTCCACCTTGAGCTGACCTACTACTACCCGTGGCCGGGCAGCTCGCCCACGGTCAACCACAGCAGCCCGCCGGGCCTGTCGCCCGGCTCCCAGCCCGGGGGCGTGCCCGAGCCCCACCTCTTCGCCCACCTGGGCCCCATGGCCCTGAGGGTGGACCTCACCACCGTGCTCTGGGCACACGCCTTTCTGCACAGCGTGCGCAAATGCACGGTGAGGAAAGCGACCCCGCTCATCGCGACGTTTGCTCCGGAGATAGGGTTGCCAAATGTTAGGATCACGACACCCAGCAGCATCACGCTCCGGCTTTCTGCGACGTCATTGATTGCCACTTCTTTTGATTTATGATCGGGATAGGATGCCAGATGCACCAGTCGAAGAGGCATTCCAGGCTCCGCGCCATAGATCGTAGCGTCTGATAATGTGATTGATATGCCGCCTTCTTACGATTAGTCGGGTCGGCCAAGTGGAGCGTAGGCAATGGGTGTGTACTCACTTTCTTCAAGTGTGTATTCAGTATCCAGTATGCAGTCACTTTCTCTAAATGTGTATTTATAGACGAAAAATGCACACAAATGAATTGTACCGATCCAGTGGAAAAAAGGTTAGAAAACCATCAAAAGACAAAACTTGGCAGAGCCGGGATTCAAACTCCGGGCCTCCTCGCGGTGTTATTTAGCATATTTCACCAGTAACGAGGGCGCCCGGAGTGTGAACTCTGTTCTGCCAAGTTTTGCCTTTTGAGAGCTTCCTAACTTTTATTTCTGTTTGATTGGTACGGTTCATTAATTAGCATATTTCGACTATTGAATGCGCACACAATGTATAATCCTAAATAGCTACAGTCAAACCTCGTTATAGCGAAATTGAAGGGACGTCTAAATTTTTTCGTTGTAGCCATTGTTTCGTTATAGCTGTATTTGACCATGACCGTAATCATCGCATGCAAGGGGGTGTACTTACCACCGGGTGCGTCAATGCCGACAGGAGACGGCACGGCCGCCGTGTCCTCAATAAAGTATCAACGACCCCGCTTAAATAACGTGCAATGAGAAAGTGGTAGCATTTTCCGCAGAAGTCAGCAGCATTTACTACATAACATACTCTTAGTGACAAAAGTCATTCTTGCACTTCATGCAGACTTTTGTTAAAAAAAGTCCATGATGTTTTGCTGTTGCGTCTTCCTTAGACGAAGGACAGCCTTTTCAGCAGCAGCAGTAAATCGTAGACCGTCTTTGCTGTCTTCACGCGCGCTAAAGTAGCGGCATAACAAGTCCACTGCGTCCAGCGCCTGCGACGATGTTAGCAAGGGGAGCGCACAAGATTGCGGAGTGTCGCAGTCCTCAACGCAGTCTTCGTCACTCGTATCATCTGTGCCGGTGACTGCGAGCACAATGTCCTTGTCAATACGCTCCTCTGTCATCACCACATCGGCATCCATGCTCACATAGCTGCAAAATGATTCATTCTGAGACACAACACCGGTGTCGTGAAGTGCCTTCCACGCTGCTACGACCTCATCCAATGCGGCAGCTTTGTCTGGTACAGTGATGAAGTCCACCCACTCGTCGTCGCCAAAGTAGCCTGCGTGGCGGGCAAATGATGCGTGTCTGAAGCAGTTTGCAATGATGCTCGGAGTAACGCTGATCCACGAGGCCTGAAGCATCTCGATCGCCATATGCAAGTCGATGTTGGTCTCGTGTTTCGGGCTCATGTTGGTCAACAACCTGTCAATCAGTCGCTTTCGGTAGTCCGTTTTGAAAGCCATGATGAAACCTTGGTCGAGGGGCTGTATTATCGCCGTGCTGTTTGGAGGCAAAAAGCAAACTTCAATGTTCTCAAGTACAGCACTTGTGTGGTGGGCTGTGCAATTGTCTAAGAAAAGGCAGATCGTTCTCTTCTGCTTCTTGAGCTTCTCATCCCAGTCACGAAGCCATTAGGCGAAAATGTTTCTTGTCATCCACGTCTTCTTGTTGGAAACATACTCCAATTTCCCCGCTCTGTCCCCTATGGTGTGTCGAATCTGTTCACTTTCTGGGTTCACTCCGAGTGTCTTCTCTTCAATTATCTTCCTCAGTTTCTGCTTTCCTTTGAAGCAGCGTGGAGACGCGCTCTTCCCGATCACCAATGGCTGCATCTTCTCCGAGCCGTCCATGTTGGCACAAAGAAGCACATGATGCGCACCTTGCTTTGCTTCCCGCCATGGCAACGAATGCCCTTGAGCGACAGAGTTCTCTGCGGCAGCATTTGAAAAAAAAAGCTCGAGGTACATCTAAGCACTTCTTATGAGTTGTGAATGCAAAAGCATGCAAGCCGCTCATCCGCTCCCTTTTTCGTCTGCTGCATACTTTTCGTCGCTGGTCAGTGCGCGTGCTCCCCTGGGCACGCTGACCTTGGACGCTACGTGTTAACGGCGTGCTGATGGACACGCAGCGCCATGGGGTGAGCGGTCGTGGAAACTGACGAGTGCATCGGCCAGTGGGAGCCCCGTCGACGCGTGCCAGCCAATGGAGCTGGAGGCGAAATCCATCAGCTTTACTTTGCTCTTATTGGGATCGCAGAAACTAGGTGCCGTTTTCGCGCTTCAAACTGATGACGTCAGCTCGCTTCATGGGACTGCAGTTAATGCTTTCGCACTAAAAAGTCCCTTCTCAGCGTTTAATACATCTAGTTCGTCGTGCTGCTTCAACAAAGGACCAGTGGTGCTCTTCATCCACGCCGTAGCCTCTTCTTTGTCCACTGACTGACACTCTCCACCGATGACTTTCTTGATAATGTTGTGGTGTTCTTTTATGTGCTGCAACCAGCCAGCACTCGCAACAAAACTGTCGAATCTCACGATGCAAGCAAAGTCTTTTGCCTTCTTCTGGAGCACCGGAACATTTGAAGCTCTGGTGTCCAGGAACTATGCAAGCAATGGGCGCATTAAGTCGGCGCTCCTTTACTCCTACTCCGACGCTCCGAGTTTCATACCCCGAGCGCAGCAACTAAACGGCGCATAGCGTACAGGAGCGCAACACACCGAGGCTGCGTTCCAAACCTACTCGAATGGATCCGAGTTACCCTGGCGGATTATGTCACGTGACAACAAAAATAGAGAAACGCTGGACGCGGGTAGGTTTTTGATAACCACCTTTACCCTAGAGTTAGATCGAGTAAGTTCTGGAACACGGCCAGAGACTATCGACGGGCCACACGAGCTCCTTCCGACCGTGGATACGGGTGGCAGAAGCTGAAAATATTTCGAAGATAAATAATTAGGCCCGTGTGGAGCGGCAGAGTCTAAAGCAAAAGAGACGGCAACGTTATAGAGTTTCTACGAACGTTTTAATATTCCTGAAAGGATTGAAGACTCGCTTCGTGCACATATGTGGAAGGTTACCTAGCTTGGCCGATCTATTTATTGACCATGCATGCTGTTCCGATTTAAATTAAAGACAACACTCTTGAACCCACTCGTCGACGCAGGAAACCCTCAAATTTGTCAGAGATTCCCTGGTTCGGTCGGTTCCGTCTCGCAGCGAGACGGAAGCTACGCCGATACCGGCACACCGTCGTTCGATAGCACGTCAATTCGTTTTTAGGCGGTATGCATGAACAAACCTTTCCCGCAACGCTAACTGGTGTTTTGGCTTTCCAGTCTAAGTATCTTTATTCGCTGCGGCTGGGCTGAACATTCTAAACAGGGCAGCAGTCTGACTGTCTTTTCATCGCAACTTTTCTGTCGCCGAGCTATCGGCACCCTCGTTCGACAGATCAATTCGTTGTCAGGCAAGACGCACGAACAAACCTTTTCCTCGAAGCTCACTCATGTTTCGGCTTTCAAATCGAAGTATCTTTATTCGCTGGGCTAAGCATTATAAAAAAGACAGAGCGGTTTGAATGTCTCCTCATCTCGACAACTTCTCTGACGCTATGCTATCGGCACGCTACCGTTTGATAGAGGAATTTCCTTTTCAGGCGAGATGCACGAACAAACCTTTTTCAGAACGCTAATTGCTGTCTTGGCTTTCAAATCGAATCGTTTTTACCTGCTGGATTAAGCACTAATCTACTGAAAAGGGGCAGCGGTCCGGCTACGCCTTTCGTCTCGACGATCTCAACAGCAGCGCAGCCATCTTGTTTGTTTACGTGACATCACGGAGCGCGAAGAAGTCACTCGCGCTCCAAGAAATTCTGGGTGCACGAAGAGCGCGCTCGAGTGTCAGTCTCCGGTGGCACTCCTCTCAGTTTAGTGGAAGGAGCGCCAAACTCCCGCGCTCCGGAACACGGACTTAACGCTCCCAATGCTTTCTTCACTGCTTCAAAAGCAGCAGAACGCAGCTTTTTGCAGCTGCCTTTCACGCCACGTGCGATAGCGTCCGCGATGATGTCTTCGCTGCCAAGGATTGTGGACAGCGTGCTTGGTGCAATGTCAAACTCCTTTGCCATTTGGCTTCTCTTTGTGCCTGCCGCAACAGCCCGGAGTATTGCTGCCTCCTCATCGAGGGAGATTGCTTTCCGCTTTAGCTTGGAGCTGGAGCTGCCTGTGCTTATCTTGGTGCAGTGGAACGGGGAAATCGGACCAAAAATACGCACTAGGGAAGCGCGGACCGAAGAAACTTGAATGAACCGCTCTCCAAGACCGTGGGTTGAGAAAGCCCTTGCCTTCCGCCGCCAGGCCTACCGGTCGCGTCTCCTATCTTTCCGTTCGTGTCCTCCTCTCCCTCCCGGCGCCGCAGACTTGAGCGGGCTGCGTAGCTGTTTTTTCACCAGAGAGATGGCGTCAGGTGCCCGCACTGTGCTCCTTGATCCCGGCGTGTTTATCCTACGGTATCACGCGGAGCGGTCGGAGCGGCGTCGGGGCTTTCACGCCGGAGGCAGTGGAGATCGCGTTGGAATGACGGCAGTCGTTCTGGTGTGTCATATATCGTTGTATTTAGTGCAGTCGTTGGGTTAGTTTTCATTTCGAAGCAAAAATGGTTTGTTATCAGGGTGTTTAGCGACCGGGAAAACCGGGAATTGTCAGGGAAATTTTATTTACCGGGAAAAATCAGGGAATTGTCAGGGATATTTTCAAAAAGCGAGCCCAGTCAGAGGAAAATGAGCCGGAAACGCCATCGAGTGCCCTGAGCAAAGACTTGAGAGCTTGGGGGCAGAAATATAGGCAATAAATTCTGCTTAGAGCGAAGCGCGGGCTCTGCTTACCCGATGTAGAGTGCGCTACCCGATGCAAAGAGAACAACCGACAAATCCAGTCAAAGCCTTGGATTGGATTGGATTGGATTGAGAGCGTAACACTAGGCTGGATCCAGTTGGAGCTACTCGATTTAGTAACAAATGGGAAAGCCGCAGACCCTGATCCAATCCAAGCCGAAAGTATCCGAAAGTGCACCTGCGACATGTTGCCATTTGGTTATTGACGTGTGTGGTTGGGTTTCGCGTTTTCATCGTGTTTCTGAAAGTGGCCTCGTCACTGACGATGTCGGCGGTTTGAAAGTGCTCGTTTAATCTGGACTGGACGAACCCGAATATTTCGGAATATGCAAGTTGGATTCGCCCCGTGCAAAATGATCCTCACTGTGCTCAATGCTGAATGCCTTGTGTTGTAATGGTTATATATTTAACCGCCTCTAGAGTGGTCAGGGAATTTCACTTGAAATGTTCAGGGGAAACCTGGAAAAGTCAGGGAATTTCAAAAGAATAATTTGCTAGACACCCTGGTTATACCCAATACTCGATTAATTTTATTTAGTTAAAGCGAGTTTTTAAATACATTGGCTTCTATGGAAGCTTTCAAGGGGATCATTTCAACTATGTTGTTATAGTCATTACTTCGTTATAGCCCGTTACGTTATAACAAAATTTAACTGTATAACTAAGATTCATCCTAATTCAGTTAAGGAACAATGAAAACTAGCTTGGCAGCTTTACAACTGCATAAATTTTAGTGACAACAGGTTCTAGGCCTACCATAATTCTTTGGACGTAACATAAGCCTAGTGTACAGTAGAACCTCATTGATACATTCTCGGTGGATACGTCTTCCGGGCTGTTACGTTCAAAAATGCCGGTCCCGTTTTACTTCCATAGAAATACATGTATTAGTTCTGGAGGGAGAGGAACGCGATGCCCCTGCACTTTGCCCTCCATGCCTCTCCCTTGCAAATGCCCACAAAAACAAAAAACAAACAAAAAAAAAGAAAGAGAAACAACGGAGGTTACTTTAGCTTGTTGCTTGCGGCGGCTGGCGTGTTGCTCACGGCGACTCCGGCGTTGCTCGCGTATTTGTATTTGGTCTTTCGTCGCTTCGCCGGTCTCCACCTTCCTTCGTTGCATCTTCCGCAGCGTCATTTTACAACGGACGGTGTCAGTGAGGTATTGTGTATTGTTGCGAATTTGCGAGGATGTCTACCAAGCTGACGAAGCTTCGGACGACGATGACATGTCCGGAAGTTCTGACAATGATTAAGTTTTTGACATCGCCCTGCGATTTAGCCGAGAGTGCTGTAAATAAAGATTTGTTTCTTTCTTTTGCCCTAACTTTCCCATGTTCCTGGAAAAAAATAAAAAATAAAAGGTCGACCTATATTCGAATTATTTTTTTTTATTCTCGCTGCCCGTTACGTTTGCTTTCTCGGTTGTTACTTTCAAAAGTGTTGGCATCGTGGCGCCTCGGCGCGCCGGGCGCCAGGCTGCCATGCTGGCTTCGAAGCGAAGCTAGCGGAGCAAAGCCGAACCATGCAATGCGGGTTGCCTGGCACGCATGGGCACGCAGACGCCCGTCTTCCCTTTACTCCGTTCCCCCTCTTTTCCGTCTGCCTTTTTGCTGGGCTTTGCTGAGCTCTGCCACAGCTTCCCATCTTGCCCATGTGTGACCTTGGAGCACTGCTCGGACGGGGAGTGAGGCTGGCGAGGCGGAAAATGCTTAATCTCTCTTGCTGTCTCTTTCATCTGTCCTTCTCTTTTTCTGGCACGAGGTGCACCCGCATGCACGCTGCGCTTCTAGTTTCTGCTCCGCTCGAATGCGTGAACCGTGGTGTTTCGGAGTATGTGCGCTTTGCGCCCATTAATGACGGTCATGGCATCGCGAAAAAGGAAGCCACTCTCTTTTAAAGAGAAGTTTGATATGCTTCAGGGGGTGGATCGCAGTCCCAGTCGGAAGAGATCTCAGCATCGTCGCCAAACGAAAGGAGATCGAGGCGAAAGCTCCAAGTGGCAGGCAGATATTACGCACTTTTGTGAGCATGTCAGTCCTCAACAGCTCTGTAAGTACACATAAAATAAACCATTGTATAAGAGCTGCTTTCTATCTCATGTAGAGCCCCCCAAGTGCATTATCGGTTACGTTTTCCCGGATGATACGTTTTTTTCCACGGTCCCCCGAAGAACGTATTAACGAGGTTCTACTGTATATGAGAATTGAGTTGTTCATTTGATGTCTATTATTGTGTGCACAGTGCAGGGCTTTCACTTTTTTTTTTCTTCTTCCTATCAACTTGTGCTTGCTGGTGGACTTTTAGGTTTTTGCCGCAAGTTATGCCATCTGTTGACCACTGCAGGAACACCTGACGTGCAACAACGGAGCCATGCCATTGGCTGTAAGACTGGAGCTGATCCTTCCCAAGGTGCGTTTTGTCCCAGAAATACCGACACGAAGCTTTCCCACTCGAACTGTCTCGTGTCGATTGCTCCTACCTTTGCTTCCTCATTGCTCTCGGAACTTTTCCTTCCAGCTAGGCTTTCCGGCTTTCACTTCTTAATTAGCGAAGGGATAAATTAACATTGATTTGAACCAAACAAGATGGGTGTTTTACCGGCGTCTACTTTCTGCATGCATGACTCGCACACGCATCAAACCGGTTAGAATGATGCATTCAGCTTCCCATATTAACGCATAATTGCACACTTACGGAAGCTAACTCGGATTTTGCGAGCATTGAAACGTGTGCGACGTGGTACGGCAAAAGGTACCAATAACGCCTACCGCCAGTAATAGCGACAGCGATTGCTTTCGTGGTTTCGCGACGGACCTCATAGGTGTTTCCTGTGCATTACAGCCTGCAAAATTTAGCAGGTATTGTGTGTCGCAGTATGTCATGGTGCCACATGACATCACGGTGTTGTATCAACACCGTCTACAACATTTAGAGGGTATAACAGTTAAATCTGGTAGTGTAACTGTGTGCTAAAGTGTGCAGCATTTCGGCTACTGGGAGTTGTTTTCGGTAAACGGCATCTCGTTTACGACGCTGTCGACGCCGCACAGGTGGTGCTTCCCCAGTTTGACCGGGAGCGGCCCCTGTGGGCAGAGGACGGGCTACGGGAATTGCACCTGGCGACCTCTCGGGCGATCGCCACCAACTGCCCCTCGACGGGCACCAACCTGGGCCCGTGCCTGGAAGCCCTGGGGGCGGGGCCCCTCTTCTTCGAGACCGCCCAGTTTCCCTGGAGGCCCCAGGACCCGCCCCCCGTGGCCGACCGCTTCTTTCGGGAGTCTACCGGTGAGGGTTCGCCCTTTCACGCGACCGTACGGAGCTCAGCCGGCTGGTTGTGGTAGCCGGCGACAGATGGCGCCACCAGAGAAAAACCACAAGCGGAGGTTGTGGCACGGGGGCAAAAAGAACGTTGATTTGAATTACTCCTTACTTGGTGGCGGCAGTGTCAGTGGCGTAACAACGGGGGTGCGGGGGGGCGGACCGCCCCGGGTGCAGCGCTCCCGGGGGTGTCGCGACGGGCCGGTTGGGGGGGGGGGGGGGGGTCGTGGTTGGCGACGAGCGGAGGGTGGGGGGGAGGGAAGTTGCGACGGGCGACGAGCGGGCGGGGGGGGGGGGTGTAGCCGCGGGCCACCGCCCCGGGTGCCGCTGTCCCTAGTGACGCCACTGGGCAGTGTTGCTCCTTACAGTTGTGACCCACGTGACCAAGCGGCCTGTTGCGGCTGAACCGCAGGAATCTGCTGTGATGCGGGGGATGGTGTCAATTTCTGTCTGCCAGCTTCGTGATGTATGCAAAATGTTGTAACAGAAACACAGATGTTACAGACTGGTGACCAGGGGGGGGGGGGGGGGTAGACACAATTTGTCTAGAGTGGCATCTGGCGACGACCTCTGGACGGTGCAATAAGCTGTGGTGCCAGCGTGATGGTGTTGAATTAACGCTTGTCAAAGAATGGCTTCTCTAGGCTATAATAGTAGCTGGATAGATGTAAGCATCTGTTTATCATCAGGTCGTGTAATACAGTGAACCTGGGTACAGGGGAGAAATCTCTGCTAGGTTAGTAGTGTCTTCATTGCACCGGTGTCCTAAATTGCTGCTTCAGTATTACAAGAGTATTGAAACTGCCTTACTAGTATATTCATATCTTACCGTATCACTACATTCGACTGTAGCGATAAGCTTCCAGGCTCACCCAGCCGACGTGGATGGTCTTCTAGCAAGAATGTACTATGTGCGTGGCAAATGGGTCATTATTTTTACTGACATCGCTCGTGACCTCTCACACTTTGACATTCGACATGTGCAGCAATGCGAGAAAGAGAGTGAGTAGTTAACAAGAAGTGTACATTAATAGGAACAGAGGAGGCGCTCTGGTCCCTGCACCTGGACCCCTGCTGGGCGGAGTTTGTGGAGTACCCGGGCAACCGTCCGAGGGCCTTTGTGGAGCCGCTGCCCCTGACGCTGTGGCTGTGGCCCTCCGGTGGCAGCGCCCAGCTGTTGCTGCACGTGCACTCGGACCTGCGCATGCAGCTCGGCCTGCACGAGTACACCTTCCTGCTGCGCCTGGTCAGGGCCTTCACCTGCCTCCAGGAGCAGGCCAGCAAAGACCGCCTGGTGAGGGCAAGGCTCCGTCACAGGATCACATTGTTCCAGGTTTTAGTGGCGTGTCGACGGCTGAAGCGACAATGCACCAAAAATAAGTCCCCCGATGAAAGGGATGCTGTATGCTCATAAAGACATTATTAACTCGGAATGTGTTTATATGATCATCTCCATGAAAAAAAAGTTGGCTGCATGCTTCTTCATTCTGCCAAATGCATTTAAATGCAGTAGCTTTATAAGGTGGGTGGTGTCTAGGGCAGGATAACCCTTAGTCTTTCAGTTCCTGGGGTGGGTGGTGCTCTTAGTTCAGGCAGTGCCCCAAGCAGGTTTTTTTTTTTTTTTTTTAATGAAAACTGATTACATCGCACAATTGTCTTCTCGTGATACTGCGTGCACTTCTCTTCAGTACCACCCGGCTACAAAGCCTTTGCGCTGAATTTTGTGGGTCACCAAGAGAGGGGAAACGCACACTTTTCTGCCTTTTCCACTCTTCGTTCTGCACACTTTTTCTACACCACCTGTTTCTGCTCCTCTTTCTTGCCCTTTCCAACCATCTCCGCTCCGTGCACTTTCTCGCACCACCTGCTTCTGATCCTCCCGTTCCTGCGTGCTGGCTCCGTCGCTCAGTCAGCAGCGCACTCGGCTTTTACGTGTAGTAGCCGGGGTTTGATCCCAGGCACCGGTTGCCGTTTTTTTTCAAGATCGTTTAGCGGTTATGAACTGACCGACCAACACATTTCATGTTTACGCAGCTTCCGAGGTTGTTTGGCTTTATAACGCTACTGCTTTAAACCATTACGCTCCAGCATCAGATTCTGGTGTTTCACACACTACACATGGGGAGCTCATAAGGACAATAGCCCATATAGGCCATCATGATATCGGGTATTACTGCAATGTCACGTGACATTAGGACATCACGTGACTGACATCATAATGTCATGTGGCATCCCGTCGTAATGCGAGACCGTGACGTAACGGACACGAGTGTTGCGTCACCATTCTGCTGGGACCCGTGTTGGTTCAGTGAGGACACGAGTTGGAGCCAAACGTTTGTGCAGCGCTTGCATTTAGTCCATGTCTTGTGTCGGCCTCCGGTGGGTGCCAGAAAACCAGGCACAATGGCCTTGTTATCGTGAGGGTGTCGCCTTGAGCCTCTAATCGGATCTAGAAAATGTCCGCTCAGAATTGGCGACCGTTTTCACTACATAACTAGCGAATGTCCGTTTTAATAAACAAAATGTCTTCGGTTGTATTATGAAATATTTAAGAGTTCAATTTATTTAATCTCTATGTGCTTGCGTTATATTTACTCCTATGAAACGCCTGAATTCTAGTAATGTGTATGTTCTTTTTATGTCAAATGGTTCTGCAGTGTGTGCTCTTTAATTTTTGGTTCATGCATACTAATTTTGTTTCTGTTTTGTTAAGTTTTTATCGAGCTGTACGGCCAATCCCACTCCCCTCCTTCATGTAGTGCCAAAAGGCCTTTGAGGTGTTTTGAATAAATACTGTAAAATCCCTTAGGAATGCCCGCCCAAATTGAAGAGATAAATGGTGGAAAATGTGTGGTATGCTATCTTTGAAGGGGCACTGACAGATCAAAATCATGTTATTTTTTTTATTATCCTTCATTACATTATTCTTCATAAGCACGAAGTCGATGGTGGCGCTAGCGTACGTTGTCAGTGCGCCGACACCCAACTTGCCGGTTACGACGAGTTGGACAATGACCCGGCACAGAGCACGGAATCGGCAAAGCATGAAATCGTGGAAACGTCCGTTGCAGGTCGGCCACATCGAAGGTTTTTGGTCACAAAGAATGCGCAAGCCAGTTGTAAACTGAGCCGTTCCCTCCACGCTCGCTCCTGGTACAGAGTACGGCCTTGGTGTGTCAACACCATTAGGAAGAGTCAGCGGCAGTGACGACGCAAGCGAAGGCACAGGTTTCCCCGGTGTTGTTAAGCGGTGAAGGGAGGGTGCTAAGTTGACGTTCGGCGCGGTCGCGGTGTGCGCCGCCAATAGGAACACTCGACCTCTCTCTCCTTCCGACATGAGGGGAGATGAGAAGAAGTTTTCCACCTCCGCTGCGACGACAAACTGCAACAAATGCCAACACCGAATTCCCTGCAAAGTTTCACCCGTAAAGCTATCGATTTAAAAATTGGTGATAAACACCGGGGCACCCGCTACAAACTATGTGACATGGGAACTGGTACTGCAGATAACAGACACGGCAAATTTGTGTTCCATGATGCGATAAATATGCTGGAATTCGCTACAAGCTCCTGTGTCACGGGAAAGAATACTGCAGATTGTGGACGCAGCAGATTCGCACTTCATGGTACCAAGAACTCGTGGGAACTTTCTGTGGACTCTCATGTCATGGGAACCGATATCGCAGATAGTGGATGCAGCACTGCACAATAAACACGTGGGAATCCGCTACTGCGTGTGTCATGGGAACCGATGTAGCGTGCGCAGATCATAGACAAAAAACGCAGGAACTCGCTATGAACTCGCACATCACGGGAACAGATACAGCAAATCGCGGACGCAGCACATTCACGTTTCATATGCAATAAACAATTGGGATTGAAGAACTCGCTTCTCACGGGGACCGATATCGTGCGTGCAGATTGCAAACAGAACCGCGGGAACTTGCTAAGAACTCGCATGTCACAAGAACGGATATTGCAGATCGTGGATGCACCAGATTCACATTTCATATGCAATAAACAATTGGGATCGAAGAACTCGCTTCTCACGGGAACCGATATTGTGCGTGCAGATCGCGGACATAAATGCGGAAACCCGCCACGAACTGACTTGTCACACCTACCGGTACCAGCCGCCTCGGTGGCTCCGAGGCGAGAGCGCTGGCCTACGGATCCCCATGTGGCGGGTTCGAATCCCGGCCGAGGTGCCCGCAATCTGACGGAGGCTTATTGCGGAGGAGGCGCCGTGTAACCGAGCTTTCGGTTGCACGTCAAAAGATCCCCAGGTGGTCCAAATTAATCCTCAGTCCTCCGCTGGGGCGTGCCAGATGCCCATCGTTGGTTTGGCACGTAAAACCCCCAAATTTGACACCTACCGGTACCGCAGATCGCATCATTGATTATATTTCTGCCGGACATTGCGTGATGTCCGATGGGAATTGGAGGCATGGGCGATGTTTTGGTCTTTTATGTTATGGATCTTTAGTCGGAAAAAAGGAATTGACCGCATCTCCACGTGGTGAATGATGTTGATTGGGGCAAAGCTCTGGTGGTGCTTGTCTGCGTAGACGCTGAGCCGCAGCATGCTGAACCTTTCGTTCGTTGTCATCCATGTCAGAAAGAGAATGTGTGGTATGGAACGTGGTTATATACGCATTTAAGCATTTGACCGCAGCGCCCTCGCGTCTATAAACGTTGAGTCAATGCATGCAAAGTTTAACGCGATTATATACGCATTTGACCGCAGCGCCCTCTCCTTTATCGACGTTGAGCGGCTACATGCAACGTTTCATCCATGACATCCCCAGCTCTTGAGTTACTACCACATCTCAGAGCCCCTACTCGTCCCGCAGTCATGGCCGAGTGGTTAAGGCGATGGACTAGAAATCCATTGGGCTCCCCGCACAGGTTCGAATCCTGTCGACTGTGCAAACATATTTTACATCATTTTTTTTTTTTTTTTACTTTTTCATCATTTTTTTTATCTTTTTTTTTTTTCTTTTGCCCTACACGAGCACGTGGGCACGTGCTCGTGAGAACGTGAGCTCACGAGCAGGAGCAGGAGCACGAGCACCGGACGCGGGACATGCGGACATGGCTAGCCCCTAAGGAGCTTCACCCCTAAAAGAAGCGCAGTTGTACGGGATTTTGCAGTAAATAAATAATCTTTCCGACCCTTTCGGAAACTCCGCAGTCCATCCTGGGTCCTGGCGGGGAACCCCGTGGCAGCGTGAGCCTCACGGCACTGTGGCCCCGCGTGGAGGTGGGTCTCCTGCTGGCCCTCAACCAGTCCCTAGGAGCGAGTCGGGGAGGCGGGGATGGTTCCCCACCGGACTCAGACCACCAGCCGGACTCGCCGGCGGAGGCACCCACGGAGAGCTCGGCCCCGAGTTCGGCCACGAGTTCATCGCCCCGGCGGCAGTCCGCCCACGGACTACCCTCCATGGCGACCCCTCCCGGATTCACGCCGGGAGAATCCGTTCCGAAGGGGGGACCCTGGATGCTACGGAAGGGACTGGCGTCTTTCGTGGCGGGCATCGACTCTGTCTTGGCGAGGGGTGCGTCTTTCGTTGTTGTCGAAAAAGTTCTTGTCAGGTCATGGCCAGGCTAGAGAGCAGCTTTCCTTATGGCCTTGGCTCTCGCTTAGGAGCAATGGAATTTTTTCTACCGCGCGGGGGGTGTGACCATGCCACCCGTCCCAGTATTGCCTGAACCATCCTGGACATCTGTTCCGACCACAGTAATTGAAAATGTGTGCCAGCGTACTATTCTTAAACGACATTAGTCCGCTAACTTGAAACATTTTGGCTTACGATAAATAAATGCTTGTTTATAGAAAAAATTGTTTTTTGAGAAGACGAAGAGGAAGAGGTGTTTTGAATAAGTCCCTGCAGGCAGGCAGCCTCAAGGCCTCGGGGCTGGGCAGCATCGCAATACAAATGTATCACGATAGTATCCAAGAGATATTTTCGAGTATCTACCGTATTTACTCGCACAATGAACGCACTCGCCTAATGAACGCACCCCCCAAGTCGGCTCTCAAAATTTCGACTTTTTTTTTCACTCGCGTATTAAACGCACCCCCAACTCGGGCGTCAAAATTTTGACCCCCTCCACCCCACGCGCGCAAAATGAAGGCACTTTTTTATCCTGCTGCAGCGAGGTCACGAATGCATAGGCAGCTTGGGCGAACAAAACGCCTTCCAAAAGGCGTTAAAAAAATAAAAAAGATCCAACGGAAGCAAGAAAAAAAAAAACATGGAGAGGAGCTTTTTTTTTTTTCTTTTTGCGCAGCGCAGTCTGGACTTTGGGTCGCGCGCCGCGCGCAAGGAGATAAAAAAGAGAAGCGGAGAAGCCCTCGCCTAAGCAAAGCGGAGCAAAACAACTTGCGAAAGGCGGCAAAAAAAAAAAAAAACAATCCATAGAACCAGGAGAAAAGAAAAAAAAAACATAAAGAGGAGCTTTTTTCTTTTCTTTTTTTTTTGCACAGACGCAGTTTGGTCCCGGGGTTGCGCGTCGCCCGCAAGGAGATAGAAAGAAAAAGAAAAACGGAGAAGCCCTTGCCTAAGCAAAGCGCACATAATGAAGGCATCCTGCCCTCGCCTCCTCCTCGCACATTGGAAAGAGAAGCGAGAAGCCCTCGAAATGAATGCACTTAAATTCTATCCTGGTACACCGAGGTCGCGAATGCATGGGCAGCGTGGGCGAACAAAACAACTTTCGAAAGGCGGGGAAAAAAACACGGAAGCAAGAAGAAAAAAAAACATGGAGAGAAGCATTTTTCTTTTTCTTTTTTTTTTGCGCATCGCAGTTTGGTTTTGGAGTCACGCGGCGCCGCGCGCAAAGAGATAAGAAGTTAAGTCGATTTTTCGGGATGAAAGGTCCGTTCATTATGGGGGTAAATACGGATGCAAAAATTTTACTTTGCGTAATGAACGCCCCCCCCCTAACTATGCATCGATTTTTCGGGAAAAAAAGTGCGTTCAATCTGCGAGTAAATACGGTATATCTTTGTAAAGAGATACATTTGAACAATGTATTTGTATCTCAGTAGTACACATTTACGATGTATTGCTTGTATCGCGCTACTCTGCCAGGCTTGGGTATCTTTTTTTTTTTTCATTTGTTATTGAAAAGTAACTCAGGGTTTTTACGATAAACTGAAAATCACGTTCTTGGCGCGGGCGGCCCCAAACTTTATAAAACGAATTCGCCACCTATGGGGAGCGGGGGACCCTGGTTGCCGCTGGTATTGAAAACAATCACCAAAACTTTAAAAAAGAAAAAGAAAGTAAAAAAAATATACAAGCAAACAAACAAGAGTGGTTTGAGGAAAGGTCACTGGTAAAAATACCAGGATAAGTTCCTCCTGCACCACACCTTGTTTGTTGCTTTTCTAAAGCTAGCAGAGCTTGCACCGTGCGCAAAAATGCCGGAAACGGCGCTGGCAAAAATTCTTTTGTTAGTGCGGTCTATAGGTACAGTGGAGCTGCTCTTATTAAAGGGGCGGTGCAACGATATTCAATTGGAATTTTTTTCACTTTACACGAGCTTACTGGCCCTAGTGGGACTCAAGGATACTTGCAGGCAACGCCACTGACCAAGAAACTGCTTTGTTGCGCTGTAATTTCGAGGACAAAACCGAGCATTTTCATTCAATCTCTCCTTCGCAAAACCTGATGACGTAGCTGGGCGGTAGCAGTACCGCCCAGTGACGATATTTGAATGCGGCTCATAGATTGGACCCGAGCATTGCGTGGGCACTCGATTTGGGCTCGTGATAATCTATAGCTCAATTTGGGCGCGTGTCTTGTGCCTTGCCAACCCCAGCGCATGGCTATGATCAACATTGGCAGCGTATAATCGGCTCCAGATCACGTGGCCGCTTGTTCTGGCTGCGAGTTGAGGGGGTGAACTCTGCTCGTTTTTCTTTATTTTTTTCTGCGACTTCGATTGCGTGTGGTGAAAAACGAACGGGTATTTCACAGGTCATTAACGTCAGGGATCCGTTCTAAGCGGTATTTGCGCAAAATACAAAAATCGTTGCATCGCCCCTTTAAGGTAGTTTAATGAAGAAGTGGTCACTTTATCTGTACCTTCCTTACATTGGTAGCTAAAATGCTAATGCCAGTATTACAATCATACTTCAAAATTGCTTCAATGTCTTGATATCTTCGATTTATCAGACTTTATTACAGGGAGGTTGCACAGTATAAGCACCTCTTGGTTTAACTTTTAGGTTTCACGCTGTCGAGATGGTAGTTATTCTCATCGTTGTCAAATTACGCTCTGAACGATCGAATGTCTGAGAATACCTCGTCCTACATTTTGACCTGTGGCGGCGGGCTGTTCAGGTTTTAATATTCGTTGAACCTAATGCATCTACATTTGCTGATTAGAATGGCAGGGAGGTCTTTCACTTGTCTCTCATCTAGCACAAACTTTGTACCTTCAATGACACCTTCTTACCTTCAAAAAAATGGGGAAAACTGATAATCCCCAAATTGAAGCTGCCCTTTACTAAGAAATACTTGAGCTTCACCGCAAGAAATCTCCATCAACAGGCTTATATAGTGTAGACCCAAAATACTACCTCCACTGAACTGTCCATGAGGCTGCTGCTTGCATCGGGAACCGTAACTTTTGTTTTCTGTTCTCGTTTGCACGGGGACAATTCCCGAGTGTTCAGGTCTCCCTCATTTTCCCTGGAGGTTGGCGAGTTTCACGCCCGCGTCCTGTTTTTTTTTGGTATAAGCTTTGACGAGCATTGATTTCTCTGTATAGCACCGAAAGTTGTCACGAAAAAACACCGATGCCATGGAATAAAATAAACGCCCGAAAACGTGCAACTGCAATCGCCATGATTGCTCGTTAATGAAGGTAGAGAGGCAACGTTCGGAGCGTCAAGTTGGTCAGCCGCGCGCTTTGACGACGCCGGCCTGGCCCCTAGGCGCAGCAGACGGCGAAGCGGACTCGTCGCTGGCAGACGACGACAGCGTCTCCCTGCGGAGTGACCTGTCATCGGACTCGGATCAACTCCTGCTGGCCGGAGCAGGGGTCCTCGACGAAGTGCTTGGACTCCGTTCCCGCGCCGACCTCGCGCCAGAGTTGGCCCAGGAGGCGACCGAGGAGGAGCGCCTGGCCACCCTGGCCATGGACGCGGCCTGGCCCCGCATGCGGAGCGCCAGCAACGTGTCGAGCCGGGCCTGTGTGGCGATTGGCCTGCACGACCTGCAGCTGGTGGCATGGGCTTCCCCGCAGGGCGCGTCCGTGTTGGTGCAGAGCCAGCACCTGACCCTAGAGGAGAAGCAGCTGCACGGCGGTGAGCGTACGCTGCCATTGGGCGAGGGTTTCTTGTGCGGAGTGTTTCTGGGAAAAGCGAACTGTGTTTTAAACGCGTGGCACTCGATTGGGTGACGTCTCGCCGACTACGTGTTTGCGCGACGTTGTCGGAGTTTTGGAATGGCTCGTCATGTGGACACGACGATGAGGCCAGGGTGTTTGTGTGACATAGTCGACGCGACGGTCGTCGGGCGATACCTCGACATTGTGGCATCATGGTGCCATGTGACGTGACGCGACACCGTGACTCCTTGTGGCCACATAGGATCTATAAAGCGCCGTTGGGACATAAGAGACGGGCAGTTTTTTTCTCATTCCATCCGCAAGCTATGTGCATGTCGAATAAAGCTCACGTTTGGCTGAAGCGTAGCACATTCGGCTTAACTGCGGTGCTGTAGTTCCACAACTTTGAGTCTCTGTTCCAGGCTGCCGCCGCCGCCCTCGCGTTCCAACGCAGTCTTAGTGGGAAATTTTCGAGCCACGTTGCTTCTGAGCACCCGTTATGCAATCTTCTTTCAACCTTTCTTGCATTAATTGAAAGGACAAGTTTGGAGTTGAAGATTTTTTGGGGAAAAAGGTTCTCAAAGTTTTTTGTTTTAGTGAATGCCGACTTTGCTGAAAATTAAAAGCTACCATAAAATACTGCGGAGGTGCCCATTTCGTGCAGGTGCTCGCTACGAACATTTCCGGAACTTGGGAATTCTGCAATCGATACATTAAGCGTCCGCCCCCTCCAAAGTGCCGGCATCAGCCTAAAATATTCACCTCGATGCGGCGGCCACGAGACCGCCTTCGGCTACGACGGGGATATCGTGTGAGAATAAATGTGCTTTCTCTGATTCTGGTCACACTGCCTTCAAAGCTCTTTAATAATGCGAAAGCATTAACTGTCTCATGGAGCCAGCTGACGTCATCAGTTGGAAGCGCGAAAACGGCAGATAGTTTCAGCGCACCTTCCGTTCCATTGGCTGGCGCGCGTCGACGGGGCTCCCATTGGCCGCTGCGCCATGGCCTCCGAGATCTCGAAGCGCGCACACGCTAGTACACAGCAGACGACAAAGGGAGCACTTCCTCGGTATTTTACGGCAAACATTGGTAACCCTGTCTTTTTTATTTTGAATCCGTTATTTTTCTTATTGGAGTGGTATGGTTGGCTTGTTCAACAGATGCCTTTTTTTTTTTTTGCTTAAGGGAGGAGGGTCAGCTTTTGAACCTTTGGCTTAATATGAATGAAATTTACACTATATACTGGCACTTGCGAGACAGTGTAGATGAATTGAGAAAGAAATTGTAGTTGTTTTTATCAGGAACACACTGACATTGATCAGGAAAAACTATTGTTAGAAAATTATGAAATAGCAATTTTTCTTCACTAAATACTGTAAACGACTTAAATTTCACGAGGACCTAATTTTAGCGAATTTAGCGAATTGCCTACAATTCGCGAAAAATAGGTCCCCCGAACGATTCCGGTAAAATGTAAACACATTGGAATCTATATTCAGATCCCACTGCGTCGCGAAAATTAGAACCCGCGAATTATTACAAAACTGCAGCTGTTACCTAAATCGCGAAATATTGAGCCCGCGAAAAATACGACGTGTACAGTATGCAGCAGAATGCTTGGAGAGTGCAACTGTGGAAACAAAATTTTCAAAAAGGTTGTTTATTTTATGTTAATATCGCACTGAAAAACGCCACAGTTGCATTGCACAGATGCCACAGTTGCATTGCCTTTAAAGTTCCAGTTGGGGAAAACAATAAGTAAGCCTTTTCTTTTGTCCCGTTAGCAAACGGTGGTTTTCCTAAAGTGAAATTTTTGCCAAAATTGGTATGGAGAAAAATGTGTTCAGAATGCTCGAACCTCTACCTTTTCGTTTGCACCGGTGTACCGAAAATAATTGATAAAAAAAATAACTGTGCAGTGTAAGGAAATGAAACTTTCTGAGAATACTAGTCTCCAGATGTTGGTGGATTTTTCAAACAACATCTTTTGCTGAATTTTTTTTTTTTTTCTTTCTGGGTAGTGTTCCCCCTTATTTTTTTTTAATGACCTAGCGTTATGTTTGTGGTATTAGTTTATATGAATCCTCCATGTGTTGCGCATCTGCTGGATGCCCTTGAGTTCGATAAAACTCAAGGAATATAAGTGATACGTGCTAAGAAACGATGAGCTAATTGACCGCACGTTGCGTCTCCCCCTCTGCGCAGCGGGGCCTCGAGGCGGGGACGCCGGGGAGCGCTGCCTGCTGAGCCTGCGCTGGGACTGGCCCCCCGGAGGAGTCGGGGCCCAGGTCAGGGCCCTAGTCAGGGACCTGGCGGTGCGGCTGAGCCCCGCCGCCCTCGGTGGCCTGGCACAAATGGCCCAGGAGGAGCCTCCCGCCAGGGCTGTCCCCATGCGCCTGCTCCTGCATGGCCTCAGCGCCACCGTCTTGGTGGGTCCGGGCTTTTTCGTTTATACTGCGATGACGGCCGTGATTGGCTAGATTCAACGGTGGATTCCCGGGTGTTTCGTTGTGGGGTCGTCCTAGCACGTCACTTCACAGTGTCACGTGACGTGGCGTCATGTGACGTCGCAATGTCATCCGAAGTCGGTGTCGGGCGACGTTATCAGGTTTAGCGGCGAAATTTCTCCGCTAAATTTAATGGTGCAGTGGGGTATGGAGCAGATTGTGCAGTGCCTCATGTGTGGCCGCAGTTTATTTTGTAATATATTCAATCAGTTGGCACCGTTTCCTTTTTACCAGTCTAGGGATCACTTGTCCCTTGATGCCCAGGGGAACTCTATCCCCAACTTATACTTCGTTTCACCTTTAAGTGGCCCGACGCTACGAGCCAATGAACCAATCAAACGGCGTTCATTGTCTTTCTGCATGCGGTCTATCAGCGTGTTAAACCGATCAAGTGCTGCCAACGCTGTGCGACTCGGCTTTTACTATGTGCGTCCGCGGTAGTATGCGTTTGAGCCTTCAACGGTGCTCCGACTTGTAACAAAACAAAGTGTACAGTCCAGAGACAACCCCGAAGGGAGCTAGGCTCCTTAGCGAAATGCGAGCTGCCAGTCTGGGACTTTCACAAAGTTCTCTTCTCATGTTGTTCAGCTCGCCAGCTTCGACCAGCTTCACAATTCATAAAAGAACTTTGCGAGAGTCAAGCAGCTGCCGTTGTTCTAGAGCAGTGGTTCTCAACCATTGATGTTTCGCGGACCCCTTGTGGATCGGCGGAGATGTGGAGGACCTCGCTCGTGGTAAGGGGAAGGGGAATGTATAGGTTAATTAGGATAGTGATTGAATAAATAGATCTAACTAAGGGCTAGTGTGAAGTAGACTTTTCTTACTGACATATACACGAGAAAACTCGCCCGAACATTTGAGCATTTCTTCTCAATCTGAGAAAAGACAACTTTCATTTGCCAGTCTTGACTGATCAGGCCGGCCTTCGCGGACCCCTAGAATGCCTTTGCGGACCCCAGGGGGTCCACGGATCCCCATTCGAGAACCACTGTTCTAGAGGATGTTTGGCTCGCATGTTGAGGCTGTGCCTGTGGTATCACTGGTTACAGTCTAAGCTTATAGCAGACCTGGTTACAACTGACATTTGGATATAACATACCGATTTGTGAAGTTCGGTTGGTTTTCCTCTATGCGCAATTGACTCAACTTTATATCTGCATACAACATAGTACTCCTTTTACAACAGACCAAAATCTTGGTCAAAATCAAGATCTGTTATAACGAGCTTAGACTGTACTCACAGCAGAAGAAATACTGGTCGTGGCGAGTTCCAAGCATCTTATTATCGATTGCAGCTAATGAAATAAGAACACCAAAGAATGAAGGTAATAAACGACGCCTTGCATTTGTTTAAGATTTCAGGGTGCTCCTCATGTCTCGAATCTGTGGCATCCCTACGACTTTGACGACCCCTCTGGCGCATTCGTTTTAAGCTTTCAGCAACTGTAGAAGAGCCAGGTCAGCCATCCGAGGGCCGACAGGGTGCTCCTCATGTCTCGAATCTGTGGCATCCCTACGACTTTGACGACCCCTCTGGCATTTTTTGTTTGCAGGAGGAAACGGAAAATGGCGGGGAGCGTCCTGAGGGTCTGCTGGTCAAGGTGCCTCAGTGCCTGGTGGACAGAACAGCACTCGGCGCTGTCTACCTGCTGCCTACGGGATGTGGTGAGTGACGTGACCTAACCTAGACTTAACCTAAGCCTAACCTAACCTCATAGTTATGTCTTTCGCGACTACTTTGTAATAAAAGTATGCTCCAGAAATGGTTCGCACCCACTTAAGCAAACTGCTAAAATTAGTTCAGCAAAGTATTGCGCGGCAGTTCATCGTGGTGCTATTAGATGGTACGTACGCTTGGTTTGCAAAACTATCGAGGTGAGTGTCCATTAGCAAGCTGACTGTGCTGTCAAACATCCTAATCGTGGGTCAGGCTGTTTGACATTCCCCGTAACAAACACACAAATGTATTTGTGTACAAACTTTATTACGGCGTACAACACATAAAAGAACAACTGCAGTTACCTGTATAATGCTCATTTCCCTTTGTAGTTATTGCTTTCCTTTTTTTGCCTCTACATTTGCATCACAGTTTTACGTTGAACAAAGCACAGTAAGACCTTTTTACTGTAACTATAGATGTAGCAAAGATACGAATATAATGCAGCAAACTGGAAGTACACTCAGAATTCTAGCACAGCTAAACATTTGAGCTACTTGCAAAATAAAAATGGTACCCGAAAAAAAAAAAAAAAAGTACTCTTGGGAGGTTTTGTTGCATACATATTATACAAATAAATATTCACGACACGAAGCATTGCCTAAAACATCGCAGGAAGGGTAAGTTTCGCAAGTCGCTTTGAGAACCCAACCCCGCTAACCGGCGTGGGAGAAAGTGAGGCGCGGCGACGCATTGTTGCAGGGTCCCTTCCGGAAGCGGTGGAGCAACTTCTGTGGCGCAGCGGAGAGCCCCACACGTCGGAAGATGCCCGGCCGGATCTCAGCGGCCTGCTCGAGGAGAACGAGCGGCTTCGCCTGCGGCTTAGTCAGCTGCAGGTGCTGCAGAGAGAGAACGACCTGCTCAGGGAACAGGTGAGGTCGAAGTCGACCGGAACCTGTCTTAAAAGGGGAGCTCCAGCGGTTTCTGGGGCCACGCGAAAACACGTCCTTGGAATTCCCGGGCTCTGCTCTTCCCGGCGCACTATTTATCATCTCCAAATTCGAAATAGCCGTCGAGAGAATTTGGTGAAGGAAGGTTGCGGCAAAAACCGACATTAAAATTTTCCTAAGCTTTCCAGACAGGCAACGTCGCACGTCGCCCATCTGCAGGCAAGCCACGCCAAGCCAAGCCAAACAGGCAGTCTAATTAACGCAATATTTTTTTTTTTCTTTTGCCGGCACATGCTTTTTATGTTGTAATTTCCCATTGTCGGACTTCTCGTTAATCCGTCAGGAACAAGCCGTCTTGCCCTTATGTTACGACATTTGACGTCGCATTTTCAGTGTTGCCAGTAGATCGAGCCCCTCGGGCCGCAGGCACGCCGCTCTTGTGTCGTACAACACTAGCTATTATGTCGTACAACATTATTCACATTAGTCGTACAACAAAAACTATCAGCAGACATGTTTGATGCGTAAGTATGTATGAAGCGGACATGCCTGAGGTGTGACTGCAGACGTCGTCACGTCTGCAGCAAACGCGGTGTCTTCTGTACGATGTACGAGTGGGGGAAGAAAAAAAAATTGATTGTGACTTGTATTTTCGGTCACTACTAGTTCAAATGTGTCTATCAATGTGTCGAACTAATTTCAGTGGAGCTTCCCTTTAGAACACAGACTGCGAAGACCGACGATATGGCGAAGCGTGATGTCTTCACTTACACGACGGGGCTGAGGCTGTGCAATGTGCAGGAGGTTTTCGAGCTCTGCGATCTCAAGAAACCTCGATCTCTCTCTATTTACCGCCAAAGCCGATGAACCCTACCCCCTCGGTCTCAGCATTACTGTAATGTGGCAGTGCAGACGAACACAACCCTGTAAACAATTATATGTACATATGGGAGGGTGTTTGGCTCGTAGTCGGGTGTGAGTGGATGGCTCGGGTCTGCTGAGACGGTGCTTACACCGGGAAAGCGATTTGCTTAGGGGTAGGGATGGTCCGATTCGGGAACTCGGGGAACCCGCCAGGGTACCTAAGAACCCGTTTTCTGAGGCTGTGTGCCCCACGTGATCGTAAACCAACTGGCATAAATTACCGCTTTAATGCTGCGTACAAATTAATTTATGCAGCGTGTATATACACCAAAATTGTTATTATAACACAGTTAACCCGATTATTTACTTTATCCGAGTATCTCGCTGATAATCGAGACAATTAGCCGTACGATTAACATTTCCGCATTTATAAAAGGCCGTTACGGAGAAGAAAGAATTGGTGAAACACATCGATACAGTTTTTTCTGAACTCTGCAGTTCTTCCGCAACCTCTGTGAACAGTGTTGAGATCCTAGAGATTGAGAGCGAAAGCGCGAACATAAAACGAAAGCGCCTTTGCGAAGCCCACCGAAGCTGCCGAGGAGCGGCCACAAACGACCGCGGCGTCTCCCGCAGGTGACACAGCTGGAGAGCAGCAGCGCGGGGGAGCGCCAGGAACTGCAGGACCAGCGCGAAGAAGTCAGTCGGCTGGAGCAGGAAAAGCACTCGCTGTTGGCAACGCTGCAGCTGCTCCAGGAAGAGCTCAGCCGCCTGGAACGT
This sequence comes from Ixodes persulcatus, assembly GCA_013358835.2. Classification (NCBI taxonomy): domain Eukaryota; kingdom Metazoa; phylum Arthropoda; class Arachnida; order Ixodida; family Ixodidae; genus Ixodes; species Ixodes persulcatus. The sequence continues at coordinate 548,295 of JABSTQ010011071.1, read as the reverse complement.
TCCTCGGGGTGCGACCCCTTCTGCGGGGCCGCCTCCTCTTAGTCACGGGGACGGTGCACGGGACGCGTCTCCGACCCGCGCACTTACCGCGTCGCCACTTCGGGACCGCTTTTGACGCATGGGCGGAACGGAGCACTAGACGCAATGATCGGAGACAGGTTCCGGGCACCGCGGTCGCGGGACTTAGTCACGGGACTCGGCAATAAACCTCCCCTCCCCCGCGACGGCGGGGCTGGGGGGCACCACTCAGGCGACCGACGCCTACTTAGAGTTGCAACGTAGGAACCGGGCACGCGGCGTGCGCACGCGCGCGCGTGTTTTAGGGACATTGTTAAAAATGGGGAGGTCAGAGAGGGGGATACGTGCGAAGCCGCTCGCGGTCGCGTCCCGTCTACAGCAGTGCGTTTTTTCGGAAGGTGCCAAGGGGGGCAGGGCGGCGTTTTTCGCGGGCTTCCCACATGCAATATTAATCGACGAAAACCGGACAACTGCGCTTGTCTTCTAGCCTAGATTGTTGATCGGCGGAGGAAGGGGAAGGAGGACGTCGAACAAGTTTTTCCTAGTGGCAGCTCACCCGTATTACTAGTTTGGGCGGCACGTACCAAACGAAAAAGGAAACCAGCAATTTTTTCCTCGCAGCTGTTGTTGTTGTTGTTGCTGTTGATGTTGCCTAGAGGGCCTGTTGCCGGAAAGAAAACGGAAGCTCTGTGTCTGTACGGCAATGTACTGCATCTGCCAAGTTTGTGCAATGCGCATGATCCAACCCACGGTGTTCCACCCACCTCAACTTTTCGAAGTCGCCGCCGCGTCTTCGGGCAGCAGCAGTTCGAAGTCGCCTTGTCTATTGGGCTCTGGCACGGCATTCCTGGCACTGCACCGGCGAGCAAGCAAGCTAGCTACGTCACTGTTGTTGATTTGTTGACGAATTTTTTTTACTCGCTGGGAGAGCCTTTAACTGCGCCTCTGTTGCGATACTACACCGACTAAATGCCTCCCGCACCTGGCGAACGTTTGAACGACTTGTTTTGTAGATGAGGTACGAATAAATGACCACCAATGGTGAAGCAATACAAAGGTGCGGTGTCTTGATTGTTAAAAATAGTGCTCGTGCCGAATGTGACATATAGTTCATCTCGAGACTCGAGCATAGTGACTCTACCCGAGACTGGTGTTGTCTTCTAGAAAACCCCACTCTCGGGTAGATTCCCTAACTGAAACGTGGCTCGCTTCAAACTAACGAAAATGGACATCTGTAAATGATGAAACAGACACTGAGCCCATCAGTGTTGCGACACAAATTTTCATAAAATTACAGAAGATTTGCAGCATAGCCGACAAAACTTTGCAAACTTCAAAATTATGTTTCTAAGCACCCATTCACTAGAAGAAACTCTTTTCTCAGTGTCAAATATCTTTGCACTCTGAAAGAGAGCTTGATATCAAGTGCTTGCTCGTGGTTTTCGAACGGCTGACACGTTTCAAGAAACCAGGGGGGCTATGTTGCGCTTTTTGGACTCCCAGGAGACTAGGGAGAGGGAAGTGACGTCAACAACGCAGCAAATGCAGATTGGATGTTGATTTTGTTTTCTTCTGTCAACATCCAATCTGCGTTTCTCTAGTCGTTGACGTCACTTCCCTCTTCCAAGTCTCCTGGGAGTCTAAAAAGCGCAACATAGCACCCCAGGTCGTCTCGAAAGGTTCCGCCAACCGAAATATGACGGTATTATATTTCGACTGAGGCAACTGCAAAAAAGAACTTGGTGCACAGTCAAGCTGGTGGAAGTTAACCATGAGGCTTTTTAAGACAAGACGGGCAGAAAAAGGAAAAATTGTTCCCTCTTTCTGCTCCAATGGAAAAAATAACTATTCGAGGAAATTTATCAACACACAACGTGGAACATGTGGCTCTGCTAACGATTTAATATCCTGTCTTGTTCGAAAGCATATTATACAGCTGCAAATTGTATTGCGGCAATTAAGCTAAAATAATTTTCCCTTCCAGTGATATATTTCAAGTTTTAACGCCACAATGTTAATAAATGTGTCTAAGTTGAAAGCATAAAATTGACTGCAGCAGAATTCAATGCATCGAAAGGAAAAAAGAAGCAGTAAATCTTTTACAACTTCTTGTTTCTTATCTATTCTTATTTTTACCAACATGCTCCTACACAAATTTCGGAAGTTATGTTGCTGTTTTTGACCATTGTGAGTTGCAGTCCTTTAACCTGTGTAATCGTCTTCACTAAAAAAAAAAAAATTTTAAATCTTTCCACAGCAACTTTTTTGCATTGACACAGCACGATTTGAAAATAATTACAATAACCTTTTTTGACGAGCAATTTTCTCTCGCAATATTTTGCCACCAAGGGAAGAGAGGCACAACGGCGCATGCGTGTCTGTTCTCCTGCAAGAACGGCGGTCACTTTTCGCAATTCTTGGATAGAAAATGGTGTACCATCACGATTCACACATTTACCAGTGACCTCTGCGCTTCCCCGTGCCCCGTTGTTCAGCAGCGCCATGAGACACATAGTGAATTTTACGACAGTTTGAAATGCGGGACATTTTGAAGATTTTGATATTTCTTGCGGGGCGCGGGACACGAGCCCTCAATGCGGGACAGTCCCGCGAGTCACAAGACGGGTGGTCACCCTAGTCTCTCGGAATGCTGGCATGTTCCAAGAGACCAGACCGTCTGGAACGTCCCAGCTACTGACCTCCTCAGTTCTCCGTGTGGAGCCACGATCTCGAACAGGTCGTCCAGCATGGTCTCCTTGAGTACCCAGTCCCCCGGAGTGCTGCAGGTGAGGGAAGGGGACGCGTTCACCTCCAGCAGCCAGGGCCTCAGCTGCTCGTCCAGGAGGATGTCGTACCTGCAGCAGGGCCAGAGAGCGCTCGCGACGCCCATTTGTCGTGGAGCGACCTCGGCCTCACCCGTAGCACTCGAAGCAGTGCCAGTCCGAGAGCATGGTGCCCTGCAGTGGGAGGGAGGACATCCGTTATGGGCTTCTCCCGTGCGATTCGGGTGTCTCAACCGTGAGCTGATACTGCAGAAGCAGATTCATCGTTGCGTAGCCTGCTATGCTGTGCGAGCTCAAGTCGAACGCCGGTCATGCAGCAGTAATTATATTTAGTTTATCAGTTATGTGTCATTAATATATCACGTGTGTACTGAGGACGCCTGCAGTACTTCACAACATTGCATTCGCAATGCGCGATAGGTTCCTCGGATTGTGCAAGGGGTCCCTAAGTTTGTGAGGTTCTTCTAAAGCTTTTTTTGAGAATGCTTGCTTAAAGCTTGCGAGAAATCTTTAATAATACTCCCAAGATTTTCTATAGGGCCCTCGAGGATAAAGGGTGCACTCGACAGTCGCCAAAGGATGTCAAATTCCCTTGGGGGTTCTGGAAATTCTGAAAACTCTCGAGGGAAGCATTTTCACCAGACTCTCGATGGAGCCTCTAGGATACAAGATTCTTCAGGGTTCTTAAAACTTTACAAGTTTCTCGAGGTTCCTATAAGAACCTTCTCCACATTCTCAATAGCACCTCTAGAATTTGAGGTTCCTCGGGATTCTTGAGACTTTTCAAGTCTCTCGAGGTTCCTTAGAGCCTTTTTCTCCAGGCACTCGATGGCTCCTTTCCTCAGGGTTGACTTTTGAGTTTTCTTAAGAACCTTTTAATGCGAAAGCATTAACTGTCCCATGGAGCGAAGCCGGCGTTGTCTGTGACCGCGAAAAACGGCACCTAAATTCCATCTGTAGCGAAAAACAGCAGCTAAATTCCCATTGGCTGAGCAAAACGGCAGGTAAATTCCCATTGGCTGAGCAAAACCGCACCCAAAGGCCCATTGGCCAAAAGCACAGCAACGCAGATGCTTCGTCACGGAAGCCAGCGGGGCACTCAAGGTCAAAGAAAACACAAGGAAAAGCACAGCAATGAAGATCCATCGTCACAGAAGCCGTGGAGGTGGCGGGGGTGCCACGCCTGCGCAGTGGAGGAGCGTGATGTTGCCGCCGCTGCGTGGCGCTGTGCCGAGCTTCACACTCCCGCTGCTGCCTCACCCAGTGGCACAGCAGTCGCCAGCAAGCCAGTACGTCTTTTTGGGTGGTGCCAGCTGAACACTATTAAACGCAGAAAAGTATACAACCGCTGGACAATCAACCTCATTGAAGCCTTCTTTTTCTTTCACTACTATCAGCATTTACGACCTGGCACTGCACAAGCGAGAAAAACTGTTTCTGTGGGGGTCCTGAAGGAAAAACAAAATCAAAGTCGAATTAGTCGTTAGTTGTTAATACAGCAGGAGGTTAGTCTGCCAGAACATGGCGACATTGTTACCCACTGTACATAAGCAATTTAGCCAGTGCAGTACGACTGCTAGCCTGGAGTTTTTAACGCACACCACGCAGTAGTGATACACGACCGCACGCCGGTACGATGCTCATCTGGATCAAAATGGGCAGGGGTGGGGATTAATCCCAGGATCCCTGGGCTCTGCAGCCCGAGCTTTCGCTCCATGTGCTCCGAGCTGGTGTGCGCTAGCCCACTCGGGGGTCCTGAAGGACACTAAGCAGCCCCGCGCTTGTAAATAGGTATAGAAGTAGAGGAAGAAGGCGTTATTCCAATGTGTAAATAAGGAAGAAGAGGGCTTCAAACCAGGTTGTAAATACTGATAGTAGTGAAAGAAAAAGAAGGCTTCAATAAAGTTGATAGTCCACCAGTTGTATATTTTTCTGAAACAGTACGGCCTGCGCGGCGCATCGACGCACTCCCTGCCTGCGCTGCGGCCGTTTCTTTGGACATTAATGCTTTCACATTTAAACTCGTAAGAAGTGCTTAGGTGTCCTCGGAATTTGTCTCTGGATTCTCGATAGCCCCTCTAGGATTTGAACTTCCCCGGGATTCCTGAGACTTCTCAAAACTCTCAAGGTTCCTTAAGAGCCTTCTAACATGAAATATCCTTTGGCTACGTGTTTAGCATTTCGTGAAGCATCATAAGCGAGACCGCAAAGCTCAATGCTGATTGGTTAACGGGGGAGGTCACGTGACCAGTGGGGTAGGCAAAGAGGAGCTTGACCACCTGAGCACACTGATGGAGAGGAGCTCGATAGTATGAAAGGCTCTGGAAGATCGCCAGGTTTATCAGCCCTGCATAGGTAAAACTCGGAGTATCACTAAACTTTTGTAATGCCAGAACATTTCTCGTATGCAGCAGAATATTGCCTAGCAATTTGCCAGAAACTCGAGAGTTTTGTGAGCTTTCGCAGTGATATAGCTAATGTGTGGAAACCATAAAAGGCAGAAAGTGAAGTATGGTACATGCCGACGTACAAGTAGAGACGTTTTCTAAAGTTGAATTGAATTGAGTATTGTTAAAGGGATGCTGTACCGAAACATATATTTCGCAAAATAAGGCTGCAGAAGCGTTCAACGGGACGCTGCGAACTCCAAAACATCAGTCATACATCAACATCTCAAACGGATGGCCGTATTTTTAGAAAAGGAGGGTGCAATCAAGCGAGAGATGTGACGTCATGACTTTCCTGGAACAGTTGAGAATGAGGGGAAGCGGCTTGCTTGTCCTCACTCCGGTTCACCTGCTTGAAGGGACGAAGTGAAGAGAGAGGGAATAAGAATCGTGACGTCACGTCTTGTTGTCCTCGTCGGTCGTGTTCAGCCGCGCACTTCTTTTCTAAAAATACAGCCATTTGTTAGAGATGTCGCTGTATGGGTGATGTTTTGGGGTTTTGTAGCATCCCGCCTATTGCTCCAGCTTTGTTTTGTGAACTCCAAATTTCAATTCAACATCCCTTTAAACTGTGTAGGTTTATGCTTGTTAACGAATTTGATTGATTTGATTTTCATTTGTCACTCCTGACATCATGTTTCAATATGCTTCAAATCACTAACAGCACATTGTCCTCCTGATCACCTATCATACAATCATCAGTGTCTACTAGTTTTGTACTGCACTGAATAGAGGTAAGCAAGTTATTTATGTAAATAAGAAAAAGCGACAGACAAGACACGATTGCCTGGGGCACTCGTGATTTTACTATTTACTGTTGTGATTCATTATATGTTTGTGTTCTGCATAAGGTTAAAAACAAAACCATAACTCCACTCCATCCTGTATATAGTATAGCTCTATTTTTATCAATCTCTTTGAATTCTGTGGGTTCTTCAAAACCCTCCAGGCTTTGCGAAGGCTTTCTAAGTTTTCCAAAAGATGTTCCTGGCAATGCACGAAGCCTCTCAAACAATGTCGCTTACTGCCACAGCACGCAGGGAGAGTGGCACACCACTTGGCGTCAGATCTTTCGAGGCCCACAACAATTGCCAGGAAGTGGACCACTGTCATGATCCAAAGAAAGCGAGGTTGCATCACACGAGGAGCTGACCTTCGGAAGTTCAGCGTTCCGTGCCTCCACTATGCGATTGTGTAGCTGCTCCAACTTCTTGCCTGGTTTTCTTAGCAAACCTTTGAGACTGCCCATAAAATTTTCGAATGGAAAGGCACTCCATTTCTGCAGTATTCCATGGTTGCGGACATCACTAGCCAAGTGGACAAGGTTGTGTATGTTGTATGACACTGCATGTTTACCATACAGTGACATATACACTTCAACAAAGTGGAGTAGCAGCTTCTCAGCGTAGTCAATGTATTCCACGGAGTAGGTCGGGCTACTTAAGATCGTGATTGCACAATGAAGAACCATAAAATTCGCCATCAACGGCTTTGGGAGAATGGATCGAAGGACGATGGGGCCAGTGTAGAGCAAAAAAGTGCGGAATTCAGTAGCCTTCCAAGTATCCACATCACGAAGGGTGCGTGGTCTCCGGCTGAAATCTGAACAGATCGACGGTTCAAGCTCAACATGCCTCAGAGAGAGCTCGTTTAGGGAGTTGCTGCCCAGACGGTATCTGCAGTCACCTCTGCACCATAGCAAGATCAGTTTTCGTACAGCACCTAAACACACCAAATGCATGTAATCCAAAGGAAGTTGTTGTACCAAATCAATCGGCAAGTCCTGGAGAACCGTACGCCTGACATGATGCTCTTCCTGAGATGTGCTCCGAAAGCTTTGATCTGTTCGAGGCTCTGCATCCAGCTGAGGGAAGCACATGCGACCTCTTACAAAATCCCCCTCTGTGGTGCACTTTGTACAACCAAAATAGGCATTATGTCCTTTGACACCAAGAATGTAGGCTCTTGCTGGAGCGTCGCATACAATTGCTGCCAGCTTCACTGCCACAAGCTTGCCCTTGAGAAGCACGCCCTCACTTAGAACCTGATTGGTGTCACTGACAAAAGGTTGTAGAAATGTATTCACACAGACCAGCTTTGCCTTTCCGTAGTACACGCCAATGGGAAAAGGAGTTGATGGACAGTTGATGACTTGACAAAGAACTGGCCAGAATTGGTCTTTTGTGCTCCTTGAGAGTGGTATGCCATCAATATTGATGTTGATCAAGAGGTGGTCTGGTGTCTCATCAAGGTGGCTCAAAGCATGCTGCAATCCTACCGCGAGACCAAAGTGGCAGTATTTGCCTGCACCCATAGATTGCACGGCTGCAGCCACCCTAGGTGTCTTGAGCACTGTACGAGCACACTTTGGAACAGCCGAGAAGCAAGGGTGTGACCCTAAAAGCTTAAGAAGTCTATCGAACGCAACCTGCGAGACACCAGACTCGATTGCCCACGATTTAAGTTGATCAGTGAATGCAGAATCGTTCGCGTCGCACTGAGGTCCACGTTCTAGAATGTGGGGTTGCACAGGACTTCGTTCTTCAACCATCTCTCCCGATGAGCCGACTGACTGTTCGTCAGAGTCACACACTTTACTTTCCTCAGAACTTACAAAAGTGGAAGTCGTAGATTGTCTCTCAAACGAAGTGGGCACGTTCAGTTCGGCGGAAAAACAAGAAGTGCTGTGCGAAGCACGACGATTGACATCAGCCATGTCCTCATTGTTCAGATCGTTAGATTCGTAGTACACCAGGGATAAAGAGTCCTTCAGAGCCCGGCTGACGCGCCTGTGAAACGTTGTTCTGGACCACTTCGGCATGATCAACACCTTATCACCTTGTGTGCGAACGCAAAGTCCTCACAGCCACAGGATTAGCCGGGGCAACGCGCCGGATACTGCGTACTGCGCGCGGGTACGGGAACGAGCACTTACCCATGTTCATGTCGTTCAAGCTTCGTAACTTTCTCATTCGGTATGCCAGCGCGCGCGGGAAATTTTGGCGGTTTTTCGGGTTTGGCCGGCAAACGACTGACTCTTATCCCTGTAGTTTCGTAATAGATGCGCACAAAACTTGCCTCTGCACGGAGACGTTTGTGAGGTGGACAAGAGGGTCGGTTAGGTCCTGGAGCGAGTAGTGGAGCTGGCAAAGGCGACAGAATCCCCGGCGGTACCTGCAGGTCGAAGTAGGCTGGATTGGATTGTGGTGGCTTGTGAGCCCAAAGATTGCACGCTTTCGTTTGGTCGACTCACAGGTAGGCTCGGAGTGGTCGGAACGAGGTCACGAGGGCGTACAGCCGGAGGTCAAACTTGCGGCCCCCGACCAGGAGCGGTCTCTCGAGGTATCGGCACACGACGTGTGGTTCCTTTGTCCCCTGCGAGTCCCAACTGGAAGCGGTGTTTTGCTCTTCATGCTCACGTTGGAGTTAATTACAACTACGATAGAATGTGCTTCGTCGATGCATAAAATACGAAAACAAAAAAGACCTGCTTGGTTTTTGTGAGGATATTTATATATTTTTCGCTGTGTCCGAAGGCTAGAACGTGCATGCCCGTTGCTAGTTGTGCCACATAAATAAGGTTTGTTCTTTTCGAGCAATACCTGTCAGCAAAGGATTCAATACTTTTATTTTTATTTTTTAAATATAGCGTATAAAGTTGATTTTCAGAAAATGATGTTTACTTGCATTGCAGGGCACCTGGGAGACCTCTGTCCAAGGGACTTTTCACCATGCTTAACCTTCACCAGCTCACTTGCACGCCAATACATTTAATGGAAGTTGCGAATACTTGAAAGGACAAAACATTGAGGACGTGCTGTTTCCGTCCTGGACCTCACTGTTTTATCCTTTTAAGTATTCATATCTATTCACCAACATGCTCGCTTTCAATGAATATAAATTGAACATACAATTTTTTTTTTTAGACCAGGAGTGGTTGTTGGACCCACTTTTAACTGTGGACAGTAGTGTAGTTTACACTCGTTAGTATAAGGTGTACAGTTGAACACCACCTGTTCAGAAGTCCCTTGACCTGGCTTGGCTTGTTCACAAGAGAAATGCCGACTACCTTGAGCTGGAAATAAATACGCCCGTGAAACAAGGAAACAGCTGGCGTCTTTAGTGCCTCCGAGCCCCTACCCTTTCCGCATGGCTTTACGATCCACATGCTTGGGGCAGTCTTCCGGAACTCGTCCACGAAGCATGTTGTAGTCTCTCGGAAGCACGAAGGTTGGTGGAACTAGGTCGGGGATGGAACCCGAAGATTCACCGTCGCCGCTGTTCTTGTTGAGTTCCCTGCGGTAGCGCTTCATGTGCTTGGCCATCAGGTCCTTGCGGGTGAGCTCGTAGTGCGTCGCAAAATGGTTGATCCTCCTGCGGTCGAAGAGGGAGCTTTAGGTGTAAAGCACGTAGAAAAGCAAATATGTTATATCGTACAAAGTCCGGTTACATATGTGTGCTTGCCTATACTCCGTGTCACTAGTTGTGTGCAGTACAGGCGAAGGCAACGCCAGGCAAAGAGATCGAGCACTAGGAAGGAGGGACGGGAGAGGTGGGCAATGGGGGGCGAAGGTCAACTTTCTGTGGCAATCCGGAGAGGAGGAAAGCGCGTGTACAGCGGCTGGTGTACCCTCTCCCCTAGCATTACTGCATTGCCACAGAAAGCTGACCGCGAGTATAGGAACGTTATAAAAGAGAGGAGGTTTCCCTCCTCGTCCCCAGCGTTCCTAGTGCTTGCCCTTTTCCCCTCGCCTGGCGTTGCCTTTGCCTGTACTGCACGCAACTCGGAACACGGAGTGTATACGTTGCTCAAACATTCTGAAGGACATTACCTACGTGCTAAAGGGGGCAAAAGACAGCCTCCCCTCTGCCTTTCGCCCCCTCCCCCGAGTTGGATAATAGAAATTTATGTTTAAAAACCGATTAAACGTTGTTTTTTTCTTTTGAGGGGAAAAGCATAACTGCTTACTGGTGGTCGGAAAGCCTTGAACCGTAGTCGGCGCTGAACACTGCTCGCACACCTGCCACAGAAGCCCTGCAAAGAACAATGTTTAGTTATGACGACATCACGCTTGTTCGCAGATTTTGTGAAATTATCCTTCGTCTTGTGTTTCTTACCAGTAAATGTTCCAATCTTGATCGGATTCTACTCTCAGCCAGTTTCGCTTTGTGAGTACGCTCATCAAAACCGGCTGCTCGACGTCGCAGCAAAACTTAAGCGGACCGGTCGTCATTCTACCAGTCATTTGAATTCCTCGTAAAATTGGCCTGCTTACAAACCGCAGCGAACTTGCCGTTTTTGAGTACACATAGCGACATAGCTCTGCAGCAGCAACGGAGCTGCGGTTGTTGACGTGCCGGAGTGGCGTTGCTAGGCGACAGCTTGAGAGTGTCGATTGAGGCACCCTCCACTGCAGTCGCGACGTGCTTCAGTGTCGTACCAGTCGTACCTTCAAATTCAACCGGGCGCCAAAACTAAGCCGCAGTGTGGTACGCGGCTGGTACGCACGCGCACACAACGCTGTTGGTAGGAAAGCATGCCGTCGGCCGCTGCCAAAATCGAAAAGCAAAGCTCTTTGGAGGGCCAAGATTCTCTAAAGAGCATCATCACCATCTTTGAAAAGAAGACAAGAAACTTGGAAAAGCGAAAGGTGGGCTTGTTACACCGGTTACCGCGGTTTGAGGGACCACGCGAGGTGACGAATTCCCGTCGCCGACACGTCATGTTAAGCCTACGCAGGGCCAAAGTCTCGCGTGCGACGCCTGTTAAACCACACGCCGTCTCGAAGCACGATCTCCTGGACCGCTTTCTTTCGATTTGGAAGCACACAAACGCGTTCTTTTCTAGCAGGTCGCCGTTGATGCCGCACGAGTTTAGGCCTAAAAATGGCGCAGCAAAGTTTGGTGCTCCCCCTCCCTTTCCCTTTTTTGAGAGTTGCCCAAATTCCTCGTTGAGAGTGATTTAAGCTTACGTTTGGGTCTAGCACACGTTGAACCTAGCGTTCACCGTACTCTGCTTCTAAGCGCCGTAGCAGATCGCACGTAACGTAACCAATACGGCGAACTTGTCACAAAGGAATAACTGCGCGGTTTTGTTTACGCAGTTAGCTTTCGTCGCTGCTAATCGCTCGTTTCACCGGCCCGGCCTTTAATTTCCTCGTCTAGCTTGTCTAGTAATCCAAAGCTAGATCGGTCTACTTCAACAAGAGAGACATTTCGTCTTTTTAGAAAATCAACCACTCTTCTAGCCACAAAAAGGCTTGTCTTCACTTGGGAACAATGACAAGTTGGGCGTGGAAGTTCTGTCGGTGAATCGAGGGCCTTCCGCCTCGTTTAAACGTCACTGGATGTTCGCATAGTACCGAAATCGACGAACTTGCACTCGCAAATCGGAGGCGTCACCACTGTAGATCCAGCGTCGGAATGGAGCCTTCACGTGCCGGGATTTTGAGGCTTCACTTTTCTACATTCCGCTACGATACGTGTCTCCATCCAGTCGGCGAGCTCGCGTTTAAACTAGAAAAAGTATAAGTAAAAAAAAAAAAAAAAAACCCACAAAGATTATTTATAAACGTATATTGCGTCTGCTTTGCTATATTGTGAAGTACCATACCACATATTCGTAAGCAGTCGTGGAATTACAAAAAAAAAACATGTCAGTAGTATTAAGAAAAAAAAAAAAAAACAAGTAGTACCGTGAAATCCTGACCTGTTTTCCCACTACAAAGTTAAAAACAAAAAAAAAATTCAGTTTTTAACTAGCTCACTTGCGCCCTTTCATTGGCACAAGTACCTGCAAACACCTAAGGATGTGAACGGCCAATCGGAGAATTTTGGGATTCCCACTGGTGCTCTACAGTGCTGTGCTCTTTACTCTGTTCACCCCCGAGCTGACAGGGTGGTGGGAGCAGGCACTCACCAGACCAATCGGTTGCCTCCCTCCCCACCCGACATCGCTCTGCCGCGCAGGTACGGGTGGGTATGCAATCATGTGGCGAAAGATCAATGTACAACTGGGACCAGCGTGCACATAGCTTCCCACTGGCCTGTCGGCTTGGGGAATGGAGAATAACAAGGGCTGGTTCAGACATATGCATTTGACTGTGATCTGCTTGCTATTGCTTACAACTAGAGCGCATGCCGGCACTATCGGGGAGCCCTGGGACGCTACCGATCTGCATAGATATCGCGCACCATTCTTTTGCCGTGTGCTTAAAATAATTGACATTGTTGTGGTCAACCGCTTCTGATAGATTGTGCATTGTTATGGTCAACCGTTTCTGATAGATTGTGCATAGGTCTGATCTCGCAGGTGCTGCACGACCTTCAGTTTAGCTTTAGGCAGACTGGAGATATTCCAGTCCTTCCCGATGAATGGCGCCAGTGTGCCCTCTTGTCATAAGCAATTGCTACGCAGTCGAGGTCACACTTAAATGCTAGTGTGTGAAACAGTCTTGTGTTCTTTACATAGCTTTCCAAAGGTGGCCGCACATTGTATTGACGAAGATGTCCGAATTTGGGGTACGGAAGACTTTTGGTACAACTCTGTCGGTTGGTGTGTACAGGGGAAATTGGACAACCTGAAAAAGGAGTTGGAACAGGGCAAGGAACTCAATGAAGACCAGAAGGTGAGTGCGCTTGTGAAGTTCCTGTTATTGGCATACCTACGAACCACTGTTGACCATTGTTGAATTCTTTTGCTTCTGTGGGTTTTCTAGCATGTTCTAGGGCCTACCGCGATCCTCGTAAGGAAGAATTTTCAGATTCCTTTTGTGAATCTGGTAAGGAAAGGCTAGCCTATTTTGTTGTGGCTTATCCAAGATGGTTGTAAAACCTGTCACTGGGCAGTGCCAGATCATGGTAAAATTCGCCACCGGATTTTGGACATCTGGCTTGTGTCCAAAGCTGGTTAGGTTAAAGGGACACTAACAGGGTATTTATGCTCGCCAAGGTTTTTATTTCTACATGACATTGGAGTCCAACTACCAAGGTCACAATTTGCGGCTCGAAATTCATTTTCTTTTCGCCCGAACACCGCCGATCGAGAACTGGCCGGTTGGAATCGCGCTCACTCTCTTCTCCATGGTCACGTGCCGTTTTGTATGGTTTAGACACAACCACCAAATATAATCAAGGTTGTGGGTCATCGAAGGCACACACTCAATATTAAAAATAAGAAGAAAAAATATGATACCAATTTTTTGTGGCTTCTAATAAACTGCAAATACATAAATTTAAGAAATAAAAAGAATTGCACACCCACAAGATTTTTGACAACTTTCCTCCTCTATATTTCTTCTTTCTCCCCTCTAGTTTTGGTTTCGACCAGTAGTGCATACCAATTTTTTGTGGCTTCTAATAAACTGCAAATACATAAATTTAAGAAATAAAAAGAATTGCACACCCACAAGATTTTTGACAACTTTCCTCCTCTATATTTCTTCTTTCTCCCCTCTAGTTTTGGTTTCGACCAGTAGTGCTTTTTTATTTCATAAAAGATATATGTGACGCTGTAGCAAAATATAGATTGGGTAATCTTTTGACATCATAATAAATAGCCTGGCAAAAAAAGAAGGAAAAAAATTTAGGGAGGTGTTAGTGTCCTTTTAACTCTTTCCTGACCACGGTAAAAGCAGCAATTTTCAAAGCATCCGTGCAACCACTTTTTCCCAACTAGTTTGCGCATGCTGAAATATGACACATCAAAATGTGGCCAATTAGTTCTTTCAAAAGAAACAGATTAGTATAATGTGGGAAAAAGATTTTTAAATTTTATTTCTTGAAAATAATGTATGTTTGGAAGGCGTATAAAGGCCGACACTTCTACAGCTGTCAAATTAAATGCCAAATAAGAAAAATTCCAAATATAGAAGATGTGCCCCATACTCACGGTATTACTTCTGAAAGTTAGTGTACCCTTACTGACGTTTTTCGGTGCGTCGATGTGTGCTTTTCAATGAAGGAATGCTTATATTGGTGAAACACAGATACAATCTAAGCTCGTTATAACAGACCCTTATTTAGACCAAGATTTTGGTCTGTTGTAAGAAGAGTATGTTGTATGCAGATATGAAGTTGAGTCAATGTTATGTAAAGGAAAACTAACTGAACTTTACAAATCGGTATGCTATACACCAACTCATGTTTACAAACAAACTGGAGCGCCCCTAGCGAATGCCACCGGCGCCGCGCATGGACGGTGGGCAAGAAGCCCGTCGTCGTCCATAAACAAAACATTGATTTGCGTTGTTTTCGGCGTCGGTGGGAGCCCCCGTGCTCTTTTTCGCGTTGGAATTGTTGATTCTACGTCCTCCTAACAACGTCTGACTACTTGAGCGGCTTCAGAAAAAATAAACGAGGCAGAACTTTGCGTGACTAATGTGATTGCGGCGAATCATTTCACGTGGACGCCGCAGAATGGGCGCTAAAGCCTGACTCCCACGATGAGTTTCTGCTCGCTATCTTCAGTCGCGACGTCGCTCGGGCTGCAAAAGCTTGGACCGTAGCTGAGATGGTGGACGTCGATACTGAAAACCGCAGAGTAGAATCGGGCATTACAAGCCGGTGACGGCCACTGGTAACAATGATCAACATCTTCTTGTATCTACTGTTTACACTTAGCCTACTTACCCCAACCAACCTTCAAAAGTGTTTTGAGGCCTGCACTTAGTTCTTAGAGCAATTACCGGGTCAGCATTTGGTTTACGGGCCGCTGTCGTTTGAACGAGCTGACGACAAAAAGCAGACAAGTTTGAAAGAGCAGATGACAGTTCGGACGCATGCGCAATGGAGTGCGGGCAAGCACCGCGTCCCGCGTCAACAAACCATTGGAATGTCGCGTTGTCGGCGTCTGTGTGTGTATGCGTACTCTTTTTCGCGTTGGAATTGTCGATTCTACATCCTCATAGCAATGTCTTACCACTTCAATCGCCTGAGCGAAATTATCAAGACTCGTTACGCCGCTAAACTTTGCGTAAATAATTTGACTGCAGCGATTCATTCGCATGAACGCCGCAGAATGGACGTCAAAACCATGATGAGATTCTTCTAGCTATTTTGGGTGGCGACGTCACTCGTGCTGCAAAAGTGTAGAAGGTAGTGGCGATGATCGACGTCGATACTGAAAATCGGAAGCGGGAACAGACCAAGCGTAACAAGTCGGTGATGGCCACTGGTACCAATGATAATCATCTTGTATCTACTGTTTACACCGAGCCTACTTAAGTCTTTTGAGGCCTGCAATTACTTCTTATTGCAATCACCGGGTCAAAGTTTGGTCTACGGGCCACTTTTGTTCGAACGAGCAGACGACAAAAAGCAGACAAGTTTGAAAGAGCAGACGAAAGTTTGAACGATCAGGCGGCCGTGTGAATTTGAAGACGCACTGAACCCGTGGGTGGTCCGGACAACTCGGCGGTATTCTCTCGTTCATGTTGGAACAAAACAAATACATCTGGCGACCGCAAAGTGTTGCCCGCACAAGCAATCATAGTTCAACAGCGTCTGCTTTGCCCTTTTCACGACTACTATCCACGTTCTCGGACGAACGGAGGGGGCAGAAACACATGAAAACTGATCTTCAAACCTTTCCAGGCTCTCTTGGTACAGCCCCGTCGCAGCATTTTGACGAGAAGGCAGGTTTTTTGTCTGGTTTCTTCCGAGAGAACACAGGAATGCATGTCTCGCACGGCGACTTCTGCCCACCACCCCAGACCGGAAGTGCGATCGACGCGCCACTACCGCGGCGAGACGTAGGAGAGTTGAGTTCGTGTATATCCAAAATAACCAGGTCTGTTGTAATGAGCTTAAACTGTGGTACACCTTACATCCCCAGCAAAATGCTTTCCTTGTATTCTACCTTGGTTGTGTCACAGCCTCTATTGTAATTCCCTCATATTTCTAGAATGTTTGTGCTCCTTGTTGAAAACATAAAATGTGCACGCCTGCTCAGGACAGCATTGGAAATTATAATAATGCTTTCCGACAACCATCTATTAAGTGACCCCTATAACCACTGTTCCCAAGACTATTTTTGACGGCACACGAGCTTGTCATCAAGCTAAAATCTACGTTGAAACCGAAACTAGTTCTTTGGCTATCCGCAAGATTGTGGAAAATAATTCTCTGCTCTAAATTCAATTTTTTGACGGCGCTTGGAAACCTGTAGAAGTACCGGTGATGGATGACCTATGGGCGCTGTCAGGAAACAGTCAATTTAACCTTTTTCCAAAAGTACCAAAACTGATCAATAGACATGATTGATCTCTTTTAGGCCCTTTTCTATTAATTTTAGTGTGATAAAATTGTTTTGCAAGCACTTTTTGGTCTGGCATTGTTGCTTGTCACGGCAGAAGCACTGAAGTTTCGAGATGGCAGCAGCCTTGAAATGCTACTCGCACCGCCGTGCGGACTGAGAGTAGGCAGCTGATTTCACCATCTCGTTGCAGGCGGCCGTCGGAAAGTATGACCAGGTGTTGGAAACGCTGGAGCTGACTCGGGAACTGCAGAAAAGCGTGACGACGGTCATGCAAGATGTGAGTCCCTTGTGTCCGCGATTACCCACAGTATTAATCTCTTCCTGGGTAGTGGCGGGCAGAGCGATACTGCTCGGTAATGACCATGGGACAAACGTGTTGGCATCGCAGCACGTCTAACTGAAGCTTGCTAAACGTTGGGGAATGGTATGTTGATTGTGGGAAAGACTAGCAATTGTCCTTTGGGGGCAATCTTCAGGAGCTTGGCTGATCTAAGTTGGGACTTGTGTTTCAATTGGACTCTACTTTCAAATGGCTGGCTAGCTATTTGGTTGATTTCAATCAATTTAAATGCTAAAAGCACAGGCACTGAAAAAAAAAAAAAAAAAAACGTAAATTACTCACCATATTTGTTTTTTCACCAAAACTTGTAAACAAAAATGGCTTTTTTATGGGGTGGACTAAGCTACTTGTATGTACATTTAAGATTAGTTGTCATTTTATCCAAATGTGTTTCAAATGCCAAAACCCAAAAGCATATTGGGTTTTCCAAGAGTCAAGTCTTGTAGGAACTGCTTTGTGTGGTGCATGACATCGGGTATAAGAGAATAAGACCCAGCGTGTCAACATACCAGTGCATTAAACTCAAAATCCTATTTTGGAAAGGTGCAGTGGCGATGCGCCTATGTAGATGGTGTCCCTCCGTGCTCCGACATTGAAGTCCTCAAATATCTCTCGCTGCTTCGTGTTTCTCTAGAGCATTTGTTCTTTCAAAATCAGGAATGCACGAACGTCTGTCGCAGTGGATGACCAAACGGCCAGGAGGGGACCGCCTCGCAGACTGCCGACGTAATGCCTTCCAACGAGCCTCTCGGCGTATTTCTCGTTGCGAGCGCCGCCCTTTCTCGTTTCATTACGTTCGTTCTCGGGCAGAGGTCTAACGGTACGGTGCCAGAAATGAGAGCCGCAAAGGTGCCGTACCCTGTCTCGGGGCAATCAAACAGCGTTTTTCACATTTAACATTTTGTTAGGTACGATCTCGGATCTTCCAATTGGTTTTCTTCTCTCCTAAAATTAGAGAATGGCGGCCATAAAAAAAGAAAAATCACGAACTATAGCGCCGCCATCTTGAATTGTTGTCATTTCCAGTGTGGGTGAAAACATTGTTTTGTCGTCCCCACGCCAATAGAATGCATTTATGATATGAACATAACCGTCAGCCATTTTGGTTTGGCCTCCCCTCTATTTTTTTACTATTTTCAATTTGAAATGTTTTATTATTTTTTCGCCGCCCATACCGGATGTGCCTATCAGGTGGCTGGGGGCGAGAGTAATTAAGAAAGGTCCATACCTAGCGGCAAATTTTCTACCTCCACCACCGGAGGCCAGCGCCTGGCGTCGTCTCGGCATCACTCGTGCAGTTGCAGCACGGGTCCCAGCTGAATGCCGACGCAATCTGCCTGGCGCTGGCCTCCGTTAAGTGGCATTTAAAATTAGGCACCATAGCCTCGTCATCTATAGTCTGTGCAGCAAGCTTTGCCTGCACGGCCCTCCCCGCTCTTACCACATTTTAAAGTAAATGGTGGAGAGGAAGAAACCATTAATCATGGTGACCAGAGAGCTTTGTGGCAGGGGCTCATCCCGCTCTTCTTGCTAGAAGGGATCAGTTATTCGCCCCTTCTTTTTGTTTGGCAACAAACTGTGTGGCACTATACATAGGGTAGCCCTGGTATGCCTCCGGTCCGTCCACATTTTTAAACTTTTTAGGCGTCCTTTTTTTCATCGTAACGGCTGGTTCGCATGTTTGTGTCGGTTGCGTTCGCGGCAGCCGAAACAACGACAACAAACTCGACGGGACAAGTGTTTGTTGTGTGCAATGTGGCAAGCGATGCGAGAGGCAGCTTTGCAAAGCATAAACCGCGAGTCACGGTTGTTTCAGTCATTTCCATCTTTTGGGTTGTTGCAAACGCTACCGCCGCAAATGTGTGAACCGGTCTTTAGAGTGAATGACGTCGTGACGGTGCTATGAGCGATTAATTCCCGAAGATGGCGCTTAGATTTAATCTTGTGAATACTGCAAAACCATACCTGCCAATTCTTCCGAATTTTTCGTAAAATGTACGAATTGGGACTAATTTTACGATTTTACGAATCTTGCTTCAAATTTTACGGAAAAAAAAATTATGTAAAACAGTTTTAATTCTTTTTTTTTTTACTTTTTTTTTTCGTAAAATTGTGGCTGACGGTACCTTGCCTTGCCACAAGAGGGCGATAGGTACCGTCCACGGCACTGTTGTGGTTTTCCCTATTCGTCTATCCGGTGGCCACGGATCCAAAACCAATCCAAAGCCCAAAGCCTTTGTTCGTGTGTTCGGCGGTGCACGTTGGTTTGGCGTGGTTGTGTTGGGCCTCTCTGTTTCAGCCAGTTTTGAGGCGAGCAGTGCGGCGTCTGCGTGTGTTTGTTGCAAGTGTAATCGTAGCATTCCCTTGATCTCGGTGGCTTTGCGGCGCAATGGCGAACTCCAAACCTCAAAAGAGGTATTTTCAGGTGTTCCTGAAGTCCTACACGTCGGAATTCTCGTGCTTCATGCCGTCCAAAAAGGGAGAGAAGTGCATTCTGGGTAGCATGTGCACGTGTGATGTAAGCGTTTCGCACGGTGGCAAGGCTGACATTAGGGAGTTTTAGTGGACTGTGTTTCACCCTCCGCTAAGCCCCTCCGCTACCCGGAACTCTGCAGCCAAGGCCATCGGCGCACAGGCGCAGTGGCGGTTTCTTCGTAGCGGAGGGCTAGCGGAGGGGGAAACGCGATCTACTAAAACTCTCTATTAAGCTGCACATCGCTTCGCGCAACCCCCCCCCCCCCCCCCCGCGGCCGCAGAAGTTTTACGAATTTGAAAGTCCACAGGTTGGCAGGTATGCAAAACCCACCGTATACCTAGTTCAGAACCGAAAGTGTACGAGGGCTATTAGCACGCAGGCGCCCCCACGTTTGAACTCGCACGAGAAAGCAAATAGTCTGCCTGCTTGGAGGGAACAGAAGGGGGAGCGAGCAGACGTGAAAGTGCAGAACATTAAGGGGGGACACTGGCTAGAGGTTGAACTTCTGAACTACTCATGTGATCGGAATAAATTTGCCGGGGAGATTTAACTTCAGATGTAGGTGTACTGTGTAAACTTTCATCTCTCTACGACAACCCTACATACCTGCATAAAAGGATGTGTCACTCTTTGTTAAGAAGTCTATGATATGCAAATGAAGCTATTAAGCATCATTTTAACTGCTTGAATATAAAGTGGGGGATGTGGGACTTCGGACTATCTAGTTCTTATAAATCAAATGTAAATACTTCAGAAAGAGCGATTACCTCAAAATATGAAATGCAAATCTGTCCTATGTCAATTTTTGGAAACATAGTATTTTCTCAATAAGGACTCTAATTTAAAACAAAATAAAGTAGATAGCCCGATTCCCCAGTAAATTTCAGTTCAGAAACATCGTGATTGCAGTATCAAAATAATTTTACCCTCGAACAAAAGATTCCGTCGTATGAAATTTGCAGCAAAAAGCGGAACTGAGAAAAATGTATTCAAACATTGAACTTCTTTACTTTGTTACTGCCTCACACTGTGTCGAAAATATTTTATATCAACGTAACTATTTGGCGCATGGTTATGAAATTTATTGTAAGGGTGTATACCGTAAAATCCCGTAAGGGCGCCCTCCCCCCAGAGATCGCCCATCCCGTTTTTCTGGCTAATTATCTGTAACATCAAAATTCCGAAACATCGCCCACCCCCGATTCCCGTTGGACGTCAAGCGATGTCCGACGGGAATCGCGCATCAACGGCGCGATTTGCGGTACCGGTGTGTCCGAGAAGCGAGGTCACAGCGGGTTCCCGCGTTTTTGTCAGCAATCTGCGCGCGATATCGGCTCGCGTAACACGCTAGTGTTTCCCGTGTGTATATTACATCGTGAAATGCGAATCTGCTGCATTCGCGATTTGCGGTGTCCGTTCCCGAGTTCGTAGCGGATTCCCGTGTTTTTGTCCATGATCTATACGCGCGATATCGACTTTTAGCTGTAAGTAACACGCGCGAGTTGCTCCCGTGTGTATATTGCATCGTGAAATGCGATTCTGTTGCGTCCGCTATCTGCAGTATTTGTTTTTGTGACATGCGAGTTTGTAGCGTATTCCCGTGTTTTTGTCCGAGATCTGCGCGCGCGATATCGGTTTCCGTGACAGGCAAGAATGTAGCGAGTTCCCGCGTCTTTATTGCACCATAAAACTTGAATCTGCTGCGTCCGCGATCTGCGGTATCCGTTCCCGTGAGATGCGAGTTCTCGGCGGGTTTCCGCGAGTCCTTCGCACCTTGAAACGCAAATCTGCTGCGTCGGCCACTTGCGGTATCCTTTCCCGTGACACAGGAGTTTGTAGCAAATTCCCGCGTGTTTGTCGCATCGTGAAACGCGAATTTGCCGTGTCCGCGATCTGCGGTATCAGTTCCCGCGTCACGTGGTTTGTATCGGGTACCCCTGTCCTTATCATTAATTTTTGATAAAGTTTTGCTGTAGCATCCCCAAAGATAGCCCACCCCAAGTTTTTCACCATTTATCTCTTCATTTTGGGTGGGCGTCCTTACGGGATTTTACGGTAATTAGTTTCTAAAACCGAAAACCCCAAAATTGAAAAACGAATTTTTTCAAAAAGTTTTGAAACTTGGGCCCATGTCCCTTCTTAAGAAAACGGGTTCCCAGTTTTTTCCTCTCCCTTTTTTCTTGCACTCTTTGCTCCTCCTCTCCCCACAAGAGCGGGTCCCTGGGTTGCTTCACACAGAAAGGAGGAGGGTCTCCTCTTTCTCTTGAAGGGAAGAAAAGAATTGAGGGAGGGTTTTCTTCTTTCTGGCTGCTCGTCGGCCTTTAAGAGAGTCGTCCATGTGGCCGTTCCGTCTGCCGGCGGAGCCGAGCGCCTTGCGAAGAGCCCGAACGGTGTCTCGGTGCTGCGCAGCACCTGAAGCAGAGCAAGCGGCTGGCCCGCAAGGAGCAGCTGGAGCGGCAGCAGCGGGAGCTCCAGCGTCTGCGGGAGCTGCTGGAGGTGCAGGACGTGCTGGCGACGCTGGGGGCCCCGGAGGCGCGGCAGAGTTTCCTGGAGGGCAGCGGGGGCGCCGTGGCCCTCTCTGAGGAGGCCCTGGACCGGCTGGACCAGCTGTACCGGCTCGTCTGCCCCGACCGCGAGGAGGCCGGGGGCCAGTTTGGCCAGCAGGTGAGCGCGGCCGCCGACCACGTCATGGCGCTGCTCGACGCCCGCCCCAAGGCTGTCCTCGACACCACCTGTATCCTTTTCGACGATGCGTCCGCAGTCTGAAATCTATGAACTGGAGTCCCTTAGTTGTAAATCTATAGGGTGTCCCAAGTGGACCTTCCATTGTAAAACAAGGCGAAAAAGTTGGCACCTGCTTCAGGAAGCTCAAACCTGTGCCAAATGTGCACTGAGCAGGTCAACTTCAAAACGTGCAAAATTTCAAGGCGTTTCACTTCATGTAATAAATGAGAGCAAGGCTGGGCGCGTTCGCAAACGACCGAGTTAGCGACGCTATTTACTTGTGGCACCATCTCCCGATAGGTGCAGCGAGGAGAGGACACACCTTGTTGTGCCTGTTGAAAGATTGCGCCACAAGTTGCTTCCGAACATCCTGACGTTGGCATGCATGCTTTTTGCTTTCTTTTTTTTTTTTTTACAGGAAGAGAACTAAGCCTCGAAATTTCACACGGTAAAACTGACCCGCTTGGCGCACATTTGGCGAGAGTTTGAGCCTTCTACAAGTAGGCGGCGATTTTCGCTGGCTCGTTTTACGGTGGGGGATCCGCTCGTGCCACCGCACATAAACCGGCGTCCGTTCCCAATGTCGGGAGAATGACGGATGGAGACGATTCTAGAGAGAGAGAGAGAGAGAGAGAGTAGTATGATGGCCTGACCGTACTTCTCAGTTTTTGGTTGAACCCCAGGGCAACTAAATGAGCAACGCTCGAGGCGTCGGTACAGTGCCTGGAGTGCGTCTCGGACCTGCGTGCTTAGCGTCCCGTTCCGCCCACGCGTTGGAAGTGGTCCCCAAGTGGCAACAATTGACGTCGCAAAAGCCGGAATGTCGCGAAGTCGGATGTCGTAATCCCGGCAGTTGGTCGTAGAAGTGCCGGCGAAAAGCGCGCACGAACGCGAGTGTTGTTGCTGGCATCGCGGTGTCCCAACTCTTGGCCGCCGGAGCTGCCGTGACTGTCAAACCGAAGAGCCGATCTGCAGCGGAACAGGCGTCTGCTGCATCCACCGCCACGGTCACTGCCGGCTATAGTTTGGCTTTGATGCCAACTGCTTTGATGTTCCTGGAGAGTGAAACTCATTTTCTGCAATGGCCAATAAGAACGTGACCGGCAATCGTGATTTTTAGCACCGAGGATCCAAGTGACTTGTGCGCACTCTGGAAAGGATGTACGTGTCGCGTTTCAGCGTTTCATATTTCCGGCGTTACTCGGGACTTCGTCGGGAGGTTACGCCGGTGTCGCTGATAGTTCGAGAGCGTAGGGAAGGAGAGTTAGAATTTCCGGCGCTTGGCACGAGTTCGTTGCCTTTCATAGCGTCCCAATCGCGCGTGTCGCGTGTAGACATTTCCCGACCCCTTTGGACCGGGAGATTTTATGTGAGGTTTATCTGGAGCTCTGAACTTGCGGCACGCAGTAGAGGCTTTGAATTGCCTCCCGGAAGTCCTTCGCCCGTCGGCAACGGCCACGAAGACTCGTCATGCCCGCAAACCGACTCTAGCCACCGGGTGAGAGTTAGTCGAGGTTGGAAGCTCCCACACCCTGCGACTTTAGTAAAAGCGTCCTCGACTCGCCGAACCAGACAAGGCCCTCCGCGAGATGCTCCAGGAGATCCAGGGGTGTGCGTACTTCGCCGGGTCCCCCGGAGTGGACGAGTCCTCAGCCGGCCCCGGCAAGGAGGCCGCTGAGGCCGAGGAGGAGGAAGAGGAGGAGGAGGAAGACCGGCAGCAGGGGACGGCAGAAGCGGGGGAGGCCGAGAAGGTCGACCAGCCAGACCAGGACGCCTACCCCTCCGAAGCGGGCGTCCCTCCGGCGGCCGAGGTACGCGCCTCATGCTCAGTTTCACCTTACATCCGACCGCGACGGATGCTTATGCGGCTTTGTGAATGTGGCACATGGTACGCTCCCCGCCCGTCACTGGGTGCACTCTCGAAGGTCGCGTAACAGTCGCGTGGCCTTGGATTGGCTCCGATGGCTCGTAGCATCCGCTGCGGTCGGTCGTGAGGTAAAATGGAGTCTAGTTTCCCCTCAAATCTTGGTGTTGTTTTAGGGATGTGGTTGTAGCTGCCGAGCAGTCATATTGTCACTGATTCAAACAGACTTGTGTGGAGTTTAGAAATAAATGTTTAATGTTGCAAACTTGCACCTGCAACCAAGCAGAGGGGATACTCAGGGGTGGGACAGCTGCACCAACGGCGCCATTTTGATACAGAATATTCTACATCTGGTTGCGCCAAAAAACATTAAATTGTCTAAAATTGCGCCATACTGCGCCAAAATACCTAGAAACCTATTGAAATGTGTGAGGCTGCAAGGTTTAGCGAAAAATAAAAATTTGGTTGGGAACCTTTTGTTACTAGTGTTTTAGGTCTTTCGATTTCACTGAGATATATCTCAGTGAAATGGAAAAGAAATTAGAGCAGAGCAGCAACTTAGGTTTTGATGTGAGTTATATGGAAGGAGGGAGAAATGTGGTACAGGTAATACCAGGACTGATGTATGCAGATGACATAGTACTCATGTCAGATAACCAGGATATGTTACAGGAACTAGCTGAAATATGTGAAGAGGAAGGGTACAGCTTAGGCATGAGTTTTAGTAGTGACAAGTCTGGAGTAATGGTGTTAAAAGGGGGAACCTGGGAGGACACAACATTGTAATAGACCATGTAGGAAAATACAAATATCTGGGAGTCTGGCTCATTGAAGGAAGGAAATATCTAGAGGAAGTGAGGATAATATAATTAGAAAAGGGAAAAAAAAATCTATAATGAAGCTCAAGGCAATATGGATCTACAAGAGATAAAAAGTGGTCAGAGGTATATGGAAAGGAGTGGTGGTACCTGATCTGTCTTTTGGCAATGGGGTACTGTGCATGAAATCAGAGGTTCAATCAGGATTAGAAATTCGACAAAGAAGCGTAGGCAGATTGGCACTGGGAGCACATGGAAAGACACGAAATGAAGGTGTACTGGGGGGGCATGGCCTGGTTGTCTTTTGAGAGCAGGGAGGCAATTAGTAAGTTGAAATTTAAACAAAGGTTGACCGAAATGGATAATACGTGGTGGGCACGGAAGGTATTCAATTTATACATGAAAAGTTTAAACACAAAATGGACAAACCGAACCCGAAAGCTTACATTTAAATACCTACACACTGGTGATGAGGCTGAGCAGACTACTTTTTGAAGTGCACAGGGCTTCGCCCTGCCCTCCTTAAAGGGGTGACAGATTTGGCCAGGGCCCTGGGTTTCGCTGGAGACAACGAAAGGACGAAAGAAAAAAAAAGGATTACAGTCTCAAAGAGGCGATTAGAAGGTTGCAGGAAATTATCCAGGGAAAATTGAATGATACACAACTAACTAGCACAGCTGGGGACAGGCGGGACAGGGGAAAATTGGGACTCCCTCCCGCGTGGCTCTGACCCAAAGTCTCAACCCTGTCTTCCAGTGGGTCTGGTGCTGGGGTAACGCCGAAAAGGTTTGACCAAGGGAAAATTGGCAGCTCTCTCGCTGGAGGGGAGAGGAAAGGGTGATGTTTTTTAGTTTGCCCGATCCCCCAAAGGTCATCCTGGTGATATCTCGCACAGCCTGGTGGTAGTTAGGGGGATAAAATATGCTTAGAAGGGTGGGAGGATTCGTATGTTTGTTGTTTTAGACTTTGGCTAGGTGGCACAAGCTACCGCCCATTACAAAGGGTATAGCCATTAACATCCATCCATGCATCCCTAGGTGGCACAAGTTACTGCCGGTTAAAAGAGGGTAGAGCTGCCATTCATGCCATCAACAATTCAGCCGGTTTCTTTTTTTTTTTATATATTGCCTCTTGCACTTTTATTTGCTTCGAGCGAACTTCAAAATTTCTTTTGTTCGCAACTACTTTCAGGCTGAAGCTATCGGTCTTGGCAGTGGTACTATCGGGGAAAAACGAAATGCGAACAGAGGAGCGCGTGGCTTGCCGTACAGGCTGTGCCACCTGGAAGTGAGCCTAGGGGCGAGGGTGCGTGGCCTACTCCGATGTGTTCACGCCCTTCGCTCGGCGCTCCCCAAGCTTCGGCAGTGCGCCTCTCAGTGCGCTGAAAGCTGTCACCGCTATCTTTGTCGGCTCGGCGCGTGGGCCGAGCTTCTTCGCACCGCACCCGCTGAGCCAGCAAAGATAGCGGTAATAGCTTTCAGCGCACTAAGAGGCGCACTGCCGAAGTTTGGGGAGCGCCGAGCGAAGGGCGTAAACACATCGGAGTAGGCCACGCACCCTCGCCCCTAGGCTCACTTCCAGGTGGCGCAGCCTGTACGGCAAGCCACGCGCTCCTCTGTTCGCATTTAATTTTTCCCCGATAGTACACTCAAGATGAGCAAACGTAAGTCTTTCTTTATTCCAGAGTGTAAAACTTTAGCAAAGCTACTGTTAAATTCTGCTATTTGCCAAGATGGTGGCGCCGCTGCCATGAGAACTTTAATTTGAAAACATGCGACAATCTCTCACGTTGAGTAAAGCAGTCGAGTTCACTGTGGCGTGCACGGGCTGCTCGTAACTTTTGTGCGAATACAATTTCTTTCTCTTTTTTTCTAATTCACCTATCGAACGAGCTATCATAATGACGGCTGTTTTACTTTTGGTTTTGTAGCGACACATGTTTTTACCTAGGACTGCTGCGGTGTGAAACTGACACGGTTAACCAAACATTCGTGGCCGCAAATGGCAAGCTAATATCCCTGTTGTTCCTTTTTTTTTTTTTTTTTCGGTGAGTTGTTTGTGTTATTGGTGATTTTATTATTACAGTAGGACCTCGTTGATATGTTTTTCAAGGGACCGCGGAAAATCAAACGTATCATCCGGGAGAACGTAAGAACCGATAACGCACTTAGTGGGGCTCTACATGAGATAGAAAGCAGCTCTTATAAAATGGTTTACTTATGTGTACTTACAGAACTATTGAGAACTCGGACATGTTCACAAAAGCGCATAAGCCTGGTTGATAAAAAGGAGCTTTCGCCTCGATCTTTGGTTTGGCGACGATGCTGTTCAAAGTTGAGGGAGCGGGTCCAAGGTCTCTTGCGTTGTCGGATCTCTTTCGGCTGGGAATGCGATCCACCGTCTGAAGTATACCAAACTTCTGTTCAAAAAGAAGTGCCTTCCTTTTTCGCGATGCCATGACCGTCGTCAATGGGCTCAAAGCGCATGTACTCCGAAACACCACGGTTCACGCAATCAAGCGGAACAGAAACCATACTCCGTGTGACCAGTTGCGTGCAGGAGAGGCGAAGGCAACGCCAGGCGAGGGGAGAAATGGCAAGCATTAGGAAATATGGGGAGGAGGAGAGAAACCTCCTCTCCTCTAACGTCCCTAGTGCTCTCCCTTTCTCCCCTCGCCCTTCATTGCCCTCCTCTCCCGTCCCGCCTTCCTAGTGCTCGCCCTTTCTCTCTTCGCCTGGCATTGCCCTCGCCTGCACTGCACAGAACTAGTGTCGTGGAGTATGTAAGCGCAGCTTGCATGTGGGTGTACCTCGTGCCAGAGAAAGAGGACAGATGAAAGAGAGAATGAGCATTTGCCGCCTCGCCAGCCTCGCTCCTTGTCCAAGTAATGCTCCAAGGTCACACCCGGGCAAGAAGGGAAGCTGTGGCAGAGCTCAGCAAAGCCCAGCGAAGAGACAGAGAGACGGAAAAGAGGGGGAAAGGAGTAAAGGAAAGACGGGCGTCAGCGTGCCCACGCGTGCCATGCGACCCGCATAGCATGGTTCGGCTTTGCTCCGCTAGCTTCGCTTCGAAGCGAGCCTGGCACCCGGCGCACCGAGGCGCCGTGATGTCGACACTTTCGGACGTAACAGCTGGGAAAGCAAATGTAACAGGCAGGAAACTAATACATGTATCTCTATGTAGGTAAAACAGAACCAGCGTTTTTGAATGTAACAGCCGGGAAAACGTATCGCCCGAGAACGTATCAACAAAGGTCCTACTGTATTTTTTGCCACTTTTTTTTTTTTTTTTTTTCGTCGGTTTAAGATGTTTTAGAGTACGTACCTTTGTGCTTTAGTGCTCCAAAATGCAGGTTTTTCTGTTCCTAAGTTGCTCCAAAGCATAGAATGCTCCCAAGTCGCTCCCAAATGCAGATGTCTCTGCTCCAAAAATTGCTCCAAAACCAGTTTAGTCTGCCCCACCCCTGGGGACACCGTACCTTGCGACGACAACGGAACGGCAAACGCTTCGGGGTGAGCTCGCTACGGCTGCTCTTGTACACCCTGGACTCGGTAGGGTTCTAAACCCGAACGCACGCAAACTGTAGAGGAGGAACTCGAAAGTTTCGAGAAGAGCAACCATTGGTGAAAGAAAGAACTGGGCTGGCAGGGTTTGAACCCCGCGCCTCCCGCATAGCAGTCGCGTGCAACGACAAATTCGTCACTCGTGTGGCAATATTACCAGCCCCAAACCGAGGCTTCCTTAAAAACGAGGCTGTGGGACTTGGGCGTAGCTGAAGTCCCACAGGTCGGACACGAGCACTGCATCAGCATTAGGCAGAGACTTTCAGTCGACCTGCTAGAGCACGTAGTTGCGAGATGTTACGACGGAAGCGGACTTTCCATTCGTTTTGTTGCTTCAGCCGGTGATATTTGGAGAAGCTGCCCTCGGTTGGTTGTTGTGAAAACTGGGCTTCTTGCTTCCGCTAGTGTTACGTGCTTGTTCGTTTGTCTGACTTGTGTTGGTGTGCTTCGGATTATCCGCGGGGCAACACGAACAATCAAACGCTTCCCGCAATTTCTACACGCTGCACTAATCCACTTGTTGAGAGGCAGATGTGGTTTGTACATCTATATCTTCGTGTGAAGCTAGAAAATAATATCAGTCTTTCCAATATACACCTTGTTTTAGACGACTTTGTTCGCAATGCGACGATTTTACTGGCATGACGACTTCGCCGGCCGTAGAAGCTTGGGGGGAATGTACGCCGAGTTTATACTTTGTTTGTGCATGAGTCTGCGGGCAGGCGAAGGCTCAAACACAAATACTGACACTAAAAGTGCAAGTTAGTGGGCATTTACTGTGTTTGATTTGTTTAGTAGATTATAGAACATGGAGACGTAGGTGACGAACACTACGACGTTGCTCTTTGACGCTGTTTGACTTGTCCCGTCAGGGATAATTCAAACTCGGATATTTCATACTTCTGGTTAATTCAGACAAGTTTAAAAATTTTGGTTGTCCCACCATGTTTATAATGTAGGTCATAAGCTACTTAATTTGAACGGTGTTTTAGTGGAATTAATAGTTTTTGTTCCCGCGGCCCCGTTGAGTGCGCCTCTTTCCGAGCACAGGTGCACTGCAAGGAGGCGACACGCTCCGCGGGTGTTGCTTCTCCGCAGTGCACTGGCGCTCGGTGAGAAGTACACTCAACGGGCCTTAAGCGGCCATGCACGAGCTATGAAAACGGGCAGCACTGCACGAAAATTTTCATAGCAACATGCGCAGATGCTGTGAAGTGGTAGCATGGCATAGGTCCACGTCACAGCGTCCGCGCAAGTTGCTATGAAAACTGCCATGCGGCGTCCATTTTCATCGCTTGTGTGTCCCCCCCGCTTAATGGTTCACATTAGACAATTTCTTGGCCCGATGAACAAACTTACATTTGTTATGAGTTGTCATGTGCTGTCTAAACAGTCCATGGTAAACAATATTTTTGAGAGATAAACCTTTGATCCATTTCACGTGTGGCATACCTGCTTATGATTAGTAGGCCAATGTAGAGGAAATCATTGCATATCTGCTTTGTAAGTGTAGCCATCGATATGGCAAACCATAATTTTATCTTGCATCATATTTAGATAAATTTCTGAATTCATACTTCTGATAATTCAAACAAAATTCGCCGCTTCCTGGAGTTTGAATGAATGAGGGTCTACCGTAAGTCTGCCATGGGGCTGGCTTCTCTGCGTGACCTGGCCACGGACCCTTCCCAGGCGGTGCAGGTGGTGGCGGAGGAGGCGTCCCTGCCCCCAATCCAGCCCGAGCTGCCACCGGTGCCCGTGCTGCCCCCTGGGGGAGCCCACCTGGACTTCCTGCAGGAGTCCCAAATCGACCTGGAGTCGCCCCACATGGACCCCGCAGTGGTGGCGGCACACCCCATGGCCGCCCCGCCCGCCGGCTTTGTGCTCCCGGTGGCCGACTACGACCTGGCCAGGTGAGGCTCCAGAGACTCCCGGTCATCGACTGGAGATGATTATGAAAGCCCCCGAGACTTGGGTTAATTAGGGGCCAGGACAAACGCAGTCTCAAAAACTGCTGAAAGTTGTCTGTGTTTGAGACTTCGTGTTTATCCTGTTGCTTTACCCTAGTCTCGGGGGTTTCCCATAATTACGAGCTGGTGTAAGTTTACACCAGCTCGTTTGCAGCACCTACTTTTTGTTCATCAATTGGAGCTTCTATTTATTGACGCAGAATGCATTTTAGGATTCGCTTCTAAGTTTAGAGCATCACAAAGTATTGTAACGAGAAACGTAATAATGTGGACAGGTTTCTTTGCAAAAAGATACTTTGTCCCCTGGTGAGAATCGGACGTAGAATCTCTCCACCAGTAGTCCGACGCTACCCCTGCGCTACCAGAGTGGGTTGGACAAGTTATTTTCCAGATGCTGTGTATGTGCTTGTGTTACTGCAAGCCTCGATACTCCGGATAAAGCTGACGGACGCAGAATGTGTTGTGTGTTTGTGTCGACCGGGTATGGATTTGCTGCATCTATTTTGCTCCTTAGGCTTTTGAAGCTTTTGGAGTAAGCTGTTTGGAAAGCAGACATGAGCATAGAACGCATTCTGGGTCTGTCGGGTTTATGCAAAATATTAAGGTAAGGTATACTTTTTTTTTTTTTTTTTGTGACAGTTTGCTTGTTGTGTTTTTTTTGTTTTTTAATCTTCGGCTGCCAACAACACAACTGTGTAATGTTGTGGATTGCTGCAATCCTGGCAAAGATGGATACGTCGGACTGCTGTTATAATGCAACTGCTCGTTTGGCTGCTAATCGTCGTTCTGCCGCTGCTCGTTCTGCCGCTGCTCATTTTGTTGCTGCTCATTTTGCTGCTGCTCATTTTGCTGCTGCTCCTTTTGCCGCTGCTCATTCTGCCATGGCAGCCACGATGGCGGCAAAGCCCGTGCCTACTCTTCTTTTTTGTTGGCGCTGCTGCAAAAAACCTTCAGGACCTCGACAACCCGTGGCATTACACGGCGGCTCCTGTGACGTTTTGTAGCAATTTAGGTACAGGCCGGTGCATGTGTGGTGTAGAAATTTGAACACTCCTGCCCGAGATTCTTCCGGACACTACTGCATCCTTAGTGATCCATTCTTTTGACACACCCCCGCTGTCTCTTTACCCCCCAGGCCCATTCCGACCCAGACGTTCACCAACCAGAGCTTCTCCGGGCCGCCCCAGGCCCCTGTTGCGGCGGTGGCCGAACCTTGCGTGCAGAGGGACTTTGCGGGCAACCAGCTGGGCTCGGAGGGGCCCAGGAGGGGGGGCCGGAGGGGGGGAGGGGGACCCCCGAGAATGCCCCGGAGCAACGGTTATACCAACGGAAAGGGTACGGCCCTTTGCGCATTGCCTCGGCGACGGCTCATGTGGCGACCTTTTGCAATCATAGTTTCGACGGAAGAGGAAGGTTGCTGTTCCTTTGACCGGGATGTTTCTCGTGGTCGTTTGAACTTGTTATTAGGAATGTTGCGAACCTGCTGAAGATTGAATTCAACCCGGAACTACCTTTTCCAAATTTTAGTGCAAACTTCGGCAAGAGTTTAACTGAAATTCAACAGTTGTGCACGTATGCTGAGATGAAAAGAGCTGACGCCATCTAGCGGAAGAATGGTGTCATATTTATTGGGTGCCGTATTTACTCGCATAATGAATGCACCCCCCGCAACGGGTATCAATATTTTGACTTTTTTTTTCTTTCCCTCGCTTAATGAACGCATTTCCAATTTTCGGCTCCGCAAGTCTCGAACTGCGTCCAACTTAGCTAGCCACCAAGCCAATTTTCTTCTGCTGCCAAGCGATCGGGCGACGTCAAGCCAAGCCAAGCTGCTCTTGTAATGGCTGCAAGGGCGTAGTTGCTGAAGTGATCAACCATGAAACCGAGCGGCGCGCACACTTGAAGCTTGGGTCGAGGAATTGCCCAGCCCCGAACATTCTTCGCCAATCGGATGCATTGATGTCAGCAAACACGCCTTCATCTGTGGTCCGCTTTCAGACAGTGATATCGTGAAAGTGGTTAGGCCTAAGAATGGTGGCATCGCTCTCCATGCTGAGTGAGCTTGGTAGGGCACTTTTCCTTTGGCAAAAGGCACACCGAAAGCGCCCTATAAAGGTTTGCAATTTATAAAGCATGGCTACTGTGGCACACCCACAACCAGCAGTGGGTGCACCTCTGTCAGAGGAGACGTGCCACAGTACCTTGCTGTGTCATATTGGCACCTAATATGACATTTGCAGGAAGTGTGTAAATGCAAAAATTTTACCCCGCGTAATGAATGCACCCCCCAAATATGTCAATTTTTTTCGGGGAAGAAAGTGTTCATTATGCGAGTAAATGCGGTATATTGTTTCGCATAACAAACTAACTAAATCATAAAACATTTGTGTGTCTACTTTCGTATTATCTAAAGTATAAAACAAACCACTCTCCAAGTTAGTTTTTTTATTTTTAAAACTTTGTGTTAAGGCCAAGCAACTGTTCACAAGATGAACTGGCAGGTAGGAAAAATCATACTTTTGGTTTCTAGGTTTGAAGGTTTGTTAAACCTCCCGTTGGACAAAAATTGGCGGCATCCCTAGTTACCACTTTTTGGCGGGAAGGCTCTCGACCTTTTGATTGGGGAGTTGCTTGTGGTTGTTTTGAGATCTGAACGTGTGTCCTCTGCTCTGTAACAGGTGGCCAGTGGCAGTCGAACGGGGGAAGTCCTGGTCACGACCGGCCGGAGGGCAACAGGCCTAGACCGGCGGGACCACCTAGGGCAGCGGGTGAGTGTGAGCGTGACTCTGCACATTTTGGGGGCTCTCGGGCGTTCCTGTACCTCTTTTTGTAACGTTAGCGCCGACTGAATTGGATGGTTCAAGCTAGAGTTACCGGACTTAACTTTTTATTTCATTTATTTCACAATACTGCCAGCCCTATTACGGGCCAAGGCAGGAGTGGGAAATACAGAGGTAAACTATTATGTTTAATGTAATATTTGTTAATAACCCTTTTTTTTTTCTTCTTTTAAACAGCTTACTGTGAAAGTTCTGGGATCTAAGGTGTTCGGTTCATTGAACCCCGAGAACTTACTCGAGAGCTTTATTTGCATTCTTGATTGTCGGGTTTCTTTTTTTTTTTTTTTTTTATTATTATTACCAAAATTGTTGTAAGTTTACCAGAAAACAGGCTGCATATAAAACTGCTATGAACGACGAAAATAATTCCTGTAGATTTAATTGCATTATAATCATATACAGTCGAACCCTGCAATGACGAAACCGTCGGGGAAGGCAATTTTTTTTGTTCTCGCGAGAATTTTGCTGTTGCGAAAATGGACAAATATGCACACCTATTACTATCTAGAACCGAAATTGATGCTGTCCTTGGATTTCAGAATCAGAAAGTGAGCTGCACGGAATACTGAACTCCTCCGCAATATCCGACTTCTCTCTGCCTTTCACAGCTTCGGCGATGATTGCAGACTTCTCCTGAAGCGTCACAAACTTGTGCTTTTTAATGGCAGGCGGCATTTTTCAGGTAGGCCACACAAAAGGAAGTAAACAAGGTGCAAGCAATCTCGGCGTGCACGCGGCAGACGGCGAAATGGTAGCGGGCGGCCGGTGATGTCGTCACGTGAAATGTCACATGCCTACATAGTTGCCAACAGATAAGCTAGCAAAACGCTGTTTTCAGCTACCAAAAGAATTGACCGCATCTCCACGTGGTGAATGATGTTGATTGGGGGAAGCTCTGGTGGTGCTTGTCTGTGTAGACGCTGAGCCGCAGCATGCCGAGCCTTTCGTTCGTTTTCATCCATGTCAGAAAGAGAATGTATGGTATGGAATATGGTTCTATACGCATTCGACCGCAGCGCCCTCTCGTCTATAAACTTTGATCCAATGCATGCAAAGTTTAACGCGATTATATATGCATTTGACCGCAGCGCCCTCTCCTGTATAGACGTTGAGCGGCTACATGCAACGTTTCATTCATGACAGAAACCCCAGCTCTTGAGGTACTACCACATCTCGGAGCCCCCTACTCGTCCCGCAGTCGTGGCCGAGTGGTTAAGGCGATGGACTAGAAATCCATTGGGGTCTCCCCGCACAGGTTCGAATCCTGTCGACTGCGTAAACATTTTTTCATCATATTTTATTTATTCATAATTTTTTCATTTTTTTTTTCTCTACACAAGCACGTCAGCTCACGAGCAGGAGCACGAGCACTGGACGCTGGACGGACGGTTGAACATGGCTAACCCCTAAGGAGCTTCGCCCCTAAAAAGAAATCTCATTGCTATCATCATCATTATCCGACCGCATGTAAACAGCAATGGCTGCGCCGATGCTTGTCGGAAACGTATGTGCCCAACTTGTCGGATGAATGCACTGCTCCACTTTTCATACTTCTGGTTTCCCAACTGGCCCATGTGCCGAAAAAATATTGCAGATCACTACCTCAAACTTTCGTTACTGTGGGACCGCTTTTTAAAAACTTCGCTGTTGAGAGGGTGCAAATGCATTGAACTCTATGGACGTTTGCCGGGGCCGCCAGATTTCTTCGTTGCCGCGAGAATTTCGTTCTTAAGGACTCGTTGAGGGGTTCAACTGTATAGTTGCAATCAACAGGACCTGCTGGGGCCTTGGAACAGCTTTGTGATGGGTTGTGTGGCTTGATATGGCGACGACTAGTCGGCTGTTTTGCCAGTGACATTGATTGTGACATGGCTATCATCTTGTTGCCGTTTCGGTGTCTTTGGAGACATTTTAATGTGTTCAGGTCCTCCATCGTGCCTGCGACGAAACGTCTCGTTCCAACTCGTCGACGCAGGTCGGGGGCCCGGCCGCGGCGGGATGAACCAGACGGGCAGGGCACCGCGTGGCAGCGGCATCGCTTCGTACGCGAAGTAGACGCACGGATCCGGACCTCAAGAGCAGTTCCTGGATGACAGGGCGTGAACCGAAGAGCCAAAATGGCCGGGAGGGGGGATTCCCAGGAAGACCCACCTCCTGGCAGGACCACTGTTTGTTGGATGACTGCTTGTGTGCGCACGTACGGTGCTTTCTTCCGTTCTCCGACCCCCGTTGCCCCCGCGTCGCCGCCATCCTCCCTTGGCGTGCCACGGTTGCCCGCTGCATCCCTTCTCCCTGTCGGTTTTTCTCGTCCTGGGAGGCACGTGGTAGGACAAGTCGTTTACCCCAAGCAGAAAGGTTATCTGCCGTTACTTGTTGAGAAGGAATCTACATGCTTGCACCTCTGGGCTAGGGTGGCAGTTGTATTAAAACAAAAAAAAAGTATAGACCCTTTTCCTTCTCCAGGCTTTTTTTGTTTGTTTACTCGAGCTGTATTGGGATACTTGACTCTGTGTGTGTGTCTGGATGTGAGAGTGTGTGTGTGATGAGCAGGTTCCCTTTAACTTAGCCCTAATATAATAAAAGCTGAGGTCGGACTTCTAGTTTCACTTTGCGTCTTGTCTCTTTTTTTGGTGGGTACTCGTGGAGGCATCGCTGCGTTAGTTATTGATCTTGCCTGACAAAATCGTTGTGGGCTTTCTGCACAGGACACACCTCCTGCTGTGGAAAGGACACACCTTCTGCTGTGGAAACATAGCTGGAGGGTAGCTCTTAAAGGACACATGCAAAGAAAAAAAACTTTTTTTAAACAGCTTAGATGGAAAAAGGATATTATAAAACAATTTTACAACGAAGAAAAAAAATTTTTAGAGCTATATTTACGGCGCTATACGAATTTGTAGTTGGCGCCCGCTGGAGCCGCCGCTGGTCACGTGGTAGGCCCGCGCGCCGCCGCCCTGCGTCGCCGAGCCGTAAAGCGACGCCGCCGCCGCACGCTGAGCGTTGTGCGAACGCCGCTTCAACGCGTTTCTCCACGCCGCCGTCGCCGCCGCCGCAGAAGTTCGTCTGGTTCGGGTGGGGCGCCGCCGCCGTCATCTGACCGGCGCACAGGTCGATCACGTCTGCTTGCGCTTTTTCAGGAGTTTCCTTTGGGCTCTAAAAGTTACTTATTCATCTTAGTTTTTTGTTATACTTCAAACAAAGATGAATAAGTTACTTTTAGAGGCCATAGGAAGCTTCCGAAAGAGCGCGAGCACCACGTGACAAATATGGGCCCGTCACGTGATAAATAAGGGCCACTTTTCCGCGGCGCCCGCGGGCGCCAACTACAAATTCGATAGCGCCGTAAATATAGCTCTAAAAATTTTCTTTCTTCGTTGTAAAATCGTTTTATGATATCCTTTTTCCATCTAAGCTGTTTAAAAAAAAATGTTTTTTTTTCTTTGCATGTGTCCTTTAAAGGGGCCGTGCAACAACTTTTTGAGTGGTTTTTAATTTGCACTGAACCTGAGTGCACTGAACGTAGTAACCTAATGAAACTTTTTTTTTTCTCGAATTTTGCTTTATTTTAAAAGTTATAAGCAAATTAAAATTACAAAAACGAGCAAAAAATAACTTCCTTCATGACATCGTTGGTCGTGGCTTGAGTGACCATGAACTATAGGAGGGGTAGTGAGCTCAGCGACCGCTCGCGGCTGCCGCACTACGTGTCGACGGATCAAGAGGGCGCCACTAGAACATGTGTTGGATAGGCTGTATGAAGCGGGCGGCCAGGGCGGCTCGCATTGCATTTGCGGCGCGATTCAAGACTAATTCGGCATGACACTTCATTGGCCACAAACGACAGCAAACACTGGGTAAAGATCAGTTCAGAACAGGAGCCACTTTGCGCTGCCATACCTCCAAAAGGCCAAATTGCAAGCCAAAGCTGCTCGCCGAAGGCCTTGGGAAAGCTCGGAACCGGTCGGATCCTCGAGCCCGTATACGACCGCAGCGCCGCCGCGTACATCCGGGACCTTCCTACGGTCGCCGCTCGCCGGTGCCTGATCCCACTACCCCTTTCTAGTGTGCGCCGCCTTTTCCACTGCTTGGTGGCGGGTATGTCGACAGGTCATTTCTTGTTTCCGTACTTTATAAACTTCATTTATTTCTTTTCTCATCTAAAATACTGAACAAAAACTACTTTCATAAATAATTGAAACGGGTCCATATCACATGAGTGAATGACTGTTTAGCGAACAGCGACATTTGAGCGAATCGACGTTTTAGCGAATAATGGGGAGCGCGCGTTAACCCAACCGCCTGCGCTGCGCTTACGCCGCTTCGCGGCGACAGTCTGCGGCGGCTCGTTACAAAAATGTGAACCCATTTGGCCCACCCGAAAACGCCGCTTCACGGCGTCCGACTATTCGCTAAAGTGTCATTCGGTGAAACTTGGGCGTTCGCTAAAAGGTCATTCGATCAACTGAGTGCCTGGTCCAAAGACTTCACACATCGCGCGCTTTCGGTATCTCAGGTCGCCCCCGCAGGTGGAGGACGTTTCCGCGTCGTCCGGTTAAAATATGACTCGGTGATATTTACGCTCTCCTTGTCCGCTGGCTTGCCCGAACCCCAAGAGACGTGGAAACCTCAAAAAAGTTGTATGCTTAATTATGATTGCAGAGTGCAGGGCCCCTTTAACAGCCCGCTTTGGGACGTTCCTTGTCGAGGGGAATGTGCCCTTTCGCTAGGGCCTTTCGACAGAACCTTGGAGCATGCTCATGATGTGTGCATTGCAAAGTTCATGTTTCTTACTAAAAAACGCCCCCCCCCCCCCCCCCCCCAAACCACCCAGAATCGCTTTTTTTTTTTTTTTTTTTTTTTTTAATAATCTGCACAGCAGAGGACATGTTGGGGCAGCCCTTCAGGTGAATGCCATCCATAGTAAATCGAAGACAAATGAATAATAACAAGCAGAACGCAGACTAAGTTTGACCAGAGGAAAATTGACTCCCTCGCCGGGGAACAAGCAGAAGGTAAAGTTTGATTTCCCCAAATTGCGGTTTTGCTAACGTTGCAGAGGTTGGCGGCAGCTTTCTGAAGACGTTTTTTAGAGTGCAGCTCTTAGGGGCCCGCTTCCGGCTTGAGCGGCGTCGCCGTCGGCGTAACCGCGCGGTGCATTATGGGACGTGTGACGTCATCGGCACCGTCACGTGACCCCCACTGTGGTGACCCCGCCCCCCAGTACCCTTCCCTCCTGCTCAAGAGCTGCGCTCTAGTTCGGCGTTACAGGTGGTCACGTGGTAGGCCCGCGCGCCACCGCCCTGCGTCGCCGGAGCCGTAAAGCGACGCCGCCGCCGTACGCTGAGCGTTGTGCGAACGCCGCTTCAACGCGTTTCTCCACGCCGCCGTCGCCGCCGCCGCAAAAGTTCGTCTGGTTCGGGGCGCCGCCGCCGTCATCTGACCGGCGCACAGGTCGATCACGTCTGCTTGCGCTTTTTCAGGAGTTTCCTTCGGGCTCTAAAAGTTACTTACTAATCTTAGTTTTTTGTTATACTTTAAATAAAGATGAATAAGTTACTTTTAGAGGCCATAGGAAGCTTCCGAAAGAGTGCGAGCACCACGTGACAAATATGGGCCCGTCACGTGATAAATAAGGGCCACTTTTCTGCGGCGCCCGCGGGCGCCAACTACAAATTCGTATAGCGCCGTGAATATAGCTCTAAAAATTGTTTTTCTTCGTTGTAAAATCGTTTTATGATATCCTTTTTCCATCTAAGTTGTTTAAAAAAACAGTTGTAAACGGCTTTCACTTTTTTACTCGTTCGTCGTCATTCGCCAAAGAAGTTTTTTTAAGACCCTGTGTGAGCGTTGAGACTTGCCGTTGAGAACACGTGGAAATTTTTACGAAAGCGCAGTGCCGCTGGAAAAAGGCACAACTTGTTGAAAGCAAGTTTTGCCGATCTCGTCCGTGATCCAAGTTTCCTTGGCACGCCGAAGTGCTGCATCTCTGCCTTCGGACGCTTGGATGCCGCATAAAAACGAACGTCATGCGATTGGTTACGCCAATCAATAATATCGAAATTTGCACATTTTGATACGATTATTATGGGAAATGCTAGCCGAGCTCACAAACAGTCAAATTAATCTGCATCGTCAAACTTTCATTTGGGTGTACAAACATGGCTAAAGTTACAATGGCAGCTTTAATGTGCCTTCTCCATGCCGTCACTGGTTTGTTTGGTCTAGGTCGGTGTGTATACTGAAATGGATGTCTTGTGAAGCAATCCAATCCAAGCAGTTCAAATGTGATGGCAGACGCCACTTACGCTGTTGGTGAAAGTTCTGATACTGCGGTTTTGTCCAAGGTTTTTTCCGAAGTTTATCATCTCCGAGCGCGTGAAAGCCGAGAATTATCGAGCTCAGGTGCGTAATTTTAGCCGATCTCCCCAAGAAGCTCCAGCAAAGCTTAAGAAAAACGAAGGGACTAAAGTCCCTTGCCAGATCTCTATGCAGGGTTCAATTTGCGCGTTGCCTTTCATTGCAACACCGATAGCATTCCTCGCACGCGTCACTATAGCGTGGATCATTTGGCATGCTTTTTATCGTTTAGAGTCCTTACCTTCGGCAACTCGGATCCCCCAAGGAACTTGCAAGCACGTAGGAACGCGAGTGTCGTCTACAAGCAGGGTTTTTCCCGTGGTTCACAATCTGGCTTCACGAAATTTCAAAATTACAGAAACCGTGCTCTGAGAAGGCGTATATGTGTAAAATACACAGATTTGTACGAGGTTTCAAGCTTAATCCGATCCCAAGCGTGCTTCTCTGCTTCCATTTTCTTGTGTGTGTGTGGTTCAAACTAGCGTCCCTTTTCCACCTTTCAGGATTTGTCGTTGTGAACTCCACATCGAATTTCTGGATGGACGTTTTTATTCGTTACTTTTTGTGCAACGAAAGCCCCGACCACCATGACGATCTTGTGTTCTTCGTCAAGAAAGCCACTCGCAAGTCCACTGCACGATATTTCCCAAGAGTTGAGGTATGTGCCATTTTTGGGCGACGAACCGAGAAAGAAATTTCCCGAAGGCGTTCTCCTGTTCTAGGTGCGAAGATGTTACAGCGGAGCAAGATGCAAGTATCACACAGCTTTCAGACTGCAAAAATCAAGAAAAAAAAAAAAAAAAAGAATCAACTGTACATGCTCTCAGCAACCTATCCAGTTGTTGGGCAGCATAGTCACATGGTCAGCTTTGTGTCACGTGACGGAATCAACCAATCGCGTCCGTTCATACGTTCCCCGGGTAGTTAATACTAGCAGGTGGTAGAGAAGGTTATTTGAGCAGGTGTTTCGTTGTCAGATGCCGTCTTGCAGGATGTTTCATCATTATACTAATCAGACGTTGGAAGCCAAAAGCATTTGTCAGGGCTTTGCACACATGCAGGAGTGCCGTTTGTAATTGAACGTATTAAAAGTCTCTCTGACACCAGATTTATTACGAGACGGGTACGAATTTCTAGACAGGGTCGGTTTTATTCGAGTGGACCTCTTCAGTTGCTTTGGCAAAAAGTTCTCTGGGGAGACACGTACAGGTGGTGCACGAAAGAACCCAATTCCAAAATTTTTGTTTCAGAATTCTCAAAAGGATAAGCGTGCAGCAGTTCTTGATGGATACAATATTCCTTTTAGGCAAGACAGTAAAAGCTGGAATAACAGCTACACAAGTTTCTCGAGCTGCCACGGTGATTCTGTAGCATCTAGAGGAAGCGTCTACAGAGGCACTTGCATTATTATGTAAATGTCTTCCGGCGGACTTACGGTTCCGCGGATAAAGAGCGTGTTTCAATTAAAATAAACAAAATGGCCGAGGTGATTTTGAGGGGACGGAAATAGTGGAGGGAGGGGATTTGGACACTGGGGGGTTGTGGTGCTTGGTAGACGTAAGACGGGGTTCTTCACTCTTCGGGGAAACAGAAGATAATATATTACAATAAGAATTACTAGGGCACAAAGAGCTAACAATTACACTTGTGCATCACTCCCAGCCAATAATGCTTAATTCAAAATTACATTAATTCACAATTACTTTCTTGGGGAGCTATCCGACAACAATGATGTGAGTGCGACTGCAGTTTTCCGCACTGGTATATATTTTTAATTTTTTATCTGATGGTGGAGGATTCATTTTATGGCATTATATGTTCGTCACACTCCGTGCCTTTGTTTCATCTATTTCGTCGATGTTATGATGTGGGAGCCGAGTTATAAGAATAATGTCAGTCAGTTGTTTCATTATTTAGTATTATCACGTCAGTTTGTGGTAAAGTGTGGCCTCCGTTAGTAGTTTCCAGGATATTCTAATGGGGGCTCAAATCTTATTTATTCTGGAATTCCCGTGGTTAGGAAATAGTTAATGTTCATGTCCTGAGATGATTTTTGCACATTTCTCATACATTTTCAGTCAAATCTTCCAAACTTTTCCTGTGAGATGCATTCAGAACTTGTATCATGCCATCGATGCTCCACATATTGACGTTTTTAACCCATCTTTTATTGCGTTCAGGTTTATCTTTAATAATCTCTAGAATTATTGTTCCTCCTTGTTGCATATGTATATTGTGCATCATTACAAAGGTGAGAACCGTTCATAAGCACAAAAAGAAAATAAAGAAAATGAATGAATTACTCAAAAGAGGGTTTAAATACGATTAAGAAATCTAAGAACATAACAAACAGCAAGAGCAAAGAACATAAAGGCATACAACCGAGACAATGACTGAATTACAGTTCTTATTACAAGTTTGAGTTCAATCGCTACGATCAATAAGTATGAATACTTCAAGGTATACACTCTCGCTTTACGTACGGAGATCTCGTCTACCCCCCTGCAGGCGCCGTGGCTTTGAACGTTGCTCAGCTGTGCATCCACAGTCAGCACCGTGACATTGTCTCGGCACCGTCAGAGTTCAAAGAGATGGCGGAAGGGCAGTGAGGCAGACGTCCGGTGTTCTTTTGCCTGTCGGTCGCAGAGCTCCAGGGTGGCACAATTATAAAAAAAGGTGGTTGTAAATGTAATCAAGATTCTGCAACACTGAGATCAAGAAGTAAGTAAATTACAATTACTTTTAACCAAAAGTAATGAATTGCTGTTCCAAAGTACCCGGAAAAGTAACTAAATTCCGGTAATACATTTACTTTAGTCCAATTACTAGCCGAGTACGGTGCAGATGGCGGTTGCTCCACGGTTCCACAGCGATCAGAGTTTCGGTTTCGGTTTCGCGCAGTTGCGTTTTTTGGCTTTATTGAAAAAATACGTGATTCTGTAGCAAAATATTAATTGGGTAG
Organism: Ixodes persulcatus; assembly: GCA_013358835.2. Lineage (NCBI taxonomy): Eukaryota > Metazoa > Arthropoda > Arachnida > Ixodida > Ixodidae > Ixodes > Ixodes persulcatus. The sequence continues at coordinate 505,876 of JABSTQ010011071.1, read as the reverse complement.
TATTCCGACACCATAATAAATCGCCTGACAAAAAAGGAAAAAAAAAATTTTGGGGGGTGTCAGTGTCCCTTTAAGAACGGTGCCTCTTTTCTGCCGCCACTCAGACGAGCGTGCAAGTGTTCCGACGTGCCTCCAAGAAGCTTCCCATTGCGGACCTGGAGATGCACTGGGAGGAAACGGTCTACCTGAACCTGATCATGCAACAGGTGGGCCCCCGCTTCCCCCCCGCTGCCTTGGTGTGCCGCTTCATTGGGCGCAGCACGGCATAGAGCTATAGTCTGTCGCAGGTTAAGAATGGCGGGGCAGTCTCCTCCCGCAAAGCTCTCAGCTCGCAGTGGTTGGTGGTTTCCTCTTCTCCAGCGTTCGTTCGGCCAATGTGGAATGAGTAGAAGGCTTTGTGGGAGGAGGTTGTTCCGCTACATTCAACTTGCAACAAACTGCTCTAAGCATAGCTTAGAATGCCCCTGAAAAGAAAAAAAAGATTTTTTTCTTAAACAGTCTGGTTGAGACACGCTTGTCAAAAAATTAATTTTAAACAAAAAAAAAAAAAAATATTTTAGAGCAATATTGACGGCGCGAGATTTGTTTTAAATTTTGCGCACAAAGTCTGTGACGTCACGGAATGGTCATATACTATCTCCACCTCAACGTGATGGCCAAGCCGATCCACCTTTCCTTCACACGACCGAAATGCCGAGAGAGAGAACAAAATGAGAGGAGGTGACTACCGACTAAGTCGCGTCTAAAAAAGCTTTTTTTTTTTTTTCGTGTAAAATTCGTGCTTGTAGTCTGAACAAAACTCCGAGAGACAATAATTGCAAACAATGAGACGACGACGGTGGTTGTGATGCAGGAGACGGCAATACCAGCCGAATAGCACTGAAGAAGTGCGCTGCGCAGGCGCGTTACACCAATCACGTGGACACCGCCGAGCACCAAGAGGAAACGTTGCCGACGTCACCCGTTACGCTTGCCCAGAGAAGTAAAAGCGAGCAGAAAGGTGCAATGGTGATGACGTTTAGCTCAATGTTGGCTATGCCCACGTAGTAGCCTTGACGGCGCTGTTGGTTGCCCCTCAATTTGCCCGCTCGTGTCAGCCAATTTTGGCAGTTTGCAAAGTTTGCTGGGCCGTTTAAGAAACATTTAGTCAGAACTAGGTTGTAATATTTGACGTGTGGTCTCCCTAGGTGATACTGAAAAGGACTGCATTGTTTTTTTAAAAACAAAAATGAAGCGGGGTTGCCCTTTAATTAATAGCTCTAGGTCCATCTAAACAACAGCTATCTCAGTGTATCCTGAATCTTATCTTTCCTAACAGCCAGGCTGCTTGCTATTTGCAAATATCGCTATCAGGGAAGGGTGAAGGTGGCAAGAAAGATAGCTACAAAGAGGATAGTAATCTACTGGAGAGAGATTAGAAGTTGCTACTGGAAAGTCAAGGTTCCCTTACGACAATGCACACATTGTGTTAGTGCAGGTGCATTGTGTTAGTGGAGGTGCCGTTTGCTTCGTTTCATTCTTTTTCGGAAAGATAGAGAAAGGCGGCCACGCTATTACAGAATTTGTCCGACAACAGAGTTTGCCCAGATATGAAAATTTATTCAAACGCAAAAATTGTTTTAGTAAAGAATCTGTTCAGGTACAGGCTTGACACGAATATGAGATTTGTTAAAATCTAATGTTTTGTACGAAGGTGTAGGCAGTGTAACGTTTGTCCACCTTAGAAAAGCGTCCGGTCTCTGCAATCTTTGCCGTGTGGGCACGCACTACGCAACACCATCTTTGCACAACAAGAGAGTGTGATGCATATGGTGGTACGTTAGTGCTGAGAGCATAGCTTGTCTTTGCGTTCTCTCGCGTCTGCCAATTTGAGTGGTGTCCCTAATATCCGGTTCTGCGGCGTTTTTTCTTTTTGTTCAGCTGGAGTACACTTTGACTGGAGCGGTCTGCACAAGAACGAGCAGTCAGCATCTCCAGGTTCTTCGCAGGAAGTCTCAGGTGGGGTTGACCCAAGTTAGTTTCCGTGGGTCGCCACTGTGCGACACAGTTCCCGAAAACGTGACATTGAACCGTCTCTTTTTGTGCGTGCATTTCGTTTGTACGAGGTAGCGAGAAATCCCCAAACTTCTACCGCCCACGTCGACGCTCCGGACCTGCACGTTCTGCCATGCCGATGGTGCCGATGGAAGCCGTTAGTTTGTGGGGGAGCCGTGAAAAGCTGCAATTGCTCGTTAGGGTGAACTCTGTTGTGCTCTGCGGGTACGCTGAGCCGCCTTTCTGACTTGTTTGCAGACGTGTGACAACTGGGCGCCAAACTGGACACCGTTGCCGACACGAGCAGTCGCTTGTAAGCAATGTGTCAAGGCTGGTTGGCACACTTGCGACTGCTTACGGCCAAGTGCCTTAAAACTGTGCCATTGATCTTGCAATACTGCGGGACCTTTGCTCTAGTGAAGTGCGTTTCCGGGGCCACCTCATAAATGGCGCCAGCGTCTCGTCGTAAGAGATCCCAGGAACTCGGTCGTAACTCGTAAGCACAAGTGTGAGCGGGCCTTTACCATGCAGAATGAGCGTTTGGGCTAGACTGAGCCACGGTAGGTCCGGCACTCAGCTGCTACAGATGTGACGTTTTTCTGTAGGAGACCCTACACATTGGGGGATATGTATTCTTTATAAACATTTGGGTGCAATCCCGCCAGACTTTTGGCTTCTCTAGGGCTATCTCTGTGGTCTGTGGGACACACACACCGCGACCGTCTACATTTGGTGCGCATTTTTGTTGTAAGGTGGTCGAAGGAGACTGCTGTTGTCGATCGGAATTTCTGTACCAAAGTAGGGTCTGGGCGTACGTTGGCTAGGATTTTTTCATCTGACTTTCTGGTCGCACATCTCGTGGTTGAGCCAGTCGATTATTTTGAATGAGGACAAGAAAAGCGTCTTCTTCTTAAAAAAACTAAAACATTGCACTATTTTATTTTTATTATACTTTCAGGTGAGTGTGTTGGTATTCAAGTAAGACAAGACAAAATGAAACAAAAAAGGGCTAATTTAATTCAGTCGTTGCTAAAAAAGGAACACAGCTTTAAATTACACTCTGCTTGTTCCAATAAAAAAAAAATCGTCGGAACTGGCGCTACGTTTTTAAGACATAAGCGATTTTATTTGTCTGTCGCCTCCAGTTTCAAATGAGTGTGACAACTTTGTCTTCAGTCGAGTTGAAGATCTTTCATAGAGAACTCACTGGGCTGTTTCATGTTGGCTTAGCCGCGCCGCACCTGCATTGCGTCTTGCAGAGAGTGTACGCCTCTCCCAGTCGCCATAGCATGGAGGACAAAGGGGAGCTGGAGGAGATGGCCTACCCCGACATCTTCTTCGCCGTCGACAACTACGAAGAAGTGAGTTGCGCGACGCCTCGGCCACAGTATTCACTGTCGTTGAGATAGTGCGACCGTGTCGGGCCCTTTTTGTCTGTTTTGCGGCGATGCGAAAAATGTTGGTTTCTTGCAGATGGCCCGTAATTTAAATTTGTCTACGCTTCGAATGAATTTGCATGCCCTTGTTGACTCCCAGGTATGGACAGGTGTAGCTCTGTCATGTCCTGAGCTGCTTGATGCAATAAAAAAAGATTCTGTCATGTGCAGCAGGTTTTTGGGCCGAGCTGGATGTCCTGATGAAGTGAAATTTGCAATTTATTTATTTATTTTGTATTTATTTATTTATTTATTCAAGGTTCCTCGCTGCGCCTATGAAGGCATTATAAGGGGGGGGGGGGGGGGGCCCCCAGTGTGAGTACAGATGAGCGAAGGTACAAAAACAAAAAGCACATGACATGAACATGCAAAACAAAATTTCACTAATTACATTATTCTTGAAGAGAGGCACAAGCAGCAAGACATCAAAAACAATCTGAACGGACACTATTTAATATTCTATTGAAGAACAGGGATGTAGATGCTATGTTCAGGGCTTAAAGTCTGGGGGGTCTCAGGGGGTCTCGGACCCCCCACTGATTTTAAAGGATAGTCTGAGACCCTCCTCCACAGCCCCAGCATTAGTGAAATATAAATATATCTTTCAGTAAATAGCTTTGTTTTCAGGGATGTAACATTTAATTAGGGATTATCAATTTGAGGGTTGCAGGTGCAGAGTCGGTAGTGTCAGCAGTGGGGTTTATTTTATGTGCATCTAGCACATCTCGTCAAACAACCCCCCCCCCCCCCCCCCCCCCCCTAAACCTTCTTGTAGGGACCCCCCTCAGCTTGCGGGAGACTTTAAGCACTGGCTATGTTTATTGACTCTTTGGGTAGCGGGTTCCAGTCGCTTGTTGTGGAAGGAAAGAAAGAGTTCTTGAACACTTCCGTTCTGCACTGGTACAGTCTAAGCTCAATACAGTAGGCTCGCGATAATTCAAACTCGGATAAGTATTTTGTACTTCCGGTTAATTAAACAAATTTGAAAATATTGGTTGTCCCGCTATGTTTTGAATGTATTTATAAGCCGCTTAATTCGAACGGCGTTTTCGCTTAATTAGTACTTTTTGTTCTTGCGGCCCCGTTGAGGGCGCTTCTTTCTGAGCACTGATGCGCTGCAGAGAAGCAACACCCGCAGAGCGTGCTTCCGCGGGTGTTGCTTCTCCGCGGTGCACCGGTGCTCGGTGAGAAGCGCACTCAACGGGGCTCAAGCGGGCACACATGAGCTCTGAAAACGGGCACCACGCAAGCATTTCCATAGTAACTTGCGCGGACGCTGTGACGTAACGGCATGGCATGGCTCCACGTCACAGTGTCCGCCAAGTTGCTATGAAGACTGCCGCGCGGTGCCAGTTTTCATTGCTCATGTGTTCTCTGCTTAATAGTCCACATTAGACAACCTCTTGGCCTGATGAAAAAAGTTAATTTTGTTTTGAGTTGTGATCTGCTGTCTAAACAGTCCACGATAAACAACATTTTTAGGGGATAAATAAACTTGTCATACATTTTACAAATGTTTTATGTATGGCATACCTGCTTATGATCAGTAGGCCTATGAGAGGAAATCACTGAATATCTGCTTTGTATGTGTAGTCATTCATATGACATATCATAATTTTATCTTGCATCATATTTAGATGAATTTCTGGTAATTCCAACTTGCGATAGTTTAAACAAAATTCGTGGCTTCTTGGAGTTTGAATTAATGAGTACTGTATTCCTGTATCCTCGCAATACCCGACGTACACTAAATGCGTTTACAGACTGTAGTCCGCGCACCCGGTGTTCTGGACATCCACAAAGACAAAGTTCAGTTCTTTCACCAATGTGTTATGCCTGTACTTGCTTATAAGGCCTATGTAGAGGAAACTGGCAAAAATCTGCTTTGTATGTGTAGCTATCCATGTAACAAATCATAATGTTGTCTAGTATCGTATTTAGATGAATTTCTGATAATTCAAACTAAAATCTGTGACTTCCTGGAGTTTGAATTAATGAGTACTGTATTCCTGTATCCTCGCAATACCCGACGTACACTAAATGCGTTTTACAGACTGTAGTCCGCGCACCCGGTGTTCTGGACATCCACAAAGACAAAGTTCAGTTCTTTCACCAATGTGTTATGCCTGTACTTGCTTATAAGGCCTATGTAGAGGAAACTGGCAAAAATCTGCTTTGTATGTGTAGCTATCCATGTAACAAATCATAATGTTGTCTAGTATCGTATTTAGATGAATTTCTGATAATTCAAACTAAAATCTGTGACTTCCTGGAGTTTGAATTAATGAGTACTGTATTCCTGTATCCTCGCAATACCCGACGTACACTAAATGCGTTTTACAGACTGTAGTCCGCGCACCCGGTGTTCTGGACATCCACAAAGACAAAGTTCAGTCTTTCACCAATGTGTTATGCCTGTACTTGCTTATAAGGCCTATGTAGAGGAAACTGGCAAAAATCTGCTTTGTATGTGTAGCTATCCATGTAACAAATCATAATGTTGTCTAGTATCGTATTTAGATGAATTTCTGATAATTCAAACTAAAATCTGTGACTTCCTGGAGTTTGAATTAATGAGTACTGTATTCCTGTATCCTCGCAATACCCGACGTACACTAAATGCGTTTTAGCAGACTGTACTAGTCCGCGCACCCGGTGTTCGGGCATCCACAAAGACAAAGTGCATTCTTTCACCATGTTTTATGCATGTAGCTTGCTTATAAGGCCTATGTAGAGGAACTGCAAAACTCTGCTTTGTAATTTTTTCATCTGACTTTCTGGTCGCACATCTCGTGGTTGAGCCAGTCGATTATTTTGAATGAGGACAAGAAAAGCGTCTTCTTCTTAAAAAAACTAAAACATTGCACTATTTTATTTTTATTATACTTTCAGGTGAGTGTGTTGGTATTCAAGTAAGACAAGACAAAATGAAACAAAAAAGGGCTAATTTAATTCAGTCGTTGCTAAAAAGGAACACAGCTTTAAATTACACTCTGCTTGTTCCAATAAAAAAAAAATCGTCGGAACTGGCGCTACGTTTTTAAGACATAAGCGATTTTATTTGTCTGTCGCCTCCAGTTTCAAATGAGTGTGACAACTTTGTCTTCAGTCGAGTTGAAGATCTTTCATAGAGAACTCACTGGGCTGTTTCATGTTGGCTTAGCCGCGCCGCACCTGCATTGCGTCTTGCAGAGAGTGTACGCCTCTCCCAGTCGCCATAGCATGGAGGACAAAGGGGAGCTGGAGGAGATGGCCTACCCCGACATCTTCTTCGCCGTCGACAACTACGAAGAAGTGAGTCGCGCGACGCCTCGGCCACAGTATTCACTGTCGTTGAGATAGTGCGACCGTGTCGGGCCCTTTTTGTCTGTTTTGCGGCGATGCGAAAAATGTTGGTTTCTTGCAGATGGCCCGTAATTTAAATTTGTCTACGCTTCGAATGAATTTGCATGCCCTTGTGACTCCCAGGTATGGACAGGTGTAGCTCTGTCATGTCCTGAGCTGCTTGATGCAATAAAAAAGATTCTGTCATGTGCAGCAGGTTTTTGGGCCGAGCTGGATGTCCTGATGAAGTGAAATTTGCAATTTATTTATTTATTTTGTATTTATTTATTTATTTATTCAAGGTTCCTCGCTGCGCCTATGAAGGCATTATAAGGGGGGGGGGGGGGGGGGAGTGTGAGTACAGATGAGCGAAGGTACAAAAACAAAAAGCACATGACATGAACATGCAAAACAAAATTTCACTAATTACATTATTCTTGAAGAGAGGCACAAGCAGCAAGACATCAAAAACAATCTGAACGGACACTATTTAATATTCTATTGAAGAACAGGGATGTAGATGCTATGTGTTTATTGACTCTTTGGGTAGCGGGTTCCAGTCGCTTGTTGTGGAAGGAAAGAAAGAGTTCTTGAACACTTCCGTTCTGCACTGGTACAGTCTAAGCTCATTACAGTAGGCTCGCGATAATTCAAACTCGGATAAGTATTTTGTACTTCCGGTTAATTAAACAAATTTGAAAATTTTGGTTGTCCCGCTATGTTTTGAATGTATTTATAAGCCGCTTAATTCGAACGGCGTTTTCGCTTAATTAGTACTTTTTGTTCTTGCGGCCCCGTTGAGGGCGCTTCTTTCTGAGCACTGATGCGCTGCAGAGAAGCAACACCCGCAGAGCGTGCTTCCGCGGGTGTTGCTTCTCCGCGGTGCACCGGTGCTCGGTGAGAAGCGCACTCAACGGGGCTCAAGCGGGCACACATGAGCTCTGAAAACGGGCACCACGCAAGCATTTCCATAGTAACTTGCGCGGACGCTGTGACGTAACGGCATGGCATGGCTCCACGTCACAGTGTCCGCCAAGTTGCTATGAAGACTGCCGCGCGGTGCCAGTTTTCATTGCTCATGTGTTCTCTGCTTAATAGTCCACATTAGACAACCTCTTGGCCTGATGAAAAAAGTTAATTTTGTTTTGAGTTGTGATCTGCTGTCTAAACAGTCCACGATAAACAACATTTTTAGGGGATAAATAAACTTGTCATACATTTTACAAATGTTTTATGTATGGCATACCTGCTTATGATCAGTAGGCCTATGAGAGGAAATCACTGAATATCTGCTTTGTATGTGTAGTCATTCATATGACATATCATAATTTTATCTTGCATCATATTTAGATGAATTTCTGGTAATTCCAACTTGCGATAGTTTAAACAAAATTCGTGGCTTCTTGGAGTTTGAATTAATGAGTACTGTATTCCTGTATCCTCGCAATACCCGACGTACACTAAATGCGTTTTACAGACTGTAGTCCGCGCACCCGGTGTTCTGGACATCCACAAAGACAAAGTTCAGTTCTTTCACCAATGTGTTATGCCTGTACTTGCTTATAAGGCCTATGTAGAGGAAACTGGCAAAAATCTGCTTTGTATGTGTAGCTATCCATGTAACAAATCATAATGTTGTCTAGTATCGTATTTAGATGAATTTCTGATAATTCAAACTAAAATCTGTGACTTCCTGGAGTTTGAATTAATGAGAGTCTACTATACAACAGACATGGTTACAGCAGACATTCGGAGATGACGTACCGATTTGTGAAGTTTGGTTGGTTTTCCTCTATGCACCATTGACTGAACTTCATATCTGCATACAACAGACTCCTTTTACAACAGACCGAAATCTTGGTCAAAATCAAGGTCTGTTATAACGAGCTTAGACTCTACTCTCTCACTTTTTTTGAGTGGTCTCTCCTTCCTGATGTGAAGTGGGGAGGCAGCATTTAGTTACTTTTATTTAAACCAAGGTAGTTATGAAAGATGCTATAATAGAATTGCAATCGCATGGAACGCCTTCTGTGGGCTAATGGGATTAAATCCAATTCTCTTTTCAAATCGCTAACACTTGATCTAAAATTGTAGTTGCCTCTTATAAACCTGGCTGCTCCGTTTTGAACTTTTTCTAGTTGATAAACAAGATATGCCTGACTAGGGTCCCAGGAGACACTGGCGTACTCTAAGATAGGTCTAAAGTATGTTAGGTATAACGTCAACTTAGTCTTTCGCGGACAATCTTTCAAAATTTCGCTTTGCAAAGTTAAGCACTCGAGTTTTTTTTTTCAGTTACGTAATCTACGTGTTTTGTCCAGGTAAGGTTTTCCGAAAGGTATACACCAAAGTATTTTACGTTTGGTATGGTTGCTAGAGAATTTCCGCTGATGTTATATGTGAAGAGGACAGGCCTATGCGTGAAATGCACATGATGACACTTTACCGCGTTTAGTTTCATGCCCCATGTATCACACCACTGCAAAGATATGGGAGATATCATCTTGTGATGCACAGCAATCTGCAATGTCACGGACCTCGGAGTATGCAACACAGTCATCAGCGTAAAGCCTTATTCTTGAATTCAGTGAGTGGGTGATATCGTTAATAAAAATCAAAAGGCTCGAAGTACACCTAAGCACTTCTTATGAGTTGTGAATGCGAAAGCACGCATGCCACTCTTCGCTCCCTTCTTTAATCTGGGGCGTACAACGCGCTGACTTTGGGCGTGGAACGGTGGTGCCGCTGCCTCGCGGACACGCAGCGCCATCGGGTGAGCAATCGTTCAAACTGTCGTGTGCCTTGCGGCGCGAGAAAGGAACAGACAGCAACGTAGTTCCCAGCAGAACAAACCCTTTGGTTTATTCCATGCGCCATATAAATTGCCATGCTCCATACAACCGATAAGAGGCCACTTATCGGTTGATAACACTCTTATCAGTGATAACAACAGTGTGATAACACAGTCAGGATGACACCACGGAAACTGACGCGCAGCGGCCAATGGGATCCTTGTCGACACGCGCCAGCCAATGGGACCGAAGTGTAAAAGGTGCCGTTTTGCATGGTTTCAAAGCTGATGACATCGGCTCGCTCCATGAGACAGTAATGCTTTCTCATTAAAAACAAAAGTGGACCTTTAGAGACCCTTGTGGTACCCCGGATGTAACCGCAATATCGCCATTGCTTTCTCTGGTGCAAGTAATCGGTTAGCCATGTGAGAATGTTACTCGGTAAGTTTAATGTTGAAAGTTTATGAATAATAAGCGTATGAGATACTGTAGCAAATGCTTTTTTAAAATCAAGAAATATGCAATCTACTTGAAGCCTATTATCAAATGAGTATGCCAGGTCATGATGAAGTTCAACCAGCTGAGTCTCGCATGAATAACCTTTCCCAAAGCCATGTTGCGCGGGAGTGAGATAGCTGTTTTTGGATAAGTGATCAAAGATATTGCTGTATATTATGTGTTCCATAAGTTTAGATCAGGTACAGAGAAGAGAAATGGGTCTATAGGTTTGAGCGTTTTTTGGACCATGCTTGTGTATTGGTACTATTTATTTTTTTTTATTCACCAGGAAGCCTTCCACTAGGGAGTGATTTTTTAAACAAGACTTCTAAATATGATGAAATGATCCCGGAACATTCAGTGAGAATATGGTTAAATGATAAACTGAGAAAATCACAAAAGGACTCAGGAAATATGTAAAGTAAAAAAAATAAAGTAGCACTCGGATTTCTCCTAATTGCCTACTGCGGACAACTCGTCGCAGAAGAGGAAGAAAAAGTGACTTTTTAATAGGTACTTCCAATCTGTATTTTCGACCGTAGTTCCTCCTGATATGTTGCTAGAAAGTATGGACGAAATTGAAACTTTGTATGACAGACTCTTGAAAAGGATTAATGGACTAAAAGCCGAGAAAGCAGACAGTCCCGATCGCATACTTAAAGACTCTTGAAATCTGAGTTTACATTCACCTGATTTATTTTTGAATTGCTTACTTAAGACCATTAGTTGTGAAAGAGAGGCAGAGTCGTTTTTTTTACAATATTTCAAATATGCTTGCCTTTTCCTTTTGGTCAAGGGGCGTAGTTCGGCGTTCATCCACGGTTTGTCTTTACATTACCTGGAACTTAACACCTTGGTAGGGACAAATACTTCGACTAAATAATTAACTTTATTCCTAAAAAAGTTTCAAAGAATTTCAACATCAAAGGGGTGGGAGAGCTCTCTAAACTCACAGAAATATTTACAGAGATCATTTGAGATGCCTTCATAATTACTGCGGTCATACAGAAAAACTTTTCTGGTTGGGTACAACCTTTAATTTTCGCACCTGCTGGCTATACCCCCTACTATAATTTTCTGATCTCTAATCCCAGGAGTCCTAGAGAGAAAGGATATGAAACTTTTATTATTACTAAAAAGCAAGTCCAACGTGCTGGTGCTCGTTTTACCTAGCCTTGTCGGGAATGACACAGTCTGATAGAGCTCAAAGCTGGAAACAAAATTGAGAAAGGTCCTGTATGCGGAAGAAGTATTCAGCGTCATGGGTTGACCGTCTGCCCACTCCACATCAGGATAGTTAAAATCACCACCGAGCACAAGGTCGCCATAATCAATGAATGACAATATATCAAAAAGACGGTACATTGCAGCTCAATCTGAACCAGGAGACCTAAAGACCTAAAGAAGAGCCCACAGTAATACATTCGCCATTTTCTAGTAAAATCTTACACCATACCAGGCTGTCAGAAAGATACCACCACCATATTTGTCTCTATCTCGGCGGTATGCAGCATAGTCCGAGAAGAACACTTCCGCATCGCTAAAGGAATCTTCCAGCCAGGACTCCGTACAAACAACAATTCAGAGTAATGGCGTCAGCCAAGTCTTCCCCTTTATTTTTCACACTGCGGCAGTTAACAATTATGACAGTAAGTTCACATGCGATTTTTGGCTTGCGCCCAGCTTTCCGCGATGATTGCTATGCATTTATTTCCTTTACACATCCCTCAGGGTTATCGTAGTAGAAAAGTTTTCCATCAATGATAAGTTTATCAAAACGCAACTTTAAAGACTTTGGTTGGGATTTAACAAAATCGAGCAGCTGCCTGCGTTCATATCTAACTTTGTCTGAAAAATCTTCGCCGACTGAGTAGTCACTATTTTTCGGCTTGAAGCCTCGAGCCAGAACATGTTGTTTGGTTGTTTGACCTCAAAAAAGATTGGAAGTTTACGATTATATAGGTCTTGATCTTTTTGGGTTGGGTGGCCCAGCCTATGCGCACAATCAATGTCACTATCTGCCACGGTCACCCCGAGTTTATCTCTGCAGAACTCAAGTATTTTCGATTCTGATTAAGACCATTTTTCCCTAGATTTGTCGAGGATACCATAGAAAAGCAGATTTTTCCAAAAGCAATTTCTGAATTTCACTGTCCGTGAGTGATCCAGCATTTAGTTCAATATCTCCAGAGATTATCATCATCAATTCCACAAACATGGCAGATGGATTCGACAGAGCTTTCGGCACCGAAAACACAGATTTTCAAAGACAATGGGGAGCGATGCCGGCTGACGTTTCCGCGAGCAACGAACTTCATAGTACAAAGGACTAACCTGTAGTAGTAGAAGGCGTAAGCATGCTGCGTGTGTCATGCTGGCACTGAACCCCGTCGAAGAAGTGACTGATGCTTCCTTTTGTAGGCGATGATCATACGATCTGCCGCTTCGTTGTTTTCAGACAAGCCAGGCATCAGGCAGGAGAACCGCCGTAATGGACGCGCAGACGTAGACCCGCAGCTCTCTTCAGATCTGCACATTTCCAATGTCCGTGGATGATGCGTAGGTTCTTCGGCCCATGCAGTGGCAAGGATCTGTAGTAGAAGAAAGCGTAAGCGTGCTGCGTGCATCATGGCGGCACCGAATGATTCGGTCTGGAATTATACACCAGTCATGTTTTCCCGCTAAATTCGTCGGGGCACTTACGTGTTTCACTTTCGCATTGTACATTTTGTGGAGAATTTTTATACGGAACCCTAGCTCCAAACACAATCTGTGTAGAAACACCACGCTGGGAAGAGGACACCAAGCGCTCAGCGAGACTGAATCACTTGAAAAATGTCAAAATGTATGCTTCTAAAAACAATTAATTTTTTATTATGATTGTTGTATGCATATTATTGCTCTCTGACTTTGTGCATGCTCCGAGTATTGGCTGTTTTGAATCTTCTGTTAGAAACCCTCTCCTGCTTTGATGGTGAAAACCATCTGCTCTATTCCTTAAAGGGAAACTGAAGCGGTTCTGTATTTAAGGAAAGACACTTAAATCGTCTTCACTTGGACTTCAGGATCACGAATATCCAGATTATTTTTTAATTTGGTGCACAACGGCTGCAGGAAGTCATTTTAAAAGTGTCGCTGAAGCCCGTCCCTCCCAAAGCTTGACGTCATATCAAGAGTTTTCGGAATCTCCGTCTTTGCATATCTTCAGCGCCTCTCAAAGCTATGCTAATGCACTCTTGCTATTTTCGAAAAGGTCCACAAAAGACGTCATGACTTGTGTCGGTGAGGGGGAATGCACTTGACAAGCTCGCAAGTGCACGCGCTGCCCACACGAGTGACACGCTCTTGGCGGCCGAAAGATACGGGCATGAGGTAATGACTGGTTAGAGGTTTTTTCTGTTTTCTTGCATTTAATTACATCTTCGGGGAAGACGAACGTGACATTTAGATTCATGGGATAAAAACACTCCAGAATTCAGCTCTAACTTGTTTTGTTTTTTTCAAGAACCTCTCAAGCTTCCCTTTAACTAAGAAAAAAAAAGAAAAGCTAGATCATGTTGACAAAGACAAGGGAGCACAGAATGTGTCCCGGACAAACCACACTGTTTGGTTTGTGCTAGTTTTTTACAGCGGGGCTGTTAACGGCTAGTTTCCCCAGTATCGCGTCCGTGGACAAACAAATGTCGACACAAAACTCCAGACAGCTACTGCCATCTATGAGCAACGTCGGCAACCAGCTTGCCAGTTGTCTGGTTGCCAGCGTTGCTTATAGATGGCGGCAACCTTTCCAGGGCCTTTCCACTCTGGTGAAAACCAGAGTGGAAAAGGCTGAATTTCTCTAGGCGTCATCCTAGAAGTCGTCCTTGAGGTGGTCCTGGACGTTGTCCTTCAGGTCGTCCTGAACATCGTTCTAGACGTCGTCCTGTAGGCAGCGTCCTAGACGTCGTGTGTACGCTAGATATAGACAAAATGGAAAACAGCCTCCTGGTCCATCTAAAGGAATTAACAGTGTTTTTTAAAAGCAAAGCGACACACTACAAGAATGAGTTTCTAGCATCTCTTGATGATAAGTTCAAACGAAATTCGAAGGAACTTTGGAGGTACGTGAAAAGTTGGAACAAAGATGAGCCGGGTATTCCAACTATTAACGACTCGGGACGGCTGATAGGTAATGAGGCTGAAAAAGCAAGGCTTTTTAATGGCTATTTCGAACCTGTATTCTCGCCTCCTATAGTGAATGGCCCTTCTCTCATTTTTGGATCTTTAGAAGACAGCATGTTGGATATTGAACTTTGTCGAGATGGGATTCTTAGTTTACTAAACAATATTGACTATCACAAGGCCACTGGGCCTGATGGTATACCAGGTCGCATATTAAAAGAGCGTTTCTGCATTCTGTCTAGTTTTTTATTTGTATTATTTGATAACTCATTATCAAGTGATAAATTACCAAGTGAATGGAAAACAGCTCACGTTGTTCCTGCCCACAAAAGCGGTAAAAAAATAGGGTAGAAAACTATAGACCAATCTCTCTTCTTTTTCTGTGCTCGAAAGTTTTAGAACATATAATCTACAGCCACCTGATAAAACATCTCGACAGAAACAACTTTTTTATTCCTTATCAACATGGCTTTTGAAGTGGTTTATCAGCAATACCCAGCTGATGGACTTTTATCACAACATTTCTTCTTCTTTTGATAAAGGCGTGCATGTAGACTGCATTTTTTTAGATTTTCATAAAGCCTTTGACAAGGTCCCCGATAAATTGATCCTATACAAATTAAAAATTTTGATTAACCCTGGAAATAATTTTAAGTGGCTTACTGATTATCTTACAAATTGAAGACAGGCTATTTTAGTTAGCGGGAAAACGTCGTTGTATTTAGAAGTGACATCAGGGGTCCCGCAGGGATCAGTGCTAGGTCCGCTTTTATTCCTAATATATATAAATGACATTTTTACAGACATTAGGTCAAGCATTCGTCTTTATGTGGACGATTGTGTCTTGTACCGCAACATAAAGACATATTCAGACGGTCTAGAGCTACAGGAAGATATTGATCGCTTTGCGAAATATGAAAAATGAATTTAATTATTCCCAAATGCAATCACATAACATTTACCAGAAAATGACGACCTGTTTCTTTTAGTTATTCAATTTACGATGCCTCACTACAAAAGGTGGACAAAGTAACATATTTAGGCGTTCAGTTTACAGAAAACTTGTCGTGGACCACACATGTAGACTACATGACGGTCAAAGCTAACCTTGTGCTAAATTTTTTTAGGAGAAATTTTCACGATTGTCCTTCCAATATAAAAAAATGCCCTTTTTTTTTTCTAATGTGAGGCTTATTTTAGAATATGCCTGCATGCTCTGGGACCCTAAAGCACACTATTTAGAACAGAATATTGAACAAATCCAGAGGAAAGCTGCAAGGTTCGTTACAAAAAATTACCATTTCAAATAAAGTGTTTGTGCCCTTATAGGTCAATTAGACTGGGAACCTGTAAACCCTAGAAGCCGCCTCCATCTAAAATTTTGACATAGGATATGTCATGATCGAACTGGACTGGATAAAACTAAATCCATTGAACTGCCACACTTTGTATCACACAGATTAGATCATTCCAAAAGGTTGGAGATTTTTCAGCCAGGACTAATATATTCAAATTCTCATTTTCCCCCAATACCATTAAAGAATGGAACGTATTGCCCGAGGAAACTATTTCATAATTATAATGCAATTAAATGCAAAGCTGCAAGCGAGCTGGACAAGAACGACGAAAATAATCCCTGGAGAGGGGAAACAAGAGGGACAAGGGACAAACACAAATCTCCAAACACAGTTAGGTGACTGGCGCGCGACCGAAAAAATCCGCCTGGTCCGGGTATCGAACCCGTCCGGGTATCGAACTTGAGGTCCCGGGTTCGATACTCGGACCAGGCAGATTTTTTTGGTCGCGCGCCAGTCACCTAACTGTGTTTGGAGATTTGTGTTTGTCCTTTGTCCCTCTTGTTTCCCTTCTTCGGGGATTATTTTCGTCAAACTATTTCAATTCCATCGTCTGATAATTTTTTTGATAAACTGTCACGTGATAGCTGGTAATAACGAAAGTGAATTTTCTTTTTGTGAATGTGTGTTTTCAGAATGCTTGGTCTGTAACACTCTGCTTTGTGCCTTCATACCTTTACCTGTTTCGAAAATTATATTTTTCTTGGTGGCTAAACCCTAGAATACCATTGTGGATCCATTTGCTAAAGTGTTGTAATTTTGCAGCACATTTGTTTTTGTGATCTTCTTTTTTTTTGCGTTTTTGTATTTGACAATTTATATTCTTGTGCAAATGTCTTCTCACACCTTCCCCACCTGCTATAATGCCTCTTGTCGCTGCGGGGTAACATGTAATAAATAAAAAAAATAAATGAAGATAACAGCTTTGCTGGTCCTCCATCTTCAGGTGAAGTGGAAGGGCTCTACATTTTTTTCTAATTTTTTATTACCTTTTTTATTTATTTTCATTTGAGCTTTTAATATTTTGTTTTTATTATTCCATTTTGCATTACTTTATTTTGTATAATTTAAACAATTAATTGTTTTTTTATTTAGTTATCTTTGTCAAAAATGTGCTGTTCTCGCTGGCACGTATTGCCGGGTGTGCAGTTTTTTCCAGAGCAGCTGTTCTACCCAGCTCTGCGGCTATGGTATACGACGGCCGCCGCATTAACCCAGGTTCGAGCCTCGCTGGAGCGCCTTTCTTACGTTCACTTGACACTGGCCTTTGTCAGCTGTATATATAACCTCAACGTAGCGCGTTCGCGGCGCCCGTCCACGTCAATCGTTTCCGATGCTCGTTCCCGACAATTTTGTTGTAAAAAATAACCCCACAAAATACGTTCTGAGTTTTAAAAAAAATAAAGACAAACCAGCGCTTCTCCTTCTCGATTGCCCCGTAACAATTTCCCCGCCTCCGCGTCGC
The DNA here is from genome assembly GCA_013358835.2 of Ixodes persulcatus. Taxonomy (NCBI): domain Eukaryota; kingdom Metazoa; phylum Arthropoda; class Arachnida; order Ixodida; family Ixodidae; genus Ixodes; species Ixodes persulcatus. The sequence continues at coordinate 488,811 of JABSTQ010011071.1, read as the reverse complement.
GTCTTCCGTCGTCTCGAACGGAGAACCGACTGCAATCGTCTCTCCCCAGGCCTTTCAGGGGCTGACCTTGCGGCCGGGCGAGATGCTGTGTGTGGAGCTGGCGGCCAGGGACCGCGAGTGCGGCCGGCTCCAGGGGCTGCTCTTCCTGGGCTGCGTGCGCCAAGAGGCCCTGGGAAACGCGCACCGGGCGAGGGGACCCCCCGGCCCCAACGGCTGCCACTACGTGGGGCTCCGGGGACCCAGGGGCAAGGGCCACGCCCAGGTGGCTCTCAGGAGGGGGCCCGCACCCGCGCAGGTACGTGCTCAGTACTCGGTTTGTCCCCAAGTTCACAGTGCGGTAGAAGGTATATGCCATGGTAAAACTGCACAGATCGTGGAGGAAGGGAAAAGACGGGTAGAATGAAAGAGCTCTTTTTTCTTCTACCTGTCCTTTCTCTTTCTCTGTGTTCTGTGCACTCTTCTACCACGTCGAATTACCAAGTAGCTCAAGCTCAAAATACTACTTTACTAAAGCCACATGCCCGCCGGACCGGTGGTACGTCCATCTTTCGCCATGTGATCACACTCCCTTCTCCACCCATGCGCTGAAAGTGGCCTCGGGCGATGAAAGGCAGGTGGTTGGTTGGTTTGGCGAGTGTGTAGCTTCCACCAAACCGTCGGCTCTGGGGTGAACGGAGTGTAGTCGTGGCCTTTGGATGGGTGGCTGCGCCCTTTGTGTCAGGTGGTCGCTCGCACCACCTGGCCCAACGTTCGAAAGGATGTTGCAGAGTCCCCGAGATGGGCAAAGGCTAGGACGGTTAGACAAAGGACAGATACGCACGTAAACGAAATCTTCATCAACGCGTTTGTTTGAGCACTCGTTTTATGCTCGGTCTCTGAGGGAACAAACGTGAAATAAAAACCTTAATCGGGTCTCTTTTTTTATGAGTGAAAGTAAAACCCGGTGGAATGTAAGAACAAATGGATGTGCACAAAACAAGGTGCCGGCACCTGTTCCGTGTTGCCCCGTGTATTGGTTTGAATCCACCTCCCATTTTCATCCCACTGTGGCAAGACTCCACAAGGTCTGCTATAAGGTTTCATTTTATTTATCGTTATTTAGCGAAGATCCGTCTGTTTTGTGCTGCAGAACCAACATTGTGTCACCACCAATATTCGGTCAAAAGTCGCTACGTATGCCATTTTCAATGAATTACGTTACTTTCTTTTTTTTTTCTCCAGCAGTTCCAGTCTGGTACTACCTTAGTAGGTAGTAGCAGGTCTGCGGCCATTTCCTCAAAATAATTGTTCCACGATCGATTGTCACCTTCATTTCTTGCGCCTGCCCTCCTCCCACGCCGTTCAAAGGCAGCTGCGGAACAATGTGCGCAACCCACGACACTGACGAGGCGCGTCGCGGGCAGGAGTGGCCCTTTCCGCCGTGGCGCAGGAGTTCGGAGCCCTCGACCGCGCTGCTGGCACCATGCTCGGGGACACTCCAGCGGTGCCGCTCGGAGCGACAGGGCATCGACGTCTTCTCCGGGGACGAGCTGGAGGCGGACGACCCCCGGGACGGTGAGTGCACTGCCGGGCTCCCCGGATCGCGTCTTCAACCAATGCGTTTGGCGTCTTATAGCTGCCCACGCATCGAAGGCGGTTCCCAAGTGGCAATGAACAATGTTGCGGGAACTGGTTGGACGTCGTAATCTTGGCGGTCAGCCGTAGAACTTCCGACCTAAAAGTATGAGCGAACGCGAACTTCGCAACCGTCGTGGCACTCCAGTTTGTGACTGCCAAAGTTTCCATAGGCAGTAACGTCAGCAGAAGAGACGAGGAAGTGGTTACCGTATTTACTGATATAATGAATGCTTTTATTTTTCCCCAAAAATTCACACATACTCTGGGGGGGGGGTGGCGGGGGGGTGGCGGTGGCATTTATTACGCAAGGTACGCATTTACACACTTCGTGCTAATGTCATATCAGGTGCCAATATGACACGGAAAGGCACTGTGGCACGTCTCCACTGATGGAGGCGCACCCACTGCAAATAGGAAGCGCACCACGGTAACCATGCTTTATAAATTGCCAACCTTTTTAGGGTGCTTTTGGCGTGCCTATTGCCAAAGGAAAAGCGCCCTACAAAGCTCACTCAGCCTCTACCTCGTCACAAGCATCCAGTGCACGACACAGGCAGGCGCATGGCCAGAGTAAAGGCTCTGGAGAACACTCTACAGCAAGGCTACGACGACTCCAAGGTGACCTATGTCGACGCAGCCTCACCTGACGGGTCGAATGACCCTTGCAGTTACGAATCGTTTCGGCCAAATCCTCACGGCAGGCAGCATGTATACCAGCAACAGTGCAGAGGCAGAGGAAGCAGCCATCGTCTTGACCCTCACCCTCAGCACCACGAAAGTCATCGTCAGTGACTCCCAGATGGCCATCCACCGGTACATGCGTGGCCACATCTCTGACAAAGCCCTCAAGATCGCTACTGGTCATCGCCTGATCGACCACCCAGTCCGCATCCTGTGGTCTCCAGCCCATGCGTCACTCCCAGGCAACGAGAGTGTTCACCGTGCAGCCCGCACTCTCACACCGGGCTAGCACACCAAGTGAGCACTCGACCTTCGTCTCGTGGAGCCACGACAACCTCTACACCTTTAAGGCGGTGCTGGACCACTACCGAGTAGAACGCCGAGCCTACCCGGAGGCTCACAGCACTCTCAGCAAGGCAGAATCCACCACCCTCCATCAAGTGCAGACGGAGAACTTCCTCAACCCGGCGCAGTTACACTCGTGGTATCCAGATACCTACGACCCGTCTTGCAGGAACTGTGGCGAGATCGCCACACTCCACGATATACTCTGGAGGTGCCTGGAGCTGCTTCTTCATTCGAAGAATAAAGACTTCATCGAGCAAGCCAGGCAACCAGGCGCCTGGGAATCCTTCCTGCGGGATCCTGACCCCAAGACTCAGAAGATTCTAGTCCAGCTGGCCTCGGATGCCGCCGGGAATATTGCGTCTCGTCTGTCGACTGGGGGGATCACTTGATCAAGAGTCTCTCCCTAAGAGAGACTCTCTTGACGCGGGGATCGAACAGTTTTGGACCCAATAAAGTCTACCTCACCTCACCTCACTCAGCACAAAGAGCAATGCGACTGTCTTTAGGCCTAACCACTTCCATGATTTTCACTGTCCGAAAGCGGACCACAGACGACGGCGTGTTTGTTGACATCAATGCATCCGATGAGCAAAGGATGTCCCGGGCTGGGCAATTCCTCGGCCCAAGCTTCGTCAAGTGTGCGTCCCGCTCGATTTCAAGGTTGATCGTTTCCACATCTACGCACTTGGCAGCTATTATGAGAGCGGCTTGGCTTGGCTTGACTTGGCCTGACCGCTTGGCGGCAAAAGAAAATTGGCTTGGTGGCTAGCTAAGTTGGACGCAATTCGAGACTCGTGACGCTGGAAATTAGTGGTGCATCATTGCATGAGGGAAAAAAAAGGTCCAAACATTGGTACCCGTTGGGGGGGGTGCGTTCATTATGGGAGTAAATACGGTATGCATCGGTCGAAGATGCGCTTCCGGCACCGTGTCCGAAGGAAGAAGCTTGCGTTGGGATGCCGAGGCTGTGCCACAACCACTGATTCCTGATGTATTGTTTTTTTTCAGCGCTGAGAGATGAACCTACAATAGCACCCAAGGGAGAAGGCCTGCTGGACGCCCTGCTCACCTTCGTGGCGCTCCCCTGGCACCACATCGTCGCCGGTGAGGGATTGGTCTTGGAGGACCTTGAAGTGCCCGACGGTTCGGCGGGGACATGGTTGTTGGCGTGAACCGTGTGGCATCGAGTTCGAACCGCACGTTTGCATTTCGGGAGCCGCCGAGCGTTTCCAAAGTGCAACGCAAAGCCAACTCGCGCGTTGCTTGTAGCCGTATCGGTGACAGCCGGAGTTGGCCGGGACGTTGGGTTTCAAACGTGAGCTTACGACCTTCCGTAGTACCTACGTGGTAGAAATGAGCTCTCCTAACCCATCTTGAATTGCTCCGAGAAACCTTCTCCCATCTGCCGCGCCTGCTTTATCTTTCTGACATCTCGCTCGCTTCGTTAGCGCTTCGTGCTTTCAGTACATGCAGGTTTGTGCTTATGCTCTTACGAGTGCACGCAACTATTTATTATGTTGCACGCGACTGTGTGCAGCGTAGCAGTGTGCAACTATGTTGCACATAGTTACGTACCACTACTAAATGCAACCGTGTGGAGTTTGACACATATTTTGTAAGATGATCTATACTGGCCGGGGTTGAGCAGTTTCGCGTTGCTCCTGGAGAGCTGTGCTGTGCATGCGCGAGGAGCAGTGACGTCACACGGCGCACAGCTGGCGCAAAAAAGTCAAATTTGGGGGTTTTACGTGCCAAACCAACGACGGGCATCTGGCACACCCCAGCGGAGGACGGAGGATTAATTTGGACCACCTGGGGATCTTTTGACGTGCAACCGAAAGCTCGGTTACACGGCGCCTCCTCCGCAATAAGCCTCCATCAGATTGTGGGCACCTCGGCCGGGATTCGAACCCGCCACATGGGGATCCGTAGGCCAGCGCTCTCGCTTCGGAGCCACCGAGGCGGCTGCACAGCTGGCGCGCCGGAGCCGCCGCTGCCGCGCGCTCCGCCGCCGCCGGGTGCGCCTCTGCAGTCTGCACATTCCGGAGGAGTGACGTCATAGCTGCGGCAGACGCACTGGTGCCGCCGCGTGCCCAGCTGTGCGCCTCCGTTGCGCAGTAGCCAAGTCTGACGCTGCACCGGAGCCGCTTGATAGCGCCTCTCATTTTGTGCGCATGCACAGAGGTACCAGTGGGGGTATACATATAGCGGGGCGTTTGCCAGTGTGGTATAGCCATGGAGAAGGAGAGCAAAATTGCAGCTCAGCGGCGCAGAAGAGCGGAGAAGCTTAACTCATCGGATCCCGAAGTAGTCACATAATGCGTATACCGTGTGTGTGTCATTGAAGCAGCAGTAAGCATGATAATTGAGCTAATCCTAGACAACCAGGAAAGCTAAGAATAACCAGCTGAACCTAAGCTCACGCTACGCATATCCTGGCATAGCCGAGCTAAGCCACTGCAATTTTTTGAAGAAGTTTGAGAACTGTGTATGTTCAGTAGTGTTTCATAGACCTAGGACAGGGACCAAGTGAAGCTGTACTTAGTTGTATGTTCCTCGTTTAAAGAGAATATTCATCGAGCACACACGCATGCTACCAATTTGGGAAATTTGTCGCAAACGATTCATTGGCACTCATATCTTTACCACGCAGATATGCTGGACGTACGGCGCGAACCACTGCTCGCCTTTTAAGAACCACGGAGGGCGCCGCCATACCACCACAACGGTCTCGTTTCCACGGCAGCTGAAAAAGCAGCACGGATCCACCACTCCGGAGTTCTCGGAGGTCCGTCGGCGACTCGAGCGAGTCTCAGTTCCCCCCGAATCTTCCCGAGCAGAGTTTTGCCGCTGGCGGCAGCTGCTAGGATATCGTGGGGCCACCGTCGACGGGTTGACCCGGCACTGGGTGTAGGGCTCGGAGTTCTCCATGGACATCATACAGTTTGCTTTGCTGAGAGTGTTTCTGCGTTTCTCTAATGTGCTGGTGATGCCCTCGTTTATGCGCGCGCAATGCATAGCTGTGAAAGTGTCTGGCACCATCCTTTGAAGACTATTCGTAGGTTTGAGCACCGTTTACAATCGGTGACGACCTCGGGCACAAATTTTTTGCCTTTTATGACGCTTCGTTGCATGTGCAGCCAAAGATTGGTGGAAGGCATTGAGCGTGCCTTGGAGGCAGAGGTTCGACTGGATCCTTGACCCGTTGCCGACTCTAGTCTCGAACATGTGGTGGCATCGCCGAGATCCTTGAGGCTCTCTACGACACTCGAGCACGATTAACCCTTCGACGGTCGTCGTCGTACACGTACGGGCCTAAATGCAAAACTGCGCGCACCGCGAGGGATGTTGCCGTTTGTCATGTCTTTGGCAAACTATAAAGGTCACATTCGCTCGTTGTTTTGCATTGCCGGTCTATTTATAGTTTTCAGATTGAACGCTCGGCGCACGTGAGGCTCACTTCGTATACCGACCGCTCTGGCGGTATGTGATGGGACTGCCGTCTCTTCCGATTCAGACTTTCGACGTTTTTTTTAAATTAAATTCGGAGGATGAGAGCTCGTCGTCTGACGGAGAAGTTCTGTAAAGTATACCTCCGGTTAAGAATCTGAATCTGCCGGACTGTTGCGGGAGTGAATGCGTCACAATGAAACTGAACGGAAGAAAGGTGGACACTTTGCCTTCAATATTTTTTAACTTAACTCTTATAAACCTAAACAGCTTGCAAGCACCTATGTGCTTCCTCTGGGTAATTAAGAAGAGGCCTGTGCATCGATTTTTTCTTTATACCATTCCCTTGCAAACAAAGCCAGGCCACTGGGAAACATCTTCTGGGGAAAAACTCCCGACCGCCTAAGGGTTAATGTGAGCGGTGTCGTACGTCGTAGGGAGCATGGCAGGTCACTGGCATTCTACCATACTTAATGGACCTTTTCCGAGAAGCGTTCTGCGCACGCGCAAGCACTCGATGCCAAGCGGCGGAAGTCGGCACTAGAAATCGAGGAAATTCGGAAGGAGGCTGTGGATCAGCGAGTAGAACATGTAATTGCAACATATATATAATTGTGTTACACAAAAAAAGAAAGTGAACGGAAAGAAAAACATGACGTTTGGGTGGACGCCACAAACCCCCCTCTTTAGAGTCGCGTTGGGCACGCGCTGCTGCTCGGAGAGCGAAGAAACTGGTAGCGTAGCTCTCATTATCGATTGGTAACGCAGGTAGGTCACTTCCTCGATTTTTAGTTCGTGCAGCCACCGCCTGGTGCCGTCGGTATGTGAAAAAGGTCCATTGTGGTTTGGAGCGAGTCATTCCGGTTGTGTTTTGTGTAGTGTGCCGAAAAATATTGCACAGGTCATTAAATGGACACATAACTAGTCTCTCAAAACAGTTATTTTGAGTAAATGCTGTGCAGGTCATCAGTGGACTCCTGGAAGTCTAATAATCTTTAAAAAAATAAAAGGAAAGGTAGTGTTTCTTCCATCATTCTGAGGTTGTTCTTTTTGTGTCCGTCTGCTTATTTTTTTTGTTTTTGTTTGTTCGTTTGCGTACTTAACGTTGGGGAAAGTCTCGGAGCACTTGTTGAATTTTAATTTGAAATAAACGAGTTCAACGTTTCTTAGCGCTTCCCGTCAGTTTTATTCTCGGGGATATTTCTTCACGCTGCATGGGTTCAAATAAGGAAAAAAAGAAAACGAATCGTCGCCGCGTGTGACACGACCTTGGGCAGCTGGCGGACCACTACGTTCTTCACAATAAAAAAAAATACAAATAAAACTCCGGTATAACAAGAACTAAACAAAAACAAACAAAAAAAATGTTCGGCGCACTGCCCGACGTGCGCAAGATCACGTGACCAATGGCAGCCCACCATTGTCCCGATTTTTTGTTTCTTTCGCTGCCCGCGCGTGGTCGTGCGGTGGCGCTCGTGTTGCACGCGGCGCGTGCGACGTGCAGAGCGTACGGAAGGCCACGCCGATAAACTGTCGAAAAGTTTGTTTTTGCGGTGATAAGGGTAGGCTTTTTCTATCCGACACACGACCCAGTCGGTCGTCGCATCAAACTCGTGCAGACCCAACTTGCGGCGAGACGAACACCTCGTCGTCCGCGGAACTGGGAGGTTGCCTTTGTGGAGGAGTGCAAGGATATTTCGGGGCTGGGGCCAGCGGCTACGCGACTCTACGAGTTCATCGGCTCCGCGGTAGAGTTAACGTTGCCCGGAAAACAAGCTACCGCTCCGTATTTTTTCTTTTTTTGTTCCCCACGTGCGGCGGACAACAAACACCGGCTGTGACTTCGGGTACCAGTCGATGGTTTCCCAGTCCCGCGAGCGTCTCGGGTGCCAGCGGTGCGCACGGCAGCGTGGTGCACGAAACGATCACCCCTACATATCGGATAGGTCATGCGGCGATAGCAGCCGGTCTGCGAAATCACCTCATCGACGACCGGCGGTCAGCGACCGGAATTTTGCGTAAGTCACCGTCTCGATCACCGCCCCGATTTCGAGGTCGGCGGGCTGGCGCCGAATCTGGCACATGCACGCTAACGTGTTGATTTTGCGCGCACTATTTCAGCGTCCTGAAGCGGGGACTGTCTTTCCGTGGACGGGCCGACGCTGCAGAGAGCAGGTATGCTGCGCTCTGCTTGGCTATCGACCGCTGCCTCTTTTTGTCTTTGCAATTGCAAACTATAGTGAACGGCGAATGTGCCAACTAGAGCGTTGCTGTTTTTTTCCGACCTTCAGGACGACAATGACGTCACTGAGAGGCCAAGTGGTTCAACTATACAAGAACGTGAGTCCCTATATTATTAAAAAGAGTGCATTAAAATAGGGGGGGGGGGGGGGGAGAGAAGCAATAATCGAGCGCTTTGTTAAGGCACAATCACATTATCAACGGATCAGTTTAGTTGCTACTATCTCCGCAGCTGATCCTTTTGCTGCACTTTACACGGCTTAAGACTTGATGGCATAGAAAAACACTAAATGATGGGTCACCATTGAACATAAAGTATTTTGATCCATCAATGCGTAGGGTGACCACCTTCGTGCCAGCAGGGTTACCAGATAGCTCCTAGTTGATATAGCCAAATGGCTAGTCAGTGTAGCCCAAAAGTAGCCAAAAGCCAAATATTTGCATAGCCCAAAAGTATCCAAAATTTCGATATTGCGTCTACAGGCTGAAGGCGAAAGCTCGGCTTCTGTATATGCAAAATCAAAGTATTGCAATACCCAGAAATTAGTTTTATGTAAAATAATAAAACAAAAAGCTCATGTGGCCACATTTGGACAGTCTCATGCTATGAACAATATTATTAGGAAGCATTTGTCCCACTCCTACCAGCTCCGTACAGTACCTTCGAGTTGAACCGAGCGAAACATTCGTCGGAAGGCTTAAAATCTTTGCAACACTCTTTCCTCCCAAAGAAAAAAAAAATTCCACATGAAGGATTCTTTAAAGGTTTCTTGAGTCATCTGACAGCATACAGAGGGAAAAAAGACAATTTCGCGGATATCGGGCAAAAATTGGACATAGCCCAAAAATAGCCGCACATAGCCACATAGCCAGCCGCCAAACCTATCACCAGGTAGCCCAGTTTGGCTATTCATAGCCCAATCTGGTAACCCTGCGTGCCAGCGAAATGCGGGACAGGGGGGGGGGGGGGGGGGGAGGAGGAGGGAGGGAGGGGTAGTAGAGGAAATTTATTAACACGCACACTACGAGCCGAGGCTCTGTTAACACATCTAATATCCTGTGCTGTTTATCCACCTGCAAAATGTATGGCAGCAATTAAGTTCAAATGATTTGTACTCCCAGTGATATCTTTTTTTATGCTAAATATGTTGTTAAATGTGTCGAAGTTGAAAGCATAAAAAATGACTGAGCAGAACTCGATGCGTCGAATGGAAATAAGAAACAGTAAATCTTTTTTGGGTTATTGTTTCCTGTCAACGCTTACTTTTATCAACATGGTCCTACACAAATTTTTAACATTATGTTCTTTTCAAACTTTCTGAGTTGCAGACTTTTTTCCTTGTGTGGCTGTCTACTACAAATAGATTCCACAGCAACCCTTTCGCATTGACACAGTGATTTGAAAATAATTACAATAATTTATATTTAAACTTTTGGCGAATAATTTTCTCTTGCAATATTTTACCACCAAGGGGAGAGGCACAAGGGCGCATGCGCGTCAGTTCTCCTGCAAAAACGACGGTCGCTTCTCGCAATTGAATATAAAACTGTGTACCACTGCGAATCACACAATTACCAGGGACACTTTGAAGGAAAATGCGGGACATTTTGAAGATTCTGGAATTTCTCGCGGGACGCAGGACACGAGCCCTCAATGCGGGACAGTCCCGCGAGTTGCGGGACAGTCCCGCGAGTTGCGGGACGGGTGGTCACCCTATCGATGTGGGAAGTATGTTTGGTTGGTGGTTGTCGTGCACGAGGGTTTGTTGTGCTGAATTTTCTGGAAACTAGACGTAGGTATCCTTTATCCTCAATTCACTAAACAGAGATCTGTCAGCTGTTGCAAGCGAGAGCTCAGATTCTTTATATGGCCTAAGTGAGTGATAGTGGATGTATTTAACTGTACTAGCAAACTAATGCTGGATGCTGTCTGATGTCCCTGCAGCTCCTGCACCTGGGCAGGGACTACCCCAAGGGCTACGACTACTTCCGTACGAGGCTCAAGGCAGCGTTCATGAAGAACCGGGAAGTGACAGACCCTGAGCAGATTTCTGTCCTGCTCGCTCGGGGCCAATACATCATCAAAGAGCTGGAGGCCTTGTACATGCTCAAGAAGTATCGCACCCTGAAGAAGCGGTATTATTCCGACCACTGAGCTTCATCTGTGAGGGAGGAAGCCCACTAGGAGAAGGCAACGTTCCAGTGTACTGGCCTAGCCGCATGCCTTCGAGAAGGTGGGACTGGGGTTGCTGTGCTGCAAGTGTGAATAAAAGATGAATTGTTATTATTTGTGGTTTAGCATTAGGACTCAAAATATTGCAGTTTACATAATACTGAAATAATGTCAGGAACAAAAATTATCAGAAGGTCATAAGCTTGTCTTTATATGTAAGGTAGCATAAGTAGGATACCAGCAATAACTACTCCAAGAAAACTTCTGGTGTCCAAACTATTATGTATTACTGAATGTGTAATAATTAACAGCCGCATATCTTGTGCTCTGTAATCGAGTACCGTTATGCGTAAAGCATAACGGTGCTTTTGTAACCTTTCTAGTTGAATCAACTTGGGATCAACTAGACCCCATTACGACATTGCTTTAGGATACACAAAATGCATAGAAGGCATTTTGCGTATGATTTCCAGAGTAAATTCACCGCACGTGCTGGCCTCAGCAGTAGTGTTTTTTTCTAAAGCAAATGCCTAAAATAAGCTGCATCTTGCACGCCTGTTCGTCAGCTCTTTATTTTGAATATTTACTTCGAATATTTTATACGGGGAAGGCGTGCGCGTGGAACACCAATCCCTGCATTCTCCTTGATGCTTGGGTAATTTAGCCATAGGTCTATTGCCTAAGCTTCTTATTTGTTTCCCAATTCGTCAAAAAAAAAAAAAGAAAAGATTCCGTATTTTGCAACAGCATTGGTATCCAGTTTCGATATGACGCTGCTGTCATGGCGGCGGGCTCATTCGCGATGCCACCTAGCGACTCGTCTCTCAACAATCCCAGCGAGCTTGAGAACAGAGTGCGACATCTCTGGAGGACGTGCGATAGTTCTTGGTACCGCAGTTCTCCACATCGCTTTTAAATCGCCGAAAACCCGGCAAACATGTAAGTACACCCTTTGCCTCGATGGACGTTTCTCGCGTGCTCTAGCGCACTTTTCCTCGCGGCGATGCGAACCCGTGCAGCGTAACGATCCGAGCGAAAGACCACGGAGTCCGCACAAAAACATTGGCCTCCTACCTCCCATTGGCAAACTGTGCCCGGAGATTGCTCGACCTTTTTAATGGAGAGATTCAGTAAAAGACCCAAACAATGATTCAAATGTAGGCTATGGTCCCGAACTTCGGGAGTATTGAAGAGATTGCGACGCTCGCTAAGCAAGCGGAAAGCGACGAGAAACGCAAAATGGTGGTTGTCAGCCATCTTCGTGTAACCTCAACGCCTCAACTTAACTTTTTTCGTTGTTACAGATTAAAACGGACCCCGACTTGCGCTGACGGTCCTGTTAATTTAATGGTTCCGCACAGGCTATGGACGATCTTAAATGAGATATAATTAGTTTAGAGACTCTGTAACACCGCGTGAACGATTCTGCGATGCCGGCCCGAAGCTGCGGAGCCCGCTAGCGACACCTGTCGAAGAAGGCGGGAAAGTTCGCCAGTTGGCTTTCGGCGTGTCTGCAACCTAGTGCTGGCTCCATCAACTAAATCCAACTACTGCCGCTTGCTGAGGAATAATAGAGCTTTTGGTCTGTAATCTTTCTTCAGCTCCCGCTGATTTCAAGTGCACTGAACAGTTGCCGCGTCTGGTTGGGTCAGGAGTACGGTTTGCACATGTTTATTAACACTTTTTTTCTTTTTCGTTGGGCCGGCCCGTGCAACATATGCTGAACTCGTGGCGTTGTCGGAAGAAAAGAAAAGGGAATAAAATGTAACACAAAATGCGCGTCGTACAAGAAAAAAACAACAAAAAACTACGCAGCTTATCGTTTTAGCATTGATCTTCAAGCCTGAGCATCACGGGATGGTGGGTTACTGATTTGTGACAATGGCATTCCTTCTTGTCACCCAATTAGAAAAAAAAAAAAAAAAAAAAAAAAAGATATATATGAATATATATATATAGAACTTTTCCATTGAATTTGAAGCTAATTTATTTTGGGTGACATGCTGACAGGCACTACAAATTGGATGCTATGAATGCATGGTCATAACGAATACACCCTGGATTTGCTCAGTAGTTAGAACCGTGTAAACCAAATACATATATTTTATACAAAAAGCAATTATAAAAAGAAAAAAAAAATATTTCTGCACAGTAACTATACACAAGGTGTCCCCCCCAAAATAATAATGTTTTTTTTTTTTTTTCTCCACAGCAAAAATAAGCTATGCGTCACCCAACGCTCATTCTCCACCCAGAGGTAGTGCTAGAGGTCCGAACCGTATGCCAAAGTTTCAGCACAAACTGATACCTTATTTAAAAGTTTTAAGTGATTTTCTGAAAATTTCAATGGGAAAAAAGCGGTAGACGGAGCTCTCGAATACATAGAGCTCTATAACGCCTGAAGGCGAGAATGGGCCCCATTTTCCTATTGAAAGTTTCAGAAAATCGGATCACTTTTGAAGAAGCTATTGGTTTGTGCTAAAACTTTGGCATCTGGTTTGGACCTCTAGCGCTATGTTTGGGCGGAGAATGAGCGTTCAGCGATGCATAGTTCATTTTTGCGGTAAAAAAAAAAAAAAAAAGCGTTGTATATTTTTTTGGGTGACACCCTGTATAGTGCATTTTAAATACAAGAGAAGAAATTGATCTCTGCTGATTTGAAAGTTGGTTTCAGTGATGTTATCGAAGTGTCTGCTCCAACCATTCTCAAGTATGGTGTGTCCGAAAACAAAAATTTTGTGTTTTTTTTTCACTGCAAAAATAAGCTACGCATCACGCAACGCTTATTCTTTGCCAAAATGTAGTGCTAACGGTCAGAACCAGATGCCACAGTGTCAGCATGAACCGTTATCTTACTCAAAGATTCCCTGTAAATTAAAAAAAAAAAAAAAAAACACCCTGAAAAAAAAAGTTAGTCATTATTAGTGCAAGAAAAAAATCCATTCATGCATTCTATTTTTTCTTTTTCATTCTTGTGCCCTGTTTCATGGTGGTGTATTTTTTCGTGCGCAAGTTGTGCAGGTTCTTTGCTTCATTTGGCTTCATGCGCTAGTTCAGCACGCTCTTGTTGACAGTGGTCAAGCCAAGGTTTGGAAACGTTTTCTAGGTGTCGAAGATCTGGCTCTTCGTAACTGGACCACAATTTTCGGCATGAAAGGTAGCGCAGGTTTAGCACCAAGGTGGGACTTAACGCATCCATCAACAGTGATGATTGCAAAGCAGTTTGTCAATTAAATTTCGCGCTACTAGCATCGAGGAACGACGTGGAACGAAAACACCTTTTTGGGGTGCGACATGCGGTTCGTGAAATTGGGTCGTATTTATTTTAAACTCGCTCGCTTTTTTTTCTTCATGCGGTAGCATTGTCGCAAGTAGTGTTCATTTCTGTAGGTTTGAAATCACTAGTGATCCAAGGTGAGACGTCAATCGCGAATCCCGCAAAAACCCAGGAAGCGTTTGGCATTGGGCTGAGTTGCCCTCCAAAGGCCTCAGAACTCAAAAGTCGGCGCTGACAGTAGTGCACATAAGGCGCCGACTTTATGCTATCCCTGTGCCAAGTCAGCACTGACAGTAGTAGAATTGACTCGATCTCATCCCTGTGCTGCACGTGTGAACTGGCCTTAAAAGTCGGTTTTGGGGGTGAGGGTTCTGACAGCAGAGCTCGGTGTTCCATCGCAGGTGCCCGTGAGGAAAGGAGGCCATGGGGGACAGCATGGGGGACAGCATTCCCCTTCATGCTGTGGCCTACGCCCAGGAGGGGTCGGACCTGGATGGAGGGGCCATCATCCTCATCCCTCAGGTGGGCTGGATGGGTGGACGTGCGTGGCCGAGTCCTTCCGCGGCTTGCGCCACCTGACCGGTGTTTCTTTTTATTTTTTATTGACAAAGGTTAACCTTTGCTTAATATATGAGACAATGAGGCTTAGCCTTCTGATAGTAATGCTAAAAAAATTGCTATCTGTGCGACGGCCAGCCAAGGGAACGGTGACCCCACCGACTGAGCTTCCGGTAGGTGGGATCGCCTTTGTCTTACGAAACAGAGTGCCATGAGCACCAATGCCCCGAGCACTTCGGTAACATCTATGTTGCAGTCTTTCAGATAAGTGCCTACCCGATACCACCTAGAAAACAAGACCCATGCCTCCCCCCCCCCCCCCCCCACCTCGAAATGTCATTGCTACTGGATCAATGCAACGCCGCCTAGCTTGCGCCGGCGCGTCTCTCGGGGTCTCGCAATAAGTGTGACGCTAGAGTGCGGCGACGGAAAGATGCACGTGTCCGCCACTTTGCGGCGGCACTCGTCGAGCTTTGGCATGTTTGCCGCTTTGGGTGGGCCAGCGATCCTCTAACGATGACATCGTACGGAGACTCTGACTTCCATACTTGTTCTCACCTCAAGAAAAAATGAGGTTTTATGCACTGTTTATGCGGCGCGTGAAGTAGCTCTTAGAGACTTGGCTGTTGGAGGAAGACTCAATGCTTTCGGCATTTGAAACTGATACATCTTGATTAGATAACAAATATCTTATCTAAAATGCATTTATTATAGGGTGTCCCAAGTCACCAGGCTCGATCTAAAATGGACCGTAAAAATCAATGCCTGCAGGTAACAGTCTAAACTTTTCGTCAAAGTTGTATTTCACAGGTCGGTTTTTTCTTGTAAAATTAGAAAGCGTAGCTCCCTTTCTGTAAAAAATAGGGCCAAGAAACTTTCCAGGGTCAGCGGCGGGCGGCGATGCAGACGATCAAGTTGAGTGACGGTGCACGCTTGGCGCTCATATTGGTACATGGTGCTACCTCCTTATCGAGACGGCTTGCAACCACCGTGGTTTATTATATGAACATAATCGTTTTGTAATGTACCTTTCGTTAAAAAATTAATGCGGACAATAAAAGCAAAACGTAAAGTAGAAAAAAATGCGTCTGCATAACGACGGCGCTTTTGCTGCAAACAGATTTCGCCTGCATGTCGTCTGCTTTTTTTCGCTGGTCGGCTGCACCTTCTGACACTGCTCCCGACGCCATCTATCAATATGCGCGCTAAACGCGCCCTGCAACTTGACTCTGTCGTCTGTGTCGCCGTCCGCTGTTGACCCTGGCAAGTTTCTTGGCCTTATTTTTTTACAGAACGAGAGCTATGCTTTTTAATTTTACAAGAACAAACCGACCCGCGAAATACACCTTTGATGAAAAGTTTAGATTGATGCTTGCAGGCGTCGATTTTTACGGTCCATTTTAGATCGAGCCTGTTGATTTGGGACACCCTTTATATCTTCATTCTCTACATAAAGAGGGAAATTAGTAATGGTCCGCAAAGGGCCATATTTTATTTAATACGGTTCTTGAGGTGAAAACGAGTATATGTGGTATTGGCTAACCCCCCGTGCACCCTTGCTCCCCATAAAGAAAAGGAAAACAAAGCCATTTATAACAACACCACTGCACCTATACATGCAATGTACTCTGAATATAAAAGAATTTATGGAGCTACAGTGCTCAAATTAGGGACGTGCAGTGCTCCAATTAGGGAGATACTGCACTAATTTACGGAGATGTAGTGATCGATTTAGGCAGGGACGGTCTTTGCGTTAGAGAAACACCGCGGTCGTCAGCGCGCCGTGCGAAGCCAAGGGCGGCGGCTGCAGTCGGGTCCCTCCGGGCAGGAGGACTGCCAGCAGATGCTGCTTGGAGACGCCCTCCTGGCGGGTCCAGAGCTGCTGCTGGGCCAGCTGCAGCCGCTGACCATTGCCGGCGAGCACGGGGGCCAGCACGTGCTGCTGCAGTCCGTCGAGCAGGTGATGCAGCGGCAGGCGGCGGCCATTCGGCAGGAGGACCCCCCCGCAGAGCCCCAGGCCCCCGCCGACCCGCCCGCGCCTCCCCAGGAGGCGACTCCGCAGGGATACGCCTTCAGGTGGGGCCAGCCGCCCTCACGTTCGAGGTTTCTACGCTTGTTTTCGCCTCGAGAACTGTAGTGGTAAAAACAAAAAAAAGGTCCGGCTCTTCACGGAACATTGCTGATTTCCCCCTTTATGCGGAGGATTAAGATGCATGTAGGTACACATTGCGACACTGTTAGCGCGAACACGACATCGGCGCATTTCCTCATTTTACTTCTAAATAATATTAGCGAGCACAAAATTTTATCGCTTACATTAGAGAACTAAATGAGCGTTTTCCGTAGCAATAATAACTTGGATGACATCCATCAATTTCAAAGAGAAAAACTGAAAAAACCGGCGATCGCTTGTTCGCGCTAACAGTGTCGCGCTCTGTACATTTTAGAGTACCGTACAGGACTCAGTTTTCACGAGAACTCAATTTTCACGAAATTTGTATAATATTGCAAAAAATAGGTCCTGCGAATATGTTTTCCTATGGTAACAAAGCCATAGCGTGCCACCCTGGTTCACAAAATTTTGGGCCTGCAAAATATTTCTAGAAAACCACACTTCGCCGAATTTGTGAAATATTGAGCCTGCGAAAATGAAGTCGTTTACAGTGGGTGTAAGTAGGATTCCGTGTTTTCTGAGTCTTTTTCTAGTGAAATTCCGAGGATTTTTTTCGACGTTTCTTTTTCGCTGAAAATTCTGGGTTTACTGGTGTTTATTTTTCTTGTATTCCCAGTTTTCTGAAATTCTGAGTTTAATTTTACTTCCCAATTTGTTTCAAAATATACTAGTTAGAGATTTTAAAAGAGACTAAAGTGGTCTCTCCTAATTACCACTGACCCTATGCTCATAAAAATTTATATGTAAAACACAGTCTTTTTCGATTTCGAGGGGCAGGGGTCCGAATATCCTGGACCCCCCCCCCTTGAATTCTGCATGCATAAAAAGGTAGGGGTTGGAAACGGGGAGGGGCTCAAACATTTGATATGCTGATCCCCAATATTCAGAGGGGAAGGGCCCCCACCCCCTTCTGAAAATACCTGCGCCCGCTGCTGGTTGTGACCTTAAAATCCCGGGTTTTTCGGATAAATCTGAATTGAAGAAAATTGTACCGTCTAATGTTTTTAGGGTTATTATGGATTTGTTCAAAAACATGGAACCCTAGATATTTGTTATCTTATCAAAACGCACATGTTTCAAACGTCAAAAGCATCCTTCTTGTTCCGACAATTAAACCTTGTACAAATGAAAGTGCCGAACCGAAATTTTGATTGGTTCATGTTCAGGTTCGGGTTCACAGCTTTCGGTTCAGCTCCAGTTCAGCTCCGGAGAGCAAGAATAATAATTGCTACCATTTCATACCGATTGTTTCGTGTTAAGTGGTTTGTGTCGTCTGTACAATCAACTTTTATTTTTAAGTGAAAAAACAAGAAACTTTGTTAGTTTACTTAAATGTGGCAGTTTAAAAACTAAATTAAAATTGAAAATGTCCTGTGTATAGTAAATATTTTTTTTTTTTGTTTACTCCAGATACATATTTTATCTGAATAAGAAAACTGTCATAAAGCGAGGTTAGCCACCTAAAATGCCAGTGATTGCTACAATTTAGTGTCGCATCTTAAAAGTGATATTCTAATCGTGCTCTTAACCCAAAATATTTATTACGGTACACAAAAACATCAAATTCGCACCTCATCGGCACATACATTTTTAGGTTTTTCAGATTTTTTTGAACAAAAAGCTGTGAAAGTGCTGCACAAATGCGGTCTGTGCAAGTGAGTTATACGGCTGGGGGCACATAATATAGGAGGCCGATTGTCACAATGATTAAAAAAATTAACCAAGATTTCTCAATAAATTTTTCAGTGTGTAAGGCTAAATATATGGTTACAATCGTACCGAGTGTCGTTGAAAGCAAATTGATTAGTAAATTTCGAAAATATTTGATGCGCATGGGAAGTGCTTCTGCTAAAAATAACAGTTCTAATTCCGGTTCAACACTAGTAAGAAACACTTTGCGTGGCATACGAACATCGCGCGAAACTTGATTTTTTGGGGGGTGACAATGAGTACAGTTTGTTCCGGGGGCAGGTTTGTTATAGTAACTGCCTGGATGAGAATGACAAAATGAGAACTTACAACTGAAGCTTCTCTTTGCCGTTCTCATCCCTTTGGCTATTATAGTGAACCATAGCTTGGAGCATGTGGCAGTGTTTCCAGCGGCTGAGCCAGTTGGCGTGCCACGTTTCGGAGCACGCGAAGCGAAGGCTCGCACCATGAACCCTGGGTTGGATCCCCGCCCCTGCCCATTCCGTAGTAACTTTTCGTAGCAAAGAAAATGAGTTTAGTCGGTGCTGGGTCTGCGTATTCCTGCTGCCTGTGTTTTTTTTTTTTTTTTTGGTGCCGTTTTATTTTTTGTGTTTTTTCCAATCTGGATGACCATTGCACCGGTGTACTGCGTTGTACTGCGTCGAAGACGCCAGGGTATTAGCGGTCAAATGGCGTGAAAGCGATTTCATCGTACACTGGCACAGCAACCCCACGCTGTCAAAGCAGCTAACGTCTCGTTTGCTTCTGATTTGCTTGTCACAAGTAGGGCCTTCACAGCTTTGTTTGTGAAGAAACTTCCTGAGAACAACTTTTGGGTTTGAAGTCCGAGTGAGATTTGTTGTATGGAGGTATACATGGCGGGAGGCGAGTTTGCCCGACAACGGTGTCTGGTGCTTCTGCTGTAAGTGGGGCACACGGCCTGTGTGGTTACGTCTGCTAACCTGGGGTCTTTAACGTGCTCCGTGCCTTGACATATTTCAAGTAGGGGTTATTGAACGACTGCATTTAGGTACAGTGCCCAGCGAAACGAAATGGACCAGCGGAGCACGTGTCTTCGCGAATATACTTTTACTTTAGAGGTTCTTGGAGTAACTACTAAGTGGTGAAGCCATATGATTACCCCAGAGTCGAGTAACTGTATGTGGTTAGCCGGACACGTTAGAGTAACTGTACATGCTCCTAAATCTGAGCATATGCAGGGCCACGCGCTCCGCTAGAGTATTGACAAAGTGCATTTCTTTTCGTGATTTTTTTAAAGCAAGCGTGGCAAGAATCACATCTAAGGATTCCTTTGCACTTACGCTTTCTATTGTAATCCGCCTCAGCTTAAGATGTACAAAGAATAGAAGCCTGAGCTCATGACTGTGGCAATTGCTCCTGCTGTGCTACAGTTCAGGCATCCAAGGTATGTTCTTGAGCAAGGAGCTCAAACTTATAGCCTTCGCTGCGGTGCTGCTTGAGGTGAAATGGAGCGTAGCTCCCTCATGTTAGTAAGCCAGCTTCTGCATTTCACTGGTCATCACATTTAGGCCAACTTCTATAGTATACCCTTCTTTCTTTTTTGTATTGAGTTCATAGTATTACTGAGTTGAGCAGAGACTTGCTATCGCTATCATGTAATTAGGAATTTCATTGGGTGAACCTTAGGCTTGCCATTTGTCCAAAAGGCATCGCTGCTCAGCTACAAAAGTGGATTTGCAGCTGCGGCCCACGCTGAATCCCCCAATTTCTTAAATTGGTGCAATTACCAGGACAAATTGACCGCTGATGCATTTAGGGACCCGACGTAATGATAACAATCGTAGGTCAATGCAAGGAGAACGGAAATGTAGATATTTGATACGCCTCTCCCGATTCCAAGTAGCCCCCAATGCTGAAGCTGGGGTCGCAGCGACGTTTTTCTCTTGTACCTCAAAGTAATTCTTGTAACTTCGAGTCTGTTTTTAAAAATTATAATGCTGCTGTGGGGGGTTTCGCTGTTTTCGAGGGTGCCTTGGTTGCGTGATCGCAGATCTCGTCTTGGCAAAGAGGTTTTACGATGGGCATGGTGGTTGGATTCTCGGCCGCAGGTCGGAGCCGGTCGTTGAGGCGCCACCCCCGACCCGTGCCGTGTCGCGCGTTCTCCGAGTGCGCTGGTTGGACGAGCTGTTGGCGAAGAAGTGCATAGCCTGCCCCGTGCCGGGATGTCCCCAGACCTTCTCGGCCATCACCTCCGTCGAGAAGCACTATCTGCACTGCATGGGGGTGAGGACGCTTCGACGGCTGGTGTCTCGTCGAGTTCGCGTCTGGTTTCTTTGGACGGCAGTGACATGTTCGAAGTATCTGCGTCTGAGGTGAAAGGAAATGGGGAAATTTTAAAATTGGTGTGGAATGTTAGAGAATGGCAAAACAAAATTATATTTAAGAATTTGGGGTTTATTTTAGGGAAGGATGGAAATAAATCGGGAAAATTCATAATTGCTGGGAATTTTAGGGAACAGTGAAAAGAAATTGGGAACTTTCAAAATTTGCGGGTACTTTTGGGGAACCGACAAATATGGAAATTTGATAACTTCTGTTGAATTATGTGGAAATATAAGAATAGTGGGGAAATTTCATAATTTGTTGGGAATGTTACGGAATGGTCGAAAGAAATTGGGGAAATTTTATGATTGGTGGGGAATTTCGGGGAACAACGTGGAAAGATGGGGAGATTTATAAGTGTGAGGAATTTTAGGGAATAGTGAAAAGAAACGAGAACTTTCAGAATTCGTGGAGGGGCTTTAGTGAACCCCAACATGTGAGTTGTGTCGAGGGACCTTGACAAATTTGGCTCATTGTCGGAACTTTGCATTGAAATGTGACATTTGACAAATTCTTTGTTTGAATGGGGTATGTGAAGGTGTTGTCCGATCTTGTTAATGTGCCGTGTCTGTTATCAACGAGTTTCAAGTGACAACGAGCAATGGTGTAAACTCTGGGCACAAATCTAGGGCCTAGTGTTTTCAGGAGTTTCTAAAATTGCTGCCACATCTTGGTTCTCGTGATTTGTTAGGGAAATGTGTCCAATAGTTGCGGGAAACCTGCGAAAAAATTAAGCGAATCAAATTGATTTGGGAGAAATTACGACCATAAGCAGCTTTCTGATCCCCCCTGCTTGAGGTAGCTCCACTAAGTATCTCGAAAATCAAGAAAGGCCTGCAGCCAACGCATGCATTTTAGATTACCCTGTCTGGAATTTTTTTCGTCACGCCACGGGAAATATTTTTCTAGAGACACCGAAACACCTGGGGGGACGCACTGGAATGAACCGATCGGATCTCTCGGAGATCCTAATGGGTGAATGCGGGTTCGAAGAAAGTTGCCAGACACGTCTACGCTTTCGTCAAGCCCGTCGAAAGGACGGACAATTGGAAACGCCATCTGTACTCCTAAACCTAGAAATCATCTTATTTCCGAATAGTTGAAATGCAGGTAACGAACGCTCAATCTGCTCTAAGAAAAAATTTCAGTGGTTTTCCTTCTTTCATTTGTGGTGTCTTCTTCTCATTGTGGTATTTCCCATTTAAGGCACATTTCAAGTGAAATTGAATTCAGTCATGCTTGTATACGTGTCATCCTTTGCTTCCCTGCAGTCTCGGGATTGCGTTATCTCGGTAACGCTTGTATCTGTTTTCAAGTGTTTTCTCATACCCACCCCTCAGCTGAGACTGCGGTAGAATCTATGAACGCCTTGGACCAATCATACATCAGTGATGTGATTGCTGCTCCAATTGAGTCAAACTGCGCCATGGGGCTAACCCTGCTACATCTTGCTACATTTTGCCAAAATATGGGTAATCTGCGCGAATCCTGCGCCAAAGGACCAATTTTGGCCGCCTTTTCAAACCGAGACTAAACTGAGTACCGTAATTGAGCATGCATGTGTTATGTGGCGCAAGCGGCCGCCCGACACAAAGTACCCTGCATCAATTGTCCATCCGGTCTTGCATGGTTTTCCCGCCGTCTCACGTTTCACGCTCTCGTCCTCTTGCGGATCTCGTCTCGCGTCTTTTTTAAAAATATTTTCAACAACAGATGCGGGTGTGTCCAGTCGCTCCGATACTAGCGTGCCGGGTACCAGCCATGCCCTCATGCTGTGAAATGAAACCGCGTTTTTGCGCGGCCGGAGTTACTTTGTTTGCTAAAGCACTCGCTCCTGAAAGCAATGGCCTTCCAGTCACCGTGCCTTCCAGTCTGCCTTCCAATCTCCGTGTTCGCGCGACGTCGGGTGTTGCCGTCCCCACGTCGCTGTAGATGTGGTGCTTTCTAAACTGAAACGAAGGACCACCACAAGGTCATCAACATTCCTGTTCTTGTTTAAATCGTACGCTACTACACTCAAAGACTGCTGTGCCAAAGTATTGATTACCTAGGTTTCTCTCGGTGGGCTTTCTTTCGAGAGAGACCCCGGTACGTGAAAAATCTGCCGCGAAAGAAAGTTGGGGAAACGAAGTGAGCTAAAGCAAAGAAGGCAATATCTGCACGCTGAACCCGCACAGCGCGCTCGTTTGTCTCGAGTTCAGTTGCACAAAGCGCTCCAAAAACTTTTTGACCCTGGCTCGCGATGTCTTGCATCAATGCGCTCAGGTTCTTTTTCTTTTTTTTTTTTTTTGTCTTTAAGTTTGTAGTACTTTGTTTGCCGGCCTGGCAAGCACGCGCTGCCGGACTGTTTTTTGTCGTGTGCTCGACAGTTACACTTTGCATACAATTTTGGGAATCAGTTGGCGACGGAGCGGAGTGGCATGGTTTCGATTTCGATCGAACCGCTGTTGTCCCCGCTCGCGTGACAAAGCATGCACAATTGCAAGCCTGCCGAAGTTGCTCTCATGTGCATGTGAACATGATTGCACTACGAAGGCACCAGTTAGTTGGGATGCTTGCAATCAATTGTTTCACGTTTGCTTATTTTTGACGAAAATCTGGCACGTCGGGAACCAGTTAAACGGTGGCATGCGGTTTTTCGGAATTGCTCGGCAATGCCTACAGCACTGTGCACTTGTGGGATGTCTCAGCAATAAAACCACGAGCAGCGAGTTCCGTCACAACAAGTCACATCAGAACACAACACAGCACAACACGAAGTGCCCTTCCTTTGTACAGCACTTAAAATTAATATTTTTATTTTTCTAAGAATATGTGCACCAAAAGTCACTTTTGCTGCTCCAAAACACTGTTTTGGTTGCTCCTAAGGCCACATTTTCTGCTCCAAAACATTGTATTGGCAGCTCCGAAAGGTGCTCCAAAGTGGCATAGGCCAATCACATCACCGATACATCGATCCTTCGCCAATTGATCACGCACTCTTCCACATCCTCGCTTGGAGAGCTGGCTCAGGTGATGAAAGGGAAGCAATTGATTGGGTCCGGTGAGAGCGTAGCTTCCATCAGCTTAGGGGTGAACAGAGTATAGTTACTGTCTTTTTTTTTAGTGTTGTTACATAGAAATTTACTATATGTATTTGTACTTACCTGAATAATGTTGTGTTCTATATATGACCACACCATGCTGCCCCCCCCCCCCCCCCCCCCCTTTTATGTAGTGCCCTCCAGAAGGCATTTAAGGGAAAATGAATAAATAAATAAATGTCTAATCTTCACCAGCTCGTTTTCACCCTGACCTTCTTTTTATCAAAAGACTCCGAGATATTGCTCTTTTCTAAATTTGTATCTTTTTTGTTAACTTTTTTCTTTTACACTTACATGAACCAGCGCCATTTGTGGTGACACAACTTGCTAGGGCGGAAACCGCCAAAGTTTCCTGATCAGTAAGTAAGTGGTTCATTCAAGGACCGCGGCAAACGGAACGCAAACTGTTCGCAGGTGGACGGGTCGGGGCTGGAGCAGTGTCCATACTGCGAGGCCCATTTCCTTAGCCACTGCAATGCGCTGCACGAGCACATCCTGGAGGAGCACCCGACGCGCCGTGCTCTGGTGCACTCGTCGTTCAACGAGCGCAGCAAACGGGTCCAACCCTTTCGCCGCCGGAGCGGGCCCCGCCCTGCCGGGACGATGGCGCCCCCGCCCCCTAAGCGGCCCGCTAGGCCCCCCGGCGGCGTCGGGGCGTCCACGGGGGCCGCCAGCTGGGACTGGGAGAACCGGAGGAGGACATACTCACGCTCCTTCGACGAACCCATGGGCCCCACGTCGGACATCTTCAAGTGCGTGGACGAGTCTCCATGAAAAAACTTCTTTCCGCACGAGCATTTGGTTCCTCGCTGGGTGTTTGTCAAGTTGTTTATGTGAAATGGGGGTTTTAATAAATGTCGCTCGCCGTACTCGAGTCGCAGACTTTCAAAAATTGGTTTGCCTTTGGTTGGCCCGCTCGCCACGTGGGAAGCGATTGCTCGTAACCAGCGGTAACACGTCCGAGGGCGCCCTCTGGTTTCTGCACCGAATCGCAGACCAACGGGCATGTCACAATCTTTGATCCCGCTTTTAATGGGGACATCAGATTGCGTGTTGATTTAATTTGTTTTTAGAACACTCGGAGGTCGTAGGTTGAACTGCGGCCGTAAACAGACTATCTCGGAGACAGCTTTAGTGTCGCTCTGGACTTTGGCGACTTCCAACCCTCCCCCGTCCTCCCCTTCACAGGCGCCGCGAAGAGGACGACCCCCTGCAGCTGCCGAAGGCGATGCTGAACCGGGACATCACGCTGAGCTCCGAGGAGCTGATGCTGGACGAGGTGCAGCTGCAGGAGGGGGCTGGGCCGGAGGGGAAGGAGGAGGCGGCCGAAGAGGTGCCCGGGCCGGAGGTGGACACGATCCGGCTGGAGTCCGTGATGCCCTCCATGCGGGACATTCCCAAGGCCGCACCCCGGAAGAAGAGGAGGATTTTCCGGGCGCACGAGGTGGGTGCCGCAACCTCCTCGGGGGGCGCTCATGTTTTCGGCCCAGTTTCGGCCTTAGGAACGCATCCCCGGCCGCTGTGTTTGGCATCCCGTTTTACCCCTGCATCAAAGCCCCAACTGGCAACGAATGATGTCGGAGAAGTTGGGACATCAAGTGTCGCGATCCCGGCGGCCGGTCGTGGAAGTTCCGCTAAGATGCACGAGCGGATGCGAGTGTTGCCGTTGTCGCAGCGTTCCAACTCGTGACTGCCGAAGCTTCCACGGACCGTCGAGCCGGAGGGCGGCCTGTGGCGTAACGGGAGTCTGTTGCCGCTCCACTGCCAGGGTCGCGGCAGGCGACGGAACAACACTTCCCGACGTCGTCAGGTAGAAATCGAGGGACCACCTCGTAGGTTGCGCAAACACGCCGGTCGAATACGCATTCCAGGCATTGTACCGTGTTATACGTTTTTGCGAGCAGCCGCGCTTCGGAAGGTAGTCGAGCCACCATGGCTGGATGGGGCGCCGATCTGGCAACCGTGGGCGCTCCTTAGCTTGCCACCGTTACTAGGGGGCACAAGCTACCTCCCGGTATAAAGGGTATAACCGTTAGAATCCATCCATCCATGAGGCTCGACTATCAAACAATCTCGGGACTCCGGCGGCGAGGTGACACCCGCACGTCTGTCTTACTATGTTCGTTCTTAAGCGTAGCAGTTGGGCAGCGGCCCCGAGAGAAACATGGCGCGCCGAAACTGGTTTCGGTGTTTATCCGCGTCAAGCCACCTTACCGGTTATCTGCGTTTTTTTGGTTGACGAGCATAGCTCTTACCAAACGTGCGGTAATTGACAAGTGGGGCTGGGGAAGTGCCCGATGCGGTGTTTTAAGACGGAGCAAGAGTGAATTAGACGTTGTGTGTCTTGACAGCTTAAGGTTAACCTGCCAGAGTATGGCGACGCTGGTTCGCGCTCTTCATGGCAACTTAGTCATTGCAGTACGACCGGTGTTCTGGGGCCTTGAACGTGCACTTCATGATAGTTCTGAGCAACCGTACGCCGGTACAGTGCTCATTTGAGCAAGCGTGGTGTTTATAAGCAGGTCACACATATAAGATTGGTCTGCTGTAGTAAACTCGAATCAGGATTAATCTGGAAACCGGCATTCCTGCATGGGCTCAACAGGATTCAGAGAAGGGTTTTCCTGGCCGTGGCGTTGCTGGGAACCGGCATCAGAGGTTGCCGTCGGAGCTTCATGGGACCAACAGCTTTCCCCATCGTTCTTATCAGGTGAGGCAGAGCTGAAGTCCACAAAAATTAAGTCGTTCATAGTATGCAATTCCCAGTTTTCATACTCCGAGGGGTGGTGTCTAGAGATTATATATCATCATTTGAGGCAATAAAAAAAAAAAAATGAAGGTTTTGATGGGTTAGCTTTTTTAAAAAAGGAAATGTTAACAAATGCCAGGATAAACAGAATAGAAGATACCATCCTTCTTAGTCTCGCCTTTACAGGCTGTTTTGGGGCAAAGGGTTATACCGAATGCTTTGGCATCTTTCATGTGAATGCGGAATTGTTGGGAAACGTTTGGAACACCTCGTCCTTCCGTACCGTAAGAGTGAAGCGTGACGTCACGCTCTCTTGGCCACTTACCGTGCCCTTTTGTGCCTCCATGCAGGTGATTGTGAAGAGCCCGAACACGGACGGGGCCAACGCCCTCCTGCGCGACCCACAAGTTCTTCAAACTTTGACCAACATAGCAACCGGCACAAGCCACTCTCCTCCCATGCACCCGCCCATGGACCCGCCCTCCGTGGTCGCCGTCCACAGCACAGCCGCAGAGGACGGTCACTACATCCAGACGGAGCAGGCACTGGGACCCCGAACCCTGAGGCCCGCCGAAGTGGACCGCTTCTTCGGCGGCCGTGTGGACTGTTCGTGCCAGACGGATGACTTACCGGAGCCTCCGCCGCCACAGCCGGCACCACAGGTGCCCTCCATGCCCTTTCCACCGGCCATCTTGAAGCGACAAAGGGGTTTACCACAGCGGCCACCGACGGTGGCAACCGCGAGCTGCGCTCCGAGGCCTCTTGCCGTCAGCATCGTCTGCTCCAGCCACAACTCGTCATCTTCGGACGAAGATGAGACGTCGTCCAGGGAACCGCTGCACAAGGTCACAAGGCTCAGTTCCGACGTGGGCCCCCAGAGGTCGGTGACGGAGCAAGCTACTCCGTCTTCCGGGACCATTGCTTCGGTGGGGGAACGGAGCGTGCAACTTTCCAATCTTCGAAACGTCTCCGCGGTTACGGATGGGTCTCGGGCTCAGGTGGCAGCGTCGCGAGAGACTGTGCCTCTAGAGCAATCGTCACCGCAAAAAGAGACCGTGTGTCAGCTGCCCCTTGAGTTGCAGCAATCCGTCGAGTCTAGGCAACCGGCTGAACAACCTCTTGAGTCCCACGAAACGTCTGAGCAAGCGTCTCGGCTCGAGGAACGTGTCGAGTCGCAGACGCTTCTAGATCAGCAGGAACTGCCTGAACCCCAGGACCATGGGGTGTCCGAGAGGACTCTTGTATGTGAAGAACCAGTTGGGCCACAGCAAGATGCAGTAAATCAGCATTTACCTGTACTCCAGGAAACGGTGGCTTCCCAAAAACCATCAGTGTCTCGAGAACACCCTGGATCCATGCAACCACCGGTGCCCCAACAGCCATCGTTGTCCCAAGATCCTTCTGAAATAATTGAACCGTGCATGTACCAAGAACCACTTGCATCTCAGGACTGTTCTGCACTTACCAAAGTCCAAGAACCATCCGTATCCCAGGAGCCACCTGCGTTCGTGGAATTGTCTCAATCCCAAGAGCCCCTTGTGTTCCAGGAGCAATCTGTACTCGTGGAAACTTCGGAAGCCCAAGAGCCTTCTGTGGTTGTGGAAAGATCCGCATCTCGAGAGCCGCCAGTGTCTCAAGAGCCTTCTGAGCTCGCTGAACCATCTATGTCCCAGACAACGTTTATGTCCCAAGAACCTCCTGTATTCACAGAAACATCTGAATCCCAGGAGCCACCTGCATTCCAGGCGCGTTCTGCACTCACCGAAACATCGGAAGGCCAAGATCAACTTGTGTTTCAGGAGCCTTCTGCATTAGTGGAAACATCTGCAACCCAAGAATCACCTGTGTTGCAGGAGCCTTCTGCATTTGTGGAAACATCTGCAACTCAAGAACCACCTATGTTACAGGAGCCTTGTGCATTTGAGGAAACATCTGCAACTCAAGAACAGCCTGTGTTCCAGGAGCCTTCTGTATTTGTGGAAACATCTGCAACTCAAGATCCGCCTGTGTCCCAGGAACCGTCTCAACTTGCCGAACTGTGTATATCCGAAGGGCCGTTTGTATTCCTGCAGTATTCAGTAGTTGCAGAGACATCTGAAGCCCAAGAACCAGCCATGTCCCAAGAGCCTTCTGCGTTTATTGAAACATCTTCATCTAAAGAACTATTCGTGTCCCAAGAACCTTCTGTATTGATCGAAACATCTTCACCTGAAGAACCACCCGTGTCCCAAATCCTTCTGAACTTGCCGAGCTGTCTATATCCCAGGAACCAGTTCAGCCCGAAGAGCTTCCTGTATCCATGGAGCCACCTGAAACCCAGGAACCACCTGTGTCCCAGAAGCCCGCTGTGTTTTTGGAACTATCTGCATCCCAAGAACCACCTCTATCCCAAGAGGAACGTGTATCTCAGGAAAACTCTGTATGCCTGGAACTACCCATTACTCAAGAACCTTTGTTCCGAGAGTCACAGATTCTTAAAGAATCAGTCATGTCCCAAGAAACACCGACTCCCAAGGAATCGCTGGTACCGCAAAAATCACTGGCACTCCACCACCTGGACCACAGCAACCATCTGTGTTCGCAGAACAAGTTGACTCTCAACAACAAATTGAATCACTCGAACCTTCTGAACCGAAAGAAGTGTTCGTGCCTCCGTTTTCAGGTCCCAATGCATCCGAAGTAACCTCTAGTTCAGTGGTGGCAACTCTGGAGAATATTTCTAATGCTACAAACCCGCCAAGTGATGTGGTGCCCGACTCATCACTTCCTGCTGTACGGCGTGACGCCGGGAGTAGCCAGTGTGACTTATCTGACATCACCAAGGTCGAACCCGTCAAAGTCGTACCACCCGAAAGCGTAGAAGAATCTCTGCCGCAACCCGCACCTCAGGGTGATCTCCAGGAACACCAGACTGACTGTGGCGCGGCTGTTTTAACAGGGTCTTCCTGCAGCGTGACTTCTCTGCACGGCAGTGCACCATTGGTGGAGACAGAGTGCATACCTCATGGTACAAATGTGAACATTCCTATCGAAGGCAGCGTGTGTTACGTCACAACCAACGAAGGACTCTCCGCTCATGCTGATAATTCCGCAGTGGCGACCGATTCGGGTGAGGCAACAGAGTCTGTCGTCATTTACGAGACAACGACAGATAGTTTACCCTCTCTAGTCAAAGGCGCTGTAGTTTCCGAGGAGGCAACTGCCTCGGAAGCTCTTCCCGAAAACACCGCATTAAGGGAAAGCCCTCCACACCCGAGCAATCCCGAGGACATGGTGACAAGTTCAATCGAAGTTGCCGGTCCGCAGTCAGAAGCGGTACAAAGCGACGAGTCTTTTCCGCTGAGCGACGACAATTTGCCAGAGTCGTCCGAATTGGTCATCTGCTTGCCGGAGGAAGTGAACAGCGAGCCCGATTTGTGTGACGTCGACGAGACGGTTGCAGAGTCTTCGAGGAGGAACGACGAAATTGCGAGCGACGTTGAGCAAAGGAGCATGAGTCCCCACGACGTCGAACATTCGTCAACCATCTGTAAAGTGCATGATTCTCCCTATGAGCGACGAGACGTCGTTGAATCGTCGCATGAAGGGGTTCAGGTGGAGACGGTTGGCGGCAGTGAAGCAGGGCTGGACGAAAACAATGGCACTTTGCGGACCTGCTATATATCTGGCGATGACGCCGATTCCCAGTCGAGCTGCGAGGCCCTGCAGATTGTGGAGTCGCTCGGCGAAGAAGAGGCGGCCCGGGTTCCAAGTGAAGCCCCGCCCAACGGGGGCCCAGACCGCATTTCGGAAGCATGTTCCGGCACCGCGAACGACATGGAGGGTGGCAAAAAGGACACCGGTCATTTTTTAGTGCTTAGAGGAGGCCGTCGGGTGGCGGCCTCCATCATCTCACAAATTCCAGCGAGCGCCGGGTTTGACCGCGACTTCTGCGAGCTGGTCCCGCGGTGCGATGTGCCGCGGATAGCGTCTTCGAAGCTGGAAGTGAGGCTGGAGACCGGCGTGGAAGTGAGGCTCGAGCCTAGCGTGGGTCTCGACTTGAACGCCAGCCTGGCGTTGAAGCTGGCACTCAAACTGAAGCCGAAACTGGAAGTCGAGTTGGAGCCCGAGCCGGCGCTTGAGCCGACGCTAGACAGCTGGCTGAACTGCAAGTTGGCGTCCATCTTGGAAGTCTGCTTGAGATCAAAGTTGGGGCACAAGGTGTCGCCCGACTTAGCGGTGGACGACGGGATCGGCGAAGACGGAGGCTCGGCCGAGGCCAGAAGGTCCGACTTCGGTCATACAAGGGGTCCGCAGAGGAGACAACAGCAGCCACCGTCAGAACCTAGTCCTCGGCCCCGGGAGTGTCCGGGAGATCCGTCGGATCAGGACACGCCGAAGGGACAGACTCCCGAGATCAAGGGCGTACCAGACAAAGGAGAAGGTCAACAGAGCCCGGGCGTCGAGGAGGGAAAATGGAACGTACCCGATGTGGTGGGTTGCGAGTGCACGGAGCCTCTGTCGGAGCCTTGTCAGAGGAAAAGGTCCCTCTCAAGTGGTCAGAGTATGATGAAAAGTAAGCAAAGTGCCGGATCGGCGTGCGGAGACGGTCCAAATGCGGATCAGAAGAAGGACCTCAAAGATGCCGAGCTAGGAGAGGAAACGGCAGACGAGCAGCTTGCTTCGAGTTCGGAGGAGTGCCCCGTTTTCAAGCGGGAGCAGCGAAAGAAACGTAATCCACCGAAGCGAGATCCAATGGAGGGGTATGCTAGTCCCGAGGAGGGAAATTGGGGAAGATTGCCGAAAAGCTTGTCGGTGGAGCGCGGAAGGCGCCAGAAAGCGACCCCGAGTCGCCTTCGCCAGAGCTCTACTTCCGACGGAAACGATCCGAGTCCTTCGAAGAAAGTTGTCGGGAGGAGCGCTGCAAAGGCGGGCCCTAGCAACACGGAGGGAGCCGAAAGGAGCTCGGTCGAAAAGGACGACGTCGAAGAAATAACCCCGGGAAAGGATTCCATTGAGAAAGTACTGGCAAAAAGAAACTCTGGGCGGAAGCCTGTAGCAAAGAGGATGTTTCCCGACGAAGACCCTTTGAAAAGGCTCTCCACCGGAATGGGCGTCGGCAAACAGGACTCCCCGGAAAGGTCGGCCAAGACGGTTGCCACGAGGAGAGGGCGCAGTGAGAGTGACGAATCTGCGTACGAAGGCACGACCGACGATGACCCTTTTCACAAGGACGAGGATGTCGGGGCAAAGGACACGGTCGGCAGAGGCACTTTTAAAGAAAGGCTGGATTGTGCTCGCAAAGGTCCCTCCGACAATGTGTCAGAACCGACGGGTCACAAGGACGTTGACACAAAGATTCCCCGGAAGAGAGGCCGTCCCAGGAAAAGTGTGGCCGATGAGAACGTCGACAAGAAGATTATCCGGAAGAGAGGTCATCCCAGGAAAAACGCGACTGACGAGGACGTCGATGGGAAGATTCTTCGGAAGAGAGGTCGTCCCAGGAAAAACAGGGCTGATGAGGACGTCGACAAGAAGATTATCCGGAAGAGAAGTCGTCCCAGGAAAAACGCGACTGACGAGGACTTCGACGAGAAGATTCTTCAGAAGAGAGGTAGTCCCAGGAAAAACAGAGCTGACGAGGACGTCGACGAGAAGATTCCTCGGAAGAGAGGTCGTCCCAGGAAAAACACAGCTGATGAGGACGTCGATGTGAAGATTCCCTGGAAGAGAGGTCATCCCAGGAAAAACAGGGCTGACGAGGACGTCGACAAGAAGATTCCTCGGAAAAGAGGTCGTCCCAGGAAAAGCACGGCCGATGAGGTGAAGACGGTGCCAGTCGACAAGGATTCTGTCCCGAACATCCAGGAGAACGTTACGGAGGAAAATTCTAAGGTCGTTCGGAGGCAGTTTCAGTGTCGCAAGCCCCTGTACCAGCTGAACCTCGACTTCCCCGACGAGGTAAGGCGTCGTCGGGCGAAAAGGCTCGACCTGTAATGAGTGAGAACCGTCTTCTGCAGGTGCCCCTGGTGTGCTCCGCATGCAAGGAGTCTTTTGTGGAAAAAGACGTCGTGGCAAGGCACGTTCTGCACGCCCATTACAATTTGGTGAGCTCTGTTTGTTTTCTTTCCTGCACGTTACAGAAACCAGCGTCGTAGATCGTGGCCGTGGCAACTTCTCGCATTCCAGTGTGCTTTTTCTTGAAAGCGTGCTGTGGTGGGTGCGTGCAAATGGGTACCGCTTTTGACGGGAGACCCAACTGCCGCACCCCTAACGGCCGAGTCGAGAGTTTAACTTCTGGGAACGGACAACAAAGTTAATTGCTCGTTTTATGTGTTTCGCTCGTAGTAGTTCTTTGTTTGTTTATTGTTTTGTTGCGATGGCGGAAAAAGTATGTTGCACACGTGGCAGATTGATTTGAAATCCCACTAATGTGCCTCAGATTGTAACCTCCCACTTTTTTTTTGTTTTGTTTTGTTTTTTCTGAGAGCTTGGCAGACATCGCTTGAATTAGATGGGGTTGGCAATGGTTTGGTGTTTTTAACTCTTTGCGGAGAGCAAGTCGTCTGCTTTTTGCGCAGGGGTTGCGGTGATGTCAGAATGACGCCGAGCGTTGATTGGAAGGATAGTGGGTAGACGTCAATGCTAGATGCCTTGAGGTGTACCCACTATTTTTTCTATTACCCAACAAGAGCTCATCGTTCGGACATCATTGCCAACCCCTGTGCAAGAGGCAGACAAACTTGCGCTCTGCATAAATATTTAGCCAGAAGGGATGGGCAATATCTCAGGGGGAGGGTGTTCCTACGGAAGTTTGCGGTAGTCATATTTCTTATAGACAACAAAAATTGGCTTTTTGTACAGTTCAAACACTGCAGTGATTGACTTTTGGTATACTTACAATCATTTGTTCTGACTGGCTGTTGGCACACCCTGTGGCGTCTGTGCATTTTTCATTAACTGCAGCAATCGGCATTTGGTATACTTTCATAAACAGCCGAGACATTTACCCTGTGGTGTTTGTGTGGTTTTTATAAACTGAAGTGATCAGCTGTTAATGGGCTTGTCACAGACTGCTGCAACCAGCTGTCGGCATTCTTTATGGTGTTTGCATATTTTTATATACACTGCCACAAATAGCTGTCTGTATTTTTTTTAGGGGCGAAGCTCCTTAGGGTCTAGCCTTGTCCGTCCGGTGTCCGTGCTCACATCAATCTTGCTGGTGCTCGTGCCCGTGAGCTCATGTGCTCACGTGCTTGTGTAGGGGGAAAAAAAAAAATAAAATGATGAAGAAAAAAAAATGTTTGCGCAGTCGACAGGATTCGAACCTGTGCAGGAAGACCCCAATGGATTTCTAGTCCATCGCCTTAACCACTCGGCCACGACTGCGAGACGAGTAGGGGGCTCTGAGATGTGGCAGTTACTCAAGAGCTGGGGATGTCATGGATGAAACGTTGTATGTAGCCGCTCAACGTCTATAATGAGAGGGCGCTGCGGTCAAATGCGTATATAATCGCGTTAAACTCTGCATGCATTGGCTCAACGTTTATAGACGAGAGGGCGCTGCGGTCAAATGCTCAAATGCGCATATAACCACGTTCCATACCACACATTTTCTTTCTGACATGGATGAAAACGAACGAAAGGTTCGGCATGCTGTGGCTCAGCGTCTACGCAGACAAGCACCACCAGAGCTTCGCCCCAATCAACATCATTCACCACGTGGAGATGTGGTCAATTGTTTTTTTATGCCTGCAGTCATTAGCTATTGGCATACTTTTTGTGAACTGCTGAGGCTGTCTGTTGGGTGTCCTGCGTCGGTGTTGCCAAATAGTTAAAAACAATTGCTTGCCGCCCGCGGGAATTGAACCTGGGTCCCCTGTGCGCGAAGCAGAGGCGTTGCCACAGTGCTATGCCACAGCATTAACAATCTCCTTTATGCTTGGGGTTTCTGTAGTATCTGATGCCCACCGCACGCACTCTATGGAAAAAAAAGATATAGCCAATAACAAAATGTCATTGTAGCACTGTCAATGCCAAGAGCTTGTGCCGGGAGACGCTCTTTCACATGCTCCAGAACAAAAAATATGACAAATTGCTGGGCAATTGTGTTGCATACATGAAAAGTTCTAACATCGCCTGACATCAGGTCACGTGACATCAATTTCCCCCCTAAATTTAGCAGAGAAACTGAATTGACTTGCAGATCACGTGACAATTTTCCCACTAAATTTAGAGGAGGAGCTAAACTGCCGTATAGATTGTGACGTCAATTTCCCTGCTAAAGTTAGTGGGCAAACTGAATTGGTGTGTAAGTCATGGGGCGTTAATTTTCCCACTAAATTTAGTGGGGAAATTGACGTCTTTTGAACTGGTGTTGCGTGACCTATACACCAATTCAACTTTCCTGCTAAATTTAGCGGAGAAACTGGATTGGTGTGTAGGTTTGTGACATCCCATAATGGAACACTGTGCTCGTTGCATTATGGGATGTCACAAACCTATAGACCTTTTCATCCTCTTCCGCATAAGCGCTGCCATCTTGGAATCACGTGACGCGGCAGCCATTAGGTTGCTCCAACTTGCTGCTCCGCTCTCCCCTCCGCGCCTTGGCGGATGCACTCGCGGATGCGAGCTTTCTTGCCTTACTTCCGAAACTCGACGACTAAGACATCACAAGGGTTCAAAGGTCCTTATGACAACCGAGGTTTGTTTACTAATAGTGGCGGAAAATTCTGAGTAAGAAGTGCGGGATCGGAAGGTGTCAAGAATAGTTAGTACAAGGAGACTATCCGTATTCCCTGAAGGTATCATTCTTTGTATTCATTATATATCGAAAACAGTTTCTTTTGATTATGTGAGGAAACTCGCGGAGGAGATAGACAACAAACGTTTAACTTGTATTGTATCTGAGGCTAGAAGTAATGGTACGTCAACATCAGGCGATTTGTTTGTTCATAATATCACACCTACATGTGTATGAGGTTCTCAATCTTTTTTTGCGGGGTAAACATTCGGTTGATCGGTTTACTTGTGAAGTTTAAGAAATTGTATACCGTGCTCGCTCCCATTTCGACAGTCATTTAGGTGATTTATTGATTATTTATTTATTTATTTATTCACAATACCTTACAGGCTCTTTTCCAGAGCATTGAGTAAGGGGGGTATTATACATAATTTCACAAAAGAAAATAGAACAAACGCACATACAGTCTCACACAAAGTTGTCATGTAGGCACAGCATACAATGAAAACCCAGCTAAGTACAATTTTAGAAAAAAGAAAACAATAACAAAAAACACTGGACTGATATAAAACGTTGTCAAGTTACACAGAAACAAAACTAAGCGGAAGCGCATTGCTTAGAAAATAAGATTCAAGTTTTGCACGGAACAGTGAGGTCTCGGTAATGGTGACTATGGATTCGGGAAGGTCGTTGCATGCGCGGATGTCACGTGGTACAACTGAGTTAATAAATGCGTTGGTTGACCCAGTGAGGTGTTGAAAACTTTTACTGTTAGTGGTTCGATGAGATGATCGGTTAGGGGGTCTAAGGAAAGTAACGCTTGAAAAACGATTGTTATAATAGAACTTGTGAATTAGGCACAGAGTAAAAATGGTTCGACGTACTTCGAGCAATGGCAGGGAACATTGATGTTTTAGGAGAGAGACACTCATGCTATATGAATAGGAAGATGTTATAAAGCGTGCTGCTCGAGTCTGGACTTTTTCAATGTGCGCGGTTAGGTATTTCTGATGAGGGCTCCAAATCGCGGCAGCGTATTCGAGTTTAGGACGGACATATGTTTCGTAAGCGAGTTTGCGGAGATGGTTAGGGGCCGCTTTTAAGTTACGTTTAATATAACCGAGCGTTCTAGATGCGTCAGCGGTCACAAAGTTAATATGGGTGACCCATGAAAGGTTAGATGTAAAATGGACACCAAGATACTTGTAGGATGAACATACGCTAAGGGATGAAGTGCCTAATGTGTATGGGAACTGTGAAAGAGATCGTTTGCGAGTGAAGTTCATTACTTGGCATTTGGATTTATTTAGTGTCATTAGCCATTCTTCGCACCAGTTGTTAATGCGATCAAGATCATGCTGGAGTAGTACGTGGTCATCTGGAGTGTTTATTTTACTGTACAAAACACAGTCATCCGCAAACAAACGCACATTAGAAAACAATGCATTTGGGAGGTCGTTTATATAGATAAGAAATAACAAAGGACCCAAGACGTTGCCTTGCGGAACGCCAGAGGTTACATTAGTAATGTCAGACTGAAAATCACCACAGACAGTATACTGAGAGCGAAACGACAGAAAGTTGCGAATCCATGAGAGGGTTAAAGAATCAAGATTAAGTGACGAAAGCTTAGACAAAAGGCGACATTGGGGAACGCGGTCGAATGCTTTAGAAAAGTCCAGAAATATTGCATCGGTTTGAGAGTTAGAGTTCATGTTAAGATGTAGGTCATGGGTGAATTCAAGCAGTTGTGCTTCACAGGAAAGGCCTTTACGAAAACCATACTGATGTTTATAAAAAGATTTGTTAGACTCAAGATACGATGCAACATGTGAAAAAACTATATGTTCAAGTACTTTGCACACAACACTGGTTAAAGAGATGGGGCGGTAGTTCTCTGCGAGGTGGCGATCTCCGTTTGTGAAAACTGGAACGACCTTCCCTATCTTCCAGTTGTCTGGAAGTATACCGGTGGACAATGATTGTTGAAATAGTAGACCGCAAATTTCACTGGATACGCGTTTTGTATTCTTAAGAAGCTTAGAGTTAATGTTATCTGTGCCAGCCGATGTACTAATAGTTAGGTTATCTATGATATTTTCAATTCCCGAAGGTGATACGGATATAGGACTCATGAATTGATAGCTAACGTCATTAATAACGGGCACTGTTGACGTATCCTCGTGCGTAAATATAGATGCAAAATGGTTATTCATAACAACAGGACATTCAACGTCAGAAATGGTGTCACCTTCCCGGTTAGCCAAGGATATTTTATTTGTGGTTTCATTTGGTGCGATAAGCTTCCAGAATTTTTTAGGGTTGTGTTTGAGGACGGATGGTAGGTCACAGTTATAAAATTTTCCTTTGAATTCTCGTAGGTGATTAACATAAAGTTTAGCACATGTGTCGTAATTGGACCAAGCATGTTCTGTGTTGACATGCTTGGCAGCTCGAAATAACCGTTTCTTCTTGTTGCGCAAGGCTTTCAATGTTTTGTTAAACCAAGGCTTGTTGCTATCGGAAAGTATTTTAAAGCGTGGCACATAACGGTCAACACATTCAATCATTTTGTTTTTATATAGCAACCAATTCTCATTTACTGTGTGGCTCCAGAAATCCACAGAAAAGCTGTTTAAAAACACATCAAGTTTGTCATTCATTTGAAAATAATCAGCTTTATTGTAATCAAGTATAATCTTTGAAGTTGTTGAGTGTTGCGGTGAGCACATATCTAGGGTTATGTGTATTAGTTTATGGTCACTTAGGCCATTTATGTACTTGATTGAGTTTATCACGCTAGGATGAGTCACAAGGAAAAGATCAAGAATGTTGTTCAAGCGTGTTGGTTGGTCAATTACTTGCTCAAAGTTAAAGTCGAGAGACAAATCAACGAATGCCTGTTCCTCCTGACATGATGATGAAAGCGTCGTCCAGTCAATATTTGGAAAATTAAAGTCACCAAATAGCAGCACAATAGAATCTCGAAACCTGTTTTTGATAACGGAAAGAACACTTCTTAACTCAGTACAGAAACTTTTATCAGAATCTGGGGGCCTGTAACATACACCAACAACATATTTGCCGGTAGACAAAGATATGCCGACCCAAAGTATTTCTAGGTTGCTACTTAGGTTAATAACATACGAGGGCACATGATTTTTTATCGCTATCATGACACCACCGCCTCGTTTGTTTAGGCGATCCTGACGATATATTTGAAAGTCATTGCTCTCTGGGAGAATTTCGCTATTCAGGTTATCAGGTTTTAGCCACGTTTCTGTCAGCACAACTATGTCCGAGTCACTATCTTCGATAAATGCACTCAATTCATCGCGCTTAGAAAGGATGCTACGAATGTTGGTAAACGATAAGGAAAGGGGTGGTTTATATTTTTTGCACGTGTTCACGGTGGGCGGAAAACCGACGCGGGCGTGACTGCCCAATCTCCCGTGTTGCTATCTTACTTCCGTGATGCAGTTAGTGTCGTGATTGTACTCGTACGTTCTGTTGTCGAGTTTAAGCTTATCGAAACGTACCTTA
Organism: Ixodes persulcatus; assembly: GCA_013358835.2. Classification (NCBI taxonomy): domain Eukaryota; kingdom Metazoa; phylum Arthropoda; class Arachnida; order Ixodida; family Ixodidae; genus Ixodes; species Ixodes persulcatus. Next base: position 450,140 of record JABSTQ010011071.1, on the reverse strand, counting down.
AAAGGAACGTTTTTTTCTTTTGCAAATGCGAGTAGCCTAGCTCTTGCTATTCGTACAGCGAGGGAAAAGTCTTCTCTTACTGCAAAGGGGGTGTTTTTTAGTTTAAACCCAGAAGATAGTATTTGCTCTTTATCTTTAAAACGAAGAAACTTGACAATTATGGGTCGGTTTTTTCCAGTAGCAAACTTTCCTAGGCGGTGAGCTCGTTCAATATTATCGGCTACGATGGTATCTTTAGATAACCAGTGCCATCCACCTAATTTACTTTAACACAAAGGTTGGTACTTCCCACGTAAGAAACTGCCACATACACTTAAGAGTAGCGTGCACAAAGAAATAATGTTGTTTCTATTTGCAAATCCAAAATGCGGTTTGGGTTCGGCGCATGCGCAATAATGACGGCGCTTATTTTTTTTTCCGTACCCTGTTTTAGTTTTTGTTAGTATTTAAAATTGCAATAATTACCGCGGAAAAAAAAAAATCCGTCTGCGTACCAATTATTTGAGTCCAGGATTGTCGATGGCGAATGGAGGTTTACTTTTGGTGGCTAGCGACGCTGAAATTTACAAAGCGAATCCGTTCAAACAAATAAATACTTGTTCACACAGGTCCATGAAGTGGTGCCTAGCGCTAGAATTGAGCCAAACTTTCCGAGGTATTTCTTCTCCTGCGCCCTTTAATTTTATTTGGCCAATTTTATGGAAGACAAATGCCAGATTTAGTTTGACGGGCCTGTCACTTTCCGTAGAATACCGTGCATCTGCCCATTCCACATTGACCCTTTCCCTACCATGGACAACCTGAGTTCGTCCCCACTGTTTGTACCGCTCCCCCCGAAGACGAGCTGGGCGAGTCCACATTGATTCGGGCTCCAATACGCTACCATGGACGAACTGGGCTAGTCCCTGGGTTTCTAGTGAGCTTTGCCGTGGATAGATGGCGCTTCACGGAAAATAAAAACCTGGTAAATTTCTGAATTTGGCAGAAAATTGTTCCAACGCAGGCAACAGGGGATTTAAAAATGGAGACATCAACTTCTGGTCGCTGCGTTCGTAGTGACAATCTTGCCTCAAAATTGGGGCGAAAACGAAGATATTGTGACGTCTCTTCAGATTCAGAAGATGAGGAAATGAATCTTTCATCGAACAGCGAGGGCACTCTAACTGAGTTATTGGATTTGAGCTCAGACGACTCCGATTTCGATGAGGACATCGTGTCGGCATGGACTAGAATCAACGTAGAAAATCCCCCTCCAGCCCCTCCACGTTTTGCGTTCACTTTGCGTGCAATGTGATGTGAACTGTCTGCAGTACTGCTACGCCCGGTCTGAACGTCCATGTGCAAGGTGATGTGAACTGTCTGCGATAACGCAGTGAAGCGGAACTTTAGTCCTTCTTTCTTTTGCAGTGTGTTCAAAGATTTCTCATATAATAAATATTTTGGCATTTGTTTTCGGCTTTTGTATTGCATATTAAATTTATAGGGCACATAAAAAAATTCAATATTTTCAAATAGTGTTTTTCAAAATTTTTGCGGTAGGCAAAGGGTTAAGCGCCCATATCCAAATTTCTAAGATCTGAGGAAATATGAACAGTACATTTGTATGTAAAATTGATGACCGGACAAGCACCCATTCCCCATTTTTTTGCGATTATCTCTAAATTTTGAGTGGGCGCTTGCCCGGTATTTTACGGTACAGTATATCATATCTTGAGTAAGCAAATATTCATATTAAGAAAAGAAACTGGAAGTACTCTAACCAACTGGTTTAAATTTCCCGACGTTTCGCGGCCTGCTCGGTCGCTTGTTCACAGTTAGCGAAACGTCGGGAAATTTAAACCAGTTGGTTAGGGTACTTCCAGTTTCTTTTCTTAATACTCACCTAACCAAGCAGATTTTGCCGAAATGTTTACTTTTCAAATATTCATATAAAAATAATTTATTTCCTAGAGCCAATATCGCGAAATGCTGCTTATGAGTAGTGTAGCAGGGTTGATAATTTAAGAAATTTCCTACTCGGCCTGTCAAAACATGCTCAAGTACTGGATTAAAAAAAAAAAAAAGAGGCTGAGATGATGCTACTTGTTTATATCAATTATCTGCATCATTACACAATACGTTTTAGTCTGCGAAGTTCACTAAAGGTTGGGTGCCCACGAAAACCAAGCAGTGAGTAGTAAACTCGCGAGTTCATCTGTTCTGGCCGATTCAGCACATTGCTAATTAAGCTGTCGATATGCTTCTTTACATTCACGTGTTAATTTCTTCATTGGTTTGTTTTTCTGGGAACTGGTGTCATCGGGTACGGCCGTAGACGATGGTAATCTTCCCTGTACATCAGTCAGGCGTTGCGCAACTGACCATAATCAGATACATCAAAGGAGTTCATAAAAAAAGTCCGCAATTTAGGCTAAAATACACCTTGTAGTCCTCACAGTGGCTCAATACCAGTTTCATTGGTTGTGTGCTACAAGGAAAATAATCGTATCACAAAATGAAGCAAAAACAATGTAAAACAGCAACATTGCCGTGTTCACTTTGAAACCGAAACCAACCAAATTGAAGCAACCTAATGGCCCCGAGTGCATCAGCGCTCTCTATCCGCCGGTAAGGCAACTACTAAAACAAAAAGGTCTATTCACTAATTCAACTTTTCCACTCAATTTAGCAAAGAAACTGACTTGGTGTGTAAGTCTGTGACGTCCCATCATGCAACACTGTGAACATAGCATTACAGGACGTCATAGGCCACACCTCACGACATGCAGCTTTACGAAATCCGGAGCAACTAGCCAAAGAATGTTTCATGTTAAAAGGAACAAAAGTATTTGGAACAAAATGGTCAGATGTTCAAAGACTCCGTCGTGATGCGTCGCAGCTATTGTTGTGACTGCATGTTGGATTAACACAGGAATGCTCGATTTTTTATAAATTGCAGGGATTGGTTTCATGTGTATTTTTATAAACTGCTGCAACTGGCTTTTAGCATACTGTACAGTGTTTGTGTGTTTTTTTAATATAAATCATGAGCCATTCCACTCTGTGAAGGTGGATGACCAGCGAAGCAGTTTAGCACACGACACAGACCCGCCCCGAGGATCCGGAGGAAACTAGACACGCGCGACCGGACGGCCACCCGTTGGAAAGTAGACACGCATGACAGGACTGTCACCCTGGGAGAGCGGAAAGAAAGGAAACTAGGCATGCAAGCGCTTGGGACGACGACCAAGAGAGGGCGGTGCGAGTGTAGACATGGCCGACGCTGGTCGCACAGCGGCAAATCTTTGAGAAGCCTTTATATCTCTGTGAGAGTCTACTGATCTTGAAAATGGTGCCTATTCATAACTAATCTGCTGAATGGACCTATTGCTAGATCACCGAAGCATCAAGGAGAATGCAAATAACACGCCGCACATGCTGGCGTCTGCAGCAGTAACTGTTATACCCCATGCACACGGTCAACATAAAGGTACCTTTAACATAGGTCCCTTTGCTAACGGCGAATCAGCCCGTGCTCTTGGGTCGCGAGCACACGCCACGCGCGGAAGATCGTTAATTGATTGGCCGCAGAGAATAAAGGTTCCTTAGCTAAAGGTACCTTTACGGTCGTGTGAATGGGGTATTATAAAGCAAAAGCCTAAGCCAAATGGCATCTTGCACGCGCGTTCGTCAACGCTTTATTTTGGTTATTTACTTCAAGTCTTTTATACGGGGAAGGCGTGCGCGTGCAGCGGTGCGAGCAAAAGGTTTTTAGTCACGCACACGAAAAATCCACGGAACCCTAGCCATAAACAGCTTTGCTGTAAAACTGCAGTTATTGGCTGTTTGTGTATTTTTCACGAAATGCAGCGGTTCGCCGTGTATTTTTATATACTGCAGTGATTGGCTGTTGTGTTTTTCATGCTTTGCAGCAACTGGCTGTGTATTTTATATTGCAGTGATTGGGTGTTAGCATACTTTCGTAAAGCGCAAGGATTGGCTATCGGCATATTTTTTATAAATTGCAGTGATTGGCTGTTTGCATATTTTTTCGTGTTGTGCAGTGATTAGCTGTTTGTATTTTCATATACTTCAGTGATTGGCTATCGGTCTTTTTGGGGTAAACTGGAGCGATTGGCTGTTTGTGTATTTTTCACGAAATGCAGCGGTTGGCTGTGTATTTTTATATACTGCAGTGATTGGCTGTTGTGTTTTTCATGCTTTGCAGCAACTGGCTGTGTATTTTATATTGCAGTGATTGGGTGTTAGCATACTTTCGTAAAGCGCAAGGATTGGCTATCGGCATATTTTTTATAAATTGCAGTGATTGGCTGTTTGCATATTTTTTCGTGTTGTGCAGTGATTAGCTGTTTGTATTTTCATATACCGCAGTGATTGGCTATCGGTCTTTTTGGGGTAAACTGGAGCGATTGGCTGTTGGTGTATTTTTTTTTCATAAACTGTGGCAATTAGCCCTTTGTGCACTCGGCGTAAAGCGCCGCGACTGGCCGTCTCTGGACGCAGGCCCGGGTGAACGACGAGACGCCCCTGAGTTCCAAGGAGTTGCGGTCCGCCCTGAGGTTAGCGTGCATCGCCCTCGGCCGTCTGCAGTGCCGCGCGGAGGGCTGCGGCGCCAGCTTTAACACGTCGCACTCGTACCTGTACCACATGAGCCACAAGCACCGGGAACTGCTGCCCCCGTACGACGAAGCGGAGATGCCAGAGGTAACGGGACAGTTCCGCGACAACGCCCGGAGCGCGTCTAGCATCCCATGAAAGCCGGCAGGTCGTGTTGCTGTAGGTCGCGGTCTCGGCGGTTGGGGCTAGAAGTCCCGGCAAAAGTATGAACAAACGCGAACATTGCCGTTGAGGCTCGTTTGGCCGTTTGAGAAGAATGCGAGTGTTGACCGCATTCTTCTCTGTTGCAGCGGCACCACCAAGACAGCGCGACAGTTCTATGGCGTCGTCGGGCGGGAATCGAGGGACCACTTTTTGAGACCATTTTGGACAATTTGGGTCTGTAACACGAAATGAATGTGCAGTGCGAAAGGGTGATAAGGTGGATGAATTGGGTAGAAAGAACAAAATTCCAAATGTCCCCGGGGGGGAATCGGAACTCGCAGACGTGCTTCTCAGCTATGAGAGGCACGTTGAGTCGCAAAATCTAGACGTTGACTGGGAACTTGTGTTGTGCTTACATTTGGCTCTCAGTTTCCATCTTTATTACTTTGCACCTCTGCTGCATTGCAGTTGGTGTGGTATATCGTCTGTAATCGAAGATTGTGGCATCTGGTTGTGACTGAACGCTCTTCGACTTGATTTTCAGACTGACGGCCTGGCGCTCTCAGCGGTGCGTTGTAGAGAACATCCCCAAGGGGATCACAACCAGCCTGGATCGTCGCGGAAACGCGGGGCTGCCTTGAGGTGAGCTGCATTTCTGCGAAGCATCGGTTCATTCGCTGTTCACCGGGAATGTGGGGCATGCAACAAGAAGCTAAGGCGCCTGCGCCAGTCGCTGCGCGTCACTTCTAAGCGTCATTTGGCTGACATCTTAAAGGGGTCTGCCTCGAAACTTTGAATGTATGATGTGTTTTAGGGCCGGGTTTCGAGCCTGGAGTTTCGCTAAATGTGACGATGACGTGATAACACGACGAGTTCTCTTTTACGAGACACTGTGTCCCCCGCGAGAATCGAACCACTAACCTCTCACTCGGTAACCTGATACTCTATTTCCTGCACTTGGAAAGCGGCTTTGGCTAGCACAGTTATAGTTAGTATATCTGTATTTGCGTTGCCACAAAAATGTATCAACCCACTGGTAGGAGGAGCTCAAAATATGCCATACATCCTCCATTTTTCGACTTTAATGGTAGAATCGAGCTATTGCACGGCGGATTGCAGACAGTTTTGTAGTGACAGCTACGGCAGAAATTAACCTAGCAGACGATGGTTTGTAGATGGTTTTGGGGTGACAGCTAGGGCAAAAGTTAAGCTAGCAGACGGCAGTGTTATAGAGACAGCTAGGGCAGAAGTTAAACTAGCAGCCGCCGATTTGCATAGGGCCATGGCATCCTTCCGTGCCCTGGGAGAGACCGGTTCAACTGAGGACACTGAGGCAGTGGAAGACTCCGAGAAGGCCGAGGATAGCGCCTCGGACAAGAGTCTGTCGGACGCTGACTTCAGCTGTCCGGAGTGGATTTGGGAAGTGGAGAGGTGTTCTGGCAGCGTGCGGGCTAGGTGCCAGGAAACCCCCCTGCAGCGGCTAACGTCTGCCTGGAAAGGCTGGTACGAAGACCACCGCAAAGACCATGTGGAGACCACCAAGGAGATGTTCAAGGAGTGGGTCGAGCACCTGGACCAGCACAAGACCATCAAGTGTCCTAAAGAGGTAAACCTTTCCAACCAGAGTTTCAGTTGGTTAATTGGAGCTCTTCAGCTCTGTTTTGGACTCTGGGCCGGCTGGGTTGGGCAGCTCCTGGTTGGGTGGGTTGTGGTTAGGCCGGTTCTGGTTGAGCGGGTTCGAGTCAGGCCGGTGATGGGCTGGGCCTGTTCTGGTTAGGCCGTTCCGGTCGGACGGTGCTGGTCGGGTGGTTTCAGGTTGGGCCAGTTTTGGGTTAGGTTCTGGTTGGGTGGGTTCTGATCAGGTGGTTTCAGGTCGGGCCGGTTTTGGGTTAGGCTGTTCTGGTTGCGCAGGTTCTGTAGGTTGGTTTCAGGTTGGGCTGGTTTTGGGTTAGCTTCTGGTTGGGCGGGCTCTGATCAGGTGGTTTCAGGTCGGACCGGTTTTGGGTTAGGCCATTCTGGTCAGGTGGTTTCAGGTTGGATCAGTTTCGGGCTGGGCGGTTCTGGTTAAACCATTCCGGTTGGGCGGTTTCTGGTTGGATGGTTTCAGGTTGGGCTGGTTTTGGGTTGGGGTGGTTCTGGTTAGGTCGTTCCGGTTGGGCGGGTTCTGGTTTGGTGGTTTCAGGTTGGGCCCGTTCTGGTTAGGCTGTTCTGGTCGGGCAGGTTCGTGTTGTGCTGGTTTGGGTAGGGCCCGAGTTCGACAATCTTGTTTTTTTTAACTGCTGCAGTTTTTCTGGTGATGAGATGGCACATCCAAGTGTAAATAAACCGCTATCAGAGTATTAACCCGTTGTAATGCCTTAAAGGGATTGTCCAGTCAAATTTTGTATTCGAGAAAACAATTGAACATCATTGTTATTGCCTTGAGACGCATCGTACGTGCAATATCTGAATTTTACATGCCCCTCTGCATGAGTAGTTGAATTTATACTGCTCCAATCGCATCCTAGCGTAAATGCTGCTTTTGTTGGCAACATCGAAGCTCTGACGTCACAAAACACAAAGCGAGCATTTCCGTCTCGTCGTTTTCCCGGTTTGCCTGCGAGTGCCTGCCTATGGTGCCTGCGAGAGAACGCCGCAGCGCTTCATTTTTGTTGTTGTGCTTGACTTGTTTCGTGGATGGGTGAGATTTTTGTTGCGTGGTTAGGTGCCACAACCACTGAGCAGCACATGCAAGCCAAGACGTGACGTTCCACACTTCTCCTCGAGACGTGCAGTGACGAGCAAAATGGATCGTCGCCTTGCGTAGGGACTGAGCTCCCGTCAAGATCGAGATTCCGCTCATGCAGCAATCATCTCGCAGAAGAGAGCTACGAGCTGAGCTCTAAGTGGACAGAAGCTCGTAAGCTGAGGTGTGATGCTGTGCCAACCAACCGGGTACCAACCGGGGGGGCAAGGGGGGCACTTGCCTTCCCAGTTCTCAAAGTGGGGGGTTGGGGCAAGGCATGTGTTTTGCCCCTCCTTGTAACGGGAGCGTGCTCCACCACTGAACCAAGCTCGTGCCTGGCAAGCTCGTGCCCGGGCAGATCGCACAGGCGCCATAATAAAAGGCTAGCCCTTGCTGACCTCTTGCTGTGCGAACCTTCTTCTCGCGCTGATACAATTTCAATCAACTCTGTTAATGTGTGCTGTTAGTTAATTTCTTCAACCTTCCTATGGGTTAATATGCGGTGTTTGTTACTTCGACCTCGCTCGTGTGTGTTAAAAGAAAAAAGAAAAAGGAACATGTAACGGGAGCGTGCTCCACCACTGAACCAAGCTCGAGCCTGGCAAGCTTGTGCCCGGGCAGATCGCACAGGCGCCATAATAAAAGGCTAGCCCTAGCTGACCTCCCGCAGTGCGAACCTTCTTCTCGCGCTGATACACTCCTGAAACAGCCGCCACTGGGCAGGGCAAACACTGGCTGGCGGCTCCAAAGGGATACCAAGGGCACCGCCCCCCGGCCCACAACCTTGTGGGGGGGGGAAGGGGGGGGAAGGATGGAGGGGGGAGGGGAGGGGGGGTCTGGTTTTCCCCCACTCAAAACCAAGTTGGTACGCCACTGGTGCCAACGATATTCAACCATGTCCACCCCCTCCTCGCCGAAATCGGATCAATCAGTTTGATTATACAGCGAAACCGAAACCAACTGCTAGGCCATCTGGAAACAATACCAAAAGTTGTATTTAGCACGTGTGCAGCCCGATCCTGTTTGACCCGCGTGTGAAAATAGAGCATGGATAAGATTCACCAAGCTCGTCCAAGTCAAGTGACGACATACATTTGAACGATTCGCCGTTTGCCTTTGACCCGTGGACATCGCCTCCGAGGGAACGACCCGCAGCCTCATCACCGATCCAGTGGATTTGCCGACATGTGGACCCCGATGCTGCTTCAGAGGAAAAATCTGCATCCTTTTCTTTACAAGCGCGCCTTATCCGATCGGTGGTCGTCGCAGTTGTGTTTGCACGAAGCAGCATACGTTTTCTTGAAGCTTATGGCTGTTTTCGAGTAATATACTGCTAAAAGGCGTGATCTTTTCGCACACGCTTGAGAACTGCATTACAAGAAACATATTTCAGTAGGGTACAGAGACTTTATAATTCGAAACAAAATACAAGACATCCATTGACCAACGCTTGTTATCCTGACCATCCAGCAACCCTTTACGTTTTGTGATGTCACGCAGCAACTACGAATGTCAGCCATTGACACTGGCGAAATTCGGGGTGCAGTTTCGTACATACGCCCATGAAAGGTTTAATTAATAAGGGGAGATCATATATCAAAATAAAAATGACGTTTCTCTATATGAAGGCTCCCTCGACGTAACGAGCGCATAAACTTAAGTACTTCCGGTTTTGACCGGACAGTCCCTTTAAAGGGAAGTAAAACAGATGGTCAGTGAAGAAATCATTGGGAAACGGTGCAGCAAACCAGATGCTATGTGGAGGCATTCCCCAAGCCTCATGATCAGCAGCCACCGCTCATGTAACAAACGGCACCATAACTGCAAACACTGTGCGGTCCGTCTCGCCCCCCCTTCCTTTTTTCCAGAATTGCCCCAAGACCTTCACGACCGCATACGGGCTGAAGTTCCACTACTCCCGGTGCGGGAAAGACCGAGGGTACAAATGCGTCCACTGCAAGGCGGACGGCTTTTTCAAGGCGGAGACCATCCTGGAACACCTGAGGGGCTGCGTCCCGGTCAGTCCCCGTCTCACGTGACATTAAATGCGCTGTGTTTGTAAATCCGGCTCTCGGTACTTTTGCGCGCATGGCATCTAGCCTCGACTGAGGAGAGAGCGGGCGAACCTCGGTAAAAGGGAGGCGTCCCGCTCGATTTGGCCGATGGCGTTTGCACTGCGCCGTCGGCAGGACGGATGTCACATCGCGTGACGCGACGCCATGACATTATGCGATGCTGGGAAGTTCGGTGACGGCCCGAAGCGACGTTGGGACACTGTGACGTCGAGCGAAGCGGTTGCATGGTGGTAGGTCACGTGACCATGCTTTTCCGGTGGTCACACGACGACACTCAGTGCCACGACGTCACACAAAGTCACGTCCGGATACGTCGCACGATGCAACGTTGCACCATAACTGCGGAGCTCAAGTTCTCAAACCTTTTTGTATTTGAGAAGCGATTGCCGGGCGCAGACGCCTCCCAACGCACGTTACGTTCCGACGTCGGGGCATCTCTGAAACTTCGCAATTCTTTCGACGGACTCGGCTCAGTAGTACGTCGACGCAACCGCCGACAGTAATGGTAACCTGCGAGGACTTTTAGACAGTGTGATCGCCGACAAGACAAGAAGGGCGGGGTTTCTCTTTCTGAGGCCCGTTCTCCAGCGCACGCTCGTTGCCCTTTGCGGTGCTGCACACGCACGTATGCACGCACCGCGGAGGGACGTCTGAAGAAACTCTCCGTCTGCGACCATAGTTACAAGGACACTCATACGCCGGGACACAGTGACGCCGACTTCTTTCCGACAGGAGCGACCCGCCGGTGACCCGCCCGACGACCCACCTGACGACCCGCCGGATGACTCGGAGCAGTTCCTCGAGTTCCGCCAGAGGGGCTGGACCACAACCGAGAAGGACGACAAGCCACTGCTGGCCAGGCTGCACAAGTGGATGATCGACTTGTAAGTGGACTCGGCGTCCGACCGTGCGTCGCGCTTCGAGTCGCCCGACGTTTCGAGGCCGTGGACCCTTTTCGAGGTTCGTTCTGCCGACTTTGATTGCCACCGGCGTCTCGGTGTACGGCATCTCTGCCAGACTGACGGCGGCCTTCTCGAGGCTGTACGGGGCAAAGGTCGAAGGTACTACGGAGCGGAGAAGGTACGAGACCCATACGTTCGGGACGTCCGTACGACACGACGCACGAATTGGATGCGACGGCTGCGTGAGCATTTATGCCGGAGTGCGGTCCGGTCGACCTCTTGGCACGAGTTTGGCTCTAAAGCCTTTTGATGATGGAAATTTAATCGAGGGCCTTACGGGTCGCCGCTCTGCGCAGGTCGCCTCTTATGCTCACACTGTTGAAACTGAAACGAATGATAGCGTGATCAAAGAACTAATTTTCATCCGCCTTTGGCGTGTGAAGGTAAAGGTGCCCAATGAAATTAGTTTTATGACCGCCTTTATTTTGCAAAAAGTGAAACTGTTTGTTAAGCCTCTGCAAATGTCTAAAAAAAGAATGACGGGATTTTTTTTTTAATAAATTATCGTAATATTTTGGGAGAAAGCTCACCTAAATTCTATAGCAAATCGGATAAAATAAGGGATGGGCTAACTTTCGGTGCACCATAAAAAGAAAGTTGAGAAAATGCTAGTTTTAGATTTTGTGACCCTCGAAACTTGTGATCGCAGACGAAGCAGAGACGACTGTCCTTCCCAGTCAGCAATGTTTGCTTATCTCCCGCCGTGTTTAAGTAACACCGTTTTTTTCCCAGGTCACCATTGGCCAGGGCCCTGCAATTACTAGAAGTGGGCTGTCTTTCGGTATTTCAGAAAGAATAGCAAATCATGCAAGAAATAGGGGACGGCCTATCTTTTGGCGGCGGGCTATGTCTCGGGATATTACGGTATGCATCACCGAACGCTCATTTTTCACCCAAATGTTGCCCCAGCGGTCCATACCAGATGCCAAAGTTTCAGAACTAACGGTCTTATTAAAAAGTGATAACTACGAGCTATACTAAAATATTTAAGTGGGCTAGTTTAATCATGATGATTTGGTTAGTGAGAGCCAGTCCTCTCTCTGCATCTAGGCGGGATCGGTGGCCGAGTGGTCTAGCGCACACCAGCTCGGAGCACGTGGAGCGAAAGCTCGCGCTGCAAAACCCAGGATCCTGGGTTCAATCCCCACCCCTGCCCGTTTCGATCTGGATGAGCATCGTACCGGCGTGCGGTGGTGTACCACTACTGCGTGATGCACATTAAAGACCACAGGCTAGCGGTTGTACTGCACTGGTTAAATTGCTCATCTACAGCTGGGAGACTCGTCGCCCGTTGAGGCAGACCAAGTTCTAGGCTGTATAAATATACACACAACCCAATTTTTTTTTTTTTCTCTGCATTTATGTTCTTGTCTGTTCTTTGTGCTGTTTAGGTTCGTCCTAGAAACTAAGCTCGAATATATGTCAGCTGTTTATGCCTCGGAATGGAATTTACTAGTTGAATCCATTTAAGCCTCACGCAACTGATTTGCCCGTTTTATATTTTATAGTTGTTAGTGAACAGCCAGTGTCACTGCACGGAAGGCTGATGTTCTCCCTAGCTTATCGATCTTCGGAGAAACTGTGCGGCTGAACTCTGTTCCGTACATCGTTTTGGAACAGCGATACGCTCCTATTACTGTACTATTTTACGTTTTGCTTCGATATGATCAGCCCAACCAAGTTGGCTCTTCATATAGACTTTGCTTTTGTGTTTGCTCCTTTTTTGGTCAATCATGTCATCATTTACTTCACCTTCTTACTGGAACCACCGGAAATTGGAACATGAACAGCACAACAAAGGCCATTCATACCCCTTTTTTTTTAATTGTGGCCATTGTAAGTTAAGGGCATCACCTGATCTGGGTTCTCTAAATTCTGGGCCATTTGGACGGCTGTTGCGCCGTCTTATCCATGAATTGGAACAGGGTCGGTGAAGTGTTTTGAACTGTTCTTTCCCCAGCCAAGAAAAAAGGCAGCACTGGCAGGAGACCCTGTTTCCATCATGGAGGCCCAAGGACTGGGTGCTGCTGGATGAAAAGTGAGGCTCCCTGTCCGATAATTTTTTCACCAGTTGCCGGTTTCACGTTGCAGTGTTGCTTATGTGTGAAGTACAATGAAAGGGTGTATATCAGCTGCTGGTTTCCAGTGCAGTACAGACAAATACAGAAGGCTTGCGATAATTCAAACTTAGATATTTCATAGTTCTGGTTAATTCAAACAAATCTTAAAAGTTTGGTTGTCTCGCTATGTTATCAATGTATTTATAAACCGATTAATTCTGATGGCATTTTCGTGTAATTCGTGGGTACTTTTTGTTCTCGCAGCCCTGTTGAGCATGTTTCTTACCGAGCACCAGTATACTGTGGAGAAGCAACACCCGTGGAGCCCGTTTCTGCCAAAGCCGTATATAGAGAGTGTTTGGCCATTCATTGAGAAGTACAGGCGGCAAATGAGGAGGCGTCATTGGCCGAAAGCGGGCTGGGCGTGTTCCAGGGCATCTTCACAAATTCGAATGTGGCCAGCCAGTAGCCACGAATAATACCCTGGCAGTGGTTACAAGAAACGAAATAAGTGCGTCGGGGTAACTATCGGTGGTTGCAAATATGGTGCACGTGATGTTTCAATCACGGTCATGCAAAATCACGGTGGAAGATATATAAAGTAGTGATGGACCGAATCAGCCGAACTTCAGATTCGGAAAAGTTCAGCAAATGCCGAACTTTTGAAGGAAAGTTCGGCGAAGATTTTGCGAAAATTCGGCAAACATCTGCACACGCTTGAGAACGCGACGGGGCCATGGATTGCAAATGGACGCCGTGCTGTCTTGCGGTTACTATCGTACAGAGTACAGTTTATTACTACCAGTTGTTACGGCGAGGTGCAAAGTAGGCGACATGGTAACTGTGTGTTTGTCAGCCTTTGTGAGTGTGGTTCTCATCAATATTTTCTGCCTCAACAAGAGAAGATCGACCAGAAAAGGACGCAAAAATGACGCAAGCCACTGCGCAAGTGACAAATGACGCGGTACATTCGGGATAACGTGATTCTCATTTGATCTTTCCAGTGATGCAACGAGGTAGTTGCAACATTGACTGACAAGTATTTTAAAGCATTCCTCGGCATTATAGCAATCAGCTGTTTTTGGCTCATAAGTAGTTTGTGCCAAAACAAAGTAATGTTGCTTTTCAATTAGCGTTATTTCGCGGATTTTCTCTATCCGCATAAAACTAAATAGAACTATCATGCTTGACGTTGCACATCCGACATTCCTAACTCTTCCCATCTTCCTTAATGTCCGGTGTGTTCTAACATCAGAAACCAGTATTTTAGAAACGAGACGTTGCAAATATGGGACGCACACTTTCATGCAAAGCTGGAGTGACTCAAATAAAAAAATATGCACATTTACAATAATATTGTTATCTCTTCTGGTGAAGGCTCAACAGCCGTTGCGTTTATTTTTGCGCACGAAACGATACATACTTGCAGGCTTGCGGTGATGAGGCCTCAAAACCGAAACTCGCGTATCGTGTCTGTGCAGACTGCTACCGCTACTCCCAACCCCATTTTCACACCATTCCTGCAAAGTCACTTTAAAATTATTTAAAATTAGTAAACACACAAAAATTACACGATGCAATTATATTGTAGAATAGCACCTTATTTAGTAATAACTGTGTCAATATGCATTAAAAATAAACTTAAAAACTTTTTTCGCATGAAAATACAATAAATAAACTTTTAGGTCTAGCAACAACATATTTTTGCCGAATCTTTAGAAAAGTTTGGCAAAAATTTGGCCTTGCCGAATCCCAAGATTCGGCGCCCAATTTTCGATCCGGCAAAAGTTTGGCCCATCACTAATATAAAGATATAGAAGATATAAGAAGCGTACGCGACTTGCGGAACAATAGACGTAATTCGTATGCCAGGCACCGAGGGCCGGGGATCTGCGGTCCGAGCAAAACCGATTTTGAGTGCCACATTCGTTTCTTACATCTTTTTACATGATCATAATCGAAACATCTCGTGCACCAGGTTTTGAACCATGAAGATGCGCACTTATTAAAACTGTTTCTCGCTGCCACCGCTAGGGGATTATTTTCAGCTTCTGGTTGGCCGAGATGAGCATGTCAAGCCCTCGTTCTGCGCCTGGTGCACGCCTTGGCTCCGCCCACTCCTCCCATTGACCAAACTCTCCTTATATACAACTCTAGCTTCTGCGAGTGCTGCCTCTCTACAGTCCACTGGTGCTCGGGAAGAAATGCGCCTGATGGGGCGTATAGTCCACAGTAGGCAACTTCTTTGCTGGATGAACAAACTTTATTTTGTTATGAGATGTGTGCTGTCTAGACAGTCCACAATAGACAACATCTTTGAGGGGTACATAAACTTCTCGCACATTTCACTAATGTTTCATGTGTGGCATGCCGGGTTATGATTGTAGACCTGTGTGTAGAAGAAATCGTCAGATATCTGCTTGGTGTGTATAGCCATCCATATAACAAATCATCATTTTTTCTTGTATCATTATTAGATGAATTTCTGATAATTGAAACTTACAATAATTCAAGCAAAATCTGCGGTTTCCTGGAGTTTGCATTAATGAGAGTATTTGAACTTTTATTGAAATGAAAAGATTGCAGTCACATCTTCTTTAGAAAAGATTTATTGAATTTTCTTGCACTCTCTCCTTAGCTCTCAACTTTAAGAAATTAATATTTTCTAACTTTTTTTTCTCTCATTTTTATGACACGAAATGGAGGGAATCTGTTGGCTCAGTCGAGGGGTGTCTGTTCAAACCTGATTAAGACTTTTCTTAGCTTTATTTCGGTAAAATTATCCAACCAGCACAATTATTCTATAGTATTTATATTTAACATGGTCCCAAAAATGACTTCTTTTCTGCTACCATTATTGTAAAAAACTTCACCTCAATTCTATGCACCTTTAAAGTCCGAGTTACACAGAACATGGACTGGTGGACTTGTATATATCACCGATGTCATGTCACGTGGTCCTGTCACTACATCACCCATTGTGACACCAACCTTCTGTCTCCACAGGCAGGGTGTAGTCTTGCGACACCGGCCACATGACCACGTCAATGACCTAACATCACATTGTGGTGTCGCCTGTTATCATGCGACGTCGTAATATCGTGAATGTGGCACCACAAGTGACAACAACTTGTGAGGTGACCTTGAAGGAACAAATGCAATCGCTTTTTCCAAACAACCTTTTGTGATGTCCTAGACTCGAAAACCAGTGTGTAAAATGGCAATTTTCGTTGCATGTTTTCGAACCTACTTTCACGGCTTCATTTTTAGACTGTATGACGCTGCGAATGTCTCATTCGCTCAAAAGGGCTGGCGAGCGAGTCAGATTTTTGCCCCCGGGTGCCATCAATTTCACCGAAGTTGCCGATAAAACGACAAAAATCTCGATTTTGTTGAGCGGACTTCACCGCACGTTTCTCCGACGTGCCACGCAGGGAAGCGGAGGCGTACCTTCCCCGGCAGCGCGAAAGCCCTCTGTTGCGCTGGCAGACGCTGTGGCGGCCGCCGCCGGAGACGTCCCCTGCCTGGCGCCGGCTGGGGTTGTTCGAGGCGGTACCTCCGGAAGAGGGCCGCTGCCACGCCACCTTCTTTGCCGGCGGTGCCATCTGGGCCGGGGACTGGTGCCCGACCCCGCCCCAGTCGCAGGACGGCACCCCGACGCCTGTGCCACAGTGGGTGGCCCTGGCGTGCTGCCCGGACCCGGAGGTGGAGCACCCGCTCTCGGACATCGGGTCGGAGGTGGGCCTCCTCCAGGTCTGGGGCCTGGGGCCCCTGCAGGGCCACAGGTGGGGCCCTCATTCGGTCGGGACGCACGACGTACAGAATCGATGGAACATTGGGTGCTGTTGCCCGCGGTAGAAAGTGATTTCATTGCGGTTTTTATACTAAACGTAAAGTTTGCACCGAAAAGAGCGCCATTCGAAAACGTTTCCTCTCCGTCACCCGTGGAGGCCTTGCCGCCGGTGGCGCTGAGAATGCTATCTGCCCGTACTTGCTCGCCGGCGGGCAACAGAGAGGAACTGTGCGTTGCATTATGGGACGTTTCCGATAATGACGTCACGAGGGTCAGGAGTACTGTTACGAGGGTCACGATTAACATCATGACGGTCACGAGAATGACGAGTGACGTCGTGAAAGACACTCGGGAAGGTCGCGACCTTTAAGTGACCTTCACGTGCGACGTCACGAGGGGGGAGTAAGGGAGGAGGAGGAGGAGGAGGAGGGCGGCATACCCTCCCTTCCTCCTCAAGAACTGCGCTCTAATTCGGCATAACGGGGAGTTGTAAACGTCTCATTTTTTACACTAATTTTACGGACGTTCCAATTAGTTAAATTATTTAAATTGCGGACATATGCGCAACAGCTACACTAAAGAGAAAATTCTAGAAGTGTTTCACTTTTGCATCTGTTCAAGCCCACTCTAAGAGACATCCTTTTTGCTGTTTCCAGTCCCGACTGCAGCCCCCAACTCGGCTTGGCCCTGGCCCACGACTTTGGTTTCGTGGCCGACCTGCGCTGGTGTCCGTCGGGATGCTGGGAAGCCGAGGACGAGCCATGCAACGAGAATCCCGGCTTGCGTCGGCTGGGATTAGTGGCGCTGGCGTGCGGGGACGGCGCGGTCCGTATCCTGAGGTGAGCGGCGCAGTCTTTTAAAAGCGACAGCTCTACGTGGAAGCCTCTCGCGCACCTCGCTCGCTCGCGTTGGTGTCGGTCGCACCGCGGCAAGGCCACGGGAAAGTGCGTCGGCAACGGAGTGAAGCCGTTTGTCGGACTCCATGACGTGCGCGACCAATTGCGATGTGGAGTTGGGGGGAGGGCGGAAGTTTCTTGTCGCTCTCCCAAGTCAAGAGAAAGTTTATTCCCGAGGTGGGCACATCCCGACATGTGCAGCGTTCCCGTGCCGGAAGACCTTCCCCGTCCCCTCGAGGGCGGGCGTCCCCTGTACCGGGTGGGCGGCTGCAGCGCTGTGCTGCGGCTGGGAAGGGGCCTGCTGGGGCACTGCCCGGCCACCAGGGTCGCCTGGGACCCCCACAACGGGCACCGCCTGCTGGCCGCAGGATACGGAGACGGTGGGTCTCGTTTGGAGAAGCTATGGTGCTCGGAGCGCTCCTCCGATTCGAGCCGGTTTGCACGTCGAGGCTGCGATACGTGGATTGCAATTATAAAAAAAATTGGCCGTTTCTTTGGCATTTTTTAAAGCCATCCTAAATGCGTGGCATTTGTATGGCCCCTTTGCACGCATCCCTTCTGTACGCACAACGAAGAGGCCACCGAAGGTTGCATTGCGAAGGTATTGCAAATATATAAAACCTTCGCAGTGTCACCTCGCTGTGTGACTCGACTTCGCAGAGGACCTATGAATGCTACGCGTTTAGAGCACCGGACGACATCGCAGTGTCCTGTGGCACCGTGACGTCAAGGAGGCTACATCCCAGCGTGGACGTAAAAGCCCCAAGGGCTGACCGTGTTGATGCCATGCATTTAAAACTGCCGGCGTCGTGTGTGCGCTAACTCCGGGGGAGTCTCAGAGTTGATCTCCGCCCTCGCAGGGAGGGTGGCCCTGTTTGACCTGGTGGCTAAGGGGCCACTGCTGGGCGACCACCCCGGCGAGCCGCTGTGGGTGGTGCAGGCCCACGTGGCGGCCATCATGGGGCTGGCGTTCAACGGGGGCCCCCTGTGCCCCCACCTGAGCACGGCGTCGCTCGATCAGGAGGCGAAGGTGTGGCCGCTCCAGCGCCCGGGTGAGGACGACCTTTGAACCCCAGACCCCAATATTGCCGCGTGCGTGAACGAGAAGGAACGCTTCTCCATACTTCTAGAAGATTTGAGTTACTCCACTTTCTCTTACTCCATTTTTGTAAAAAATGGAGTAAGAGTCCCTGAGCATTCTGGAACGAACGTTCGCGATGCCGAATGGCCTTGCCGTCTCACTCAGACTCTCCCGACGACGACGCTGTCTCGCTCCAGCCAGCTGTCACGCCGACGCCGCGACGTTCGCTGCTGCTGTTTCGATGCTCATTGCTTCTTTTGTTTCTGAAACAAGTTTACCAATTAAACATTTATTTTCTAAGTGCACCTGCCAGCCCGCCTGAGTGGCGGGATGGCAGGCACACTCACTTACGGGTTCAACGTTTCTGCACAGCCTTGCATGCCACCGGGGATCACATTTAGGTCTTGCAAATAGATATTATTAATATTATTATTTTTATTTTTAGTTTACACTCGTCGAGCCTTTTCCATCTGCGACAATATATAGGTGTGGACACATTACAAACTATGCGAGGTGGGAACTGATACCACAAATCGCGGACACAGCAAATTCGCGTTTCACAGTGCAATGAGTGTGTGGGAATTCGCTACAAACTCCCCTGTCACGGGAACAGATAGTGCAGACCACGGACGTAGCACATTCATGCTTCACAGCGCAATAAACGCGAGAATCCACTACAAACTCGGGTGCCACGGGAACAGATATCGCGCGTGCAGATCGCAGACAAAAGCGCACGAACCCGTTACAAACTCGCTTGTCACAGGAACAGATACTGCAGATTGCGGATGCCGCAGATATGCATTTGACGGTGCGATAAACATAACCGCTACAAATGCGGGAACGAGTTACAAATTCGCATGTCATGGGAACGGATACTACAGATTGCAGACAAGAAGCCAGCAGCGAACACGCTTGTCACACGTGCCAATACCGCAGATCGTACGGTTGACGTGATTTCCATCGGACATTGCGTGATCGATATCCGTCGGGAATCGGGGGTTGGGCGTTGTTTGGGATTTTTATATTATGAATATTCAGCCCAAAAAGCTGGATGGATAATCTCTCGGGGGCGGGTGTTGATGCGGAGTTTGGTGCGATAGCTCATCTTGCTTTTTATAAAGTGTGGAGTGCTAAGAACTAGCCAAAAGCTGTGTACAATTTTGTAATCTAGACGGGAAAAAAGAAAGACGTCATGGAGCCTCCTTTCTAGAAGTTCTTTAGAAGTTAGGTAAAAGTAGTAGGGATGGGCGAATATTCGTTTTTTTACGAATAGCCAATCAAATTCTGTTCTATTCGATATTCGCTTCGAATCGAATTTAAGTATTAGACTGTATAGGGGAATTATTCAACCTTTCCGAATACTCTGGCTTGGATTTCCAGCCAGGTGGCGCAAGCTTCCGACCATTTCGTACTTCCGAACTCAGTACACTTAAAATAAAGAATTAGAGTACTTGTAATACCAAATAAGGGCAAATATAAAACTATAGTTTAGACATATCTTGTGGTATTTGTTGCTTGTACTATTCAAACTATTCGATTTGAAATTATTTGGCCAAAATCACTATTCGCTTCGAATTCGATTCGGACCCAATATCCTCAATTCGCCCATGCCTAAAAATTAGCAAAAACATTATTAAGATATTGCAATTCCAAATAGATACCTGGACTCCACGTATTCTCATGATAAGACATAAAAAATTTCACCATGAAGAGAAAATTCAAGCGATGATAACTCAGTGCACAAGCTGGGATGGCAACCAAAAGTTGAAAAATGAGAAAACTTTATTTGAAAGTCCAAGAGATGTATGCTCTTCAAAAATTGACAAGAATTACATGAAATTGGGACATAATATGGATAGGGAGTTCAGGAGTCATCCAGTCACTGAAACCGTCTCTCCCTGTATGTTGTGACTTTTCTGTCCCCTCTTGCGCCGTGTGCCATCAAGCATCGTTGCATCAGCAGCTTCTCCCTCGTCAGCACTTCGGTCTTCACGAGGTTTCGGCTGGCAGTGTTTGCGACAGCAGCACAAAGTTTCTTGCTAGTGAAGGTCTTTTGGTGCATGGGTGTTACTAGTCTGAGAATCGCGCGAAAGTTTATGGCTTTTAAGTTGACGAATGGCAGAACTCGCGCAAGCTCCCGCTGTCGTAGCTTTGCTTTGCGCTTACGTCTCCATGTGACTCTGCACGTTTCGACATCAAGAGAAAGAACCCACTCGAGGCACTCCCTCTTCTCTAAGTGTAGCTTGAGGCACGATGAAAATCCCTCGCGTTTCTTCAGCCTGCACTCGTGACAAGTGGGATAGATTGCATCGCTCAGAAATATCATCAGTATGCCGATGTCTCGCATCACTGAACTCGCACAGCCATAGGCAATTGTTCTGTAAACGTTTTCGAAGAACCCAATTTTTTCGGAAGCACCGAGACACTTAAAACGAGTGCCATTTGAGTCGGAACGGTCACTGTTGCCATGCTGGTGTTTTCTGCTTGCTTCTGTAGTTCCAAATGTGAAAATCTTGCTTTTTAGAATGGTCTGTCGCAAATCAGATCGAAGAGACGTAGAAAGCGCCGCTCTTCCGAGCGACAGCCTCTCGAAGATGGCCGATATTCGCGTAAACTTGCACTGTTTTGAGCCACTGCAAGTTAGTCGGACACAATTTTCTTTATTTTTTCATCCTTGTTTTATATATACTTGGGAATGTAGGATGTTTGAGGTTAAGGGGGGACACTGGCTAGAGGTATAACTTCTGAACTACTCGAGTGTTCAAAAATAAAAATTGCAGGGGAGATTTAACGTCATATGTAGGTGTCCTGTGCAGACTTTCAGCTCTTTAGGATGTAGGAACTACAGTCCCAAGGAAGAAGAGAAGGACGCAGGGATGCGCGAGAAGAGAGCACGAGGGTCAGCCGGTTTTTGGCCATACCCAACGAAACCTTCCGTTTATTTCCTTTTTGTAAATATGTAAATATATATTTGTGACGCTCGTCAACACGCTTCCTCTCTAGGCGGGGAGTAATCTGCTAGGATACTACAGTCACAAGGCAAGAAGAGAAGACGCAGGGATGCGCGAGAAGAGAGCACGAGGGTTCAGCCGGTTTTCGGCCATACCTACAAACGAACACCTTCGTTTAATTTCCTTTTTGTAACTATGTAATAATTATTTGTGACGCTACGTCAACCCGCTTCCTCTTTAGGGGAGGGAAGTATCTGTAGGATACTACAGTCACAAGGAAGAAGAGAAGGACGCAGAGGGGATGCGCGAGAAGGAGCACGGGGTCAGCCGGTTTTCGGCCCATACCTACAAACGAACACCTTCCGTTTATTACTTTTTGTAAATATGTAATATCTCTATTGTGACGCTCGTCAACCCGTTCCTCTTAGGGGGGAGTATCTGTAGGATACTACCGTCCCAAGGAAGAGAGAAGGGCGCAGGCTGCGCGAGAAGAGAGCACGAGGGCTCAGCCGGTTTAGGCCCATACCTACAAACGAACAACCTTCCGTTTATTTCCTTTTTGAAATATGTAAATATATATTTGTGCCGATCGATCAACCCGCTTCCTCTTTAGGGGGGAGTATCTGTAGGATACTACATCACCAGAAGCAAAAAAAGGAAAAAAAAATTTGGGGGGTGTCAGTGTCCCTTTAAGCACCATTCTGACTGCTTGAATATAAAGTGGGGGATGTGCGACTTTGCGCTGTCTAGTTTTTATAACTCAGATGTAAATATTTCAGGAAGAGTTAACTGCAAAGGAATCGCACAGCGAACGAACGCATTCCGTCTGCTACGTGCGGAAAGAAAAAAAAAACAAAAAAAAACGCACAGTCGGGTGTAATTACGTGACTTCCTTCTCCGTGCGGTGTGGGAGTTTCGGTTTCGGTTTCTAGCAGTTGCGTTTTTTGGCTTTATTAAAAAAATATGTGACTCTGTAGCAAAATATTAATTGGGTAGTATTCCGACACCGTAATGAATCGCCTGACAAAAAAAGGAAAAAAAAAATTTGGGGGGTGTCAGTGTCCCTTTAAGCACCATTCTGACTGCTTGAATATAAAGTGGGGGATGTGGGACTTTGCGCTGTCTAGTTTTTATAACTCAGATGTAAATATTTCAGGAAGAGTTAACTGCAAAGGAATCGCACAGCGAACGAACGCATTCCGTCTGCTACGTGCGGAAAGAAAAAAAAACAAAAAAAAAAAAAACGCACAGTCGGGTGTAATTACGTGACTTCCTTCTCCGTGCGGTGTGGGAGTTTCGGTTTCGGTTTCTAGCAGTTGCGTTTTTTGGCTTTATTAAAAAAATGTGACTCTGTAGCAAAATATTAATTGGGTAGTATTCCGACACCGTAATGAATCGCCTGACAAAAAAAGGAAAAAAAATTTGGGGGGTGTCAGTGTCCCTTTAAGCACCATTCTGACTGCTTGAATATAAAGTGGGGGATGTGCGACTTTGCGCTGTCTAGTTTTTATAACTCAGTTGTACGTGACATATGAGAGCCCAACTACCCAGAACAGAATTTGCGGCTCAAAATTCAGTTCCTTTCCGCCTGAAAACCGCCGATCGAGAACTGGCCGGTTTGAGTCGTGCTCACTCTCTTTTCCGTGGTCACGGGCCGTTTTCTAAGGTTTCGACGCGACCACCAAATTTGATCAAAGTCGTGGGTCATTGAAGGCACACAGTAAATATTAAAAATAGCAAAAAATATGAAACCAATTTTTTGTGGCTTCCATAAAACTGTAAATACGTTGATTGAAAAAAAAAATTACACCATCTTCCCGAGGGGAACCATGGGGTGATGCGGAGCATCGTGTTGGTTCCGAGGAAAGAGTCAGTTGCGTGCTGACGTCGAGAGATGGCGCCACCTACTGCCCTAGCGTTACCCCCTACGCGAGCCTTCGTCGCGGCTCGCGGCAGAGAAACTTGGAACGCTCGCCGCTCGCCGTTTATTTTTTTCACACTTGAAGGAGAGGAGACTAGAGGAGGAGAGTTGCGCGTGCGCGCGCGGTGTGAGGAGAAGCGAACGCACGCGCAGTGCACGCAGCTGGTAGGGAGAGAGAGCGGAGAGAGTAACGCGCAGCTGTTGGAGAGAGGGAAGGAGGAGAGTTGCGCGTGCGTAGTTCGAGTGCCGACTACAACGCCGACGCCGCGGGACATAGACCCGAGCAAGAGATGCTCCGCATCTAAAAGGTAGCACAGACAACCGGAAGCATTTTTTGCATTCACTGCATAATTCTCAACATGGCGTTGTTTCGTGTATCGTGGGACTAGCGGATGGCAGCGGACGACGGGCGTTGGACCTCTACTTCAGAACTGTCGTTCACGGTACCGGTGAATTCTGTCTTCCTTCGAAAGAGAAATTTCGGACCGATCAAAAGAACGGATATTCATCCCATACGGAATGCCCGACCAGCAAGCCGATTGCACGAAGACGTCGCCGAGCCGTCGTCCCTTCTCGTTGCTGAAGACATCACTCGCTCAAACGTCAAGCACGAAGTGTGTACTTCGAGTTGAATACGTACGCGTACGGTTTCTTTACGAGGCACGAATGTGGCCTCTGCGTGGTGCTGCCCGACTTCAAGCCGGGAATGCGTGTATTGAAGGGAAATCGGAGATTCCGACACAGTCATACCGCTGCTTACACATGAGAGTTCTTCAGGCCAGTGGACAGTGTCCGCTTTAACACCAGAGGGACTAGCTTCAATATAGTGTGGGGTGGCCTTTGGCTTTTTGTAAACTCAATGGTAATTTCAACAATTATACCAAAAAACCAAAAACAACGTTGTTGCTACGTCGCGAACTAATTGTAAATTCCATGACACCAACTCAATTAGTCACTTTTCTCAGTGCGGTGTCGGGTACGGTGTCGCGTTTCCGAGCAGTTGCGTTTTTGGCTTAAAAAAATATGTGACCTGTAGCAAATATTAATTGGGAGATCAGACACGTAATGGACGCCTGACAAAAAAGGAAAAAAAATTTGGGGGGTGTCAGTGTCCCTTTAAGCACCATTCTGACTGCTTGAATATAAAGTGGGGGATGTGGGACTTTGCGCTGTCTAGTTTTTATAACTCAGATGTAAATATTTCAGGAAGAGTTAACTGCAAAGGAATCGCACAGCGAACGAACGCATTCCGTCTGCTACGTGCGGAAAGAAAAAAAAACACAAAAACAAAACGCACAGTCGGGTGTAATTACGTGACTTCCTTCTCCGTGCGGTGTGGGAGTTTCGGTTTCGGTTTCTAGCAGTTGCGTTTTTTGGCTTTATTAAAAAAATATGTGACTCTGTAGCAAAATATTAATTGGGTAGTATTCCGACACCGTAATGAATCGCCTGACAAAAAAAGGAAAAAAAAATTTGGGGGGTGTCAGTGTCCCTTTAAGCACCATTCTGACTGCTTGAATATAAAGTGGGGGATGTGGGACTTTGCGCTGTCTAGTTTTTATAACTCAGATGTAAATATTTCAGGAAGAGTTAACTGCAAAGGAATCGCACAGCGAACGAACGCATTCCGTCTGCTACGTGCGGAAAGAAAAAAAAAACAAAAACAAAACGCACAGTCGGGTGTAATTACGTGACTTCCTTCTCCGTGCGGTGTGGGAGTTTCGGTTTCGGTTTCTAGCAGTTGCGTTTTTTGGCTTTATTAAAAAAATATGTGACTCTGTAGCAAAATATTAATTGGGTAGTATTCCGACACCGTAATGAATCGCCTGACAAAAAAAGGAAAAAAAATTTGGGGGGTGTCAGTGTCCCTTTAAGCACCATTCTGACTGCTTGAATATAAAGTGGGGGATGTGGGACTTTGCGCTGTCTAGTTTTTATAACTCAGATGTAAATATTTCAGGAAGAGTTAACTGCAAAGGAATCGCACAGCGAACGAACGCATTCCGTCTGCTACGTGCGGAAAGAAAAAAAAAAAACAAAAAAAAACGCACAGTCGGGTGTAATTACGTGACTTCCTTCTCCGTGCGGTGTGGGAGTTTCGGTTTCGGTTTCTAGCAGTTGCGTTTTTTGGCTTTATTAAAAAAATATGTGACTCTGTAGCAAAATATTAATTGGGTAGTATTCCGACACCGTAATGAATCGCCTGACAAAAAAAGGAAAAAAAAATTTGGGGGGTGTCAGTGTCCCTTTAAGCACCATTCTGACTGCTTGAATATAAAGTGGGGGATGTGGGACTTTGCGCTGTCTAGTTTTTATAACTCAGATGTAAATATTTCAGGAAGAGTGATTACTTTAAAATATGGAATGCATGTGCATCCTGTGTCAATTTTTCAAAACATTGTTTTTTTTTCAATGAGGACTTCAACTTAAAACAAAATTAAGTAGATAGCCCGATTCCCCAGTAAATTTCAGTTCAGAAACATCTTGATTGTGGTATCGGAATATTTTTTACCTTTGAACAAAAGATTTCTTTGTATGAAATTTGCAGCGCGAAGTGGAACTGAGAAGAATGCATTCGAACATCGAACTCCTTCACTTTGTTACTGCCTCACAATGTGTTGAAAATATTTTATATTGATGTAACCATTTGGCGTACGGTTATCAAATTTAGTGTAAGGGTGTATAATTAGTTTCCAAACCTGAAAACCTCAAAATTGAAAAATCTTTTTTTTTTAATTTAAATTTAGGTTTTTACGGTAGATAAATACGGTAGTTTGAAAATAAAATTTTCAAAACTACCGTATTTATTCGAATATAAGTCGACCTTTTTTTTTCCGGAAATGTTGTCAAAAATTAAGGGTCGACCTATAATCGTGACCAAAGAGTTTCTACCTACATTCGCGACCAAATTTTGCGACCCTACGGAGGGCATGGAGCTATCAATCACCGAGCCGGCGTAGCCGTAGAGCCGCGCCGCTTCTTGTTTCAAAAAGCTTTTGGCTCGAAAGCAACCGCAACAGCAACAAACAACCCCCCCCCCCCCCCCCCCCCCCCCCCCTTGGCCGCCGCTCGCGCACATCCCTCGGGCGTCGGGTTTCGAAATCGCGCCTGTAGCGTTCCCCTCGCTGGGCAAGGGGAGGGAGAGGAACGCGATGCGCCATGCACTTTGCCCTCCATGGCTCTCCCTTGCAAATGCCCACAAGAAAAAAAAAAGAAGAAAAAAAAGAAGAAACAACGGAGGTTACTTTAGCTTTTTGCTTGCGGCGGCTCGCGTGTTGCTCACGGCGACTCCGGCGTTGCTCGCGTATTTGTGTTTGTTCTTTCCTCGCTTCACCGGTCTCCACCTTCTTTCGTTGCGTCTTGCGCAGTGTCATTTTACAACGGACGGTGTCAGTTAGGTATTGTGTATTGTTGCGAATTTGCGAGGATGTCTACCAAGCTGACGAAGCTTCGGACGACGATGACATGTCCGGAAGTTCTGACGATGATTAAGTTTTTGGCATCGAGAGTGCTGTAAATAAAGATTTCTTTCCTTTGCGCTAACTTTCCCCTGTTCCTAAAAAAAAAAAAAAAAAGTCTACCTATATTTGAATTATTTTTTTTTTATTCTCGGTGGGTTCAATAAATAGGGGTCGACCTATTTTCGTGGTCGACCTATATTCGGGTAAATACGGTAAATGTCTGATTCGCATCTCCGCTTAAGGTTTAAGCCTCCGTAATTGCCAGTATGAGAGTTGTAGATGCGAGGCGGGGCTATAAAAGCTCGAGGTACACCTAAGCATTTCTTATGAGTTGTGAATGCGAAAGCATGCAAGTCGCTCGTCCGCTCCCTTTGTCGTCTGCTGCGTAATAGCGCATGCGCGTGCTTCGGGATCTTGGAGGCCATGGCACAGCAGCCAATTGGAGCCCCGTCGACTCGCGCCAGGCAATGGAACCGAAGGCGAATCGCTCCTATTGGGATCGCGGTGGAAACAAGGAGCCGTTTTTGCGCTTTAAACTGATGACGTCAGCTCGCTCCATGAGACAGTTAATGCTTTCGCATTAATAAAGCGACTGGTGATTCCTTTGCAGGTGTCGTCCCCACTACAAACTACCGGAAGGGGCCCATGCGTTCTTTGGACGTTTCCCTGCACTGGAATGGGATCTTTGTCTGTGGCGAAGAGTCTGTCGTGTAAGTGCCTGATTTCCAGGGCAAAAAGTTGAAAATCGGCTGTTTTTTTTTTTTTTATCCTCTTTAAGACGGTAATTTTAGTTGAAACCAAAAGACGATTTCGTAGGCTACTGTGGAATTATCGGTAGTCAAACAAAAGCTCGATTGACCGGACTTGTCATCACAAAAAAGCGGATTGTTAGTCTTACAAGAAATCTGCTCAGCGGTGGCAACCAGCCACAGAAAACGTCTGCTTTAATTCTTGACCCACCAAATTGCAATTTACAACTTGGGGGATCAGTACATTCCGCAGCTTTCCACCGCATTGTGGATAGAAGCGATGGCGACAGCCATTGTTGCTTGTAGTAATGCCACTTACTCTTTATTTACTCTCAAACACAACACAGCATTGTAATTACTAAAGTTTGTAGGAAAAGGGAGCACACTGCACAGGTGTCTCAGCGTCCCTGTTAAAGACTTAATCGAGGTGGGTACCATGCTCCCCGCCAGACGCATGTGTGCGCCCGCCATTTGTCGGTTGATGCGTGAACTACTCCGGTTGGATGTGGTCACACAATTTGATGGCGTCACAAAGTTCCCTTCCTAGCAGAGTGGGGCAGCAAATGTAGGAAGTTCCCATAACAGCGATCGCCGTGAAAGAAGCTTTCTTGCCCCACTCGATAAATGACCCAACAAAAACAGTCACCCTTCGGTGCCACTTTCTTCACCGTAATAACAGGCCTTGCAGTCGTTGGATGGAGGTGCTTTCCTATTGGTCGTTGCAGGACTAACCCCGCCCTGTCCATATTCAAGGAGAACGGCTACCACGGCTTCGCGAACCGAAGTCTCACCGCCCACATGTGTACGGTTTGGGTGAGTCCGTCTGCAGGCCTTGCTTGCTTTGCCTGTGTGGGGAGGGGAGGGGAGGGGAGGGGGGGGAGGGGGGGTGGCAAACTAGGGTGCGGCGTCGTTGAAGTCTAGGAACGAAAACGGGTTGCGCTTGTCGGCCTGTCAGAACTTTGGCATTTTTGTTTGTTGCCGGCGCCGTGCAGAGCATCAGCGTTTCGCCGTGGACGAATGCGGCAGCTTCGGGCGATGCGGCTGGAGAGCTGGGTGCCATAGCGATGCCATTTCTGACCCAGAACCTGGATCACTTGAAGAAGCACGTATGGGGCCGCCTGGTAAGTTCTACCCAGCGCCTCTGAACGAGCCTGTTCTATGCTAGAGCTGATGGGACGAAGTGAGGAATGGGAACGGAGTTTGAAATAATTTCTTCACCTCCCTTTTCTGTTTGCATAGAATCAGATGTCTCAATGGCACACTGCATTTTAGAGCGCAGCTCTTAGGCGCCCGTTTCCGGCTTGAGCGGCGTCGGCATCGCCGTCGCCGTCGGCGTAACTGCCCGGTGCATGATGGGTAAATTTCCCTGCTAAATTTAGCGGAAAATTTTTCCCGCTAATTTTAGCGGAAAATTCTTCCCACTAAATTTAGCGGAACATTTTTCCCGCTAAATCTATTCTCCGTTTCACCTTATGTTGTACTGCAGCGAAGGCTAGAAGCGCGAGCTCATAGCGTTGACAGCTGCCCTTACTGCACGAGAGCTTGTGCCGCCAAGATCTGCCCCAGAGCAAGGAGCTCGCGCTTATAGCCTTTCCTGCGGTACAACATAAGGTGAAACAGAGTATAGCAGAAAAATTTCCCCGCTAAATCTAGCGGAAAATTGTCCCCGCTAAATTTAGCGGAAATTATTCCCCGCTAAATTTAGCGGAAAATTTTCCCCGCTAAATTTAGCGGGAAATTTTACCCGCTAAATTTAGCGGAAAAGTTTCCCCTAAATGGGAGCCGAGCAGGAGAGGAGGAGGGGCATGGCCTCCTCTCCGTACCTTCCCCTCCTCCTCCTCAAGAGCTGCGCTCTAATTCGGCGTTACAGGGAGTTG
The DNA here is from genome assembly GCA_013358835.2 of Ixodes persulcatus. NCBI lineage: Eukaryota > Metazoa > Arthropoda > Arachnida > Ixodida > Ixodidae > Ixodes > Ixodes persulcatus. Next base: position 420,828 of record JABSTQ010011071.1, on the reverse strand, counting down.
TAAACGGCTTTCATTTTTTTCTTTTTTTACATGAAAGGTTCAGCTCTGTACCACTTGATGGCGAGGGGATTCTAGTTTTTAATTTTATATTTTTATTACAGGAATTGATTTTCTTGCCGGACCTTTGTGGTAAATTGCATTGTGTTAGCTTACTGGACTCGTATATGCAGTTTATTTGAAGTTGGCTCACCCCACCGCCTCAGCACGAGCTCGTCGCCTTTCGCCGGTCTTTGGCTCTACACCTGCCAAAGTACTATCCAAGTCAGAAAGCTTGAACCAAAGGCAGAGCATCTACCAAATTCTTAACCTGTTGCCAACTATAACGACACACTAAGTTACATGTGCCATATTTCAAGACGTTTCAGAGTGCCTTCTCTCGAGCAGCTAATCCTGGGTTTCGATGCATCAAATTGACTAGCAACGTGGCTAGGCGATTGTGACGCATGGAGACTCTTCGGCCCAGTTCAGCCGTGTGGTCTGGAACTCGGAATGGACCTTTTTCGAGTAACAAGCGCCGTCCGGGGAGTTTTCTGCGACTTAGAAACGAAGGACGGCCCAACGTGCCTCCACCCTTCAGTACGCATTGGCGTCGTTCTGACATATTGGTTTCCATTGCTTTTTAATGCGCCATACTACCGACGCTCAGAAAAGAATTAGAGAAAGACGAAACACCCACAAACATATAGGTGCCGAATACGAATTAGTTGTGCGGACGGTGCACCCTGAAAATGGCGACAGCATAAAGCAAAGGCCAGGGGACAGGGTGGGCTCGCGCGCGGAAGCTTACTGGAAAACGGTTTAGTTACGCCAGTGCAGTCGTCCACTCGACGCTTTTGGTGCTTGCTACGCGCCGCGCGTGGCAGGACGTCCGATTGACGGAGGCGTCGGTGTCGTGCTTTGCAGCCCGTCTACCGTCTGAGCGTGGTGCCCCTGCAAGGGGAGCCCAAGGCGACCACACCCAAGAAGCGAGGGAAAAAAAGGACCAGAGCACTAACGAGCGGCCCGACAAGTTTACAAGAGGCCCTGACCGACTACGGACTCTCCTTCAACGACGCCCCTCTGGTACTAGCCAAATCTGTAGTTCTTTTTATTTTTTTGTTGAGTAGAAAGTTTGCTTTCTTCAAACAGGAGAAAAAGACTGAATATTTTTTAGGAAAATGAGTTTCGTGCTTATTTTGATGGCTGACCAGGAAGGAAAAAGATGGCTTCGAAATGAATGCGGTGGAACCTCTATGTCAGTGGTTCCCAAATGGGTGTCAACGGACCTTTGGGGTCCGCGAATACATTCTAGGGGTCTGCAAAGCCCTACCTCATTAGTCTAGCCCAGCAATAGAACTTGCCTTTTTTTCAGATTGAGAAAAAACTTGATAATTTTCGGGTGTGCTTCTCATATGAACGTCAATAAGCAAAGTCTATTTCACATTAGCCCTTAGTTATATCCATTTATTAAATCATTATCATAATTCACCTATACCTTCTCTTCCCCTCAGTACGAACGGGGTCCTCCATCATCTCTGCTGACCCACTAAGGGGTACGCGAAACGTCAGTGATTGAGAACCACTGCTCTATATCGCAGGTTCCCAAATTGGGTTTTTAGGAACACCGGGGTTTCCCCGATTGGTCCCGAACCATCCTCGGCCGTACCAGCCCCTAAGTAGAGCGTCATTCCAGCTTGAGCACTTTGAGTTTAAGAATAAAGTGTGGTACCGACCGGCAGGGCTAAGTTATGGACGTAGTAACACAAAGTTGGAAGCATGCTCTTGCTACCATTGGTGGGATTTAAAGTATTGCTGTAACGAAGATTTCTTCCGTACATGCTTTCTTTGCTGTGGGAGGATTTCATTTCGGTACGAAGAGTCGACTCATACCGTACGAGTACACTTTAGCAGCTATGTTGACTTCTCTCGATAAAAGCTTTGCAATGATTTAATTAGTACCCGGCTTAATGCTAAAGCCCACGGTCGACGAACGAGAGCAATTGCGCCCGCCAGCCTTTCTTTGACATCTACGGCAAGTACCACCTTTAAGCCGGCGCGCGAAAGCAGGGGACACGTGGGTAAACTCGTGAATCCATTGTGGCTTCGACTGTTTTCAGGAAAAGTGGAGCGACATTCCGACGGACGAGGTGCGGCGGCTCAGCCACTACGAGGGAATCAACATCAGCCTGCCGAACCACTACCACCTCAACTCCATCAACATGGTGGGTCGGGATAAATGTCGCGGTAGCGCGGGTAGTGAAATAAGGGTGATTTGTTTTATTGTACCCATAATTTGTTGGATTTAGAGAAACGAACTGCTGTCACCGACCAGGAGGGTACTTTGCTGTACATTATTTGTAAGTGCGAGCAAAGCAGAAGGTAAAAGAGCGGGGTCCACGCTTCGAGCGTGTTGTGCCGTACACGCACGCTCGAAGCGTTGAAGGCGTCTATGAAGGCGTCTGTCCATGCGACGCGAAAGCACTCGCAGGTACAACTTTGCTCGCTCACTTACGGCGTGGTGCCCAAAGCGCGTATCTGACAGGCGCGTTTAGCGTCCCACGCTGCCCGTACACCAAAAGTGGTCCAGAAGTGGCAACAAATGATGTCTCAGAAGCCGGAGTGTCATGCTGTTGGACGTCGCGATCCTGGCGAAAAGCACGAGCGAACACGAATGTCACCGTCGTTGCGGCGTCTTGACTCTTGGCCGCCGAAGCTTCTGTGCACTGTCGCATTGGAGAGCGACCTTCAGCAGAACAGGCGTCTGCCACATACACCACAGCTGCCGGGACACCGCCAGGATCGCGGCTGGCGAAGGGACGACTCTTCTATAGGGAGTTTTAGAATAACATACACAATTTTAGCGCACCCTAGCACCAAATATAGAGCTTGTGTTAGCGCGTTTTAGAATGGCATTTCACCGCCGCAATGCAAAGGCCCAAGAATCTCGCGCTTGCAGTACCACCAAGATGCAGTAAAAAAATTTTATTTTCATGTATGGAATAGGTAATGTAACTTTAGAAAAAAAAAACAAGTTTTTTGGTTCAGAGTAACATTTTAGGTTTATTTAAATATGAGAATGCGACGGGACAGGTCGTGTCTGCTTGCGTCACCTCGGCAAGAAAGGTGTTGTGTACTGACCTTCGCAGACCATAGCTTTGCCAAGAAACGTTTGTGCGTCGCAAGCAGCAACTTGCCGGTGATCATTGATCACCTTGCTGGGTCCTTGAAAGCATTTCTGACGAGCAGCTCCCGTAGGAATGGAATGTCGTCCTGCATTGAAAATCGCAATCACGAGGACGCCGTTGACGTCGCGCTCACGCCGCCGCCAAAGTGGCCGCAGCTGCGGTCCTGGGAGCCGCCATTTTTTTAAACTGTGCCCGTCTTGGCTTTAGCCACCTTCTCATCACAAATCCTCCTCGGTGAAGCGCAAAGACTCTTTGCGTACGCGCGCAGTTTCTGAAAAATAGCGCACGCAAACCGCAGTTAGCATTCGGCGCATGCGCAGTGGCGACGATGCTATTCTTTGCCTATGCAAAGCTTTAGTGAGCGCTATTCTAAGACTGCCTTATGACGTCATCGGGCGGAAATGGAGAGACCACCTTTTTAGACGCGGTAAACACACTAGTCAGAGAAGCGTCCCAAGCACCATTCTTATGGTGAGACAGGGCCCCCGGATATAACTGATCACATAGGTGGGAAGTAGATTGTCGAAATTTATTTGTTTGTCTTATAGACAAGGTTCTTTTTGTTGAACCAGATATAAAATGGCACCAAGGGTTGGTATTGCAGTAAGTTTATAGTAAGAAAATGTATCTTTTTTGCCTATCTAATTCCGCACTTCGACTCTTTTAAAGGGTATGCTGCACGACACTGTTGCCGCAAAGAGAACGTGTTTGTGTTTTTTCTCTTTTTTTTTTTTTCGAATGAGTACTAGTACATTTTAGCACTAAAGTTTACCTGTTGAATTAGTGCCCCAAACGAGCACTTTTCACCACACTAGTAGTATTGATGACAGCCGTTAGATTCTAAGAGAAAAACAAATAAAGAAATCTGGCTGTCTCTTGTTCGCACTGTGTTCACTATCTCATTCCACTTCTTTAAAGTGTAGGTTCTAACATGGTGTCGCCGTGTCTCTCCACCGTACCTGCAGGTGTCCTGGAGCCCCAATTGGTGTAGCTCCAACTGGTTGCTCAGCGGCGGGCAAGCGGGCATTGCCAGGGTGTCTTGGATCGGCATGCTGTTGGGCGAGAGCAAGAAACCCCACAACGACGCTTCCTGAGTCACATAGGCTTACGTTCTCTCTCGCACGCCTGCGGCAGAAACCCAGGCATACAAAGCAGACGAGCTCCGACCCGGGCCCGTGCACTCAAAACCGAGACGGACACAGACTTCTACTTTGTTTGCCGGTGGACGTGCATTGTTGCCTCTTCCTTCTTCAACGTGCGTGCAGCTTTCGAGGACACTTCTGCATTACTTTTTCGTACAAAATGTGTTTGCTGATGCGTGGAGACACCAGATAAAGAACCTTTTTGTTTTGCTAGGACACCTCTGAAATTTCATGTGTGTTTTTGTTGTGATGACGAGGGGATGTGCTTGTCTTGCTATAGGACCCAGCACATGTTCCGCCTTGAGCGCAAGCTTTCTGCCTTGACGGAAGGCGACACGAGCGCATATTGGAGGCAGAGCCTCTGCTGAATTCTTAGCCTGTCTCCAACTAAGAGTACCCTCAATCGATGGGTGCTCCCATCTTGTGGGAACTGAAAGAATTTTTTGTAGGCTGTTGTAAGAAAGCTTCCTCCATGTGGGCCTTGCTTGAGCCGTCCTTTATGATTTTGCTGTAGTCTCTAGCAAGCTTGTAGATAACCGCGTTACGTTGCCATAAAGAAAAGCTAGGACGTTGTGCATGCGGCACCCTGGTCGTAAAAAAATGTCGTAAAGTATGGCAAACTGCCGCTCCTGTTGCTACGCCTGGCTTGGCTGCCTGTATACCATTTGCATTCCTTGGTGACATTTTGTATGATGAAGTATCACGGCTGTCATTCTATAACAAAGTTACTAATTTAATTGTGCCCTGGATTGCATGCACAACATCATTCTATAACTAGGTTACTAATTTAATTGTGCCCTGGATTTCATGCACAACATAGTCTAGTAAAATAATTTGCCCCCGGACACATTTTGATGGTGGGCATATGTTATCAATGTTTTTGGTAAAAAATACCAAAAATTTAGTTATTTTTTTATGATCGGTTATTATGCTGGGCCTATTTTCCTCTGTCACTGTTATTTCGTTGAATTTGAATGAAACACTATAACTAGTCACTTAAGCAGCCGTGCTTTCATGATAAATACCATATGGTTCAAAGGGACCGATGGCTGTTTGAATGGGCTGCATCTATGATCTACTACAAAGGTGCCTGAAGGAGGTGGGAGCTTTCTGTAAAATTGTGGAAAGATTGGCTCACCTAAGTAAATCACGAAGAATCAAAAACTGTTATCCTATACTTTGCATGCACACTTTTTGTGTTACTGTGACGGTTATTTGGGCAAAATGAAGTGGAGAATAGGTAATGATTATAATGCAATTAAATGCAATGGCTTAGTGAGAATTTTTTCCATAGACAAAACTAGTTTTTATTTTTATTTTGACTCTGGAGGTGTCGTGTATTCATATATTCAATGAATGCACCAGCTTCGAGCAGCTCTGTAGTAAATCCCATTGCGATAAGTTAAGAAACCGATTTATGCGGTCCCTTCAAAGCACCATCGATCTCTTCGACCCACACGGTAGCATTGCTACGAGAGAGATGATTTATGTGGTGTGCATACTTGCATATGTTGCACATGTCACGCAACATATTCCATCGTGGCTGACAGTTTCGTTTTAGGTCTTTGGTTTCGGTATCACAACACTCCGAATTTAATTACACTCAAGTTACTCTTGAACGCAAAATGTAACATAAATATTTACGTATTTTATAACTTAAAAGCTGCGTTTTGTTGGCGAGATGTCTGCAGTCACTAGATTTCGAAACCAAATGAACGCAGGTGCGAAAGTGACGGTCGGTCGTTTGCCGTGATCTGCCGGTAGGGGCGGTTTATCCGTTTATCTCGCTTTGATTGCAATGTTGGTAATGTAGGCGATGTAGGCGTGTGTCTAATCCGCGCAGGCGGTATGAGTTCAAGCGAGGGTCATCTTAGTTCGGATGCTCTTCGATAAACACAGGCGTGGCGAAATCGAACTCGTGAGCAGCGCTCTTACTCAAGAGGATAAAGAGAGAAGCGAGAAGGAGCTTGCACAACATCCGCCTTGACCGCTAATGAAACCTGCGCGAAACAGACCACTTGATCGCTTCACGCTGCGCTTCACATTGAGCATTTGAGGACACCCCCGCCGACGGAACGAATTTGGAAATCGTCGCTGTCGCGGCGACGAAAAAACTTTTCGCGACCCCGAAGAGAACGAGAGAAGAAAAAAGAAAAAGCCCTGAAAAACGAGATGAAGGAAAGGAAATGCCGCTGCTGAATTTTGAGAAGACGACGGCGGCATGCGAGTGGTGTGGTGTGCAAAGCGGACTTTGGTGATGTGTGCAAAGGGTGAGCTAGCGTCTCTTTAAATTCGGCCTTAGGAGAAAAAAAAAAAAGTTTGTGAGTCGTCCTTGTTCCCTTGGAAGCCTCGGAAGGGTCCGGGCATGCCCTTTTACGCTTACTCCTCGCTCGTGTCAAGCTCTCCGGCGATACCCCGTGCCAACAGATAACGGTCTTCGATAGCGATCTCGGAGGGAAAGTGAGCGAACTGCACGGAGCGGCTGGCTCCCCGCTACCCCCTCCCTACGAAAAAGAGATCGTCGGGATCCACACATTGCTCAGCCGACCCCCACTAACTGTAAGTACAGCAGTGGTCAAAAATGCTCCTTTTTTTTTTTTTTTCTTCCCCTCCCTGTGATGAGTCAGTTGGCGCTTGTGTGACTTGCGCTCGCTGCTGCATCGCAGGTAGGACACAACGTGCAGTTGGTGCTATGCTCGATTAAGTGGTGGGGTCCCGTGCTGCCGATCCCCCACAGAGACCCCCGATTTCTTCTACAGGCTGGTTTCCAGGGGAGAATTGGTGCGTGCTCTGATGTGACTCGGTTCTCCAGGGGACCCACACGTTGTGCAGAACAGCTGATTTTCGTGCACGCGATTGACGTACTGCATGATCGATTCACTGACCGCATATATGTAGGAATCGCACGCACAATACACCCAGACAAAGTGAAATACGAAGCACTGCTCTGTGGAAGCTTGTTAAAATCAGGCTGACTCATTTCGGGGGGTTGGGAAGAAACGTGAGCTTGCAGTGCAGTGACAGCTCGTGGCTGTGTTGCCCACTAAACGTCTCGAGTGAAGTGCCCCCTTAGTATCTTATCATCCCACACCACAGATATAGAGAGCCGGCTCTTTGCAGCTGCCACTGCGGCTGTCGCATTGGGCGTGCACAGTGTCGGCGAGTCATTGATACTTCCTTTCCGTCACTTGTATGTCGAAGTATGCTGCATGCAGGGTAGTTGGTAGCATGAACCTATACCACAGTCTTGTGTAATACCGACTCCACACCTATCACACAAAGCGATTCGCAGAGGCACCATCCCCGATGCCAAGTGGCCGGATGATAAACGTCTTTGCCTATCATTGTTTGTGTAGGTGTCGGCGATTAGAATATTCGGGGCAGTACAGGTAAATGAAGCTGCCCCGAATGGCAAAAATGGTGCTTATTCTTGCAAACTATGTTTCGTTACATGTTTAGAGTAGCTGTAGTGAGATTAACGTGTTTGTCTTGTCATCGATCCTGCGGCGTTCTGTGTCCTAGCAGTTATTTGTGCACTTTTCTGTTTTGTTTCTGCGTGATATTGTATTTAAGGGACAAAAGCTGAACATACAAAAGTAAGCCAGATCATCACCTGTCATTACGTAAGGAATTGGAAGTGGCTAACGGAGGCTGTTTCGATTTCACTTTTTGTTCCTACAACCTACAGCTCTTAAGGTGAAACAAATAATTGATTCTTTATCACCCTTGGACTCTTGATATAGGCCCATTTAGAGTAGCCGTGGAGCAGGCAGAGACAGTAATGAGAATCTAGGAAAATGATTGTTGACAAAGTCAAAACCTTTACTTTTTGTTCCTGTGCCTTTAGCTTTTAATGGGAGCTGTAAGCTAAAGACCTTATTAGCATGAGTTTAACAATTTTTATTTGTAACGTAAGGAGTGTGGGCAGAAAATAGAAATCGCTTTTATTGAACGATAGAAATCATCCGCACATTCTTCTATTTTTGTGCCTGCAATTCTTCAGTACTATACTGAAATGGCGAACTTAGATTATTTACCTTTACCTATGTCATGTGCTTAGAGATTTTCCCTTATAGGACTCTCCTCTGGCAGGTAACTTGACAGTACAGATGTGCATTAATGTCAGCAGCTGTTATAGTTGGCAAACATTCATGCAAGATTCTAACCTTGGTGCGCAAGCCCTTGTGTTCCAAACTGCTGTCACAGGGCTTTTATGTTAAAGACACAGCATCGAGGAAACGCAAAATATCTAGAGGAACCGCTGTTGATGAGCCCCATTTTATGGCAAAAAGCAACAGTATAAAAGTATACTCTTTTCTTTTTTTCTGTGTGCGTGTGTAAGTATATTCGAAGTATATCTCTAGTATATACTGTAATATAGTTCCAGTATCTTATGTATACTTTTAATATTCATTTAGCATACTTTTTCAGCACGATTTAAACATAATATGAACTTTTGCTGTGGCCGCTTACCCAGTCTGGCCTCTGCGGTGTATGCACTAAAAGTAGAGAGAGAGTGAGAAAAAATAAATGGTGGTTTTGGACAGATTGGTGCACTAAAGTTTATTTTGATACTCTATTAGTAAATTTGGTATATTATGAGGTATATTTACTGGAGTATTTGTTTTTGTTTCGTAGAGCTGTGAAATAAATATAGGGTGGTAGAAATAGTGAGGCTGCCTGCAAAATGATTCGCGGAAAATCGGCGCCTTGTCATAGCGGGCCCAAATTTTTATAAAACTGTACTGTATTAGTGCATGTTACCTTGTGAAATTTGAATGCGTAGCTTTATTTCTGTGAAAAATAAGAGCATATCTTTAGAAATTTCGATGACACCCAACACAAACGATTGAGTTGCACTGAAACTCGTGTTTGGTGCTTCTTTCGACAGGTGCTGCAACATGTCAAAATGGGAAAGAGCCATGACAGATGTTGGCCGAGTTCGTGGTTAGGCAATCAGATTAGGGAGTCGAACCATTGGTCGTTATTCCAGTTCAATTCAGGTTCCATAGCTTCGCCTTTTGTTTCCGTTTAGTGATGAATTCGAAATAATGGTTCAATTACTGGTTCCACCAAGTGCGAACTGGTTGAAACCGGTTTTTAGAAAGAAAAGTGCACAGCTCCAAGTTGAGTATGTTCAACATGGTGTCATCTCAATTAAAAGAAAATGGAACTGGGAGCCGTGCTGCGGCAACAAGGACAGCAAAACAAATATTGACCTTTTATCGCAAACATCGTTCTACGCATATCAAAAGGTCATACAGGCGCTTAGATATAGTATCAAAGTCTGGTACTCACGTCTGAGGTCAATCAGCCAGCACACACAGTGACACCGTGGCAATAGCACACATCGTGCTTGCATCCACCCCCCACAACCAAATGCCTTGCTCGAATGACTGAGTACAAAAGGAAAAGGACAGTTAAGGGGGGTCTAGAGACAAAAGAAAGGGGGCAACATGGTGCTCTTGAAGAACAGAAACAAAAAAATATTAAAATCGGTCAGCTTTCAGGGCTTTGGGCGATTGGCATTCCAGCTACCGGTGCCACAGTGTCGGTCTCACTCGCCACCGCTTTGCCTCTTGACACCTCCAGATTTTGCCGCCGCGGAACGAACACGCCGACAGCTGCTGACTTTTTGTTTTTATGTTTATGTCTTATTTCTTTTTTCTTGAAAAATATTGCTGAGCAGCAAGAAAATAAAAATATGCTCACACCCACACAATATATTTCTTTAGTCTCTTGACATAGTCAGATATACTCTTTTACCTTATCATGTACCACGGGGGAAGCTATGAGCTATTCATGCTAATCCATAGTTTGTAGCTTGTCACGTGACTTTCCTCTCCCTGTGTCGCACTGCCCAACTGGAAGGACACGTGACACCTTCCGAGCTATGAATTGACTCGGGTGGCTTGTAGCATCCTTTGCCGTCCATGCTAAGGTGAAACAAAGTATAGAAGTGTACGCCACTGCCGACTCCAAGTCGTGCTGAACATAGACGTAAAACATTTACAGCGGAGCTGTTAAGGGCTAGGTTCCCCGGATCGTGTCCGTGTATGTCGACACAAACCTACCTGGACAGCTACCGCCATCTATAAGCGACGGCGGCAAGCACACAACCAGTATAGTTTCCGCCATCGCTCGTAGATGGCGCCAACCTTTCCAGCTATAATAGAAGAATGGATAGTTGGGTGCTTTGGTGGGAATTCATCGTAGGAAACAGCACAAAAAACAGACGACGACGAAGAAGCACACAGTGTATTGAGTACAGCTCCGCTGGTCTTCCTTCTTCACAAGAGTGGAAAGGCTGAACATTTTTTTGTTTGTTTCATTATTGTTTAGCTTCCTCCACGTTACTGCCGTTTGTTTAGTCACTGTGCCTCTGATGGCACCGTTGCAAATATTTAATGGACTTTGTGCCACAACCTGCAAGAATTAGTGCGCTGCTCATTTTATTACACCAAACCGTTTTCCAATGAACCAGTAAGTGCCACATGAGATTACGGTTCTGCTCCAGTTAAGGTTCAGTATTATTGAATGCTTGATTTTGGTTACGGTTTTGTTTCGGTTCGGTCAAAAATAACGGTGTTGCTCCGTTTCTCGGCTCGGGTTAGGTTTGACACCCTGAATGAGATAGAAAATAATCTTCATGTAATCTGAGCTTAACACCGGAAGAAATAAAAACATTCCACAGATAAATCCTTCACTCGCGTCGTCTGCTTGCAATGACACGTTGCGCCACCTCTCGACAGAAGCACCAAACGCGACTCTCAGCCCTACCCAATCGTCTGCGTCGGCATCCATCACTGAAATTACAAGTATGTATGCTTATATTTTCTGCAGGAACAGAGCTGTGCTTAGAAGTTTTGCAAAATAACATGCATCACTAAAACACACCTTTGATGGAAATTGGAGATTGCAACATGGAGGAGCCGACTTTTTGAGTTTGATGCTGGCTTAATCTTGGCTCGAAGACAGCTTGATGTTGCCTTATCATTGACTCGATATAGGCTCGACATTGGCTGAATGTCGGCTAGAGATTGGTTACATGTTGGGTTGACCTTGGCTTTATATTGACCTGACATTGGCTTAATGCCAGCGGGACGCACTAGTCATTGTCAAGGAGCCGACTTTTCCTACCTGATGTTGTCTTGACGTTGATTCAGTGTTGGCTTAATACCAGCTGGGCATTGTCTTGGTGTTGGTTAGAGAAACGAACGACTGTCTCTTGGTGGTGCACCACCTGCAGGCGGCCACGTGCTCGGAGGGGGATGTGGACGGAGCCCGCAGGTCGGGCGCGGCAGTCGAGGCCCCGCTAGGGCGGCCGGCGCGGCGGGGCAAGATGGGGTGCTGCCATGCGGGGCGCAAGAGCCGCCTCCTGCTCATGTTTGGCATGACCACGGCCTTCTTCCTGGTGGAGATCATCGTAGGCTATGTCACCAACTCCATGGCCCTGGTGGCCGACTCCTTCCACATGCTCTCCGACGTCATCTCCCTGGTCATAGCCTTCCTCTCCATCAAGGTGAGCAACCCCAGGACCGGAGCTGGCGCTCTGCACGGGAACTGGATCTAGCTGGATTGGATTCCATTGGCTTCTCCTAGAGCCTCTAAATAAGCTACGCTCTGAATTTCGGTCCTTAGTTCCCTAACCTTCTTGTGGGTGCAGCCATTTTGGTGCTAGAGCGGACACAATTGGCTGTAGTTACGATTTCATATGGTTCATTCCGTGCCAGAGGCAGACGCGGCAATTTTGTCATGTCTGGGATATGTACGAAAAAATTCATTTGGATCAAGAAGCCTCCGAACTCCAAAGAAATTATATTTTGTGAAAAAAATTAATTTTATGTTTGCTGATATTATGCTATAAATTTGTGGAATTTGCATAAAACCTATGTAGTTAAGAAAAATATTGTAAAAAGACGGTTGCATACCACACAAATTTAGGTGGGTGCCTAATTACTTTGTAAGATGCCAGTCTTGCATTAAAATACAAATATTGAAAGACACCATTTTGAGTCCAAATTGGATCTCCAATAACAAGAGACTTTATGAGAGTTCTTTATTTTTTTTAGTGAACTTTGATTTGGGTGTTAGCTGCAATACTTCTTTCCTTTGTTCTCTTAAGACTAATCACTGAAGTGCTTGTATTACATTTTTTTAAGCATCGTTTCGTTGTGTATTAATTAAATGTCAAAATCTCTATTTTATGCAGAAACGGCCATATTAAGAGCTATAAAAAGCAATGTGGGCAGTGGTGTCCCGAACTTTCAAAATACCCAAGAGCTAAATTAACCTCATCTGCCCAGCATATCAAAAAATTAAAAAAAAAAGTATTTTTTGTTGTTGCAGAGAAATTATTTTTTAAAGATGAGCCTCTCCGACGTGCATTCAGGCGCCCGCCTCATAGGCAACGCACGCCGGCATTCGCCAGTGAGCCATCAACTGTGTGAGATGCCACCGCAATGTCTTTAACGCTCTCCTGAAAACGTGTTTTAATCATTTGAAATTGGCGTTATCCTGACTTTCATGCATCCATATCCTCTTTACGTTACGTAATGATACTGCCGTCTTTATTTTACTCTACTTCTGCCCAGGTAACTGCCGACGAACGCAGGCCTGCATTGTCTGCTTCCCGAGTTTGGGAATGCATACTACGCATCGGCCTGGTCTGTCGTATGTCCAGATAGAAAAATAATTCAGACCGTATAACTCTTCACGTATGCAAAATGATGACGGTGATGTCGCTTCCCCATTGAACTAAAATATATTTTGATAGAATTGAGATGTATAGAATTCATAGGTGCATCACCCAAGGATGCGCTGCCGAGATAGCGACGACGTCATGGAAATGACTACGTTACCCTTCTAAGCTTCATTGTGGGCAGGACTTGTGGCAATCTTTTTGCGCGCAATATTGAAATCGAGCAAAAATGCTCGCAAATTCTGTTAATTGGTCAAGCCTCTGATAATAGTTGACGTCAATACTGCAATTGCCACATGAGCCATGTGTTGCGCCTCGAGGGCGCTCGTCGGGGAAAGGAACAGGACGACCCACCTCTGGTGAACGATTTACTTCAACTTCCTTCTTTTCTCCTTCAGCGCTCCCATGCCCGCGCGCTAGGAAGGATCGTTTAAACCTTAATTTTCAACACCCTCCCCCCCAAATGAGCAAGCCGCTCATTTGATCACCAGGTCTCCAGTGGGTAGAGCAGCTGCATGGGCCTTCGTGTGCATGTACCCGAGGGCAACCTGATCGCGCAGGCTCGCACGTGGCCGTCTCTACCGTGAAAGACCTCGGTGACGCGGACGGTTCTCCACAGGTGACGTGGGGTGTTGTCATCGTGCAGCAAAACCACGTCCCCAACTTTCGGTGTGCAGCTGCCAGCGGGTCGGGCGAGATGTGCTGAGCGAAGCTCTTGGAGATATTCTTGCTTCCAACGTTTCCAGAATTGGTCCATGAGGCGCTGCCGATACTTCCAGCGGCGGGAAAGGGTTTCCTTAGACGACGCCTGGGGCGGTTCGACCTCGGGCAGTGTGGTCAGTCTTCTCCCGATGAGCAAGTGTGCTGGCGTCAAGGCTCCTGGCTCGCCAGGATCTGCGTGGAGGTATGTCAAGGGCCGCGAGTTTACTGTAGCCTCAACGTCAACCAAGATAGTCGTCAGCTCCTCGAACGATAGGCTCTGTCGTCCAAGTATCTTTCGGAGGCAGACCTTTACCGAACGTACCAGTCGTTCCCACCAACCGCCCCACCATGCCGCTCTCTCCACGATGAACTTCCACGTGATTAGCTGAGAGCTACAGTAATCCTGCAACACTGGGTTGCGCATTATTTTCCACAGAGCACTCAGGTCTTTCGCAGCCCTCTTGAACGTAAGGGCATTATCACTGTAAATCGTGCTCGGTATTCCTCTACGAGCCACAAAGCGTCGAAGGGCCAGAAGAAAGGGTGTCGTGGCTACGGAAGAGACGAGCTCTAGGTGTACAGCTCTAGTGGTTGCGCAACTGAAAAGGGCAATGTACGCCTTTACGTCGTCACCGTCGGTCTTGACGAACAAAGGTCCTGCAAAATCGACTCCTACGACTTGGAAGGGGTGACCCTCGTGGACTCTGTCCCGCGGTAGCGGTGCGACTGGTGCACTGGCTGGCTGTGCAGAAAAGCGACGGCATACTCTACACTGGCTGATCACCGCCTTTACCGTTCTCCAGGCGCTGAGCAGCCAAAACCTCTCACGTAACTCCGTCATCGTCGCCTGAACGCCTCCATGCAAGGTGCGCTGATGGGCTGAGGCGGCTATTAGCTTACTCAGGTGATGATCTTTCGGTAGAATAATGGGGTGCCTAGCACCCTCCGGAAGTAAGGCGTGCTGTAGTCGGCCACGGATCCGCATAACGCCAGCCTCGTCAATGAAAGGTTGTAGATCATTTATCTTTGATCTCGCCGAGATTTCTTCACTTCGGGAGAGGGCACGAATCTCAGCGTCAAAGCATTCATGCTGCGCATGTCTGATCCACCAGTGCTCTGCGTCTCGAATTTCCGCTGCCGACAAGGAGAGTTCCGTTGACCCTCTCGGTAGTCGACAATTTTGGACGAAACGCAGGACCCAAGCCGTGACCCGCAGCATCCTCGTGTAGCTTCCGAAGTTCTCCAAAGTCAGAAGCGGGGAAGGCACGCTTACCTCGTTGAGCAAGACATTCACTTTGTGTCGTTTTTCCGCTTCGATATCGCTAGGCAGACCACTGGCTGGAGACGCCGCAAGAGGCCAGTCTACCAGGTTACGCCTAAGCCAATCTGGTCCGAACCACCATTCATCATGAACACTGAGCTGCCTCACGGTCTTTCCTCTAGTCATCAAGTCAGCTGGATTCATGCTACCAGGACAGTGGTGCCAGCTGGAGGGATCACTCTTGGCTTGGATTTCCGTTACCCGGTTGCATACGAATGGTTTCCAATCTGTCGAAGATCCCCTGATCCAACCCAGCGTTATCATGGAGTCCGTCCAGTGCCATACTTCGATGCCAGTGTCAAGTACGTTTGTTCGCAAGAATACATCCAGTCGTGCTCCCAATAGTGCTCCCATCAATTCGAGACGCGGCAGGGACAGCGTCTTGAGAGGAGCCACTCTGGCTTTAGCGATAATTAAAGTCGCGATAATATCTCCTGTGTTGTTCACGGCGCGCAAGTATGCACAAGCCCCGTATGCGCTAGGACTGGCGTCGGTGAATACATGTAGTTGCAAGGAATTCAGTTCCCCATCCATCCGCAGGAGACATCTCGGTGTTGTGACTAAACCTAGATCTCTCAATTCGGTGCTCCACGCCGTCCATTCGTCACGTAGGTCATCTGGCAGCTCATCGTCCCATCCTACTCCTCGCTGCCACATTCGCTGGAACAGCATCTTCACCCGAATGACATAGGGAGCAAGGAATCCAAGGGGATCGAAAATTCGAGCAGAGGCTTGCAGCACGGAGCGCTTTGTATTTCGGTTCGAGTTGAGTATACTGAGCAAGTGCTCACCCAAGAAAGTAAAAGAATCAGCCGTTCTGTCCCAAACCAGACCTAGAACCTTAGTTATTTCGTGTGAGTGAATAGGCGTGTTCTTGCACGCTCTCTCATTACCACCCTCTTGCTGATCAAAGGCTTGCTGGAGGTAAGGACTGTTTGTGCTCCATTTGCGAAGCTCCATTCCAGCCTCTTGGAGGAGCCGTTTCGCACCGCTTGCGAGATTCGCGGCTTCTTCCACGCTTGCCGCCCCTGTCAGCATGTCATCAACGTAGAACGAGCGAAGTAGAGTATCTGCGATGGGTTTCCACTGGTCTCTCGCAGATTCCAGGTGATGGCGTAGGGTCGCTGCAAGTAGAAATGGGCTCGCAGTAGTCCCAAAGGGTACTCTTGTCATTCGCCATTCCTCTATGACAGGCAGTGGCTCGTGCGGTCGAGGTGCGCTGGAAAACCATAGGAAGCGAAGGGCATCCCTGTCTGCTTTAGCGATGGCTATCTGCAGAAAGGCCTTCTGTATGTCGGCAGTGACCGCCACTTTTTGCATTCGGAACCGGAGCAGCACTGGCAGGAGTTCCGTGTTCATCTTCGGGCCCGTCTCAAGGTGGTCGTTCAGGGATCCAGTGTTTGGTCCGTGAGCTGAGGCGTCCAAGACGACTCGAAGCTTCGTTGTCGCTGAGTCCGCTCGAACCACTGCTCGATGGGGCATGTAGTAGACGGAACCACTGTTCTGGGTGTCCTCTTCGACTCTTTCTGCATGCCCATCATCCATATAGCGTCTAATTGCTTCGTCGTACTCTGTAACGGTGCCATCCCGCTTCAGTCGTCTGATCAGGCTGTGTAGTCTTTTGTTGGCTACATCATAGTTGTTTTCCAGGACCGATGAGGTGTCCTTCCACGGAAGAGCGACTTCATAGCGCCCTCCTTTCATCGTGATGTTTTCGTTGAAGTGCTCGATTGCGTTCTTATGGTCCTGCAGTGTAGTCGTTGGCTCGTCCACGATGCCAAGGCTGTCTAACTCCCAAAACTTCTGCAAAGCGATGGAATCATCTTCGTTACTAGTCCTAACGCTGAGAGCACACACAACCGCATTCATAGAACATGATAGCACCTGCGCCGCGCTAGTCGGCCCTTGGAAGGTCCATTCTAGCACAGTTGAAATGGCGACTAGCTCGGTGGCAATTTCACCGCGTCGGATATCTCCCGTGAGAAGTCGCCACATCTGGTCAGCACCTATCAGAAGGCTTATACCAGCTTCTGATTTCACTGAGGGGAACATCAACTCGTCCGCGAGCTCGCCTGAGATGGTTCGTATGAACGAGTGGTCGTCCGGTGTTTCTGCGAGCTCCTTACATATGAACGGAACAACCACGGCCTCCAATATATGGCTCGCCGTAGCGTACTGGCTTCGCAAATGGAGACGCACGACCTTTAATCGTTGGCTGGGAATGTTTGCTTCTGTGCTTGCGAAGGTGTTAAATTTCAGGTCGAGGTACCCGATAGTGTCCAGTTGAAACTTTGTGGCCACATCCTCTCGGATGAACGTTTTCTGGCTTCCACCATCTACGATGCCGCGGATGTATGCAGATTTCTTGTCAGTCACAATCCAGCCCCTGAAAGTCTGCAGGAGAACGCCGTTGCCGACAGGTGAAGATGTGGAACCTGCCGTTAAGACGTCGGTGGCCTCTCCGCTCTCGGCCGGAGCTCCACGATGACGTGAGTTTGGCCGCCATTCTGGGTTGCACATGGAGACGGCATGTCTCCCGCTGCACGTAGTACATCGAGCCTTGCTGCGACAATCCTTAGAGCGATGGCCTCTTTTCGTGCATCGGAAACATCGGCTATCCTGTGCAAGCCGCCTTTTCTTCTCATCTAAGGAGCTCCCGGAAGAACATGTGCTGGCACCATGATCCTCCTTTCCACAGAAGAAACAAGCGTCGTCTAGATGACTTGAGTTTTGCAGCACCATTGCTGAAGGAATCGAGATAGTCTGTCGAGGTCTGGAAGCCCATGGTGAAAGATTCGCCGATGGATGCTCGTCACGTGAGGATCGCTCGCGGCTCTCGATTTCCACCTGTAGAAATTGTAGCAGCTTAGCCAGCTCTTCTCCCATATTCCTCGATGTATCAACCATAGCCTCACAACGTGTCGCACCACTGGAAGTGGGTGCAGTCTGTTCGGGGATAGTAGGAGGAGCCAGTTGTGGCATATAGCTCTTGATGCGGTAGTACTCCACTACGATGTGTGATGGCAAGCTGGTCAGAAGTATATCAACCAGCATAATTGAGTATGTATCACTCGAAATACCCAGGGAACGCAAGCCACGGATGTTTGTTTGCACATGATCGTAGACGTTTCGTAGTCCCTGTACGTCGCGCTCAGATTTCACAGCTGGTAGCTTACGCAGTCTTCCCAGATATTCGCGTTCGATTCGTTGTTTATCACCGAAACACTCGGTCAGCATCTCTACCGCATCTTGGTAACATGCCGCAGTGGCTTGTAGTCCAGAGATCATACTGGCTGCTGGTCCAACGAGAAGCGAGCGCAAGTATTGGAACTTCTCCGGCTCAGAAAGACTTGTGTTGCGGTGTACCGCGACGTCTAATTGCTCCCGAAATGGTTGCCATTTATTAAGCTCACCTTGGAACTGCAGCAGTTGTAGTTTCGGGAGCTTTACTCCAGTCAAGTGGGAGCTGCTGCCTTTGTCGCCTCCGGAGCGTGGTGGTTGCGGTGTCGTCTGGGCTCGCACCTCACTGACGATCTTTGCGACCTCGTCCTCGAAGTCAGCCACGGTGTTGTAGTCCTCCTCCAAGTCGTTGTCGTCGATGAGGGGCTCTATCTCCTCATTGACTTTCCGAAGCTCGTCGTTGCTAGCAAGCAGTCTGTCATGCAAACTTTCAAGTCTCTTGGAGTCCATGGGGTCCGACTCTAGCGCAGCTCGTATCTCATTTATGAGCTTGGTGTTCCGGCTGCGTCGGACCGCTCGTTTCTTCTTTAGTCGATCCATATTCACCAATGCGGCGTCCAACTTTGTTCAACTCCCGGGTTTCGGCACCAAATGTTGCGCCTCGAGGGCGCTCGTCAAGGAAAGGAACAGGACGACCCAGCTCTGGTGAACGATTTACTTCAACTTCCTTCTTTTCTCCTTCAGCGCTCCCATGCCCGCGCGCTAGGAAGGATCGTTTAAACCTTAATTTTCAACACCATGAAACCATTAATTAAAAATGTAATCAAAAATTTGTTTAATAAATTGACTTACCATGATGGTTGTTACCTCATTTATCTAATGTCCTCTGAGCCTGACACTCGGATGGCAAAGACGGCACCCGTCTTGCCATCTGAGTTACAAGTATGTGCCTAACTCTTATCAAGCACACTTCCTCTAAAAATACCAATGAGTTGAGAATTTGAGACATGTTCTACTGGCCTCCAGTTCATTCCGGAATCTAAAATACTGCTCATGAATGAAACCTCAGGGGTGCGAGGCGTCCGCCGCAAAGAGTGAAATGCTTTTTTCATCATTACGCCGCTTTTGGTAGTGCTACATAATCTATCAAAATACATTTGAGTGCATTAGAGAAGCGACATCGCTGTTATCATTTTGCATCGGTGAAGAGCTAACCGGTCTGAATTGTTTTTATATCTGGACATACGACAGAAGAGGCCGACGCGCAGTACGCATTCCCAAACTCGGGAAGCAGACAATGCAGGCCTGCGTTTGTGGGCAGTTGCCTGGGCAGAAGTAGGGTAAAATGGAGACACTAGTGTCATTATGCAACACAAAGATGATAAAGAAGCATGTAAATGAGAATATCGTCCACTTCAACTGAAAAAAACGTGTTTTCAGGAGATTGTGAAGACGATGGCGAATGCCAGTGTATGTTGCCTACGAGGCGGGCGCGTGTAGGCATGGTTGGAGAGGCTCATCTTTAAAAAATAATTTTCAGAAACAACAAAAAGTACTTTTCTAATTTTTTGATATGTTGAACAGATATGGTGGATTGAGGCTTTGGTTATCTCGGAAGTCCCAGGCACCGCTGCCCACATTGCTTTTTATGGCTCTCAATATAGCCGTTTCTGTATAAACTGGAGATTTTTACATTTAATTAAAATGCATCATAACGAGGCCTTGAAAATTTAATACAAGCAATTCAATTATTTGTCTCAAGAAAAGAAAGAAAAAAAGTACTGTAGCTAACACCCAAATCCAAGTTCACTAAAAAAAAAATATTTTTTCATAAAGTCTTTTTTTTGGGGGGGCTCCTATTTGCACTCAAAATGGTGTCTTTCAATGTTTTTATTTTAATATCAGATAGGGAATCTTATTAATTAATTAGGTGCCCACCTAAATTTGTGTGGTATGCGACAGTTGTTTTCTTTATAATGTCTTTCGTAATTACATTGGTTTTATGCAAATTCTAGAAATTTAGAGCATGATATCACAGGGGTGGAACTCATGAAATGTATTTGGGAGCAGCCACGGGAGCAGCTGAAACAGCTGTTTTGGAGCAGGTTGGGAGCAGCTAAAACTACATTCTGGAGCAGGCTAGGAGCAGCCCAGATCAGATTTCATTGCACTTCAGCTTGTGTCGTAGACAAAGCACGGGAGCAATTTCAATTGTGCTTAGCAGCACAGATGAACATGAGTGGTTCGGAACCTAGGTATAGATGGGATAACAGTGTAAAAGACGCGAAAACTTGGCCTTAGTGAGAACCAAAAAACAAGTACCATATGTTTCTGAAGATAGTGTCCTTGATATTTTCTAGTGGCTTTCAGCTGCTCAAAATGCAAACCAGCACTGCTTATAGCACAACCCCAACGTGCTCGACATAGTAATTATATGTGCGAACCACATGACGTGCGTAAGCAACGTATGTGCAGTTGCGCGGAGGAACAGGGCAACAAATTTTGAGTTTATCCTATTGTACAACTCAATATCGAAGCAGCAGACTATGATTAACAGAGTTGTCGTATTCGAAGCGATGAGCCGCAGTACGCCGAGCAGATCTACCGCTCGGGTGAGAGCTGCTGGCCGGCAATGTTTCGGATCGGACGGCGTTTCAGTTCAATCAAATCACGATTTATCTTGCAGGAATGCGGTTCCAGCTTGTAACGATGAAGCACTAAAAGGAATCTTTTGCTAATGTGTTTTTAACTGGTTGACGTTCGGAACCCGGGCAGCAGAGCCTCAGGCAATCTGACGCTTAACGACTCGACCTCGCGTCGGCCGACTTGCTGAACCGCTTATGGTTGAAGAATAAGAATCCAGTCGCAGGTGATGCAGCGCTTGGAATCTGACTCCTGAGTTTTTCGCGCGCTTCCAACTCGGGATACACAGAGAAAACATACGGAACAAAAAATTGCAAGGCCGTTCAAGCTAAACGCGCTCATTGTTGCCAATCGAGTCAATAAAAAACGAAACCAAGACAAAATATAACTTTTTTGGCGCACGTTGTGCGATTTGGAGCACAGTGGCGCGAAGTATTAGCTGTGGCGCAGTTTCCGCAAAATGGCGCAGGATGGCGCAGACAAATGCATCTGACGCAAAATGGCGCAAATGGCGCAGCCGTTCCACCCCTGTATCAGCAAAAACAAAATATATTTATTTCACAAGAAAATCGTTTTCTTGGAGTTCGGAGGCTTCTTTATGCAAATTAATTTTTTCGTAGGTATATTCCAGACATGAAAATATTGCCGTGTCTCCTTTGGCATGGAATGACCTAGATGCGGCTTCGTATAACTGGCGACCGAGATTTGAAGCACCTGTAAAAGTGTCTCTACTCTGAGGCACAGCTGTGGCTCTAGCCCTCCCCCTTTGCATCGGGCGATCACGGAACCTTGGACTCTGGATCCAGCCCAGTTGTTGGACTCCTACATGCATGCATGCGTAGAGATGGTAGACACAGCCGGGCACCATGTTTGGTGGTGCTTACGTGGCTTCATCCGCAGTCAATAAGACTTTGGACTGGTGGGGTTAAATTCGAGGAAGTGGCCAGATTGTGTGCTCAGTGCCAAAGTAAGAGTGAAAAAGTGGAACACGTGGTTTCAAAAATGCATAGGGCTTGGTCCGGCGCAAAAAATAGAAGCACGTTTTCTAATCACTCTTGGCTCAAAATAAGTCACATGATGTAAATATTGCTCTGAAATATTTGTTTTTCGAAATCATACATTTTGTGATGTGCTTATTCAATCCAGACGCTCTAGAAAAAAGTAGTTTTGGGGGAGTTAAGTGTTCTTTTAAGTACATATCTCCCTCAGCTTTGAGGGTATCCCATTGTGTGCAAGTGTGCAGTGTTTTCTCTGAAGCACGGGTTCCCAAACTAGGTTCCTAGAAACTCAGGGTTCTACCCAAGAACCCTTGGGGCTTTCCCGAGCTCCCACATTTCTTTGGGCGTTTCTGTGCCTAAATAAAGCGTTTTCCAAGTTTAAGCACTATTTTAGAAGATCTTGGCCGTCCATTGACGCATAACTATGTGACAAACGTTCCCTAGTATGTGCACCATTGTTTACGAGGTGTGTAGGCTTCCGGAGTGCTTCATTTCATCAGTGCCGAAACCGTGAGTTTCTCGGCTTCCTTTTGAGATAGATTCCTAGAGACTTGAGAAACCCTGCTCCGGAGCTTAATCCTCAGTGCATCACACGGCCCGCAGATGTCGCCCAAGAAGTGGTCCAAGAACACTTTTGGGTGGGCACGTGCGGAGGTGCTGGGCGCCCTGGTGAATGCGGTGTTCCTGGTGGCCCTGTGCTTCTCCATCCTGGTGGAGTCGCTCAAGCGCTTCTACAAGCCCGAGGTGATTGACGAGCCCAAACTCATCCTGTACGTCGGCGTGGCCGGTCTGCTGGTCAACCTTATCGGCCTCTTCCTGTTCCGAGGTGGGTGGCCGATTCGTCCGTTTTGTCACTGTCCGTCGAGTAGGGAGACGAACCGAACGCTGGGGCACGGAGAACAAACTTTATTGTTTGCTTGTAATAGACCCTTTTCGGAACCTCATCGAGCAACGTTGGCGGTCGCCATTTCTTTGGCACGAAGCTCGCGATTACATCCGAGTCCTCGCCAAACGCCGATGCAGCCTTCGTGTCCGATACAGGCTTGGAATGGGCGCTCAAACTATGGCGGGCTCGGATAATTTGCGCAGCAGCCACTAGACGGCACACATTTTTGGAAAGCTTCTGTCTGTCGCCTGTAAATTGTGAAGGTGACACCTCTTCAAAAGCAAAGAATGCAATCAAAAGCAAAAAAAATTGGAATTGGCTTTGGTTTTCCTTTGGCTGCTTTAAAATGTTAAAAAGAACACTGAAGTCAGTTTTCTCTGGGAAAACCTTTACAATGTCGATATCTCAAATGTATGTGCCATTATTAGAAACATACCTCAACTTTGCTTCGCTACCATATAAAATGCCGACCGAGGGCCCACCCGAGACGCGGATGCAATCTCGGAAAACGGGGAGGTGGGTGTTTGTTAGGTCTAAGAGCAGAAATGGAGAAGGGGCACACGGTGAAGCGGGCTTCACCGGCTCCCCATTCCATTGCACGCCTCTTCTACGTTCTGAATGAGTGTCAAACTTCACTGTTTTGCACCGGCACCCGTGCGTCAAGCTCCACCGCTTTGCACGGGCGGGCATGCATAAAGCTTCACACCTTGACATCGATGCATGCGTGTCAAGCTTTACTGCTTTGCACTGGCGTGCTCAGAAAAGCAGCTTACGCAATCAAAACATCTTGACTAACTCTTTTTTTTTAATGTGAAAGCATTATATGTTTTTTATGAAGCGAAGCCGGTGTTATCGTTGTCTGTAGCCACGAAAAACGGCATCTAAATTTCCATTGGCTGAGCGGAACGGCACCTAAACTCTCATTCCCAGTAAAACAAAAGAAAAGCATAGCAACGCAGATGCTTCGTCACGGAAGTCGTCGTGAAGCGGGCGGGGTTCGCCTCGCCCGCACAGTGGGAAAGCGTGATGTCACCGCCGGAGCACCATGTGAAAAAGGAAGACGTGGCGCGCTGCTTAAAGGAATGCGCTGCATGTAGGAATGCTTTCACATTCCTACATGTAAGCAGTCTTAAGTGTCTCTGCCGAATTTTTTTTAATTTTAGAAGTAGCAGTTGGATGCATATTGAGACAAAGGTATGTGCTCGGTGTTCTATGATATATTCGTATCTTTATGGTATCAGGCTTTCCTATAGAGAGATTCCATTGTACCTGCTGTGTTTAGCCATATGCAACTTCAGAAAGAGCTGACGTAGAGGTCATTGCAATGAGGGACTTCTCACCGGTGTGATTTGTGGCATTCATGCCTGTGGCATACGTTTTGCTTGCTTTTTAACGGGATGAACATGCGCATGATGTTATGCAGAGATTATACGCTGGGCTATGAATTTCATTCACCGTAAAATACCGGGCAAGCGCCCACTCAAAGTTGAGGGATTATCTCAGAAAAATGGGGGATGGACGCTTGTCCGGCCATCAGTTTTACATATAAACATACTGTGGGTATTTTCTCAGATCTTACAGATTTGAGAATGGGTGGATGTGCAGTATTCTACTGCAATTTATTTAACCTTAAGGATCTAGTTAGGGCATTACATAAGGGGGGGGAATAGTACACATTTATACAAATCGAGATGCAAAAACACAGGTTGATTGAATGTATTCAGGATAAATTCAGTCAAATATAAAATGGAGACAAATACTAATAACAAGAAAAATGAACCCATAAACTTGTGAGAAAACTTTGGGGGGTCTACGATGGAAGATGGTAGGCTGTTCCAGTCACAGATGGCTTGAGGGAGGAAAGAGAGGTTAAATGTACTTGTAGAACTGGATATATGTTTAATTGGGCAGCAGTCGTTAAGGCGGGACAATGTTCTGTCAGGAGGTGATACCAAAGAGTTCTTGAGAAGACACAGACGACAGAGCCGCCTGCGAAGCTGCAGAGAAGACAGGGTCAGGTGACTTTTTAAGGCGGACACATTGGCCGAAAAATCGTATGTAGACAAATATGAGCGCATTGAAATGGTGTATGAACTGTTTTACAAATTCAATTTGTTGCTACCCACATCTTGGCAGTGTTGTGCACATGGCACGTATTAGTTGCTCGCGTTGAAAGCGACAAACATGCACACGACGCGCTGCAGAGATTACACACCGCGCCATGTATTTGTAGACATTAGAACCCAATCCAACCCCACCTAACCCAGCTGCACGTTACATTTACGTTGCGGGCACCTGCAGACTGCGCTCGTGCTGCCTTATGCGCAGAACACGGCCACAGTCACAGTCGGGGCCACCACCACAGCCTACCCACGGTAGAAGAGGTGGTCCTGCACAGCATGGAGGACGACATCAACGAGAACCGCTTCCGACTCGGGGAGCAGGGCCCGCTTCCGCAGACGGACACCCAGGTGACAGGGGGGCAGCTCAACATACGCGGGGTGTACCTCCACATCCTGGCGGATGCCCTGGGCTCCGTCGTGGTCATCATCAGCTCCCTCATCATCTGGCTCACGACTTGGGAGCACCGGTACTATGTGGACCCCGCGCTCAGGCAAGTTGCTGTGAGAGTATGTGTCGTCACAGTTCGAGCTGATTGTCCCTACTGGAGTAGCGACCGGCGTGACGCACATCGTTGAACCTGCACTCATATCGAAGGTCTGCATCGAGGCATGAACTATTTTATTATTTGTGAAATGTTAAGGTGTAACAAGCCCTGCATTCACCAAAAGCAATTACTTCTGCGTGATAGAGTGCCTCCTAGTTTGAATACACCAAATGCATTGCCTAGAAAGAGTATTAGCTCATTGATGTGATTGCTGCGCCATTTGCACCAAAGTGCTTACCCCACAACGTCCTGCTACATTTTGCCAAAATGTGAGGAGTTCGTGCCGACATTGTGCCAAAGCTTATTTTGATATTAATACCGAATATATAATAAATCGGGCACTGCTACGCGGCTGGATCTTTACGGCGGGCTTGCGCGAATTTCCAAAACTTATGGTTATCGCGTCAAACAACATTACTGCGATATGATTTCTGTGTCAAACATTGATAGTACTAGGGAGCTTCGCAATATTTCTCATGCTCAGTGTCTGTTCTGACTGAATGGCACCCGCGTGCTAAAGAGAAAGCAGTCAAGGATGCTTGCATATTGCGAGAAAACTTTAGGACTGCTCTATAAGTTTATTTTTTATCTCCACTCTCGTTCTGTTACCTATTACCTTTGCATAGGTTCCATCCATTCGATGGCACACTGAATACAGTAAATTCGAACTAGGTAAATTAGCTGGAGCAGTAAATGCGAGCCTTAAAATAACCCTAACAAGTTTGGCAGAATTGTTTCCCTAAACAAGCACATTTATACTAGTTTACATGCTGATATTTTTTTATCGTGAAGTTCAGCTTATAAAATGTAATTGATGTTTATAATCAAATTATAAAAGCTTGGTTTTTATATAAATTAAAAACTGCAGTTTTATTACAACTTTAGAATTTAAAAGAAAGCATTGATTTGGATGTACAAAATTATTATATTCTGACATGACTTGAGCAGATATACTATTTGGTTTACATTTGATTTCATACCTAAAATAACCATGCACAGCAGTTCATAGTGCCCTCCATCAATCGGCACCTTGTTCCCGTGTCTTGTGCTTCTACACTGGGCTTGCTATAATTCAAACTCGAATATTTCATACTTCTGGTTAATTCAAACAAATTTCAAAATTTTGGCTGTCTTGCTACATTTCTAATGTATTCATAAGCCGCTTAATTTGAACGTTGTTTTTGTGCAATTCATATTTTTTGTTTTCTCAGCCCCGTTTAGTGTGCTTCTTTCCGAGCACTGGTGCACTGCAGAGAGGCAACACCCGTGGAGCTTGCTTCTGCGGGTGTTGCTTCTACGCAGTGCGCCGGTGCTGGGCAAGAGGCGCCGTCAATGGGGCTCAAGCAGGGCTCACGAGCTAAGAAAACGGGCACCACGCAGCAATTTCCATAGCAATTTGCGCAGACGCTGCGACGTGGCAGCATGGCATAGGTTCACTTCGCAGCATCCGTGCAAGTTTTTATGAAAACTGCTGCGCTGGTGCTCGATTTCGTCGCTCATGTGTCCCCTGCTTAACCCTTTATTGACAAATGTTTCCCACATGCAACAAACCAAGTAAAAATGTTTTGTTTAATTGTTTTGGTTTTATCACATTTTTTTTTTAATATAGTAGTCTGGCAATTAATAGTCTTGGAGATTGAAACTACTGTGCCATCTACTAAAAAGATATGCCAAAGGTTGACGAAAAAAAACTGTTTTACTTGAGGCTAGTGTATGCACAGATTTATTGAAATTTTATAGTGATTCATAGAGCTTACGCATCCCAGGCGACAATCGGTCCACTTCCAGCTGGATTATGGAACTGGAAATGAGGCAGTCCAGCTGGATTTTTTTTTTAGGGGCGAAGCTCCTTAGGGGTTAGCCATGTCCGTATGTCCGTCCGCCGTAGGCCGGCGTCGGGTGCTTGTGCTTCTGCTCGTGAGATCACGTGCTCACGAGCACGTGAGCACATGCTCACGTGCTCGTGTAGGGCAAAAAAAAATTGGAAAAAAAAAAGATGAAAAAACTTATGGAAAAAGAACAAGAAGAAAAAAAAGAGTAGGGGGTTCTGAGATGCCATCCCATCTGTCTGCTTAAAAAAAGAAAAGAAGAAAACCACACATTCTCCTACTGACATGAATGAAAAGGCTCAAAGAAAAAGAAGAAAAAAAAGAGTAGGGGGTTCTGAGATGCCATCCCATCTGTCTGCTTAAAAAAAGAAAAAGAAGAAAACCACACATTCTCCTACTGACATGAATGAAAAGGCTCAAAGAAAAGAAGAAAAAAAAGAGTAGGGGGTTCTGAGATGCCATCCCATCTGTCTGCTTAAAAAAAGAAAAAGAAGAAAACCACACATTCTCCTACTGACATGAATGAAAAGGCTCAAAGAAAAAGAAGAAAAAAAAGAGTAGGGGTTCTGAGATGCCATCCCATCTGTCTGCTTAAAAAAAGAAAAAGAAGAAAACCACACATTCTCCTACTGACATGAATGAAAAGGCTCAAAGAAAAAGAAGAAAAAAAAGAGTAGGGGGTTCTGAGATGCCATCCCATCTGTCTGCTTAAAAAAAGAAAAAGAAGAAAACCACACATTCTCCTACTGACATGAATGAAAAGGCTCAAAGAAAAGAAGAAAAAAAGAGTAGGGGGTTCTGAGATGCCATCCCATCTGTCTGCTTAAAAAAAGAAAAAGAAGAAAACCACACATTCTCCTACTGACATGAATGAAAAGGCTCAAAGGAAAAGAAGAAAAAAAAGAGTAGGGGGTTCTGAGATGCCATCCCATCTGTCTGCTTAAAAAAAGAAAAAGAAGAAAACCACACATTCTCCTACTGACATGAATGAAAAGGCTCAAAGGAAAAGAAGAAAAAAAAGAGTAGGGGGTTCTGAGATGCCATCCCATCTGTCTGCTTAAAAAAAGAAAAAGAAGAAAACCACACATTCTCCTACTGACATGAATGAAAAGGCTCAAAGGAAAAGAAGAAAAAAAGAGTAGGGGTTCTGAGATGCCATCCCATCTGTCTGCTTAAAAAAAGAAAAAGAAGAAAACCACACATTCTCCTACTGACATGAATGAAAAGGCTCAAAGGAAAAGAAGAAAAAAAAGAGTAGGGGGTTCTGAGATGCCATCCCATCTGTCTGCTTAAAAAAGAAAAAGAAGAAAACCACACATTCTCCTACTGACATGAATGAAAGGCTCAAAGAAAAGAAGAAAAAAAAGAGTAGGGGGTTCTGAGATGCCATCCCATCTGTCTGCTTAAAAAAAGAAAAAGAAGAAAACCACACATTCTCCTACTGACATGAATGAAAAGGCTCAAAGAAAAAGAAGAAAAAAAAGAGTAGGGGGTTCTGAGATGCCATCCCATCTGTCTGCTTAAAAAAAGAAAAAGAAGAAAACCTCACATTCTCCTACTGACATGAATGAAAAGGCTCGGCATGCTGCGGCTCGGCGTCTACACAGACAAGCACCACCAGAGCTTCGCCCCAAGCAACATCATTCACCACGTGGAGATGCGGTCAATTTTTATTTCAGCTCTGTTCTTTCATTTGATCTTGTTAAACATTATTATATTAAAAAATAAATGTTTTAGGCAATTTTTGTATATCCTGTCAATAAAGAGTAAATAGTCCACATTAGGCAACTTCTTGTACTGATGAACAAACTTAATTTTGTTTTGAGTTGTCATGTGCTGTCTAAGCAGTCCACAGTAGACAACATGTCTGAAAGATAGTAAGTAAACTTATGTTAAACTTATGTCATACATTTCACAAATGTTTCATGTGTGGCATAGCTCCTTATGATCAGTAGGCCTATGTAGAGGAAATCGCCAAATATCTGCTTTGTATGTGTAGTCATTCATGTGGCAAATCATAATTTTATCTTGCATCATATTTAGATGAATTTCTGATAATCCAAACAAAATTTGTGGTTTCCTAGAGTTTGAATTAACGAGTCTACTGTACATGATATTAAACTGCTAGCTAGGGAATCAAACCTGCTATGTTGTTGATGCCATCCAGAGGTTGCAAGGAGCAGGAAGGTAAAGTAGACATAGACGCATAAATTGTAACATCATATTCACACTGGCCAAAGAACATGTTGCTACTCCAAAATGGACTTATGGTAGCTCCAAAAGGTGCTTCAAAATCACTCGGTCCAATCACATCACTGATTAACATTTTATCCGTTTTTCTGCACATTGTCATCATCCTGGTTTTGAACATCATTTTAGTACTTTCTGCAATACTTTATGCCAGTTCAATGCTCTTACATGGGGGCATGCTCACACTCTTTCTACGCAACTTTTGAAAATCTAGAACTGTGTTAGGACTTCTCAAACAACTTCCAGTGTTTTCTTCCCTGACAGTAGTGCTAGCAAATGGCTGGTGAACTTAAATTTTTGCTGTATTCTTTTCTGTAATTCCAAGTTTGTCTTCAAATTTTGTTTATCTCTCACGAACCGTGTCTGCTATCTAGAGAGTCTTTCATTGGCTTAGCTTTGCGACACCTGCGTATTAGATGTCGTTTGTGTCATCGTCTCTTTTTCCCGTCCTCCCAACAGCCTGGTGATGGTGTGCCTCATCATGAAGTCTACGGCTCCACTGCGTGAGTGATCTGCCCCGTTCTCCAAAGGTTTACCGGTACAGTGCCTGGAGTGCATCTTCTACCAATACGTTTAGCGTCCCGTTAACGTCAACGCATCGGAAGTGGTTCCAAAGTGGCACCAACCTGTGTCACAGGAGCCGGCGTCGTGTCATAATCCCGGCGGTCGGTCGTTTGATGCTCCGACAAAAAAGACGAGCCAAAGCAAGCATTGCCGTCATTGCAGTGTCCCGGCTCCCGAAGCTTTCGGGAATGTGTCAAGCTGGAGAGCGATCTGTGGCAGAACAGGCTTCTGCAGCATCCACCTCCCCTGCTCTGCTATCACCGGGATCGTGAGAGGCGAGAGTGTGGCACAAGTGCAGCGTCCTCGGATTGAAATCGAGAGACTACAGATGAGAACGCCATAAACGTGCAAATCTGAGACGCGTTTCAGGTGCCATATTGCCGTGGCGCCCGGAACACGTCTTTTGATCGGTGCATTTACCGCGTTCTCAAAAGTAGTTCCTCGATTTCTGCCCCACGATGCTGCACTCACGTCGTGCCGTTCTGGCAGCGTCGCGGCAGCACGAGTAGATGCGACAGATGCCCATTCTGCCGTGGCTCGCTTTCCGCGCCCGACAGTTCGTGGAAGCTTCTGCAATGGCGAGTTGAGGCACGGCGATGACAGCGTTGCTAGCATCTGCTCATACTTTTTGCCGGAAAATCCGCGTCCTGCCGCTGTGATTGCGACATGCGACATTGTGACACGCCGGCTCGTGCAACGTCACTCGTTGCCACTTCATGATCATCTTCGATGCACAGGCGTTACGCGGAGCGCAAGTTTGTCCGCTTCTTTTGCGAGGGTTGTGGCGACGTGAGAACGCCGATCTCCGATTGGCTCCGATTGGAAAGATAGTGGGTAGTCCTCGAGACAGCTTCCAATCGGAGCCAATTCGCCTTTTGCGTTTCGCTGTGGCGCCACCTCACGGGCGCGATGAAAAACAATATGGTTGGCCTCCAAGTGCAGACGGCTCTCGACTGAACGCCACGACCGACCACACTGCGTGTTGTTAGGTGCATTTTATCTTCCGTAGTGCTTAGTTTTTTTTATAGTCGTGGGGCAGGATGCAGCCCCCAGGGCAAGATCTTACTCCAGGGAGCTTTTTTGCCGTGGCGAACGGCTGGACGGAAGTGCCGATTTCGAGCTGCCCACCGACTCACAGCTGGCAAGTTATATGCAAAAAAGCGGAGCGCGCTTCTAACGCCAAACTACCAAGGGCAGTGATGTGATTGCTGCGCCAATTACGCCAAAGTGCACCAAGGGGCTAACCCTGATACATCCTGCTACATTTTGCCCAAATATGGGTACAGTAGAACCTCGTTGATACGTTCCCGGTTCATACGATTTCCCGTTTCATACGTTCGCGAGTGAGGGCACGGGAAACGTCCCATAGAGCTGCGCTGTTTTTTTCCCGGTTCATACGTTCCCGGATAACACGATTTCCTGGAAAATACGCTCAACATTCTGCCAAATGTCGATCGGATTATACGTTTTTTCGGCAATCAACGGAGCTCCGAACATCCGATCTCGACGAACAAGCGCCGAGGCATACACGGCGCGCGCGTGCAGAACGGTCTGGCAGTGCCCGCTGATAATGCCGCCGCTGCGTCTATTGTCCTCCGCAACTTCCGAGAGCCGTCCGGGTGCTCAAGGTCGTTTACAGAACACACAGCGCGGTTTTACTGTCTTAGCTCATTATTCGATTCGTCAAAGAATCTTTCCCATGAAATAATAACAAAGGATTTCGAGCAATTGCAACTCCGGTGGCGGCGTACTAACCGCTCGTAACAACAGTGCGTCCATCTGATGCTGTCATTCACTTTCCTCATGTCAAGTGCCACCACTGGCGAAAGTGGCACGAATGCTGTCGTAACGAGCAACCGAAGCGGCAGAATAAAAATCGAAACCCAAATACAGTTGTCTACTGATGGTTCGCCCGTGCGAGCGCATGTGCTCTTCAGTTGTCAACACCGTAGCAGTACGTTCGCTTACGGCTTTTCAAGCGTTTCCGAAGTAGACACGTGATTATGGGTCGCTCTCGGTAACTCCAGCAAGCTCTTTGAGGCACTGTTCCGAGGGCTGAAAGCACCGTTTGCAAGAGTGCGCAAGAGTAACTCTTAGACTATGACGTACAAGGGAGCAGTAGCGGTAGCGCGGTTGTAGTAAATGAAGAAATCTGGCATTTCTTTGTTTCTTTCTTTGCGTTGGCAGCTTTCTTTGGCAGCTTCGGTTTCAAGCTTTCTGCCCAAGCCCGCGCCCTTTTCGTTTCGTTCGGCGAGCGCTTTCGCGGCGCCATGACGCGCCAGCAGAAGCTGACAGATGCTTTCGGCAAGTGAAGTGCTGTATTAAACGCTGTTCGATCTCATTCTCGACTATTTCTTTTTTTTTTTTTTTTTTGTGCTTGAAAATGGCGAGTTTGGATCGTACGTTTTCCCGGGTAATACGTTTTTTTTTCTCGCGGTTTCTTCAAAACGTATCAACGAGGTTCTACTGTAATCTGTGCCAAGCCTGCGCCAAAGGACCAATTTCGGTCGCCTTTCAAAACCGAAACTGAGTGCCGTAATTGAGCACGAGTGAGCTAGGTGGCACAAGCGGCCGCCACAAAGTACACTGCATCAATTGTCCATCCGGTCTTGCATGGTTTTTCTCGCCGTCTCTCGTTTCACGCTCTCGTTGTCTCGTGGGTCTCGCAGGTCTGGTCTCACGTCTTTTTAAACATTTTTGTAACGATAGATACATCATACAAGTGTGTGTGGACCACTCCGACGCTGGCGTGCCGTGTACCAGACATGCCGTCGTGTTGTGAAATGAAACCACGTTTTTGCGCGGTGGGAGTTACTTTGTGAGCTGAAGCACTCGCTCCTGAAAGCAACGGCCGTGGGAAAACTATGTTTGGCCCCTGCCTACCAGTCACCGTGGTTGCATGACATCGGGTGTTGCCTTCCCCACGTCCCTGCAGATATGGCGCTTTCTAAACTGAAACACTGAAACGTAAAGACCGCCGCAAGGTCATCAACATTCCTGTTCTTGTTTAAATCATACGCTACTACAAAAATCCCTCTTTAACTCAAAGACTGCTGTGTCGAAGTATGAATTACCTAGGTTTCTCTCGGTGGGCTTTCTTTTGAGAGGGGCCCTGGTACGTGAAAAGTTGAAGAGAAGTGAGATAAAGCAAAAAAGGCAATGCCTGCACATGAACCCGCACAGGACGCTTGTTTGTCTCGGGTTCAGTCGTTGCACAAAGTGCTCCAACAACTTTTTTACCCTGACTCGCAATGTCTTGCGTCGATGCGCTCGGGTTCTTTTTTTCTGTGTGTTTAGCTTTTACCTC
This sequence comes from Ixodes persulcatus, assembly GCA_013358835.2. Classification (NCBI taxonomy): domain Eukaryota; kingdom Metazoa; phylum Arthropoda; class Arachnida; order Ixodida; family Ixodidae; genus Ixodes; species Ixodes persulcatus. The sequence goes on along the minus strand of JABSTQ010011071.1, from coordinate 387,473 downwards.
GCCAGCTGGCCTGGCAAGCACGCGCCGCTGGACTGTTTTTTGTCGTATGCTGGACCGTTACATTTGGCATGCAATTTTTTGGAACCAGTTGGCGACTGAGCGGAGTGGCATGGTTTTGGTTTCAATCGAACAGCCGTCTCCGCTCGCACGACGAAGCGCGTGCAACTGCAAGCTGCCGAAGTTGCCCTCACATGCATGTGAACATGATTGCACGACAGAGGCACCAGCCGGGACGCTTGCAATCCATTGCTTTACGTTTTGCTTGCTTTTCACGAACATCTGGCACGTCGGGAACCAGTAAAACGGTGGCAAGCAGTTTTTTTTTGGAATTGCTGGGCAAAACTTGCAGCATTGTACACTTGTGGGACGTTTTAATGTCTCTTTGGAGACATTGAAAGTGGTTCATTACTTGCCGAAGGCAAAGCGAGGCTTTCAGCAGCCTTGCAAAAAGTTTCGAAAAGCAAAAGGAAAAGCACCCGCTAGTCGTACTGCACCTTTTTCTTGTGTACAGTTTTGCATTGCACTGCAGTGGTTACGTGTTTCATCAGTCGGAGGCTGCTTCAATTCATTATATTATGTAACTAGTCAACTTTATGCTTTGATATTTACTAGTACTACTGCGCCTGGTCATTTTCAAATAAATTTAATATGTGCAGTTTGGTTCTCATTGATCTATAGCGGGTACATATTTATGCATCATTTAACTGAAGCACTGCAAAATGTGTCATGTCATTGGCATTTCAGCTATATGTTGAGACTCCCAGGTGGTCTAACTTGACCAGAATTTGTTTATTGTGGCGAGCCAAGTGCCCTTCGTTTGCCCTGCACTTAAAACAAGTATTTTTATTTTTCTAAGAATATCTGCTTTAAAAAACTACTTTTTGCTGCCCCGAAACACTGTTCTGTATGCTACAAAAGTCACGTTTACTGCTCCAAAACACTGTTCTGGCTGCTCCAAAAGCCACTTTTGCTGCTCCAAAACACTGTTTTGGCTGCTCCGAAAGGTGCTCCAAAACGGCTTAGGCCAATCACATCACTGCAAGGGGCAAAAGCTCCGAGATGAGGGATGCCTACGCAACGTGAGATACAATGAACTGTCCTCGGAGTGGACGCGGTGGGGCGAGACTGACTCGACAAGGTCGCGAGCGGCCTCTTATCTAGAGTGAGTCACTATCTCGAAGATTCGGCGACGAAGGTTCGAGCGTAGCGCACTCAAGGCGAGGATGAACACGCACTTTCTAGAACAAGAAAGCAGGAGAATGATAAAGGCTACGTCAGGAGCAATAATAAACGGGAACCTTCCAGAAGTCCATGACCGAGTGTTGCTTTCTCAGCCCTGCGCGCGGCAATATCATGCCAAGCTCCGTACTAGCAAGTCATAATGAACCAGTTCTCGCATGTGAGCACGCTTAACGAACATGCACACAGTTCTACTGACGCGGTGCCGGCACTGGCCTGCATAGAAGTACCTGCTAAGCTGGAACACGCTGGGCTATGTATTGTTTAGATACATACCTTCCACAAAATGCAATACGCAGAGCCGGGACGACGATGACGGCAGCCATGGACTCCTGTCTTCACACTGAGGCTTCACAGCCCTTATCCAAGCTTCTCGGCGCTGCCTGTCACATTTTACCGACGGGAAACGAAAAAAACCCTGCTTGGTGCCAGGAGTGGCACTGGAAAAAAATTATATGCGGCACACGACGTTGACATTAGGCTTGAGAGAGAAACTTCGCTCGACGCTCGTTCGTCTGCAACCTTCGGTCTGCAACTGAGGCCAACCACGATGGTTCCGAAAACTGCCGTTAGGGTTCGGCGCACGCGCAGTCGGATCTTGCGAAAGGCGGATTGGAGCTTGGCATTCTGATGTCGCCACAACCCCCGTAAAAGTAGCAGATGAACTTGCGCTCTGCGTAGGATGCTAAACCCACCAGTGGGAGACGCGTTCCAAGCGCCGCATTGTCGACTGTGGAGGCCCCCACCCAACGGACTCTCTCGCAGTGGTGGACTCTGCGCTGATCCTGCTCCAGACGGTGCCGACGCACATCCAGATGGACTCGCTGCAGAAGAAGCTGCTCCAGGAGGTGGAGGGGGTGCTGGCGGTGCACGAGTTCCACGTCTGGCAGCTGGCCGGCGAGCGCATCATCGCCTCGGCCCACATCCGCTGCAAGAACCTCCAGGACTACATGCAGATCGCCGAGCGGGTCAAGGAGTTCTTCCACAACGAGGGCATCCACTCCACCACCATCCAGCCCGAGTTTGTCCAGCTCGAGGGAGAGGTGGGCACCGCGTTTGTTTTCACGTCTCGGGGGGGTCTTCGCCTTGATCTCGGGGCCAGCTCGCACATGCTCACTTCTGGTTGCGGTCGACTGCACCACGACCCCCTTCACCCTTTCCCCACCTCTGCTTCAGCATTTGCTCTGCTAAGGTGGGTAGAGTGGAGGGCTTTTCTAGGAGGAGCTTGTCCTACTCTTCTTAACCTGCAACAGAGTTTAGACGCCAATTCTTTAGCATCACTCAACTCCCAGACATAGTCGATGGAAAGCCTTGGGTGGTTTTCTTCCCGTTTCTCAGAGTTGAAAGCTTCCCAGACAAATTTCCTCTCTGGAGTCGCGCCTGTTGCAACAAAGTGCTGCGGCCGTGGGAGGTGGAAAGGGTAATATATAGTATAAACTCATTATAACAGACCTTGATAGTGATGAAGATTTTTTTTTTTGGTCTATTGTAAAAGCAGTATGCAAAATGGAGATACTCTTACTACACACTTTGAGGTGGATTATGACTGGAGTTTGATCTAACACTTGAGAAAGCGTGAATGGATATTAGAAAAGAATTGTTTCATTGGAACTTATAAACTTTTAAAGGTGGTGATTTTTTTTTATTGAGCTGTACCGACAATAGCCATCACTGTGTGCTTTGGGTAAGACGGGGCTCGCGAGGCGCCAAGCGCGACGACAGCAGTTCGCAAAATGGATGCCACCGCTACCGACCCAGAGCCGCGCGATGTCCGAAATAATGGCTGCTGTCGAAGAGTCCGCCGTAATGGAATGGTAAACAACTCGCAAACTCCCCAATATAGTCCATTATGTCCGAGACCATGTTATAACAAAATATGTAATAAGCGAAGTTGGCTCAATGGCATAGGCGGACCAACCAAACTTCACGAATCGGTACGTTATAACCGAACGTCTGATGTAGCCAGATGTATTGTAACGAGATTATGAGCTTGCATAGAAACTTCAGCTGTGCTCCCACCGCCGCCACTCTCCCTTCGCACAAAATCTCCAGGATCATAACCTTCACTGTTACTCTAAGCCGGAAGAGGGACCAGAGCAATCGCACGCTTAGAGCAGCCTTCGTTGTGACCCAGAAACACAACGTTGGCCCATTGTCCTGAACGGAGGTCGACGAGATGAGCCCCCTGTGTCAGTCGTCCAAGATTGGGGAGAAAACTGGAGTGCCTTTTCCTTAGAACCACTGACCCTGTGCTCTGACAGCATTTAGCCTCTGCCTAGACCTACCTGAAGTATCTCTCTTTCTTTCTTTTATTTTTTACTATTTGACATTGAGTTTGACATTGGGCATCCAAGCTTCTCGGATGCCCATCACATTGTAAAATATGTTTAGATACAGTGGTCATGCTAGTAGAAACTACACTCAACCGCTGGTTTGTATGAATTAACCCTGGTGTGTGCCTCAATTGAATTATTTGCTTATTTAGATTGTAGAACCAGGTACTTTACGATTAGATAGGATACAAAGTGCACTTTTTAGAATTCAGCTTTATTTCAGAAAATTTTTGTTGCTTCCTGTACATTGTCACATGATTGAGCACTGACAGTGTCATAAATCCATCTTGCCAAGTGGGCACCAAAGGTTATAAGGAACTTTGTATGGAACCCCAGAGTAGTGCCATCTGTCTTTGGACTATCTTGTGTACAGACTAGGGAACTACTAGTCATGCGTGACAGTGAGGGAGTGCTGAATCATGACGGAACAATATCTACTATACTACTCCGACATTGATCATACTACCCGTATTTTGTCAGCTGCAACATGGCTGGAGGCAATGTAAAGTTGAGCCACTAGGCAATAGAACATCTCTGGAGCGAGCTTGCTTTCTCCAAAGAGCATCTCTACTCTAATGGCAGCTTTACAACATGTCTCGGTCCCACCCGCTGCTACCAGTACTGCGTGTCACGACTTCTCTTAACTGTATTTACACATTGGTTGCACCATTACTACTTCGCTCGTGCGGACGTTTAGTGTGGCAGTCCCATTATCAATTGAACCAACTTGGAGCTAAGAAGCTGTATGATCCGACACTGGTCTCTAAGGTAACTACAATTGCTAGGACGAAAAAAAAAAAAGAAAAAGTAAATGCACTTGTAGCCAAATAGATTTTTTAAATATATGTTGCGATAGTTACAATGCGTAAAACAAACCATGCCTTTGCGTCCCTATATAAACACTCAATTACTTTTTCCCTTCAAAATAGGTGCAAGCAGACAGAGGAAGCGAGTTTTTCCCCAGTTCTGTTAGCACACGTTTGAGCTTTCCGCGATGTTGCTGGAGTTAAACCATAGTGCAAATCTCAGAACAGTGTTCTTTATCGCCAAGTTCTTAGACTCATACATTGTTTCTTTGTGCGAAGAGTAAGGTAGCTCAATGAAAATAGGAAAATAAAAAGAGCATTTCATACCCCCAGAAAATCAGGAAATGAGGGGGGGCCACCATAAAATAAAAAAATCTTAAAAATAAAAATGAGAAAGTGTTTTAATTAATTTTTGTTTTATATGATGCGCGCGTGAAACTCGCGGTTCCAGTTGTTAGTTAAATTTTATACCCGTAGGTTGAAACACGTCGAAATAAGGCTTAGTTTCTCTCAACGTAAAAAGATTTAACAAAGTAAAAACAATTATTCGTCAATTTGAAGAGAATATAAAGCTCAAAAATGTCCGGCCCTATCTGTAAAAGAGTTAACCTGGCTTACGAACAAGGCCAGTCTAATACCTATGCGCACAGCTAGAACGGCACGCCACCGGCGGGACTCGAGACATCACGGTGAATCTTGCGTTCCCTCGCAGAGCAACGACAAAGACTGCGTGCTGGACTGCCCAAGCCGCACCAACTGCGTGGCCCAGACGTGCTGCGGGCCACGTGGGAAAGACGCCAGCCCAGAGGGCTCCCCGGGGGGCGACGCCCCGACGCTACGACAGCGCCCCACGCCAGAGGGCGTACCCGCGTGAAGGGCGCCAATAAAGGCGCCGTTCACGCAAACATCTTTCCCGGGTTCATGAGGTTCTTTGGGTCTATGGCGTTCTTAATCCTCCTGAGGAGTGCCACGCCGTCTTCGCCGAGCTCTTCCACGAGAAGCTTCTGCTTTCCGACGCCGACGCCGTGCTCGCCCGTCGACGTTCCGCCGAGCTGCAGCGCACGTTCGGCGAGCTGGTGAGCCACGTCGGTCACCTTCTTGACGTCGGCGGGGTCTTTTGGGTCGAAGAGCATCATGGTGTGGAAATTTCCATCCCCGACGTGCCCCACCACAGTCGCCAGGATACCCTTCTCGGCAATGTCCGCCTTGGCCAGCGCCACGAGCTCGGGCAGCTTGGAGATCGGGACACACACGTCGGTGACGTAGCAGCGCGTATTGGGCCTCATGGCGCACGTGGCATAGAAGATGGCGTGGCGCGCCTTCCACAGCCGGCTCCGCTCCTCGGGCTCCTTGGCCCACCGGAAGTCGGTGCCTCCATTGCCCTCGGCGAGCTCGATGACCGTCTCGACCTGCTCGCGCACGGCTTCCTCGGACGCCCCATGGAACTCAAGGAAGAGGGTCGGGGACTCCACAAAGTCGGTCTTGCTGTACCTGTTGCACGCGCGGATGGTCATCTCGTCGAGGAACTCGATGCGTGCCACGGGCACGCTGCACTGGAGGACTTGGACCACGGCCTCGATGGCTGCGTTGACGGTGGGGAACGGGCAGACGGCCGCCACGATCACCTGGGGCGCCGAGTGTAGCCGCAGGGTGGCCTGGGTGATGATGCCCAGCGTCCCCTCGGAGCCGACGAAGAGGTTCGTTGTGTTATAGCCGGCAGAAGTCTTGCGTGAGCGGCGTCCCTTCCCCGCCGTGTACACGATTGTTCCGTCGGGGAGCACCACTTCGAGGTTGAGGACGTTCTCGCGCATGGTGCCGTAGCGCACGGCGTTGGTGCCCGAGGCGCTGGTGGCGCACATGCCGCCGAGGGACGCGTCGGCGCCGGGATCGACGGGGAACCAGAGGCCCGTGTCGCGAATCTGGCCGTTGAGGTTGCGCCAGGTGAGGCCCGGCTCAACGACGACGTCAAAGTCGCTTGCGTGGAGCTCCACCAGCTGGTCCATCTGGGAGAGGTTGAGGCAGACGCCACCCCTGGACGCCTGGACGCCGCCCTCCAGGCCGGACCCGCTGCCGAAGGGCATCATGGGCACGTCCTTCTGGTAGCACAGGTGCGCCACCTTGCTCACCTGCGCCGTAAAAACAGTGCCCCTGTGCCCGAGTGCCGTATGTTCCACGACAGACGGATGCCTTTGAGGCTACTGACCCCATTGCGTTGCGATGCAATTTATGTACAAGCTGCAGGAAGAGTTTTAATAATGTGTGGTGCGTAAACCAATACTAGAGGTCTCAAATATTCTTTTATACACGCTTTATACTTTTCGGCGTTGTGCAATACATTTTTTCTTTACTAATATACTATGTATAGATGGAAAAGAAAATCTGCAGTATAGCTTATGGTGCCACTGGATGCCTATAACAATTAATGGGCTCAAATTGATGCTCTAAGCATGGCGTTGTGTCGAGTTAAGATGACCTAAAATGTTTTTAAAATGTTTACCCCCCCCCCCCCCCGAGGACATCTAAGCGTCAAACAAGCAGTTTTTATACACCTTTCTAGAACTTATCATCCAGACCAAAAATGCAGAATCACTGGACTGCCTGATATTCCGCATAGCACGCCTTACCTGCTCGACGTTCTTTGGAAAGACGACCACGTCGGGTGCTGCTGCAGGGTGAGGTCCCTCGTCGCGGCTGTGTTGCTCGCGGATGGCGTCCGTGCTGCTGACGTTCTTGCTGCCCAGAATTTCTTCGAGCTGTTTGACAAGCACCTCACAGATGCCCCTGTGGCTCTTGACAGCGTCCGGCACACGGCACAGCCGTTGGCACAGAAGCTTTGGCAGCAGCATGGTGTCGTGCTGGCTTTGTTGGAAGGGGAAGGGTCTTGAGCTTCCTTGAGGGCAAGAAGAGTATTTGGGATTAGGTACACCTGCCAAACCTCCAATAGAAACTTCTATGTGATCATTACAGATTTTTTTTTTTTTTTTACCAATAGAGATTTTTAATAGACCTATAAGAAACTTTATTGGACCAATAGATTTCCATTTGTCCAGTAGAAATGACTATCGGCCTATTGGACCCCTAGAAAATTCTCAACCAAACTTGGACCAATAGGAAGTTCTGTTCGTCAAACAAAGCTGTTTTCACCCGTAAGCGTAGACTGCAGAGGGAGCTACGTGTCTCCCCCAGGACCAATCAGCCGCCTCCCTCTTATCACTTGAGCGGGTTCTTTGCGCGTGAATATGAGCGAGAGTGTGATGACGTTGCGAAAAGAAAGGCGTATGATTGGTCCGAGGACGTAGCTTCCACCGCAGTTTCAGCTTAGGGGTGAACGGATTGGCAAAGTTTGTCTTGGTATGCGAACGCAAAAGGGTACAAGGGACACACAAAACGCGTCAGGCACGGACAGCGTTCAACTCGCAAAGACCCCCTTCGAAATACTGCCCTCTGTTGGCAGCTGTGGAATCCCTGCACAATGGCGGACTAAAACCTCAACGTCACGGAACACTGGAAAAAACTCGCAGAAAAAGGTGATAAGAGCAGTGACGTTGCACTTTCAACGCTGTTTGATTGGCTCGTTGACTGGTAGTGTTGGTCACGCCCTGACGTCTGCTATCTTATGGAATGACTTGCACGGTTCTCGATGCAGTTGTTCCGCCATTGTGCAGTGCTTCCGACCTTCTAGGTCGGAACCACTGCCGGCTCAAGACCACGCGGCCCTTTCCCCCCTCGACCGAGAAACCTTTCCTCGCATTTCAAGATGTCAAACCAACACGCTCCTAATTTTATCAAAGGTTATCTGTTATTGGATCTTGTTAAGACTTGTTAAACTGATGTCCGCTGGGGGAGGGACGTAACCACCCATGTTCGCCCTGCTTAGTGTGTTGGCGGGGCCTAGGCCGTTTCTATTTAAGGCCGCGGGCAAGCAATTTTTGTAAACTCTGCGCGCGCGCGTGCGTGCGTGTGTGCGTGCGTGCGTGTGTGTGTGTGTGTGTGCGCGCGCGCTCTGTGGTACAGGGTTGTTAGCCGTTTTTGTATATGTATCTTTCTGTTTTGAGTGTTTGTATTTATTTTCCCCACTTGGCGGTGGGCTAGCAGGCGCACCTGCGTAAGGGTCTCAACCTTTCTGCCTAGCAAGCTTGCACGCTGCCGAGTGGGTATCGCAATCTGTGCAAATAAAAATTATTATTATTATTATTATATTAATGCGCAATGCTCCAGGTTTATCTCCAGGTTACTTAGCGAACGTCAGTTAGCTAATTTGAGACTGCGGAGCTCAAGTTCGTCTGCTGCTTGCGCAGGGGTTGCGGTGACATCAGAACGCCGAGCCCTGATCGGCTTTGATCGGACAGTGGGTATGCCCCAAGGCTGCCAGCATTGGTGTCTAGCCCATCCTTGCAATCAGCTAATCTCGTCGTTCTGCGCAAAAAGCAAACGAACTTGCGCTCCGCGTACTTGGGAACACCCCGCTCGGGAATAACCTTGGCGCATTTTAGTGAAAACTGCGCGTGCACAGCTTTAATCGTCGCTAAAGGTGCGCGATTTTTTTAATCCTAATTATTTTTTTTTAATTTTTGTTTTTAGTTGTATTGTATTGTATTTTATTGCACTTTTATTGTACAGTGCCGCCCGGTGTGCAGGTATTCAGGGAAAGGCAATGCGCCCATACACGTTTTGTGCTCACCCTAGCATGGACTAACCGCGAAAGCTGTGCTAGCGCGAGCGGCCAGCCTTGACTGCCTTGACTAGAGCACTTGCTGCTCGAGCGCTCGTGCAGCCGCCGCGGCTTCATTCAAAGCGACTAGCTCGCGCTTTTAGCACGCGCGGCTAACAATAGTCCATACTAAGGTGAGACGAAGTATACCTGTCGCATCGCGAACAAGCGCCAACTGGTACGATCATACGGGTTGACCTACATTATTTTATAATTGCCTTGTGCCTATTTCGGCACTGAAAAGGTGCACTGGTTCGGAAAGTTGGTCTGTAATTTTTCGCCTTCCACAACTATATATGCGCAAAGCCGATTTAATTGAACTAATTTCCCGATTACTCAACGAATGTCCGAATTTGTGACCAGTTCTTTTTTATTGTCTTCTACTCCTTTTTTTTTTTTATGGGCAAGATATTATATGACTATAAATTTAGGCAATCTTGTGTTTTGAACTATTACTATACGAGATATTTTCGAGGTCGCCTGTCCTACCAGCGGCTTCGCGCGGAATCAAAGAAGAAAAAAATGTCGTTGCGAGTTTACTTGAGGGCAAACGCTTGAGCGCTTATTTACGTCATATATGTTGCTATTCGTTTTTACAGCTGGCACGAGATTGCATTTGCGAGACGAAAGAACAAATGAAAAAATTGTGCGGCTGCAGACAGCCGAAGTGTCCAAACTGAAACCCGGCAGCCATTACGTCGAGCTTGCGCTCTTTCCCTCAAACACAATTGGTTCTTGTTTCGCATGAATGAGAGCGCTGAGCGCCCTTGGCATTTTTTTTCGGTTTCCGCGGAGTGCTTTTAGTCAATTGGCAAGAATCACGGCGAACATATGAATACCCAAATGCACAAGACATCTAACGTAGTGCGATTTGAATGCTAAAACAGTCGGGCCAATTTAGTTTCGATTTCGCGCTGCGCCGCGAAGCAAACGGAGTTTACTCACGGCACTGCGATTTCAAAATTGAAGTCAAACGACCGTCACAAGGGCAGACGAGAAAATGCCTTGTTTCATTCCTCATTCATTTTCGAGATTACGTTATCATTGCGTCAATGGCAGGCTCGTAACCCGGTCACCTGATCAACATGATAAGCTGCGGATTATTATCGCAGTTTTATTGCGATAGCTGATAATACAAGATATGAACTGTTGTATTGAAACAAATCATACTAGTTGGTCTAAGCGCGTTTGGGCCTTAAACGTAGTATCCTACCATGATTTGACTTTTTTTTTTTTTCGGCGTCAACGTTTTAATCGGCATTTCCCTCGAAAGGTCGTCAGCACATTTATTTATGTATCTGTTGGTGACAGAAGCAACGTGTTGACGTTTTCCTAAAATCGGCAATTCGTATTCGCCTGAGCCCTACGACCTTCGAAAGTAAAGCTTGGTAAAGCGAGAGAACGTACCGTGCGTTCGGTGCCGCCTGCCGGTGCTGCCGCTGCTGCCTCCGGCGCCACAAGCGAAACGAGTTTTGTAGAATTGGATTGGATTGAATTAGTTCTATAAAAAGCTAGTTTTTACGGCAAGCCACTTCAGTGTAGTTGCTGAAAGAAAAACGTTATTTTAATTAACGTTAACACGCACACACGTGAAATGACCTAGAGCACTATAAAATGACCCACCGAAGTGCGGCGAAATTACTCGAGGGCGCGCCTTGGAGCAAATAGTAGTAGTTTTGGACCACACGTAGGCGAAAAGGAGAAAAATCAGTAGATTTTGTGGTATTATTACTGAATCAGCAGAATTCTGAAAAAATCTGTAGATCTACTGATAAATCACGGCTCTGATAAATCAGTAGGAGTGGCAACACTGACGGCGTGCACCAGAAGCAGTGGATGGACAGAGGGATAAACGGCTGACCCCTTTTAGGGCGGCGTTTTGAGCGAGATGGCGCCACCAACCCTTGCCTGACTCGACGTGCAGCCGTGCAGTTCCCAGAGTGGACGCTGCGGGAGAAATGGCGGCGTTGCAATCGCCATTAGCTCGGTTCTCGAGTACGGATCGGAGCCACTTTTTTAAAGCAGGTTCTATGGCAGTTTCCCAACTGAGTCACCACAGCAACAAGCGCGACGCCAAGCCAAGCACGGCACGCGGCGACGCCAAGGCGAACTCGTCGGAGTCGTCAGCCGCTAATTCATCTTTTGCGGCGTACGTGGAGAAACCTTTGAACGAGCGTTTTTGGTGTCCGACCTTCATCCCCGCAACGTTGATCCAGTTATCCTCGGAGCGATCAAACATCCCGTGATTAACGAACGTGTGTGGATCACAACTTGTGTAGAACCATTTCGTGCGTTCCCCGTTGGTGTCCCCAGTGTTTCTTGAAGCACCAGACCGGGCTGTGCCGCTGTGCTTGCTACAGAAAAAGAAATAATGGACCGGATCCTGACCGGATTGGCCGGATCGTGAGACTCTACTAGCGGTACTCAAATCCACCTTTTTGGCGCGGTCCCGAGCGGCCGAAAAGTGATCTCGAAGCATGGGCACGTCTTCCGAAGACGTGCTTCTGATGGTGGGTAATGTGCGCTACAAGAAGAACAACGGCACGCTGTATCTGATGGCCGAGCGCATTGCTTGGATGCTCGAGGGAAAAGACACCTTTCCCGTGAGCCACAAGTACGCCGACGTCAAAAGTGAGTTTCAAAGATTCTGCGCACCCTCAACAATTCGCAGTTTTAGACGTATCTTGCTGGCTGATGTTCGGTAAAGAGAACGTTTTTTTTTCGCGGAACAAACGAAATATTGTGAAACTGGGAACCAGCATTTTCAAAGATCGCTCGGAAACAACTGCCAACCACGGAGGATCTATTCGAAGCACAATAATAAATGGAAAACCTGAAGTTGGGAAGGGATGAAAGGGGGTTTCCCCTGGCGATAATAATTCCTGCGGGCGAGCACGCCGGATTCCTAGGCTTTACGTCGAATATCTCCAAACATCTCTTTCGGGTCCACTGTGTAGAAGACTCCCAAGGTTTGAAAACAATGAGAGGGGAAAGGATTTTCAGCCTCGCGGATGTAAATTAGGCGTACCAACCGTGCAGAATTGCACGGGCAGATTCGGTAACAATAGCGAGTCACCTTCCGGCACAAATACCAGGGGCTTGTTGAGGACGCGCACCCATCCGTGGGCTCTGTGCGGACTAGAGCAATGGGGTGGCTGGCACAGTGCAGAAGATCTCCCCAGAGGGCAAGGCGAAGGTGCAGCTCCAGGTGGTCCTGCACGGTGCCGAAGGCTCTGCCACCACCTTCCACTTTGTGAACCCGCTGGGGACCCGTGCCCAGCTGGACGACCGCAACAGCGTCAAGGAGCTGCTCCAGCAACTTCTGCCCAAGTTCAAGCGCACCCTCAACTCGGACCTGGAGGAGAAGAACCGGTACTTCCTCTCCTTCCACCTTCTGTCGACACGAAGGAAGGGCACTCTTGTTGCATGCGGATGCAACGTGTACCATCATCCTTTTTAGTGCACCATTCACATGCTATATGGGGCAGTCCATTCTGTTGCACAGTCGGTCCGCCGAACTGCATAACTACGGTGCCTGCAACGCGTCTACAACTGGTGTGTTTACCGCGTCCAAAAGAGTGGTCCCTCGATTTCCACCTGATGATGTCATAGAATATTCGTGCTGTCTCTCGCCACGATCCTGGCAGTATTGCAGCAGTGGTGGTGTATGTGGCAGATGACTCTTCTGCTGTGGGTCGCTTTCTAGCTTGACAGTCCACGGAAGCTTCAGCGCCCAGGAGTTGGGACGCCCTGATGGCAGCAACACTCACGCTTGCTCGTGCTTTTTGCTTGAACTTCTATGCCCAACTGCCAGGATCGCGACATCCAACAGTGTGACACTCCGGTTTCTGTGATGTCGTTTGTTGCCTCTTCAGGACCACTTTGGGTTCATGGGCAGAATAGAACGCCGAACACACCAGTCAAACACGGATTCCAGGCAGCATAGCGCAATGGGACTTAGGTGGCCCTTAAATCGTCGGTGAATGTGCGGGACTCGTCTTTGTGCAGGATGCTCCAAGAAGACCCGCGCTTGTTCGAGCTGTACAGAAGTCTAGTGGTGAGCCGGGTGGTCACGCCGGAGGAGTTCTGGGCCAACCACGCGCCGGTAAGTGACGCAAATGGAGACTGCTCGCTTTGGGTCGAGAAAGGCCGCGACACAATCGAGAGCGCCGTACGGCTGTCAAAGGTTCCCGGAGTGCTTTGTGCTTGGATAGATCGGGTAGAGTCTCACACAGAGTCACTCGTGCCGCACCCGGGCTCTCTTCTTTCTTATGCTCTCTTAGGGTTGGCAGGGATTGGGCTTCTTCGTTGTCTCGTTCGCAACTGTCCCGTACCAAAACACCAAGCAGTTTCGGCGATTTTGTTGAATTTGGATACAACTTGCGAAGTGGAAAAAGTAACTCTTAAATTGCAGATATTTAAGGAATGCTGAACCAAACATTCTAGTGTCTATAGTAAGTGGCGCACAATCTTTCCATGAGCCAGCAGCCGCCGGTGTGTTCGAGCACACGCAACGAAATTGACGTAAAAGTCCCCCATTCACGCTTAAGATGACAGTAAAATGTGTGGGCTCCAGAGAAAAGGAGAATAAAGACAACCTTTTCATCTCCACAGTCGGGTCTGGTGTAAAAGGTAAGCGATTAATTGCTGTAACGAGCACGTAGCTTTCACTTGTGGAGATGAAAAGCCTGTCTTTATTATCTCTTGGCCCATAGCCCACACATTTCTCTGTCATCTTAAGCGTGAATGGGAGACTATGACGTCAATTTCGTTGCGTGTGCTCACGCACATCGGCGGCTGCTGGCTCGTGGGAAGAACATGCGCCACTTATTATGGGCACTAAATTGTTTGGTTCAGTATCCCTTTAAGTCAATGCATGACTGCACAGTTCTGATATGACACTTTGGGGAATTGAAGACAGCCCAAAGACTTAAACTTAATCTCAAATATGGCATCCTACATTAGCTAGGTAAGTTAAAAAAAATCCTTCAAATTTGGTCTCGGTTAGGTGTGTCTTCCGCAACAACACAGAGAGCAACTTGTCATCTAAATGACGTTGGAGCGCGCTTTTATCGGCTCCAGGCTTGGTCAGGACGCCGTGAATGTCGGTGGTGTACTTGAGGTCCATTTTATCTCGGGCGTGCCCAGAAGCGGCCGGGGGCTCCTGTGGGACCACAGCCGGCCCAGCCTGTGGGCGTTTCGGCGGCCTTCCTGGTGGATGTGCAGCCGCAGACAGACGGCTCCGAGGGCCTCAAGTACAACCTGACAGCCGACATCATTGACTCAGTCTTCCGGACCTACCCGGCAGGCACGTGGGTTTGGCCTTCACCGGGTCCCCAATTCTCGGGCCTTTGTGGCTGGAGAAAATCTGCTTATATTTCGCGGTGTTTGCTCGCTTTGTGCACGTCAGTCCGTTTGGGCAGCCCTATTCTCCGTTCACCCCTAAGCTGACGGTGTGGTGGAAGCTACGCACTCGCAGGACCAATTAGCTGCCTCCCTTTCGTCACCTGACGTCACTCGTGGCACGGGGGTGTGGGCGGGAGCGTGATGACGTAGCAAAAGATAGACGTACGATTGATCCAACGGGCACAGTAGCTTGCGCTGAACTGTCAGCTTAGCGGTGAACGGAGTACAGTCATGTCTCGTTAATATGGACCCCGTTAATATGAATACCCCGCTATATGGACACCACTTTCGGGGACACATTGGGAAAATACATGCATTTTTGTCTCGTTATTATGGACAACTCACATTATGGACGATTTTTTACTGGAACGGAGTTGTCCATATTAACGAGACATCACTGTATAGAGTAAGACGGATTTAACTCATTCTCTCGCTACAAAAGCATTTTGATAGACTACATCAGAATCGTCCTCAGTTGCTATTTCGAGAGACGGCAAATCGTGTTTTGTGTCCGGTCGCCACGTTGCACGTGCGCTTGGCAAATGTCTATGAAATTCTTTTTTCTAGGTTACAGTCAAAAGTGGAAATGTAACGGGGCACTCGGCTTCTAAAGTCGGGGGGGGGGGGACCGAAGTCTTTGTCATTGCCCTTCCTCGACGTGGTGCTCATGTCGGCAAAAGGGTGCCGTGAGCGTGACTCGAGTGCCTGGCCTCTCTCGCAACGCAGTGAAGCGGAAACACCTGGAGAACGTTCCGGAGCGCATGACGGAGGCGGAGTTTTGGACGCGCTTCTTCCAGTCGCACTACTTCCACCGGGATCGGCTGCACACAGCCACGCGGGACCTGTTTTCCGACTGCGCACGCAGCGACGACCAGGGTGGGTGCACGCATGCCAAACTGCGTGCGTCTGGAGCTGCACATGCAGCGAGAGGCACGCATACCGTACTCTTAGGACGACAAACCATGCGTGTTGGTGGGCGACCGTGCCTGGGAAACCCGCCTGGCCACGCCCTCCAGGGGCGCCACTGGACTCCCGTGTCTCTTTTCTTCCCTGTCTATACATGTGTCTGTTGGCCGTCTGCAAGGCATAAAAAATTATGGGTGCGTACCTGTGGCCTTCTGCAGTGACCCGACTCTCCATAGGTAAAGAATATCTATGCTCGAAAATTGATGGGGCGACCTGCTTTTAAGAATGTGTACAGTGCAACCCAATTGCAATGATACCACATATAACAATGTATCGCTTATAACAATCAGTTTCTAGAGTTTCTAGACTGGAAATGATCAGTTTCTAGTCCAGATACAACAATAATCAGTTATAACGATTGAAATTTCGGGTTTTCTCATTATCGTTATAAGTGGGATGCACTGTGTTCGTGACTCTAGCGAAATCAATGTTGTGAGGTGCGAAAGCTGCGGAAGCAGGTTCGATAGCATCTGCGGTAGCAAAGTAGTGTCCAGTCCAGTGACTCTTTCTGCTTGGGGCCTGCTGGCTGTTACCCCTTTGCAAGTTATACTTGTTGCATTCGAGGGTCTTTGAGTAAAGTGGGATAAGCTCGGGGTGTTGAGGTGGTTTTGTACCGTCCAGGGTGTTGAACCGGTCCAGGTTTAGGTTTGGTAACTTTGTATTTTGTTCCGGTTCTGTTCAACTTTAGTCAGGCTTGTGATGTTTTGGTTCAGTCACTGGTTCCATTAAGCGTAAACCGGTTCACACTGGTTCACAACTCTACATTAGACTGTAGCTGCCCAAGCATTTCCTGTGCTAAACGAAAAGAAAACTTTGTAGCTTCCACTTGCTAAGAAAAAATGTCTTCAGCTTGGATTACCTGTATTAAAATATGCTACAAAAAACTGGTCATCAGAAGCTGTGCTATGCAAATGGGGACATCTGAACAAATATATGTTTAATTTAATTTTGTGATCTTGACTTCTTATTGAGTTTATGCAAATTACGTGGTCATACTGGCGCTCGGAAGCAGTACCAAAGTATGGAACTCGCATGCAAGGTCAGTCAGTCAGCACACTGTACTCACAAACTACCCATCTCGAATGACTTACTAGACAATTCAGACAAAAATAGGAGAGGAAAAGGAACAGGTGACATCCGTATTTAAAAAATGAGAAAAGCAAACTTCTTTTTTTTTTCTTTGTGTTCTTTTTTTTTTTTTTTTTTGCATTTCTGAGCAACGTTCAAAACTCTGGGTTATTAATGTCCCAGCACCCAGGGCCCCTGTGTTGTGCTGCTTGTGGCTTTACTTTGCCTCTCTAGCCTTCTCAGTGGTGTCTTCAGTTTTTGCCACCGCAGAACAAACACACACTGACAGGCCGTCGAGCTCTTCCTTTCGGTTTTTATTTTTGCCATCCCTTTCCTTGAGGAGTATTGTTTGGCAGGGACAAAATTAAACAAAATAGCTCTTTAGCCTTTTGGCATAATCAGTTAGAAGTGTACACCTCTGCGCCGGCTCCAAGTTGGGCTGCACATAGACGTGAAATTTATTTATTTGCTTCATGAATATTCGGCCGTCTTCACGTCGCTGCCTTCGTTAGGCAAAACTGGGCCGCTTACGCCACTGCCGCAAATGTTAAAACCGGCTTTTCACCATAGCAATTTTTTGTGGCTCAGGAGAGCTTTGGCCCCTCAAAAGGGCAGCAGCACGTACCATGCAGGCCTGCAGTGCCGTGTCTACTGATGGTGATTATGGGAGATACAAGAGGATGACACAATCTCCTTATCACCGCAAAAACCGTGGGAAAAACTGCAGGAATGCGGTACCGTTTTTTTTATGAACCGGTAACCACCACATAAGAATGTGGTATCGTTTAGGTTCAGCATCAATATCAAGTGTTTGATTTCTGTTTTCATTTTGTTCTAGTTTGGGGAAAAGTAACGGCTTTGAGCCGGTTCTGTCGGCGAAATGGAAACTGTAATAACTTCAACGAGTGACGACTGCCCAGCTGAAGAAAGTTTATTGCCCAGAAGTACCTACTTCCAGGCTGTGACGTCAACCACAGGGCCCAGCTCGTCAGAGCACACAAAGACTAGTCGTTCGACGTTGCTTGCTTGGAGCTGCGCTACAATGGAGAGGCCTTGCAGTTTCTCGCCACAAAGTCCCTGGTAGTCCCTTTTGTCGGCAGGGGGGTGGAAAGTTCATTTTGCACCCCCCTGTTGACGCCCATGTGCGTGGGAGGAAAAGAAGCAAACTGTCGGGTTGACGCTGCTACTCGGATATTGTACCATGTATAGTAAAATCTGCTTTAAAGTGTTATTTTTGAAGAGGCTTTCAAGTTTTTGAACCCTGTGGTGCCATACGTGAGTAGCAGCGTCAAGCTAGCGGTTTGCTTCTGTTTTCCTTCTGCATATAGGAAAACAAGAATTTATTTTCTTTCATCTTTTCCCAAAACACCTACACTCGCGAAATTTGAGTATGATCAATGCACCACCTAAAGACGTGTTTGTGAAAAGTTCTTTGGCACTCTTTTCGATGGCTTATATATTTTTACATCTGAATCGCGCTCGAGAAAGCCTTTTAGAAACATCATCGACGGGCCGTCGGACCGCGGCTAGTAAAAGTGTACAACAGATGAGGCTGCAAACGAGAGGCGGGCAGTGTTTTACATGAATCATACACGTTTTAATACGCCTCGTTTCTCCGCATCTTTTTGGACGGGCAGCGGCGGCGCTTGGCAAACTCGGAAGGTCTAGAGCGAATGGCGACGGGTTTTATTCTTTCTCAGATACGGGAGGGGGGTCGGCACTTAAAAGGGCAGTCTGGCGGGCCGAAAGACAGAACGCTCGGCAAAGCGCGCCCGATCCTGGGTGCTCACCTGTGGGTTAACGACGAGGGCAGGAAGTTCACTTGTTGGCCTGCCTCGCAAGTTGGGCATTCTCAAGACCAGCGAGGCATTGTCTGCACTTTAAGGCTGGTTCACACATTTGCGACGGCTTACGACCATGTGCCTTAAAACCTCTTAAAAATCTCTTATGATGGCAGGACACACTGGCGCCATCTATCGAATGGAAATATATGAAAACACTCAGTTTTCATATATTTTCTTTTTGTACATATTGCGCATATTCCCTCATAGATGACGCCAGCGCATTTTTTCGTTGTATCACATCACAAGAGCTTGGTCCTGGGCTGTCCTAAGCAAACGCGGGTGTGTGAACGGGTCCTAACGGTGTACAGGTGGCTTTGGGTAGTCGAGCGAATGCGCCTACCGCGACGCACCCTACGCGCAATGACTTTGGCTGCCTTCCGCTCCCGTTGGTTGCAGATGTGAGGGAGGCCCTTGCAGCTGGCTTGGGGGACCCCTTGGTGGACATCTCCTCTTTCCAAGACGTCAACGCGTCCAGCGTAAGCTTGCACCTCTCACAGGGGCCACTCTGCCTCGGAGCTTCCGAGGGAAAGGTTTGCGCCGTGCCCGTGTGTTGGTGGCAAAAAGAGGGAGTCTTTATTGCTATAATGAGCTTGCGGTAATTATTAGGTAGCAATAGCACTGATAAAGAAAGCCACCCGATTAACTGCTACCCTTTAATTTATTACTGTTAGAGCTTGACGTAACAAGCTTGAACATAACAAAATCTTAGGTCTAACAAAGTGTCGCTCTTTTCGCAACTTCTTTTCCATAAAGCTTGTGTATTTTTTGCCTTTGGCATAGTCAATTACTATTTCAACATTGCGAGGTGCTGGCACCGTAGAAGAAAAAAATATAGACTCCAAAGAAGTATTTTGCGATTGAATAAAGGTATTAGGAAAATTTTCTACAACCGCAAGTGCTGGTAATTATTTGTATAATTATTTGCACATAACCCTTAATTCGAAAGACTATTAAACTAGCATCGCCACACAGCTCCATTTTTCCCAATTAAAATTGTCACTAATATTACTCGAAACACACTGCAGAAAACACACGTAAAGCAACGGCACTAGTATTGAAAAAAAAAGTTTTAAACAGACAAAAAGGAATGTAATTTTTTATGTTCCTATTGGCTGTTCACAGAAGATTGGGATTGTTGAAGTGTTTTTCGTATTTAGCAGTTGTGAAGAGCGATAATCTTCTGCTGAGAGGTAGTTTGATGTATCAGAAGTGTCATTTTCTCAAAACTGATGCATTTAAACGTTTTTGCCGTTTAAGACTCACAAGTTCCTGGAAAGGAGACATAAGGCAGGTTCGCAGATTTGTGTCGGTTGCGTTTGCAGCAACCGATGCGACAGCGACGACAAAGTCACCGGGACAAGTATTCGCCATACAAACGTGGCAAGCAAAGTAAAAGTTAGCTTCGCAAAGCAATCTACAGTCGCAGTTGTTCCAGTGTTCAGGTCACTTCTGTCGATTTGGTTGTTGTGAACGTGACCATCGCAAATGTGTGACCCAGCCTTTATTGTCACAAAACACTCCGCCACCTTATCAAAATAACTAAAAAATATTTAGAAACATGCGAGACATCTTTTTTTAAATGAAAGCATTTTTGGAATCACTCAAATGAGTGGTATATGTAAATACAGTCTACGCTTGTTATAACAGACCTTGGAATTGACAACGATTTTGGTCTGTTGTAAAAGGAGTATGCAGAATGCAGATACTGCTATAACAAACTGATGAAGATTAGGAATCGAGTCTGTTGTAACCAGCGAGATTAATGAAACACAAATGTCTGTAAACAAGAACTTGTTTATTGTTGTTTACACTAGGCACTCTGGAAGAAAGTGGTGATCGTCGATTTGGCAGTACGGCTCACAGCATTTGCCACAATTCCATGCTTCATTTTCACAAGACGCAACACCTCCTCTCACACTTCTGAAAAAGTAGCCTCGCGGAGTCGGAACTTCTTTGGTTGCAGGTCACCCGTTACCTGTTTTCCGAGGACGGCCTCTTTGTTCTTCATGATTGTATTTACGGTTTGCTTAGAGAGTCCGAAGGTGTCTGCAACGGCCGATTGTTTCGTTCCCCGGTCAACTGCTTGGATGATCTCAAGCTTCTCCTTCAGTGAGATTCGCTTCCACTTCGACGTCATTGATGCTGCAGAATGTAGCCGATGTAGCCACAACACAAATGACTTTCGGAAACTGACGTGACTGACGCACTGACGTTCGAGTACGGGGCAGGTTGCAAGACGTTTGAAACGCCAGAAAATGTGGAGATCCGTAAAACGGAAATGGTGTTCGCTTGATTTGACTTCGGAGTAGGAGTCTTATACCCTCGCCGTTCAAAAACTCCGCATGGCCGCTAGAGTGACTCTGATCTGTTTTTTTTCGACATTGCGACATCGCAGAGGGCATACGGAGCGCACGCCAGGCGTGTGAAAAATGGCCGCCGTCGCGCTCGCTGCGGCGTCGAAAAGCCAAGCAATTTTCGAAATTAAAGAATGTCAGCTGTCAAGAAGTCCGCAATAACAAAGCGAAAATATACGGAAAAGTCTCCTAAAATGGTACATTATATCCGAATGTATGTTTTAGCCGAATCCACAATAAACAAAGTTCAATCAATGAGGACAGATAGGAAAACCAACCGGATTCCACAAATCGGTATGTTATGTCCGAAAGTCTGTTGTAACCAGATCCGCTGTAACGAGCGTAGACTGTATTACAATTTTTTTTTTCTTAGAGGGGAGGGGGTTGGGGGTTATTTTTTGGCATACGAGCTGTACTTTTAAAAAGTATGTATTTTGGAAGTTCAGAATTGCTTTAAGCGGAGCTAAGCCATGGGTGGTGCACCAATGATTGGGAGCCAAACACCTGCACATTTGTCCCTGAACTTTCTCCGCGATACAAAGTCTAGCGACCCCTTATGACAACCATGTGCCCTGGACTTCGTAAATCGACAATCGTACGCAATTAGTTTATTTAGTTTTAAATTTATTATCCCCCATCTTTTTATACACACCACCAAAACTCCTGAACCTTGACCTTTTTTTTTTTTAATTTAATACCCCCAATTATTTTTAATGATTTTGAAATCCTCTCCCCCCTTGCCCACGTAAGTCTTGCTCCCTATCAGGTGTTTGAGAGCATGAATGGGAGTTTGCCTTCTGCTCCCCACCTTAATAGATGCGTGCAATTCGGTCATAGTCGCCACAACGCCCCGAAAAAAGACTCGCGAGGTAGCTTGCATCTGGTGTGGCAGTTGTGTTTCCAATGCGACGACACGCGCAACCAGAAGAGTCTTAAGACTCGCGAGGTCACGTTCGCACATTTATTTGAGTCGAGGCCGAAGTACCCGAGGTCTTCGCCACCATGACCGGAGGGTCTTGTTTGGGCAGTTTTGGTCGGGATACGTTGTTGCCGATGCAAAAACTCGTTGGGCCAGTTTTGTTCTCTTCTGAAGCCGCTCGGAGGCACACCTTCGTCAGCGCTTTGACAAAGGTGCCGTCTACGTGTAGCCATCAAGTTACGGTGCCTGGAACCCGTCTCCGATTGGTGCGCTTACCGCGTCCAAAGAAGGTGGTACCTCGATTTCCGCTCGACGACGTCGCAAAAATGTCACATCGTCGCCTTGGTCCTGATGGTGTCGAAGCGGCGGTGGTGGTGTGGCAGGCACTCGCCTGTTCCACCGCAGGTCGCTGTCCGGCTTGACAGTCCACGAAGCTTCGGCAGCTGGGGGGACCCCACGACGACAACGACGCTCACATTCCCTCGCGCTTTCTTTTAAGAACTTGTACGCCCATCCGCCAGGA
Organism: Ixodes persulcatus; assembly: GCA_013358835.2. Classification (NCBI taxonomy): domain Eukaryota; kingdom Metazoa; phylum Arthropoda; class Arachnida; order Ixodida; family Ixodidae; genus Ixodes; species Ixodes persulcatus. Next base: position 365,304 of record JABSTQ010011071.1, on the reverse strand, counting down.
TCGCAAGTTCCAACATCACGACACCCCGGCTTTCATGAGGTCATTCGTTGACTCTTCGGGACCACTTTCAACGCATGGGAGGAATGGGACGCACCGGTTGGAGACTTGTTTTAGGCACCGTAATTGCGTCGAGCGCCACCCCAAAATGCGATCGAGCGCGTGCGTAACGACGGGATTGAGGACCACAACCGTGCCCGGTCGGTGTGCAGGGTCGGGAGTCGCCCAGCTGGCAGGGCGCCGCGGGTGCCACGGCCAACCAGTCGATGATCCGGCGCTTCAACCACCACTCCATGATGGTGCTCCGGGCGTGCGGACGGGAGGGTGCCCCCAACTGCGCATCCGACCCTGCTGCCAAGAAGGTGGGTCCCCTCCTCGCTCAACGTTGTCAGTGTCTGTGTCGTCGTCTTTCCGCCCCAGTTCTTTGCTCGCGAGCTCATAGAGGATTGCCCGTATTCTGTTCTGTGTGTCGGCCAAAGGTTTGCGTGCGAGGCCGTAGGTTTCCAAGAAGGTTCGGCTGTGCCTGTGATCGTGCGGTGCGGTCGCACTTCGTTAATACGAAAACCCCGTCAATCGGACAGAATTCTCAAAAGCGAACTGGGGAAATTCATATGTTTCTATCTTATTTATACGGTCAACTCACATTTATGGATCATTTTTAGGGGGAACAGAGATGTCAATATTAACAAGACATGGCCGTTGTAATATTAAAAAAGTACGACACCCCCCAAAAAATTTTCTTCTGCTAGGCGATTTAATATAATGTCAGGACATTACCCAATCAGTATTAGGTGCCTTCATGTACCAAGACCAAAAGGTGAGCATGGAGACTCATGGCCAACTAACAAACTGAGCAGGAGGGGGAAATGTGGAGGAGGAAAGGGTTGCCAGAAGTCATATGGCTATCACTTCCTGCCCTACCGCAAGCTTTTTGTTTTGTCTTTTTCCAGTCCTCCATTTCTCCAGTGTGTGACGCAGACAACAATGACGTTGCATGCATTGTTTGTTGTGCAATTGTTTCGCATGTATATCCATTCCATTCGCTGTTCTGCGGTTGAAGATGGATTGGCTGGTATCGCAAACGACGGTTCCAAAGTAGCGGTCCCTTGTCTGTCGCAACGTTGGTCCGTCATGTGCTGCCATCGCGTCGTCCAGGACCAGCCGGGACACCTTTTCTGCGTGCCGGTACGGGGCAGTCGTGTGATAGCAGAGTTCACGTGACCCCCTACATAGCCTGCATAGGGAGTCATGTGAAAACCCCATTTCACCCCAATTACCAACCGTGAACAAAGTGCCTGATTTTTAACCTCCAGTTTTTTTTAAAATATAAAATCAGAAAAGGAATGACCCTACATATAGGCCGTACTACCAAAAGAGCCCTGCATATCTGCGGATGTTCACAGTAAACTGGCGGATGCGGATAAAAAGTCATCAGATTTGGCAGATTGCAGATCGGATGCGGATGGCAGGGCTGCAGATCTGGATCGGATGCGAATATCCGCGGGTCCGGATCTGAATTTTTTGCTGTGGTGGCCCATAGACATATGCAACCACACCGTGTAGCAGGAGTTCTCAATCTTTTTTGTCTTAGGGAACCCCAGCAAGCCTCCAAAAGTCCTAAGGAATTCCCCCCCTTCCCCCCGATGCCTCGTTGCCAATTGATAATGCTGGGCAATAAAGGCATTTAGATAGTGAGCAAGAGTTAATTGCACTGACAGAATAAGACAAAATGGAGGACTACAGGCAGAATAAGAAGGCAGAGGGGTTAAAGGGATACTGAACCGAAATTTCGAGCTCACAAAACAAGGCTGGACGGATAAGCGAGATGCTGCAAAACGCAAAAAACATCACTCAAACTGCGATATCTCTAACGGATCGCCTTATTTTTGGAAAAGAAGCGTGCGATTGAAGACGGCTGACGAGACAAGGCGCATCACGATTCTCATTTTCTTTCCTCCTCGCTACATCCCTTCGAGCTGGTGAACCGAAGCGAGGAGGAGAGAAGAGAGGCCGCTTCCCCTTGTTCTCAAATTTTCCAGGAGGACACCGACGTCATAGCCCTCGCTTGATCGCGCCCTTCTTTTCTATATGTATGGCCATCAGTTTGGAATATCGATGTACGAGCGATGTTTTGGAGTTCGTAGCGTCCCGTTCACTGCTTCTGCGGCTTTATTTTGCGAAATCCAAAGTTTGGTTCAGTATCCCTTTAACCTGGGGCACAATGTAAAATATATATACATATTAGTGCAAAGGGTGAGGTTGCTTTGTGCACAACACCAACTCAATCCATGGCTCAGTCCGTGGAAGGTTAAGCTAGAGGGGGGCACCGCAATTTGGGAGCTTGCAAAACCCATGAGACCAGCTCGCGGAACCCATTTTGAGAACCCTGGCTGTAGAGTAATGAAGTGCATCATTCAATGTATTGCAGGACTCAGGAGCAAACCACTCTCCTAGATAAAAGGTTCCAGTTGGGGAAACAATTGTTCTTTACGTCATGAAAGGTTTGATTCTCACTTAAGATCGCTTTAGAATGTCCTGTCTCGCCAAAAATGCTGTCCCTAGGAAAAGTAAAGAATGTATGAGCATCAGTCGTCCCAGAAAAGCGTGTTCTTGTTTGGCAGGGGAAGAGGGGAGAACATTCTTCGGGCAAAGAAAACCAAAAACGTACAAGCCACAAGAAAGTAGAAGAAGCCTGCAAGTGGCTCCTTTGACTGCAAGTAGATCAAGGAGACTGAATTCGATCCTCTGGAATGGTGGAACTTCCGTCAGCACGGGTTTCCGCACCCCATCCTTGTAGCGCAGTCCGTGCATGCCACTCTAGCATAGAGTGCACCTATGGAGAGAGAATTCTCATTAGCGGGTATTAATTTAAGAGAGGCGAACTAGTCTGAATCCCTCCATGTTGACGATATTCTGCTTCTTCTACACTGTAACCCAGTGATGTGATTGCTGCGCCAATTGCGTCAAACTGCGCCAAGGGGCTAACCCTGCTACATCCTGCTACATTTTGCCAAAATATGGGTAATCTGCGCCAAGCCTGTGCCAAAGGACCGGTTTTGGTCGCCTTTCAAAACCGAAACTAAACCGAGTACCGTAATTGAGCATGCGTGAGCTAGGTGGCGCAAGCGGCCGCCCGACACAAAGTACCCTGCATCAATTGTGTCATTGTAACCCTGTAGCCGGGAAAAAGAAGGGACGTAGGACAGGCGCAAAACTCCAATGTCAGTATTGAACCAGCTCGCCTGCACCCTTGCTTTAGTTACATCAATCATACTTCCGGTCTTGCATAGTTTTTCCTGCCGTCTCTTCTTTCGCGCTCTCGTTGTCTCGCGTTTTTTTTTGTTTTTTTTTCAACGATAGATGGGGGCGTGTGCGGACGCTCCGACACTAACGTGCTGGGTACCAGCCATGCCGTCACGCTGTGAAACGAAATTACGTTTTTGCACGGTGGGAGTTACTTTTTGAGCTTAAGCACTTGCTTCTGAAAGCAACGGCCGTGGGAAAACTATTTGGTCCCTGCCTGCCAGTCCGCATGTTGCTACAGATATGAAGCTTCCTAAACTGAAACATAAGGGCCGCCGCATGTTCATCAACATTCCTGTTCTTGTTTAAAACATACGCTACTACAAAAATCTCTTTTTAACTCAAAGACTGCTGTGTGGAAGTATTGATTACCTAGGTTTCTCTTGGTAGGCTTTCTTTCGAGAGGGACCCCGGTACATGAAAAATTTGTCGCGAAAGAAAGTTGGTGAAGAGAAGTTAGCTGAAGCAAAGAAGGCAATGTCTGCACGCTGAACCCGCACAGCGCGCTTGTTTGTCTCGAGTTCAGTCATTGCACAAAGCGCTCCAAGAACGTTTTGACCCTGAATCGCGATGTCCTGCATCGATGCGCTCAGGTTCTTTTTTTCTGTATGTTTAGCTTGTACCTCACCTGCCGGCCTTGCAAGCACGCGCCGCCAGACTGTTTATTGTCGCATGCTGGGCAGTTACATTTTGCATACATTTTTGGAAACCAGTTGGCGACAGAGCGGAGAGGCATGGTTTCGGTTTCGATCGAACAGCCGTCTCCGCTCGCGCGGCGAAGCACGTGCAGCTGCAAGCCTGCCGAAGTTGCCCTGACATGCATGCGAACATGATTGCACGACAGAGGCACCTGCCGGGACGCCTGCTATCTACTGTTTTACGTTTACTTTTGACGAAAATCTGGCACGTCGGGAACCAGTAAAACGGTGGCAAGCGGTTTTTCAGAATTGCTTGGCAATGCCTACAGCACTGTACACTTGTGGGATGTCTCAATGTCTCTTTCAAGACGTTGAAAGTGGACATTCATTACTAGCCTAAGCCAAAGCGAAGCTTGCAGCAGCTTTGCAGAAAGTTTCGAAAAGCAAAAAATACCCGCTAGTTGTAATGCATCTTTTTCTTGTGTGCAATTTTACATTGCACTGCAGTAGCTATGTGTTTCATCAGTGGGAGACTGCTTCCATTTATTATATTATATCACTAGTCAACCTAATGCTGTGATATTTACTACGAAGCTGGTCATTTTCAAATAAATTTTAATATGGTGAAGTTTGGTTTTCAAATAAATTTTAATATGTGAAGTTATCTATAGAGGGTACATATATATTGTAGCGGTGTGCTGAGGCGCGTGCCGGGAAGCACGGAAGACGAAGACGAAGCTCGGGCAGGCGGCGCGTGACACTTCTAATCCGGTCTAATTTGGTTATGGACGTCTTTTTGTAAATTAAAGACGTAACATTTGGTGTCAGAAGTGGGATTCCCGGCATTTCTCCTGACGGCCCAAGAGATCATTTTACAAGCCGCAAGGACATTCTCTGCGCGAGTGTCAGCACCTCGTTGAGTGGCGCGGCTCTGCCTGGATTACCACCGACCAAACCAGCTTCCTTCGCCATGTTCCATCACTGAAGCTACTCTAGCCGATTGTCACGGCCTCGATCCCGGGAGCCCACGCCACGAAAGCGCGTAAGTGCGCGCTAGGCTTGAATGGTTTTCGAACAGGTTGTGGCAGTTCTGCGGTTGAAAGCATTCACGAAAAGTCATGGTGTCTCCTGTATTAGGCAATGCCGGTGCATATCGTTGTCGGCGTTAACTTTTCAAAAGGCGCAAGTGTGCTGTGAACTTTGGCACCGACATGTTCTGTGCTGACATAAGATTTGTTCTCCGACGTGTCGCCAGGGGTGATAATAAGGGAACCACCTGACCCCCTGGTATCGGGACTCTGCGCATCAATCTTCCGAAAGCGCTAACGTGCTGGACTTTGGTGCTGCAGGCAGACTGCGATGTCGGCCTGAACTTTAGAGTTGTGCAATTGAGCACAAACTTTCACGTCAAGAATCTGCTTGCTAAAAGGACTTATGTTGAAAAACAGCGCGAAAATCACACGGGCAAGGAGAAGAGAACACACAGGACGAGGCGCTGTGTGTTCTCTTCTCCTTGCCCGTGTGATTTTCGCGCTGTTTTTCAACATTGATTCTTACCAACTCGCCCAACTTTCCATTCTAGTAAAAGGACTTCACTCAAGATAATCTTTTCGAAACAAACAAGTACAAGCAGACTGTCTAACACCACTGCAATGGGGCGAGGTTGTGCAGCAGGAAAATGACCCAAAGATCATCCCTCCAAGAAAACAAGTCCTTAGGGGGAATAGTGTAGCGGTGTGCTGAGGCACGTGCCGGGAACCACGGAAGACGAAGACGAAGCTCGGGCAGGCGGCGCGTGACACTTCTAATCCGGTCTAATTTGGTTATGGACGTCCTTTTGTAAATTAAAGACGTAACAATGTGTATAATTTAACTGAAGCATTGCAAAATGTGTCATGTCATTGACATTTCAATTACACCTTGAAAGACTCCTAGGTGGATGAACTTGACCATAATTCGTTTATTTCGGCGAGCAAAGTGCCCTTCGTTTGTCCAGCACCTAAAACGAATATTTTTATTTTTCTAAGAATATCTGCTCCGAAAGCCACTTTTGGTGCTCCGAAACGCCGTTTTGGCTGCTCCAAAAGCCACTTTTGCTGCTCCAAAACATTGTTTTGGCTGCTCCAAAGGCCACTTTTGCTGCTCCAAAACGCTGTTTTGGCAGCTCCGAAGGGTACTCCAAAACGTCTTAGGCCAATCACATCACTGTGTAACCTCGACAAGTGAAACGTTGCGTGTGTCTGTGTTTTCTTTCTCCGGACATTTGGCACGGAGTTGTTTTTAAGTGTATGGTTCCGAGCATGCAGTTGAGGGTTAGTGTTTAAAACTTAAACCGGTAAGAGGTGTTGCCATTATTAAATATTGTGATATTTTGCCAGTCGTGTGCTCGCACCTACCACATATACAGAAGTATTTTGCTGCGGTGAGTGAGTACCTTTCCTCTCCCTAAATAAAGTGACGCAATAGTAATATTAGCTTGTCCTTCGTTAATTTTCACGTTTATAAAATATACATCTGCTTGAAGTGGGTTTTGCAAAGCAAAAAGCAAAATAAATATTAAAATTTCATTCTTTTTGTGCGAATGTTCTGGACAGAGTGTCAGTGTCACGGACTTCCAAGACGATCTTAAAACTGCTATCTTCTTTCCAACGATGCGAAGCATCTCTGGAAGCATGATAGCTTATATTATAAATACGAAAAAACAGAATATGATAAAATGACTTTCACCGTATTCTGATACGAAGAGTTCCTTGTACAAAAGTAAGCAGACAGCTTATAAAATACTATCCAGATGCTTTGTTTAAATTTTTATTCATACTTGATTTTATGATGTAAAATGAATGCGCGGATTGAGAGTCGGATGCGGTTCGGATGCGGATACGAAGTCTGCAGATGCGGATTGGATTGGATACAATTATTTAAAAACATTGCGGATGCGGTCCGGATACGGATATGAAGTCTGCGGATGCCGATCGGATGTGGGTAATCAAAATGTTATCCGCGCAGGGCTCTAAACTGCCATTGGAATGTTGAGTGCCACATTGCACCTTGCCTGGTGTGTCTGTGTTGGTCACTGTCTGAACCGGGCTGAACAATACTGTTCTGGTATGATGTCGCCTTTAGAGCCTTCTTGTACAGGTTTGAGCCCTTCCTCGTTTTGCTGAAGATTCCAGAAGAGTACCTGTAGAAAAGAAACTTCTCATAGTTACAAGTTACTAAAAATTATGCCGAAGATACAGTTACCAAGAAATAAAAGTATCTAGGTTTTCACCTCAGATACATTAAAGGTATCTATACCTATTTCCACCTCAAGGAAAAAGGAAGTTTCACACATTGTTCATACGCCGCGCAAAGTAGTTCCTGCAAAATTTAATTGTCGGAGCAAGAAGCAATGCTTTTGGCGGCTGAAACGTGTGCATCTTGATAAGAAAACATGTATCTAATCCCAAATGCACCTACATACCTCTTAATTCTCTACGTAAAGGGGGAAATTAGTTATGCTCCATGAGGAGCCGGGCTTTTCTTACTACAGCTCTTGAGGCCAAAACGAGTACAGTTACTGCTGGTTTATGCTAAGCCTAGTGGGCAGACAGTAGGTCCTCACAGTATGAACCTCATGTGAGCCCATCCAGAGAGCCACGGGCCAGACAAAGACTGCAGTCGACAAGCAACGGCATTCTTTTGCTCGTGCCAAGGAACTGCGATTTATTTGAGCCAAGAGGATGCCACTTGCTGTCCAACATAGCAGTCACACAGCCAGCGACCTCTGCAGTCACCAGGGTGCGGTTACCTGTACCTAGTAACTGTGTTCGACTTACTTACACCTCCTGCACCGGTGCAGAAAAGGGTAGGGGGGTGCACTTCCAGTCATATCTAAATGCACATACCGAAAGCAGACTGCCCTACACTTTTCTGCACTGGTGCAGACAGTGTAAGTAAATCAAACGCAGCTACTTTAGTATACCGAGCAAGCGTGTCGAAGATAATCGCTAAAACAAATGGTGGATGGGTGCTTGTTACGTCCGAGAGAATTAAAAAAAACCTAGAAGTTTTAAAGCAGCCACGCAGCTCAAGTTAGGCCGCTTCGCTTCAAGGTTTGCCACTTGACGCTTCCGTGCGCTCTTAAAGTTTCACCGCTCTGCACCGGTGCACACGTTTAAAGCTTCCGTGTTTGGAACCGGTGTGTTCGGAGAAGCGGCTCGCGTGAAGGAGCATGTCGATTCACTCGGTGGGCCCGAAAGTTTGCTAAGGTGGGTGCTTGATACGTCCCTCACTTACATTTCAAACGTTTAAAAGGGAGAAGTGCGGAATCGCATTTTGGCGCGAGGACGCATGTTCGGCTACGTCGTCGGGGTGTGGCACGACCGACCGGAGACGGTTTCTCGGGGACTCTGCATCGACCTCTACGAATCCCGGAGTTACGCTGCCTGGAACGTGTCTCCAACCGGTTTGTTTAGCGTCCCATTCCGCCCATGCATCGAAAGTAGTCCCGTAGTAGCAACAGATCACTTCATAAAAGCTGAAGTGTCATGCTATCGGACATCGCAGTCCTGACGGTTCAGTGTAGAAGTTCTGACTTACCACTCTAGCGGCATTTCTCCGCAAACGGATTTAGCGAACCAGTACCGGGCATTCAATTGCAAGTTCACAAGAGAATAAGCACCGGTCCACATGCGATGCCTGTGGATTCGGCGCTTTCCTGGATGTGTCGCACGAGTCGCATCTGTATCGGACACTTCGACGCCGTCCGCCTCTTGCTCTTTCGTTCCTTCAGTCTTGAGATTTCATCCAACCTGTACCAGCTCGTGCGTCTTATCGCGTCAACGTTCAATCCAATCCTCAGCTTCCATACGGAAGTGGGCCTTACAACTACGGTACCTAGAACGCTTTTCAAACTGATGCATTCGGCGTCCCACGCCCATTCGTCGAAAGGGGTCTCAAAGTGGCGCCGAATAACGTCACAAAAGCCGGAGTGTCACGCTGTCGGATGCCGCAGTCCTGGCGATTGGGTGTAAAAGTTCCGGGGAAAAGACACGAAAGAAAGCGAGTGTCGCCGTCGTTGCGGCATCTTAAGTCCGGGCTGCGAAAGCTTCCGTTGACCGCCAAGCTGGAGAGGAACCTGGAGCAGAACGGCCGTCTGTCACACCTACCACCGCCGCTGCGACACGGGTAAAATCGCGGCCGGCGACAGCAGGACGCTTGTGTGACGTTATCAGGTGGAGGTGGAGGTACCACTTTTTTGGATGCAGTAGACGCACCCAGGCAACATACCGGCGTGGCGGGGCCCATGCCTGAATGAGGCCTCCGGCTTCCTGCAGGCCCGACTGTGGGACAGGGCGCGCCTGGAGGACCTGGAGGGGGTCACCAGCTCCACGGGGGGCGCCACCGTGCGGCTGGGGCATGGCGAGAGGCACCAGCGGGGCCCCACCCCGGGCGGCAACGGCCCCCCCTGCGACGGCCAGGCGTCCACCCAGGCCCTTCGCAGGCAGTTGGCCCAGTGGACCCCATCGGGACGCTCGGTAAATGCTTCCGGGTGGCGTCCCACCGCCGCCACCTGTTTCGTTTGCACGCGTACGGGTGCTTGAAGTTCATTTCATTTCCTATAGGCCCTTAAATCGCCCATTTCTGGGCTTTGCTTAAGGGGGGGGGGGGGGGGGACAGTTGAAGAAGGCGGGTGAAGGGAGGGGATGAAGAAAAAGTCGAGAAGAACTTACGCATACACGTTACAGGTCAGTCTCTGGCCAGGTCATATGTTTTAAGTGTATCTCTGAAATCGTCTGTGTTGGGTAGGGGGGGATGGGTGGCTGAGTGGACTAGCACAGCGTAGCTCGAAGCACATGGATCAAAAGGTCCTGCTGTAAAACCAGGGATTCTGGGTTCAATCCCCACCCCTGCTCGTTTCTATCTGGATGAGCATCGTACCGGAGTGCGGTTGTGAAATAACTACTGCGTGATGCACACTAAAGACCCTAGGCTAGCGGTGGTACTGCTCTGGCTAAATTTCTCATCTACAGCATAAACCAGTGTCGCCACACCTCAATGGCAGACTGACCTTACGCTGTATAAACACGAACGTCAAATTTAGTTTTGTTTGGTGTTTGATATACCTAGTAACAATGCCATCGGGTGGCCTGTTCCACAATGCGGCTCTTTCGTCTGCACTTTCGTGGGTTGCGTAGAAGGAGCATGCTCCGCTCTTCCGTTTGTTTATTCTTTCGAGGGGCGCTCAACTCCCACAAAAGTTTTTTTTTAAGTGGCTGGACAAAACGTTAGCGCTGAATTTGGGTCGCAAGACTCGTTGGGAGCAATTCCGAAAGGTGCATTTATTTAGGGACGTGGGATTAATCGTGCATTTATTTAGGGACGTGGGATTAATCGACATTGCCCATACCCCAGTGTAATGCTCATACGCCAGTGTAATGCTCATACGCCAGTAATACCTGAAAGACAGTGTGCAGGCTAGCTGGTATCAGACGCAGGAGGAGGAAGACACTGCTTGTGGCACAGTTAAGGCTAGAATCAGCGATGGAAGTCTTGACAGGCACAGTACGCTCAACCAAGACCTGAAAAACCCGCACTGAGGTCGGTCCTCTGAAGCGTTAATGACAGGGAGACAAAAGCAACACCCCAGCTTGCCTGCAATGCCGTTTGCACATACTGTCGAGAGTACTCCTTTTGTATTAAAGGCTGTTGGTGATCTCCTTTCCCGAAAAGGCCTTTTGAGGGGAAAGGGCATTTACGGTGCTGTGTGGCACGAATCTCTTCCCCTTTTGGGAGGAGGCCCATTCTACAGAAGGAGCTTAGGTCTGACCAGAGTGTAACCATTTTTATGGAAAGTTCTTTGTTTCTTGTGTTCAGCGAACAGAGCAGTTGCACTCAAGCTCCTTCAAGACACTCAACGCAAACCCGCAAACTACACACATCGCTCCTTTGAATTCAAGCATCTCGCTTAACCTACCGCCAGCCATGCTCTACAAATCAGATTTAAAAAAAGAGCTTTAGCTATTGGGCAGTCTCGGTCCTTATATTCATAACATGCCAATTAATCGCAATCACGGTAATTGTATCCGCCTTGTCCACTAACCTGTCGCTCCCTGCGGCGTACAGTGAGGTGCCGTGACAGGGTGGCATAAGATGTTGCTCCATTTCAGGGATATTGTATCCAGTTTGGTTTCGGTGGACGTGAGCGGTCTTGGTTTCAAGGGCGAGTTTCCGAACCGAGTATTTTAGTAACGTTAACATAGTTGGATGGATGGGAAAACGAGAGAGTGAGCGGGCGTACACAGTTTTTAGGTGCACCTCAGTTTGTCATTACCGCATAGTCATTAATGCCGCTTTAAGTGTGTTACTTACGCTTAATACCACCTGCTCTGTTTTGGAAAATAAATGTGCTAACAATTTTTAAGGTCAGTAGTGTTTTAATTTTTTTTTTGTGCATTTCAAGTTGAGGTTTTGATACTCATTTGACATTTTGGCCACTATTCGTTTAAATTCGATTCAATCGAAATTTTCACTTTTCGCAGGCCCCGTACATTCTTTAAACAACTTCCTTCTAGTGTTTGAGAATAGTGGTCTCTTTGGTTCATACAGTTTCGGTAGGGGCATTTGGGGCGTGCATGCTCATGTGGTCGCGCTTTGCAGATGCTCCCTGCATCTGCCGCCCTGTCCGTTCTCGGTGAGCTGTCGCCCGGCGGCTCTCTGATGAAGAACGCCCAGCAGATGCCCCTGAAAGGCAAGTGCTCCCAGAGAGAGGCCCATTGGAAGCGGTCCCTGTCGAAACGGTTGTTTTTTCGCCGTTGGCTGCGCTTCTAATCTCGGAATTCGCAACCGTTGAGTGTCATGCTCAACTCGCCAATCCCCCCAAAATATGTCATCTATTACCTCTCTCACTCTACTTGTCGATTCAACTCCCGTGTCTCGATTGGACGGCTCTAAGCAGCCAGTTTGATACGCCAGTTTAACAGTTGCTGTATTTCATTTCATTTCATTTAATATACCCTTATAGCATCCGGTAGGGGCTTTACATAAGGGGGGCAAAAACAACAATACACATACAAATCAACAAGAGTTAGGAATCCATTCCTCTTTCCGCTCTTTTTTACGTATTGTAAAGAGTGGCAATTGCGGAATGATATCTAATGGACTCTTTTACTGTTAAGGCCCGTTCACACCCTTGCGACCTCTTAAAACTGGGTTCCTTAAAACCTCTTACTACGAGAGGACACACTGGCGCCATTTATTGGGTAGCAGTGTAAACTTGGCGGTCCGGCATATTTTCTAATTCTCTCGCGCCTTATCCTTTCTTTCTTGGCTCGAAAAACTTTTGTGAACGTTATAGACGAGCCTTACTTATAGGTATTACGCACATTTGACCTCGGAAATCCCGCAAAACCTTCGCTCTTGTGAAATGCAGTTCCAGGGTCACCGCATAGATGGCGCCAAAATGCCAGTGTGTTCCCTCGTCCTAAGAAAATTTAAGAAGTTTTAGCAGATCTCGTCTCTCTCGGTCGTACTCGGTTGCAAGAGTGTGAACGAGCCTTTACGATGTCATCGGGGAGGGAATTCCAGTCTGATATAGATAACTGTAACGAAGAAAATTTGAAGGTGTTAGTTCTAGGAGTGGTGAGCTGAAGTTTCTATGAGTTGTCTGTGCGAGCCGAGACGTGGTTGGCAGCTGGACAATATTTTTCTTTCTTTGAGGGTGAATGATAGTACAAGTGATGAAGGGCAGTTAGTCGAATCATTTTACGTCGGTCTGCAAGAAGGGGTATAGTTTGTTGTTTTAGTGTTGTTATACTTGTACGGGTATAATTGCGGAGAACGAAACGGGTGGCTTGGTTTTGAATGGCTTCTAACTTGTCGATGAGATATGACTGATGCGGGTTCCAGATGAGAGATGCGTATTCCAGCTTTGGACGAAGAAGAGATGTGTATGCAATCAGTTTTGTTTCCCGTGTTGCCAAGTGTAAGTGCCGTCTTAGAAAGCCTAAAGTTTGATTAGCCTTTGCCGTGACGTGGTTAATATGTGGTTTCCACGAAAGGTTGGGCATGAAATGAAGTTTGAGATATTTATATGTGTGAACATTTTCAATGGGGACACTGAAAAGGGTGTAGCTAAATTGTGTTGATGCGCATTTATTATTGAAGTTCAGATATTATGTTTTGGAAACGTTAATTTGCAACTGCCACTCTTCACACCACGTCTCAAGAAGAAACATCAGATCACTCTGCAAAAGCGTACAGTCATCCAGGCCCTCTATTGTCCGGTATAAAACACAATCGTCGGCATATAATCTTATCGTGGACTGAATACGAGTAGGCACATCGTTAACATATATCATAAAAAGCAGTGGACCAAGCACGGTTCCCTGAGGCACGCTCGATTTTACTTGTTGAGGTGACAAATCTTTACTTTCATAATGAATGCATTGAGTTCGGTTAGAAAGGAAACCTCCGATCCATTCCGTTAGAGACGGGTCTATTTTTTACGAGCGTAGTTTTAACATAAGACAGTGATGAGGTACTTTGTCAAAGGCCTTTTTGAAATCAATAAAAATGGCGTGCGTTTCTAAGCGGGATTGCAGATTTTCATGAATATCAGTGCTGAATTTGAAAAGTTGCGTTTCGCAGGAGTGGGATCGCCGGAAACCGTGCTGGTTTACAAAAATATAGTTGTTAATGCATAAATGATTCATAACGTTAGAAAATACCATATGCTCCATGAGCTTACTAGGGACACTTGTTAACGATATAGGCCTGTAATTACCAAATTCATTCTTTGAACCATTTTTGTGTATTGGAATTGCCTGTGCGTGCTTCCAATTATCGGGAATTTCGCCCGTGTCTAAGGATTGTTAAAAAACCAGGGAAAGGAGGGTTGAGCACTCGTGCTTGTATAATTTGAGAAGTTTCATTGAAATTTTATTTGGGCCGGGAGCGGAGTTTGAGTGCTGTTCATCAATAAGTTTCAAAACGCCAGTTGCAGAAATAGTTAGTTGAGGCATTTCATGATACATACTATAATCAAGGTAGTAATCCAGAAGAGGAAACAGGTCCTCTGAGAAGACTTCACTAAAATATCAACTGAACCGCTCATACGCCTCGAGAGGACTCATCTTGTTTCCAACGTCATCGGAAAATGAAAAAGACTCCCTTCCTCTTTTGGTGCAGAGCATGCGGGCACCTTTTGTTTTGTTAGAGAATGGATCGTTCTTAGGGCCCCTGTTAAGTGCCAACGGCGGTCGCCATACTTTAGTGCTTCCTTTACGCATTTGCCTCAATTGGTGTTCTTATTTCTCGCACTTGCAGGCATTTGTGCAGACTACCTAGATAGTTTGTAAAAGTAGCGGGCAACTGTCAGCTGTCGCAAGACCTTTATAATGTTAAATGTTAGTCAGTCTCTCTCACTCAAAACGAGAAGATTCAAACCGATGTCGATTTGGGCCGCTATATTCACTCGACTCGACCCCACCTGCGTGCCGCGTGGATGGCTGGTCACTGCATTCTATGAAAAGGAACGCGCAGACGACGAGACACGGGCAACGCCAGCCCTCGAAACGGTTGCCTACGCTCCAGTGCCTCGAACACGTCTCCGACTAGGCATCCTATTCCGCCCATGCATCGGAAGTGGTCTCGAAGTGGCAAGAAATGATGTCGCAGAAGCCGGTGTGTCACGCTGTTGGATGTCGCAATCCTGGCGGTCGGATGTAGAAGTTTGGCTAAAAGCACGAGTGAATGCTAGTGTCGCCATCGTCGCGGCATCTCAACCCCCGGCTGCCAAAGCTTTCATGGACTGTCAAGCTAGAGAGAGACCTGCAGCAGAACGGGCGTTTGCCATACCCTCAGGGCAGTCAAGTTTGATGTGACACGTTGCAGCATCTAGCTCAAAATATTTGCAACGTTGGGAAGGCCGTTTCGCCAGCCTGCTTGCTTATACGGTTGTTCACGCATCAATTTGAAGGTGTTGAATCCTGCATATTTGGTCTTTTATTCGTAACATTGCTATCGGATGTCGCAGAAGAGCAAACGTCGAAGCTGGAGGCACTGTTGCGTACCGAACTGTTGCAAACCCGGAAGCTTAGCAGGTGTGAAGCTCCGCAGGTTTCCGCCGAGACCGTGGAAAATACTACGCCATCAGAGATTAATAAGTGCCGTAAAAAGTGTAAAATGAGCATTCCGTTCACATTGCTTGACGTGAGATGGATTTCTTAATACGCCATTTGACTCGCTACTTGAAATTAATGCACTCTAAGCCCAGCATTGTTTTTGGATTTCATGCGATGACTCTAGAGTCAGATCAGTCCTTTGACACTCTCATTGCTCTCTGCTCCGCTCACTCATCTTGATCGAACAACGTTTTGTGGACGTTTGATCGTAGTTACCGAAAACCGAAGTGAGCGTTTCCTCCGCTTCGCCGATTGCAGAACAGTCTGTTGTTTGCACCTTTAGCATGATTGCATAGATGCCCAAGATGGTGCTCTATTTTGACCCGTGTCTCTGCGGTTTTATCTTCGTCCCCGCTGCGAGGTTATCCATGCGGCATTTATTTTTGTTCTATGTAAAAGTGAACAGCATATTCAATCGACAAGAACGAGCATCAGCTTGCGACGAGCAACAGCGTATGACACCGTTCAAACTACAGCCAGCTTGCACGAAAAACACATTATTCGGACACCATAATCATCTTCAACATAATGATGAGGGGACGGGAAACAACTGATCACCAAAAATGAGGTCAGCTATTCATGAGGGAAGAGTTCATTTGGAAAAAAGGGTGGGTGAGAGTGAAAGGGAGGGGGGCACTTTTAGTTCCACTTTTGTAGAGGAGGGAAGCTTGACGAAGTCTTCACTTTTGTTATCTTAAAACACCCGCAAACAACGTATAAAAAAAAACAGCCTTTGTCTATTTGTTTTTACTTATATTTGGCCGTAATATCAGGACGTTCAATTTTGTTCTGCTGACACTTTATAGCTCGCGTTTGTCCCTACCAATCAAGGAAGGCACCTATTAAAACTCCCTATTGCAAGAATGACACAACCACACACGCATGCACATTTATATATCTAACGTTTGATAGATTCTTAGAACAGTCGGTAGTGTAACGTGCGACAACACAAAGCTCGGAGTTGGTAATAACATAATCTCGCAAGGCTACGCCGGTGGCGCTGCCGATTTTAGCCGTCCCAATGTTGCCTCATTTGGCCATGGTGGCACTGATGATCAACCGACGGTGGCGCTCTCTGGAGCCCTACCCAGAGTCTACACCCACTACCGTTGCTGCGACACCGCCAGGGTCGCGCGGTTGGTGACGGCGCGACACTTCTGCAAAGTCATCGGGCAGGAATCGAGGGACCACTTATTGGATGCGGTAAACGCACTGGTCGGAGACGCGTTCCGGGCACAGTACTTGCGCCGAGCGCCTGGGCGCAGCGTTGGGATGTTCAAAATCCTGGGGCGGGCTGCATTTTCGGCGCGCGGCAAAGCCGGTGCTTCGTCCCCGACCGGTTGGCCTTTACGCGCTGCGGCGACTGGCTACCCGCGCGCGGCATGAAGGGCACGTGTAGAGACCTCGGTCGTAAAAGGGCCGTCTTACTTGCGCCCGATTTCGGCGTGCAGCCGGCGACGTCGTTCAACTTTGGAAATGTTTTTCCAGACACGGTGAGCGTGGAGCTGCAGCGGGACCTGCGACGCATGTACGTGGCCCAGTACGAGCTGCTGCGGCACTTCTGGACCTGCTTCCCCACCACCAGCGCCCAGCTCGAGGACAAGGTAGCCAGGGCCGTCCCGTGGCCAGAGACGAGAAACGGTCGGGCAGAAGACTTTGCCCTGAGAGAGGCGTCGAAAAGAGGGCGGCGGCGTTATTGCGAATCGAGTGGCGACGTCCCTGGTATAAACGGCGATGCAAACGAACGAACGAGAATTGGCAGCATCAGCACGACCACCTTGCAGTTAAAACACGCGTTGAGCGACGAACAGTTGTCACGCGACATCTTGCCTCGCTATATATCAAGTGCACTCGGAGGTTCGGACGTTTCCGGCGACGTCTCCTCACAGCTCGGTCGTGCCCCCGTTAAGACAGTAGCCTGAATGGTGCTTCCGTCGGGCCGTGCAGAAAATTCACTTTTTCCCCGACAGGCGACTTGACGAGTGGACCCCCGCGTCTGGTAAATACGGCGCAGGGGTTTGTAACGTTAGACCTCGGAGTTGTTTCCCAGTCCACTAAATTTTAGGGGACAAGTAATTGCGCAACACTAAAGGTCTTTGAAGCTCTTATGATTTTTTCACTGTTGAACTTCCGATCCATCACATGCGGAATATGTTTAGTATCGAGATGAAGCATTGCACTCGTGCTTGCACAAATGTTTCCCCCGATCGGCGATAGTTATAACATTGTGTCGTTGCAGTAGACATGCTGCACCACCTGTGATCACCCAGTGAGAGTATACAATGTCTAGAAAAATATTTATGCCATTTTTTTCGCCGCGAAAATAAGTTGTGCATTGCCAAACATGCAGTCTCCACCCAAACGTAGCGCTAGCAGTCTGGACTAGATGTCAAAGTTCAGAACTAAACCCTTATCCAATTAAAAGAAGTGGTTTTTGCGAGAAAATAAGAAGCATTTCTGGTAACCGACGCCATTCATATCCTCACATTTGTGGACCTTGTCGACCACCATTTTGCCACTGATGATTTCCAAAGATCAACTTTTGCAGTGATGTGATTGCTGCGCCAATTGCGCCAGACTGCACCAAGGGGCTAACCCTGCTACATCCTGCTACATTTTGCTAAAGTACGGGTAATCTGTGCCAAGCCTGCGCCAAAAAAAACACTTTCGGTCGCCTTTCAAAACCGAAACTAAACTGAGTACCGTTATTGAGCATGCATGGGTTATGTGGCGCAAGCGGCAGCCCGACACAAAGTACCCTGCATCAATTGTCCATCCGGTCTTGCATGGTTTTTCCGCCATCTCGCATTTCGCGCTCTCGTCTCGTGGGTCTCGACTCGCAACATATTTTTTCAATATTTTCAGTGATCGACGCGGGTATGTGCGGACGACCTGACGCTAGCGTGCCGGGTACCAGCCATGCCGTCATGCTGTAAAACGAAACCACGTTTTTGCGCGGTGGGAGTAACTTTGTGAGCTGAAGCACTCGCTCCTGAAAGCAACGGCCGTGGGAAGACTATATTTGGTCCCTGCCTTCCAGTCGCT
The DNA here is from genome assembly GCA_013358835.2 of Ixodes persulcatus. Classification (NCBI taxonomy): domain Eukaryota; kingdom Metazoa; phylum Arthropoda; class Arachnida; order Ixodida; family Ixodidae; genus Ixodes; species Ixodes persulcatus. The sequence continues at coordinate 347,156 of JABSTQ010011071.1, read as the reverse complement.
GTGGTCGCGCGATGTGTGGTTTTGCCGTCCCCGTACACATCGCTGCAGATATGGCGCTTTCTAAAATAAAACTAAGTACCACCGCATGTTGATCAACATTCCTGTTCTTGTTTAAATCATACGTTACTACGAAAATCCTTCTTTACCTCAAAGACTGCTGTGTCGAAGTATTGATTGCTTAGGTTTCTCTCGGTGGGCTTTCTTTCAAGAGGGACCCCGGCACATAAAAAATCTGCTGCAACAGAAAATTGGTGAAGAGAAGTGAGCTAAAGCAAAGAAGGCAATGTCTGCACGCTGAACGCGCACTTGTTTACCTCGAGTTCACTCGTTGCACAAAGCGCTCCAAGAACTTTTTGACCCTGGCTCGCGATGTCTTGCATCGATGCGGTCAAGTTCTTTTTTTGTGTGTGTGTGTTTAGCTTGTACCTGTTTGCTGGCCTGGCAAGCACGCGCCGCTGGACTGTTTTTTGTCATATGCTCGACAGTTACATTTTGCATACAATTTTGGGAATCGGTGAGCTACGGGGCCGAGTGGCATGGTTTGATCGAACAGCCGTTGTCTCCGCTCGTGCGACGAAGCACGCGCAACTGCAAGCCTGCCAAAGTTGCCCTCGCGTGCATGTGAACATGATTGCACGACAGAGGCACCAGCCGGGACGCTTGCAATCTATTGTTTTACGCTTGCTTACTTTTGACGAAAATCTGGCACGTCGGGTGTTCCCGACGTGCCAGTAAAACGGTGGCAAGCGGTTTTTCGGAATCACTCGGCAATGCCTACAGCACTATGTACACTTGTGGGATGTCCGAGCAGTAAAAACAGAAGCAGCGAGTTCCGTCACAACACGTCACATCACAACACAACACAACACAACAGAAAGTGCCCTTCGTTTGTTTAGCACTTAAAACAAATATTTTTATTTTTCTAAGAATATCTGCTCCAAATGCCACTTTTGCTGCTCCGAAACACTCCCTTGGCTGCTCCAAAAGCCACTTTTGTTGCTCCAAAACACTGTTTTGGTTGCTCCAAAGGCAACATTTGCTGCTCCAAAACACTGTTTGGCTGCTCCGAAAGGTGGTCCAAAATAGCTTAGGCCAATCACATCACTGCTTTTGACTCGGATAATGGGAAAATTAGAAACGAACCGAAGTTTATTTTCGTGGCGTAAAACACATACTCGGGGTTGTCAAATAGTGCCTGGTTTCGAGCACACCCAGTCAGTGGGCCGGTGAGAGTCTCAACTCGCGTTGCCTGGCGCGTTTCTCTGGCACAGGTGGTGAGCATGCGAGCCACCCTGGAGCGCTTTCAGTACGCCCAACTCCAGCCGTTTCGGGACAGCTTGCTCCGAGAACACCACTGTCCCGACGTAAGTTACCACCCAAATTCGGCGAACATCTCCCATGTACGACTGAGGCACGGGTTGTGCGCTAACGCGATCGAATTGTGCCGTCAATTGTGGCCAAGGCCGTTGCAGTGGCGTTATCTCGCCAGCGAATGAATCTCGATTTGTGTTGTTACTGTCACCAACATGACTAGGCCAGCATGCTGGCCTAGCTCTTTTGGCATTGGCACCTGGCGAAAGTACTTGGGCGAGGGAACTGGGGGGATTCAAGCGAAACTACTCCGGTAAAATGGCTATTTCTGAGTATTTTGTACGCAACTCAACTCCCCTACTGCCCGATGTAAACAGACAAATATACAAATAAATTATTTTCACCGCAGCAGAGGCAAGCTCACACAAACGGTGCATCGCTAACTCTGCGTTGAACTGTCACCAGTGTGCAAGGGAAGCAGGTGCTACAAATGCAAGCATGCTGCCCGGAACACACTTATACGTCACTTAAATACTCTACCGAAGTTACTCTATCTTAGATTTGGAAGTAACTTGGTATCTTGCAAACACTTTCACATGGCCAGTATTTAGTACTTATTAGGTATTTCTTACGAGCAACATACTAGTTTCTCAAAAGTTAGTTACGCTTCTTTTTTCAAGAGAAGAGAAGGTGGGAGAAAATGAAAGAACTTAGTTGTTTAGGTTAGGCACTTTGCAGTGGTGCATGTTTGGACTCTGATAATCCGAGCACACCCACGGTTGTGCGGAAAGGGAGAATCTGTAGAAGCGGAAGTCGACGCTTCGGGGCCAGGGAATGCACGTCTCCTACAGGGTGGGACATGAAACGACTTCCGACCATTCATTTGGGACAATGTGCTGGACATACTGGGGTAGTTGGACCCTCCATCCACGTTTTGAAGAGAGGTGTCTGGGGATGAACGCAGGGGGTGTCACTGTCTACAAGCCGAGGAGGATGCCGGAGAGGACAACCAAAGACTGGCAGCAGTGGATGGGAGTCCACTGCTACCAGTCTTTCTGCAATCATGGGGGAGGTGGGAAGAGGGAGGTAGAGAGAGTCAAGAGGGAGTCTTTTCTTTCACACTGATTAGGGGGAATTTCAAATAACAGCCGAGCTGTTCCCTTAAGTTGAAAAAGCTTCTTGGCAATGGCGTTTTCTTATTTTATATAGTTTTGCCACAATCGTAACTTGAAAATATTTGAAAGCTAACAAGCTTTTTTTCTTTTTCAGTATTTAGTGTTTTACTCAAACGCCTGTCACAATTAGACATTCAGTACTTACTCTGTTACTTTTGTCCTGGTACTGCGCAACTTAAATACAAGTATCTTGTACAAGCGCGGCCCTGAACGATGCTTGCACTGTGCAAGCACACGTGCTACGTAGGAAACGTTGAAAGCCCGGAGCTCGCTCTAGTAGCTTGTACCATGCTTGCGCACGAAGTTAACCTGAACGGAGGACCAGGGCAGGACTCTGCGCGACTCGCACTAAAGCAGTAGTGTTTTCTTAGCAGTCCCATTATAGCGCAGTACCGCACTAAAGTCAGCGCAGATTTTGCGTCCCGCTATACGTCCGAACAGTGCCTTCATTGTCGTCCAAGGGTTATCCACACCCTTAGATCCCGGGGATTTCTCCCTCATGTGAATACCCCTAACGTGGGCTCTGCCGCTCAATCAATCCCTCACTGATTCGCCATACGACACAAACTCAGTAGCTACTTTCACCCCCGCATGCGCGACGTCCACAAGCACGGCCAAAGAAAGCGACAACGCACCCTTTTGTTGCATGTTGTCCCCCTTTCCCACCTTTATTTGAGTGCGTTTGTTACGCCAGAGTATTGCAACTTGCAGTGCCGGCCAGTCGACTGCTTGCCCGGCCAGAAGCCTGAAAAGCGCTGCATGGCCACCTTTCTTGCAGCTGGCAGACCACCTCGACGACCTGCTCCAGGCGGCCTACGCCAAGTACAGCAGCTGGCAGTCGCGGCGGCTGTCCCTGGGGCGCAAGTGAAGACCACCTCCGCAGCCAGACGGGCGGGCGTTGCCTTTGTGCAGGGTCTGGCAAGCAGCCAAGGTGGCCCCTGTGCTCGAGCAAGCCGTGGTCTCTGCCCAAGAATACACAGAAATTTGACGAGTCAGCCCGAGTCTCAATAAGTAACTAAGGGTAAAACGTTTGTGGGGATGTAGAGCCGGTTTACACACGCGGCGCAAAGTCGGCGCTGCATCGGTGCTGATTGCGCGTGTGAACTAGAAAAGGCAAGTTCACGAGCAGTGAAGCGCCGATACGGGACCGGTGTAGCGCAAAGCTGGCGATGGATATATAGTGCCGGTTTAGCGCTGCACTAAACTCGCGAACGGGCCTTTAACAGCGCACGCAACAAGTGTAGTACCTATCCTGCATATTTTTTGATGCAGTGGTCGTTTCAGGGCCCCCAATAATTGGCGTCGGGGGCTGGCACACTGCATTTGCTAGGTGACCCACTCAGAATGCAAAGGGTTGCTCTTTCTTGCTATCGAGGGTCCGAGGCCATTGGTTACGTGCCCTCCAACAATCCTGCTTAGAACAGCGCGACACAGGCTGTAATGTGTGCTCACGGAAGACGCTCTGAACATTGCAAAACCGACAAGACATGGCCCTTTCTGCGTTTTCTCTTTCCCACTCCTCCCAGTAATCTCGTTTCTCTCACCCTGCTAACCAGCACGGGGAATTTCAACATGTCGCCGAGGCGAGTAGGCATTGCGTTCAACTGAACACATGGGCCGTTCCTGCGCGACGCTTGCCATAACCTGAGGCTGCCCGGCGGAACGACGTACCCGAGCAGGCGGAGCGGTCAGTACGCAGCCCGCACGGAAGGCTTGAGCAGTCGCATGACGAAGCGCACGATCTTCTCGTAGGCGACGAACATGAGGGCCGCCGTGAGCACCGTCTGCCACAGCTTAGCCTCCAGGCCCCGGTACAGGCCGGCGGGACCCTGTGTGCGTGCGATGTGCAGCAGCAGGCCCGCGAGGCCCTTGTCGGCCTCGGGGCAGCCGTAGCGCAGCTTGGCCTGGACCAGCTGCAGCGGGTAGGTGGCCACGGTCGAGATGACCTTGGAGAGGGCGCCGATGGCGAACACCACGGCCCCGCTGAGCGGCAACTGGGCGTCGGCCGCGCGTCGCTTCAGCGCTTCGTACACCATGAACTGGACGGCCGGGCTGGACACGAGCACCAGCGACGGCAGAGTGCTCGCCCAGAGCGCGGCCAGGCCCTCGGTTCGCGCGATCTGACGCAGCCCGTGCCAAAGGCCCTCGTAGCGGGGGTGCCTGCGGAGGCCGTCTCCCGCCAGGACCTTGGCGCCCTGCATCTTGATGCGGGTGTTGACCACCCACAGGGGCGTCGTGGCCAGCACGTTCACGACGCCCGCCACCGACGCCAGGAAGAGATCCGAGAGAGCGCTGTGGCCGCCGGCGGCCGTTACGCTACGCAGACCGTGGAAGCTGTAGAAGTACACGAAGTTGGAGCACCAGAGCGACGTGAGCACTGGACCCAGGCCGCGGTACACGCCGCGGGGGCCCTCGTCGGCGATCAGTTCGCGCAGCACGACCAGCGTGCCTTTGGGCTCGCGGCGCTCCTCGACTTGCAGGCGCGACCGGACAGTGTCCAGGGGGAAGAAGACGGTCATGGCGACGGCACTGCCGGCTGCGCCGGCCACGGCGTGCACCAAGGTATCGTACGTGAGCAGGTTCTCCCAGCGGATGAGCTTCGCCATGCTGGCTCTTCAAAGCCTTGTCGGCCTTGTGGCCTGATCAGGGCTGAGCTGTTGGCGTTGCTGACTCGTACGTACCTCGTACTCTAGCCGGTAATGAGCTGCTTTACCGGCTCCACTCTCCAGCTAGGATCCAGCTAACGTTGGCTCCAGCGTAGGCCAAGGTTTCCTCGACCAGCTTTGCCTAGAAGGAAGCGGAAAATTTCCGACGGCTTGAAGAATTTTGCCTGGTCACTATTCCGATTGAGCCTGCTGCTATCTGCTGCCACGGACGACAGCGCCGAAGCAGCCTCACGTGATCAAGAATATTGTGTCAATAATATTGCAAAGTACACCTAAAACTATACTAGATTACGTTAACAATTAAATTAATATTTGATAACAAATAGTTTGAAAGAAGCAAAAATTCCTCACATAATTTTATTTTTGGTGGATGTATGTTAGCTGCTGGGGCTGCTGCAACCGCTGCAACGAGTTGAGCGGCTCTTTCCATTGAATCGGGCGGTGGCTTGCGCCACCTATCAAAATTTCTTTAACTCGGATTAAATTAAGATCTTTTCCTGTCTCTTCCAAAGTCCGCGAGTGCGGCCAGCGGACGGCCATCCTCCATGTAGCAAAATCGCGTTTTTGGAGCGCTGGAGAGGCTGGCGGCAGCTTGCCGAAGACACGCTTTCTTCTCGTTCGTCGTTATTCGCCGAAGAAGTTTTTTAAAACCTTGTGTAACCGGTGAAATTGGCGTTGAGAACACATAAAATTTTTATGAAAGCGCAGTGCCGCCGGAAAGAGGAACAACTCGTCGAAAGCAAGTTTCGCCGGCCTCGCAACGCGATTAAAGCTTCCTTGGTCTTGGTAAGTGCTACGTCTCTGTGCCTTCGCATGCTTGGATACCGATCAAGAATCGACGCCACGGCAAAGTTTTAAAGGTGTGTCGCGCGTATATGTCTTTGCATCATATATCGGCCACGGAGTTCTGAATCTTCCAGCTGTTCCGGCGAGTTACTTTCAACAAAGGAAAAAATAATATGTGTGGTTGCTATTATGCACTATCAACCATGGCTATGTACCAAATCTACTCTAATGGATCACATGGCAGCACAAATAGAGCAACGCTGCGGAGGTTTTCGAAGGCAAAAGTACAAGACAGAAAAAAAAAAAAGTAATCTATTTTAGCGGAGAAAAGAACATTTTTTTTTTTTTTTTGGGGGGGGGGGGGATACCTTGTACGTTTTTAAACCACAATACAAGGTAATGCACAATATGCAACATACATATTTAAAAGAAACGATGAAAAAGTACAGTGGGCGAACAATAAAATATTATTAGTAAGTCACAGGTCATATGATTTAATGGCCTAATGAATTCACGAATGAATCTACAGACAAAGTGAACAACAAACAATTCTATTAAAACACTTCACGCAAGAAAAAAAAATAGTATTAAAAAAATTACTTCGATATTGTTAGCAGTGTGCAGTGGTTACTTGTGGCTATGGATGCGTGCTGACTGAGATAACTTAGTTTTATCTATGAGGGTTTGGTCAATGATAATTTGAAACAAAATTTTAAGTCTTACAATCTTAGCCCTTTTGTCAAGCGATGATAGATCAGTTAATTTATTTGGTTGTGATAAAAAATCTGTGTAGCGAAATTTATTTAAAAAATATAAACCTTGCGACCACACGTAGCACCCTTTCTATTTTAGCGACATTTGTTTTGTAATGGAGGAACCTGATTACATTAGCGCACTCTACTATGAGAGGCGCCAGTGTTTTATATACTAGTAGTTGTTAGTTGCGTTACTAGTAATGGCCACAATGTGGGTTTTCTAATGTTGATAAGTACTTTAAGTACATTGTACTTAAAGTACTACTTCAAATAGGTTTTGAAAACTTCTACTTGAAGTACATTCTCCGAGTATGTACTTGTAATTTACTTTGACTATTTTATTGCTACTCTCTGAGGAATGGACAACTCCTTCAAAGTACATTCCCCAAAATTAAAAACAAACAAAAAATGGCGTAGCATGTGCACTTGACTTCATCCAATATTCTCTGCTATTTCTGAAAATAACATGCACCACCGATTACCCCTAAACACACCGTGCCCCTAAAACAATGCATACCAATTCTTAAAAAAAAAAAAAAAAAAAAACAGTTTGAGGACATTTAAGCATTCTTATGTGTTGTGAATGCGAAAGCATCAATGTCGTTCTTCTGCTCCCTGAGTTCGTCTGCGGCGTAGTGGCGTGGACGGCCACATTTCCCCGGCCGACGGCCGAGCGCGCGTTTTCGTGAAGTGGCCGCGCCGCGCTGAGCTCGGCCATGCCCCCTCCCCGAAGTTTGCCCGAGCAGGCTCTGCCGCCAGGCCCGCACCGCCGCACCGCTCTTACCGGCGGCCGGGCCGTTGCGTGCGTTGCGCCGCCATGAAGAGGGCTTCTCTGGGTGGCTTTTTTTGGAACTACGCCGCACGAGAGCCAACGGGAGCCTCGTTCCTTGATGACGCGCGCCAGCCAATAGGAGCATAATCCATCAGAAATCGGCTTCACTTGGAAAAGGAGATTTTAGGTGCCGTTTGGCCAACGTTTGGCGTGGTTTCAAAGCTGATGACGTTGGTTCACTTCATGGGACAGTTAATAAAAAAAAAGAACGACACTGTATAGGGGAATGAAAGGGCATCATGAAACGTTGTATTAAAAAATATTTGTACTTCACTTTATTGTATTTATGGTACTTTACTCCAAGTGCATTGCGCCCGGTGTACTTTGTAGTTATTTCTTTTAGTACTACGGAGGCGTCCCAAAAGTTCTCGGCCTGATCCAGAAGGAGGCGACAGAGGTGATGAACGCGCCGCAGCATCAATGACGTCATAATCACCGAAAAAGCGAACATAAAAAAAAAAAATTACACCATCTTCCCGAGGGGAACCATGGGGTGATGCGGAGCATCGTGTTGGTTCCGAGGAAAGAGTCAGTTGCGTGCTGACGTCGAGAGATGGCGCCACCGACTGCCCTAGCGTTACCCCCTACGCGAGCCTTCGTCGCGGCTCGCGGCAGAGAAACTTGGAACGCTCGCCGCTCGCCGTTTATTTTTTTTTCACACTTGAAGGAGAGGAGACTAGAGGAGGAGAGTTGCGCGTGCGCGCGCGGTGTGAGGAGAAGCGAACGCACGCGCAGTGCCTTTGGCAGTGCACGCAGCTGGTAGAGAGAGAGAGCGGAGAGAGTAACGCGCAGCTGTTGGAGAGAGGGAAGGAGGAGAGTTGCGCGTGCGTAGTTCGAGTGCCGACTACAACGCCGACGCCGCGGGACATACACCCGAGCAAGAGATGCTCCGCATCTAAAAAAAAAAAATTTTTTTTTTTTTTCAGCTGGGGGAAAATATGGAAGTTTGGTAAGGCGAGATCTGGCGAGTCCGGTGGGTCGTTGACCACAGAAAAGCCGCAGGGAGGTATGGCAGCCATTGCTGCAGCACAGCGGTGTGGGGGTGTATTGTCCGGATGGAACAGCACCCCCTTCCGGAGCATACCACGACGTTTGACCTTGATGGCATCGCGCTGGCGATGAATCAGAATTGCGTGGTAGTTCCCGGTGATGCTGTTCTCTTTCTAAAGGTAATCGCTGAGCAGCGCACCTTCCGAATCCCCAAAAAACCGTGGCCATATCCCCTCGCCTGCTGATGGAACATACCGAGCCTTCTTCGGTGGTGAAGAGGAGGGGTGTTTCCACCACTTAGACTGGGCTTTGCTGTCAGCTTGAAAGTGGTGGACCCAGGTTTAGTCCACAGTCACAAATCGGGCGCGAAAAACTGCGGAATCTGAGCTGAGCTGCTCGAGTTTGCCCCTGGATGTGGTGTAGCTGGTGCGTTTTGGTCACACGAGAGCATTCTTCTGCCGGAGACCTTGTACATGTCAAGATACTGGGTCAAGATGCACTAAACTGTGGTTCTGGAGATGCCTGTGATCTGTGCAATTGTTCGTATTTTTACTCTGCGATCTGCCATTACCATGATCGTGCACACGGCCGATCTTTTCTTGCGCTGTCACTTTCGCTGGGCTACCAAAGAAGGGGTCGTCTTTGTAGCTCCCCCATCCTCGATTGAATTTCGCGGCGCACTTTTTCATCGTGCTGTAAGATAGGGCATCCTGTGCCTACGTCGCCACAATGTCTTTGTGGATGCCTGCAGGAGTTGGAGCTTTCCGGGACAAATATTCAATCACTGAACGTGTCTTCACTTCCTTCATTTTTACTCGACGGCGCGGATTGCCACATGTTGGCGACCGCCACAGGAAAACCGTATTATGTGCATGTGTCATTTTTGGTGTCGCGAATTTTAACAAGTGTTTATGTGCCACAATAAAATTTCGTGACCGTGCTCGCACTCCTTCTGTGTCAGGCCGAGAACTTTTGGTGCGCCTTGTACATTCTCCAGGAGTATAGAACGATGTAAGTGAAATGGGCCTATAGTTAGGTGGGTCAGTTTTATCTCCAGACTTATGAATAGGTATACTTCCGCAAGTTTCCCGTCGGGGGGAATTCGGGTTGTTTCGAGAGATTTAGTTAATATGACGGTGAGATACTAATTAGCTGACCACTTAGCGTAACGTTGAAGAAAGGGGTCTGGAAGGTTCTCTGCACCACAGCTCTTTTTTTTTTTTTTGTCGAGGTTTAGTAAAAGGGATATAATGCCGGATTTAGTTAAAGCGATGTTATTAATGAGTGGTGTCGTCCGGACGCAAGCGAAAGATGGAGTGATTCCGTTATCTGCGGTAAATACTGTTGCGAAATATCATTGAAGGTCGACGGAATGTCTAAAAAGTCCCGAGAAAGTGAATCAACGACACTACGTTTTGGCGAGTTCACATATGTGCCAAACTTCTCAAAGGATGTTTTAATAAATCATTAAAGTGGTGAGTCCAGGTACAATTGCCTAGCTGTTTTAGAGCGCAGCTCTTAGGCGCCCGTTTCCGGCTTGTGCGGCGTCGGCGTCGCCGTCGGCGTAACCGTGCTGTGCATTATGGAACGCGTGACGTCACTGATGACGTCATCGGCATCCTCATCGTCACTGATGACGTCATCGGCATCGTCACGTGACTCCCCCAGGTCACGTGCCCCCCCCCCCCCCCCCCCCCCCCCAGTACCCTTCCCTCCTCCTCAAGCGTTACAGGGAGTTGTAAACGGCGTTACAGGGAGTTGTAAACGGCTTTCAATTTTTCTTTAAGCTTTTTTTTTTTTTTAGAGCCAGAAATTGTTCCCAATTAGGGGTACTCCATTTCTTCGAATATTTTCTTGGTCGGCTTGGTCGTCTTTAGTGTGAATGATGTCTCGATTTTTCCATAAGCCCTTTTTTTTTTGGGGGGGGGGGGGGATATATTTATGTCAAATTTAAGATGGGAGATAACTTTACTGCTATCGGCCCATTCTGTGTTCCTATATTTTCGCTAAATTTTGGCGCGATAGTTTCGTAGATAAATCGATTAATATGCGGAACCCTGGTCCCAGTGATCCAGCCCATTCGTGATAGCCGCCATGTTTGGTGGGTTGGTGACGAATAGATCGACACGCGGTGCGGCTCTGTTTACCAACACAGCCGGAAGGCCGCGCATGCGCAGAAGCTATGTGGGCAGAAGCGGCCAGGCTCCCCGTGTTTTCGCCATTGCGTTATGTGGTGTGCTCTCGTTGCTGGCGTTGTAGAAGCGCTTCTCGCTTTATTTGTGCGTCGTATTTCCTGCCAACGTATGTCGTGTGTTATGGCTGACTATTTGAGCTCGCTACACGAGCCTGAACGGCAGTGGCATCGAGACAAACTGTGCGTGGAGGTTGACCCCTTCCCCCCCCCCTCTCGGAGGCCGATTTGACATGGGTGGACCCCCCGGTGCACAAGAAAGAATGGGAGAATAGTATATCTTTTCAAATTTTCCTCCCCCCCCTCCCCCCCCCAAAAAAAAAAAAAAAAAAAAAAAAAAAAAACAAAAAAAAACCGGAGTTTTGGATCTGCCTTTGTGCCTTGGACGGTCCGTATTCCGTAAACAAAGCCTGGTGGAGTTCCGACGTGAAGTTGCTGCCACCCACGTCAATGGCTCATGTCGTCGTTTATTTAGTTTTTTCGCCAAGTCAGTTCACGGCCGACACGGTGCATGCGTACAAGTCTCTCAAGGCGGTTTCCGCGCTTCCGGCAGGATCATCAGACTGTGGGTCTGCGGAAGTGTATTTATTAATTGATTAAATACACACAGCGTCCTTCAAGTAAAGGTATGCTATTTTTTACCCTCATGACCACAAGGCACGACAAAAGGTAACGCTTTGTCCGTTCTGCCGCCGATCTCCTTCCGCCTGGTATCACGGGTGTAGCGAGCCACCGACGAGCGATTGGCCGGTGCTTTGTGCGCGAACACCGTAGGAACGAAATCTGGGTGGTCTCAATCAGACGACGATTTCCCTCGAGATAAGCGAGCCTCGGGACGGAGATTGAAATGGAAGCCACACTTGCCTTCAAGAAAGTGCTTGCCGCACAAACGGTCGTCCGCGGGAGGCGACCATTCTTTTCGATCCACGGATATTATCCACCTTCTGCGCCTTTCAGAGTCAGCCGGGAACTTGTGGAAACTCACTCCGCTACTTTTGCTGTACCTTTCGGTGCAATTAACGGCTACACAGCTTTTCGGCATGCTGAAATGCTACGACGCCGTTGCAAAATGTGCGCCTTCTGCCCAACCAATACCACCCCGCTCCGGCGCGATCGCAGCGCCGCCGCAGCTCCGTGACGTCACGCCCAATGCGAGGTCTATGTAACCGCCCCTTGCATACACTCCGCATCGCTCGCTTCGTCGGAGTCTTCGACACTGATTGCAGCAGCGATGATAGGGATTGCTATCAAGTGATGTTGGAAGCGGGTCATTTTCACTTGGAACCGCTGGCTACCAGCTCCACCAGGGACGACGAGATCGTCACGGACAAACTCGCCGTTGTCCGCGACGACCTAGCACATGCATGCCGAGTGGAAGGTCAAAGGACAAGAATGCGAAAGCGAGAGAGGGTGCGACTGTACCAGACATGTACGTAACGCATTACAAGTAACGGGTTACTTCTAGTTACTATTCTCGGTAACGAGTAACGTATTTAGTTACTTTTCTAGAAAAGGAACGAGTAACGTATTTAGATACTTTTCGGTATCTCGTTACATTTGAGGAGTAACGTGTACAACACCGCTTATACGGCCTTGTTTTTATTGTAATCCGAGTATGCGTCTATTCCGACAAAAGCAGACGGGCAACCTGAAAAACAACTAAACAGTATGACAGTACAGCAACGTATAGAGCTGAACACGTCAGTCGAACAGTTCGACTGACGTGTCCAGTGATAAAAGTTGCTGTACTGAACTCTACAGCTGGGAATGCCCTTCACCCAGCGAACACAATAAAGTTCGTTGGTTGAATCGAACCGAGTACGGACCGAATGTAAACCCGGAGATTGCGAACACGGGAAGGCACATAAGCCATTACCCGCTGTCCTCAGTGAAGGCGCAGTTCCGGAAGATTCACCAGCTCTTCCTGAAGCACAACAGTGCCTTTCCCTCGAGCGCGTCGGTAGAACGACTCTTCAGCGTCGCCGGAGATGTATATTCTCAAAGAAGCGGAGAAGCATAACTGACGAAAACTTCGAGAGGCAGCTACTGCTTAAGTGCAACGACATACTGAAAAGAAAACAATAAAGAATGAAACAAAAACAGTTGTGTATTTGGTCGTCAAAGTAAGGTGAAAGGTAGCCCGTTGCTTTTGAGGTAACTCACGCGTTCCTTTTGAGGATCGGTAACGAGTAACGTATTTAGTTACTTTTTGAGCGACTAACGAATAACGGTATTTAGTTACTTTTTTGGGGTAACGTGGACTGTACCGTGGCGATGCAAACACGGCGGCGCCTAGAATGAGAGAGTGTCCAACTAAATATCATGATCACGTGGTTTATGGGCACCATAGTGTGACTAACTTGAGCAGTGCCGCGGCTGCCTGGTCGCCAAACGAAAATGATCCTAATTAGTGCATTCATTATCGCAATTAGTAGATCTCTAACAATCTCGAAACACTGTGTATATTCTAGTAGCTTATGAGCCTTCCATTTCAAGAATAATCGATCCATTTGATTGTTGTGTCCTAACCCTTTTACAGACTCCATAATTCCTCTACAGAAGAGTAATCGTCGAAAGAACGTTTTAAGAAATGGTCGTATTTTTTATCAAAATGATTGAGTATGCTAACGTCATCTGCCTTGTTATAACCTGGCATGGAGACCCCTGGCAAGCAAGAGTCTCCATTCGCTTTGGCTAGGGAGACGGAGTGGGGACTTGTAGCAGTTTCGAAGGCCAGCAAAAGCCTCAATAAGAGTTTAAATACAAAAATTTCAACTAGAGCAAAAATTAAAAAAAAAGACAGACATGTAAAATGGGCAAATACATATACACTAATTTTAAGTGCAGTATTTTACTATTTATAATATTACAAAATAATTGTGACCGCAAGAACTCACCAGACGTACATAAAAGCGCTTAAGACTTTGGCACGTTCACACGGGGCAGAAGACTACTGAAAACGGTATATCAGATCAGATCAATATGGTATCATATACATGAGAAGGCAATTTTTTTTCATAGTTACGCAGGCGTGAAGCAGGGAACTACGAATAGTAGTTCTGGTGATGACACTGTACAATAAATAATATGGCGAGAGCACCGGCGTTTGATGCAGTTTTTGAGTTCGAAGCGAATACGATGATTTTGGCCGAATATTTTCGAATGAAATATCAGTGGAAATATCGAACAGTTTCGCCAAGATTTTCACTACTGCACCATGCCTAAACAAAACCCATCTGAACTCGTAAAAGTTGTTTCCAAGCTTCCACTTGTCCATATCTAAACTAAAATAATTTTAATCTAGCTATTTTCATGGACTGTGACCTCAGAAAGTTCAATGCCTGCGTGGGAATGGCAAGTAAACGATGCATTGGACAGGAAATTAAACCTATGGACATAAAATAAATCCAGCTGTATCTAATTTAGGGGATTTATGAATATTCTTGGTATATGCAAATCTTTTTTTAAATCTCGAAATTGAGAAAATAACAAAAGACAATGATGAACGTAAGTCGCCAGGACATCTCAGCCTAACTATACTCTTGCAAAATTGCCAAAGCTTAATTTTGAAAATGTTACTGTAGTGTAGATTTTAACATTCACAAAGTTTGTTTCTTTTCACATACACCACGCAGCCGTATTTGTACTTTTCAGTGTTGATCGCGGCGGGCTAGCCCCGTTGACCGCGCTTTTTACCACGCACCCGTGCACTGCAAAGAAGCAACACTCCGCGGGTGTTGCTTCTCCGCATTGCACCGGTGCTCGGTAAGAAGCGCGCTCAACAGGCTAACCTCCCTCTCCTTCCCCTGCCCCTGTTATTCGCCTGTTATTCGTCACATAATTCGTTCCATGGAGTTCAGCCTTTAGGCGCCCGTTCCCGGCTTGAGCGGCGTCGGCGTAACCGCGCGGTACATTATGGGAAACGTCCCATAATGCACCGCGCGAGCCGCCCCCCCCCGGGGTCACGTGACCTCCCCCCCCGGAGATCACGTGACCCCGCCCCCCCCCCCCCCGAGGTGCATTATGGGAAATGTCCCATAATGCACCGCGCGAGCCCCCCCCCCCCCCCGCCCCCCTCGGGGGTCACGTGACCTCCCCCCCCCGGAGATCACGTGACCCCGCCCCCCCGAGGTCACGTGACCCCCCCCCCCCCGAGGTGCATTATGGGAAATGTCCCATAATGCACCGCGCGAGCCCCCCCCCCCCCCCCCCCGAGTCCACGTGACCCCCCCCCCCCCGGAGGAGATTGAAGAATGAGGGGAGGAGGAGGAGGAGGAGGAGGAGGAGGAGGAGGGGTATACCCTCCCCTGAGTACCCTTCCCCCCTCCTCCTCAAGAGCTGCGCTCCAATTCGGCGTTACAGGGAGTTGTAAACGGCTTTCACTTTTTTTTTTTTATCGAAATAATTGTTTACGTAACGGGATTCGCGTGGGGCAAAACGCGACAATCTGGCGTTCTACGACGCACATGTCAGTATAACGCACGAGTCTCCTGCTTGCTCCCGAGTCATGTTATTTTCCCTTGGTGTCTAGGATGATCCTTACGTATAAAAACAACAACAACAAGGGCTTCGTTGCGCGAAAGTGACACGAACAAAGCTCTTGAAAGTGTCAAGCAGCAGCGTCGCTCCATTCGCACAGCTGCCACACTTTTTGGCGTAAAAAAGGATGCGCTCCAATGTCAAGCCAAATGTCTCGAGGAAATTAAAAAAACAAACAAAAAACAGCGGCTCTACAGAAAAGAAAAAGAAAACCAGCTGGGCTAAAAAAAGCGCGTTTTTTTCTGACGTTTCAAGTTTCAAAAACATTTCTTCTGTACCTATAACGTAGGATAGAAAAAAACACCATCTTCCCGAGGGGAACCATGGGGTGATGCGGAGCATCGTGTTGGTTCCGAGGAAAGAGTCAGTTGCGTGCTGACGTCGAGAGATGGCGCCACCGACTGCCCTAGCGTTACCCCCTACGCGAGCCTTCGTCGCGGCTCGCGGCAGAGAAAGTTGGAACGCTCGCCGCTCGCCGTTTATTTTATTTTTTTCACACTTGAAGGAGAGGAGACAAGAGGAGGAGAGTTGCGCGTGCGCGCGCGGTGTGAGGAGAAGCGAACGCACGCGCAGTGCACGCAGCTGGTAGAGAGAGAGAGCGGAGAGAGTAACGCGCAGCTGTTGGAGAGAGGGAAGGAGGAGAGTTGCGCGTGCGTAGTTCGAGTGCCGACTACATCGCGGACGCGGGACATAGACCCGAGCAAGAGATGCTCCGCATCTAAAAAGGGAACAAGCAGGTCGGAGAGCAGCACTGTTCTAACGTCAACTCCCCATAATGCGAAGCTGATGTTGGCAAAAGAAACCATAGACCGGCGTTCCACTGCCCTCCTTCCCGCCCCCCCCCCCCCAAAAAAAAAAAAAAAGTGAAATTGAAGAGAAAGTTTATTAGTGTCCGAGCGTTCTGCAGACCGTGCGATGCACACTACAAGAGACTGGTAGTGCATGGTATGCAAAGAACTTCGGAGCCAAGCAGCCCCGCATATGGATCTAGTTCATGGAATGCAACGAGTATAGCTCATGAAGAGTGCATTGGAGCTGACACAGTGTGTTTCAAGTGTTTTGTTGCAAAAACTGAACGCATATCACATTTTCTAAGTGTGTCTCATTGTACCGCACTACATTGTCTCATTTTGCCCCACAGGGTGGGGCAAAATGATACATTGTGTGAGTTTCAGATATTGTAGTTTTGTGTAATCCACAAATAATCCATAATCTACTTAAGTTGCACACATCAACGCATCCAGTTTTCACTGGATGCGTTGATGTATGCAACTGAAAGAAAATGTTTTAGCACCTGGAGATATGCACATTCGCTTTACACGTTTTAAAGCATCGTATCCTTCATAGTTACTAAACTGTGTCCTATATAACGGAATACGGAATGAACTTTCAATTAGGGCTTGTGATAGTCTTCTTTGTGGTAACTCAACCAGATACTCTAAGAATGAAGCGGACTTTTAGAAACATAGAGGTATCGACTACCTCTTTCCAAAAGCCACAGAGCTTGTCTAGGGTAGAATCTGTCGTTGAAATGATCACGAAGGTCAAGTGATGTGCTAGCTTTCTTTGAATGAGCGTAGAAGGGTGGGATAAATTCCTAAAGAAAAACAGTCGGGAACCGAGCTGGCGGACGAATAGATGTGCCAGACCCGAGCCGCCCGTTTATAGCGGTATAAGTTATCGCGCTTTATGCGTTCCCAAGAAGAGCTCCAGATAAAGCTCGCAAAGGTTCTATGGAATGCTTGTACCTTTGGACGGCCACAATGTAATACTTGTAAGACATGCATTACTTAAGACTTTTAAAAGTTTACACACTGCTGCTTTCGCGAAGATTGACCTATTTCGCGTTCTCCGTGCACCCTCGAATTTGAACTTAGCTTAGATCAGGGACGGACCAGTTTAAATCAGGAAAATATAATTAACACTGCAGCAAATTAAATCCATCATATCGATCGGAAATACGATTTGACACATTCCATCTGAACACATACTGTGCACAGCGAATGCAATACAGAGTCAGCGTGCAAAACGCCGCCACACTACGCTACCATAACATCGAAGCGATTTTTGCATAGCACCGAGCACGGAAAAGAGAAAACAGTTATTCATTCACATAAACGAAGCAAATGCTTTTAAAGCCCGGACACTCCGTACGTCCAATCTAGCTAAGGTTATCAATAGACTCGACCATGTCATTTGTCAAAACAGATAAAAGACGTTGGCAAAAATGATTAGACTGAATAAGTGAATCTAACGCACATATTTTACCAACCGACGGTCGCGCGCCTTCAATACCATTTCCAATTGTCACTGCGCACCTTGGACACACTTTGGGGAGCAATACATATTTACATCGCCGCCCGAGGTCTTCATTGAACGTGTTGAACATTGTCTTCATTGAACGAAAGTCCAAATAGGGTTACGTAGGACGCGTCGAGACCCTATTCTTGCAGTGCGTCTGAACTCCGATGCCTCCGAAACGTAACTCGCGCAATTTGAGGTCCCAATCTGCTCGTCCCGCCGGCCATCCCCACGCACCCGATGAGGATGGAAGCCCTGCTCCAGCAACTACGCCGGCTGGCGCTGGTAGCCAGTGCCAGCCCTTCGCCAGCTACCCCGCCCCGCCTTCTGGCGGTCTGGCCCCCCCGTCCGGAGCCTCGCTCCCCCCGCCCACGGCAGAACTGGTGGGCGCCCTCACCTCCGCACTTCGTGCGGCCTTTCCCGAGATTCGTCCACGACATCCGCACTTCCCCGCGATGGCGCAGCCCGTCGCCACCGCCACGGATGATGATGAGGAGAACCTCATCTTCGGCTACTTCGCCGCCAGCCAGGATCCCCCGGGCCGCTACAGAACCCGGATCCCAGACCCCGAGTCCGACGACTCCGACTCCAAGTTCGACAGCAGCCCGGAAAGAGAACGTGGCCAGTACCCGCGCCACATCCGACCAAGAAGAGACCCCACGGGCACTAGGGGCCAACGGCTCTTCACTACCACCGACCCTCCGACCAAGAGAGACTTCAGAAACGCTCTCATCTACGTCGACCGCGCAAGCAGGTCATCCAGGTTCTTCGGGACCAGAGACGTTATTGAGCTCTAGCTCTTTGAGAACTTCCTGCAGGTCTGGGACAGCATCCCCCACCCCCGAGCATCCGCCAAGCTGCGGATTTTTGACAGAGTACGCTTACTCTACTACGTTGCTCTCTCCGGCTGGCCCACGGCCCTCCAGGGGTACGCCGACCCCAGTGCCTCCTACCTTTTGGGAGCCCCGCTCCCCGCACCACCGGCCCCTGCTGCTACATCCGACCGTCCAAGTAGACCAGCCGGACGTGGCCGCGGCGCCACCCAAGCGACCCGCGGTGCCAGAGACCGCAACCCCCCCCCCCCCCCCCACCCCCCACCCCTTCCCAAGACTGCAAAAGACCCTGAGCCCGCCGACTATAGGTTGTTTGAATCGCCAGTGCGTGGCCGTGCTCCCCCTCCCAAGAACTCTTGGACCGCTTGCCCCTGTGGGGTTCCCGGGGCTACGCCCAGCTCCTCCCTTCTCCACCACTGACCTGCTCGACCACCCCGGTGGGTGTGCCCTCTGAGGCAGTCACACCAGCAACTTCCCTTTTTGCCGATCGCGTCGTGACACACTTGGACATTGTCCTCGACAACCCCCAACCAGTCGTTGTTAGTATTGCCGACCAGCAAATTGTCGCGGTCGTCCATGATGTTGTCCACCCCCCAGACATTCTTTTACAAGCTATGCAAGCTGCGGACATTCCTGTTACACCACCCTCTGAACATGAATCCTTGAGCACCGTCTCGCAATCCTCTTCTGAGGATGAGGAGGACACTTGGGCCCTGGCGGCCGACAGAAGTCTTCGGTGGTTGCATGATCATCCCGTGGTCGATGAGCTTACAGATGAAGACGAGCCCGCGGACGATGATGACTCCCGTCGACCAATTCTCCTTGCACCTTCCGAGTGGCAACCCGATAGACCTAGTGTCCCTCCCCCTAGTAGTGGACTGGGAAAAAACCGCTACGACTTTTTCTTTTTATCCGTCCTCGGATTACAATAATCTCCGCTTGCATTGCACAGCCTCCTCAGTTGTCAATAACCGTCCCCCGAAGGACGATCAACTTCCCGTTCTGCGTGCCGCAGTAGCCTCCACGTTGGCCTCCGGCCTTATCCGTCCTGCATCCCGCGGCCCTTTTTTGAGCCCGATTCAGTTGGCACCAAAGTCGCCAACTGAATCTCGTTTCGTCCTCGATCTGACCAAACACCTAGCCGCACCAACCTTCCGGTTGGATCCTCTTCCTAAAGTCCTCCTCCAGGTCCCCCTTCCCCACCATGCATACTTTACGAAGGTGGACCTGGCGGAGGCCTTCTACCACATCCAGCTCCATCCCCAAGCCCAGCGACTCTCCACTTTTAGGCTGGACGGACAATTTTATTCTTTTACTAGGTTACCTTTCGGTGTCCGCCCTGCACCTTTCCTAATGCAGGCCTTGGCTACGGCCATAGAAAGAACACTTCGGGATAGGGGCCTTTGGGCATGGTCGTATATCGACATCTTTTTGTGTCCCACAGTGACCCCCATTTTCTGGCTCGCCAGACTCAGTCTTTCATAGACGACCTTGCCGTTTGCGGCTGTCTTGTGAACCCCCGTGACACACTCCTTACCCCTACTCGAGAAATCCGCTTTCTGGGATTTATCCTAGACACTAATCAAGGTGTAATCTCTCACACCCCACAGCGCGTCCGCTCCTTCCGAGACACATAAAATGCTAAGCTGACCCTCAATCGCTCGCCACAAAGGACAATTTCGAAGAGGCGGTACTGTAGGTCACTTGAGATTAAAAAAAAAAAAAAAACAAGCTATAGAAATGAGCGTCGTAAAAAAGGGGACTGACATTTTTATTCCTACCTCCGAACAGAAACGAGCGCCACCCACTGCATCACACAGCGCAGAGGTCGGACTCGGCCACCGCGCATATTATCACTGACGTCCGATGCTATGCACACTGAGCTGACTGACCGCAGACATATTAAGGTCAGTCAGCTCGCGAGATAGGGAGAAACTTCCTCAGCCGGGAGAACACGACACATTTCGGGGATCTATTTCACGCAGCGGATAACGCGGGCCTTTTCACACTTCGATACTGGCGCCATCTAGAAGTTGCGCGTTCAACCACGTCACGAGCCGCGCGCCATTTGGTGGCTGAAACGGACAAATAAATAGAGGTACCGCGCCCTCTTAATATCGGCTGCGACAGAATTCCAATATAGTTTCTTTGATTGTGTTTGATCCAGGGGACCGTCAAGGTATTTGAAGGGACAATTCCCCGATAGCTCAGCAAGGTGTCCTGGCATGACGAAAGGGAACAAGAGGGACAAAGGACAAACACACATGCTTGGTTTCCCACGCACATATTCAAAAGCCATTAGTTTTTTTTTTCGTTATTTAACCTTGTTTTAGTTAGTTTTCAATACGTCTCTGTTACATGGAAGCCTTTCTCCACACTTTTTTTATTTGAACAGAAGGCCACGTCATCCGCGTATGCTATTAATTTTAGCTTTGTCTATAGCCACGAATATTATTATTTGTAAAAATTATAAGGCAGAGAGGTTCAAGGTATAGAGTAAAAAGAAGTGGTGATAGCGAGCAGCCCTGCCTAAGTGAAGATTTTATATTGATGGACTCTGAAAGTGTGTTGTTTACAATAAGTCACGTGCTGATATTTCTGTAGCAAAGCCGAATGAACTCCAATAGCATAGACCCTGCATTTGCATGAGAAAGTAGTTGGAATAAGAAAAAAATGGCTTACCCTATCGAACGCTTTCGACAAGTCAAGTTGAGCTATAGCCAAGTTTCAATATCTCTTCTGTTTTAGTAATTCGTACAGTGTGACCATAATCAAGAACTGGCGGTAGTGTTTGGTATTTGTATGCGGCTTTAACGATATCAAGTAGAGTAGTCTCGACAGATCAGAAAATTTCCTGTAAAATTTAGCGCTTAGGTCATCAGGTCCAGGTGTCTTGTTTGAAGGGAGAGCCTTTATGATACTTAGAATTTCTTGCAAGGTCACAGCACCATCGACTATTTCCTTTTCCTCGTCTGATAAGGAGGGCACGAGGTGATTTAGTTTTTTTTTTCTATCTTAACTTTCTTTGATTGGAATACTCTTCCCAAAAAATATTAGTGTAATAATCTACAAAAGCCTTTGAAATATTTGGTTATCTATTTTTGAACTACCTCTATATTGAATTTCAACTATATCTTTTGTTAAAGCATACTTTCGCGCATCCTCTACAGCCCTCCGTCTGGGTGCCTCTCCGAGTATACCACGCAGAGGTGGACGAGTACACCTGTATGAAGGGCATATTTTAGGGGAAATTTTAACCTAAAGTAATCTCAAGGGTGTGGGGATCCCGCGGATCGCGATAAACTTAACCAAAGACTGCGAGGTGCGCGATTAGGCGCCTAAGCCGTGGCCTCTGAGATCTGCTTTTTGTGTGTGCGTGCGTTGTTGCTTTTGTGTTTTCTTCTGTTTCAAGTTTTATATAACGATCGTCGCGGGGCAGCCGACGCTGCGGGATTCATATATATATATATAAATATACTATAATCGGCAGCATATCTCATTTGTTAAATAAATTGTGAGCTAAAGGCTGCGCTGCGTAGCGTTACTCAGGAAAAAAAAATATTTGCCGATCCCCCCCGTTTACTTCTACTTTTATTCCTTCGCGAGTGCCCCATGCGCGGAGTCGTCAGGGCTGGTTTGTTGTCGCCACAGAGCGGCCCCCGTGTCCCCCTCGAGGACCCCCGCTCTGGGTGCGTACCACGCGCTGTGCCTCGATCGAGTGCAGCGGGCCCCCTCGATGTTTTGTTGTCTTTTTTTATTTTGTCCAGAAGCGTCGGTACTGTCCTTGCACCCCGACGAGGAGTTTTTCCTGGAAGCGGTGTCCACTGACGGTCGACGAATAGGGCGAAGGTTTTTGGAATTTTCGGGGGTACGTGCACGTGTCGTTTCTTAATTTGATTTCGTATTGTATATGTTTGTTTTGTACAGCGTGGCTCCCACTGGTCTAAAGAGAGCGATATCTGATTGGTTCCTCGGATGGCGGGAAACTCAGCAAAGTCAATATAAGTGACCAAAGGCGCGGGATTTGGGGTTCAAGGTTCGAGTGCGGAGGTTGTCACCGGCAGTTTGAGAACCGCGCGAGGTAGGGGCGCGAATGTGCGACCTGCTGCTTCAGGACGAAAGCCAAGTGCACTATGTGAGTGTATAAACCATTTTCCATCGTTCCTTTGTTGCGTTGTGTGACTTCCTTGGGATCGAACGGTGCACGGCTTGATCGGGGTGTGGTTGAGGTCTAGTGACCCAGATCAATTTGGCGCCCAACGTGGGGCCCGATCAATCAGCCGACGCCTTTGTTCATCCCTTGGGAGTCGCACGCCAAGCACACAGTCGGAGACGGGTTGCAGGCAGCGTCTGGTCAGGGTAAGCTGACGAAGCGCCCGACTCAGCGGGGGATTGGGCGGACGCTGCTCCAAGAGGAAGACAACCCATCCCGGAGAACACGACGACTGGAAGGGCGGCGGCGTGCTCTCTGTGCCTCGCCTCCTTCCTCGGGATCAGCGGATACGCGGTTGCGGGCTCCACCAGCCGCTGATTTTCCTCGCGTTGGCTCTGCGGCTGTTTACATCGTTTCTGCCTTTTCTCGCCATCGTGCGCATTGCGAGAGGGGGATCGGTGGCCGAGTCTGTTAGCGCATAGCAGCTTGGAGCGCATGAAGCAAAAAGCTCGCGCTGCAGAACCTATATGCATATATATATATGGATCCTGGTTTCAATCGCCACCCCTGCCCGATTCGGCAGGGATGATCATCGTAAAGGCGTGCGGTCGTGTATCAATCCCGCGGGGTGCACGTTAAAGACCTCAGACTAGGAGTAGCACTGCATAGGCTAAATTGCTCCTCTACAGCTGAGACGCCACACGCCACACGCCCATGGCAACTGACTAACTTCCGGCTTTCTAAAGATACACAACACCCAATTTTACATCGCAAGAGAATCATGTTAGAGTCCTATTGGAAGTGCATGCTTGCTCGTGGCTCTTTTAAGCAATCGCATTTACAAAGAGTTTTTACCCAGCTGAGCAGGCGCGGTTCGTGCACGTGGTTATCATTACCTTCACTAAGCGTTTCGCGAACAGTATTATATTTAGCGTAGCTCTAGCGACGAAAACGAAATACCGAATTTTTACCGAACGGTGACAACAAAATGCGATAGTTTTTGGTTACACCTGACAAAGAATCGTCATACGTAGAATACGTTACTGGTCCGGTAAATCTTGGTGCAGTCGTTTATGCGCCGAGACTTGTACCTCGACTTTGGACGACAACGCCATCTGGGTGTCGTGGTCACACGATCGCTTACACCGGCCATTGGGGGTGAGGAGCCCCGTTAAGGCGGTGACATTAACGTTACTAGATCGAATTTTTCAGCTGTAAGAACTCTATATTTATTCGTGTTTTATCGAGTACGTCAATCTCTTGACCTCTCGAAAAATGTACGCCGAATCATCCGGAAAAAATATATATTTAAACAAAAAATATAATTAGAACTATTTGTGAGACTTCTTATCAAAGACGCTTAAGACCGAGTGATATTTTCTATTCCCAGGGAGCGCTCGCGTCGGCAATACCAGTAAACGTTGAGTGGGACCATTTCCTTCGAGCCTCGCGAGAACCTTCTTCGAAAACCCAGCCGTGGATGGGAGAGTAATGCGCTCTTGTCGACTTTGGAGATGTTTGGTTTTTCTGCGACTAATGTACGGATGGTACCGATCAAAATTTTATTATAATTCGTACGCGGCATACTGTTCACGAGTTGATCTCGAAAAAAATGCCTCAACGACAAATTTCCAAATGGCGAACACGGAAGTCGGCTTCCCCTCAAAGACACTCGTTGTGCGGAAGAGCACCCTTGTCAGGCGCTTCTAGATGGCGCGACGATGCTTCACCTGGAGGCAAGGCGCTCTATAAATACCAGCTATACTTCGTTTCACCTTAGGTCCGAGCGCGGCCGATGTTATGAGCCGAAGGGCCAATAAAAAAAGCGAAAAAAACAAACGTCATGGCGTTCTCTCTGCACCTAAGAGGACCAGCCGTTGTTAGCAGTCTCTCTGTGCGTGCTCGTCCGCCGGCTTGTCCTATCAAGGGAAAAGAGCACGCCATGACGTGGCGCTTTTTCCACCGTTTGATTGGCCCTTCCGCTCATAACATCGGCCGCGCTCGGACCTAAGGTGAAACGAAGTATAGGAGGCACGGCCTGAGCATTACATCATCGTTAGTGGATCCAAGAACTTGCCCCAAGCGGCAAACGTTAGGGACGTGAAGACGTAGCCGAGCCTATGGGTCATGAGGAGGGTCTGTGCAGAAAGATGGCTCCTCACGGACAAATGTCACGTCACAAGCATACCTGACGTCACGGGCGAAGCGTACATTCTGTTCCCGATAAATTTAGAGGGGCACGTTTTCCCGCTAAATGTAGCGGGAAATTTAGTACCAAAACTCATCGGACACGGATCCTCCTTTCACAGGAGCTGGGCGAGAGAGAGAGAGAAAGTTTACGTAATATAAAGACATAATTCAGAATGAAAACCTCGAATTTTCAACTCAGAATCGCCTTCTAACAAAAATTTCCTGTAGTCAGACAGCTCTCCTTTCACTGTCGTTACGTGACAAGCTAGATCACTCATTACACTAGCGTGTAACTGGTCGGTTCGTAATCCTAAGGGTTCGCGCGATTGCTTTACTCCAGAGGGATGGCAGCGGCGCACGAACAAGGGATCTAGTGATCGATAGATGCGGGGATAAAGGGTGAATAAAGTGAGGACGTACGATCAATCTCTATGCGTGGATCTTGACACTAAAATTACTCGTAAAAAAACAAAAATCGTGCGATGTATATCAAAATGTATATGATTTTTTTTAAACGAAATGCATTCACTCGGATATTTATAAGTTTATCGTTGCATTTTAAAGACGAGTCCTCACTAATTTAATAATCGAACAAGTTCCACACTATCGATAACGAAAGAAGAGCAAGCGCATAGGCCAACTTGCAAATAGAAACATAACGTAAATCTAAAAACAAACACGTATAAGCACACGCGCACGTGCACACACGTGCACTCGTGCACACGCACACGCGCACACACAAACACACACACGCACAAACAGATATACACGCACGAACGCACGCGCGCGCGGACACACACACACACACACACACGCACGCACACACACAGTTTTCCCTTTTCACGCTGTTCGATTAATCCCATCGAATGGACCTTTTGTAGAAATACGCGGTGCGCATGCGCGGAGTATTTCATGCGCCTGGGTTCGAGAGTATCTAGTTCCAAACAATCCGCCATCTTGCATTTCTCGCCTTTGAGCGGTTTCGTTGTGTCGACCTCGGGGCGGAAGATTACGCACGATGGGGACAAAGGTGAGCTTGGGGGAGCCGTATCTAGGTCACATCGCCTCAATGGGTGAACAGGATGTAGCTGTCGTTTTGGGTGTGGAACGGGTGGGAGAGGCCTTGGGCGCGCGTTGTTTTCCAGTCACCTAGTCTCGAACCGATTCGCGTGTCTAGGTGGCAGCACATATTCGCCAAGAGGTCCATTGTAGCGCCGTTTACGCTCTGACGTGAGCTGAAACGAAGCATATAGTTTAAATTGTTTCCTATTCCATGCAACCACAGGCCCAGGGTGACTATCCATACCCAAGGAACGCGGGCACATGAAAAACAAAATCCAAAGAGAGAAAACAAAAAGCTCGAGGTACACCTAAGCATTCCTTATGAGTTGTGAATGCGAAAGCATGCAAGCCGCTCGTCCGCTCCCTTTGTCGTCTGCTGCGT
This sequence comes from Ixodes persulcatus, assembly GCA_013358835.2. Classification (NCBI taxonomy): domain Eukaryota; kingdom Metazoa; phylum Arthropoda; class Arachnida; order Ixodida; family Ixodidae; genus Ixodes; species Ixodes persulcatus. Next base: position 320,990 of record JABSTQ010011071.1, on the reverse strand, counting down.
ACTCGCGCGCGCGCGGAGGATATGGCGCAGCGTCCAATGGGAGCCCCGTCGACGCGCGCCAGCCAATGGAACCGAAAGCGAATCGCTCCTATTGGAATCGCGGAAACTAGGAGCCGTTTTTGCGCTTCAAACTGATGACGTCAGCTCGCTCCATAAGACAGTTAATGCTTTCGCATTAGAAAAGATTCGACTGCGAGGCGAACGTAAAAAGGCCGAATGGTTTTGTGAGGGCTTAGTGATTCTAGACGTTAGAGGCTGATCAAAATGCCCCGAGTCTCGCGATGTTTTCCCTGCTGGCTCACTCTGGGCAAGGTGCAGAGCTGGAGAATGTATAAGGCCTTTGCGTCATCGCGTGCTACGTTTTTATCAAAGCGTTTCGTACTTGCTGAACGGCTGGGCTGGTTCCTCCACGATGAGAACACAGAATCTTAACATCTTTCTTGGGTCGCATATATCTATTTTGTTGGCCTAATAATTGCCGTTTCACAAGAGAGATAATATATATATATATATATATATATATATATATAATTATATGTGTTTGTGTGTGCGTGTGCGTGTGCGTGTGTGTGGGTGTGGGGGGAGGTTAATACAGCACTTGGGACTTAGCACTTGCTCGTCAAGGTTACTTGCTCACTTACAGTACCAAAGTTCTCATTTGGTGATATTAATTTTCAGCTGGAATGTGCGACTAGCGCATGTACGCTTCTGTTCTAAGTTTAACAATCAATGAAGGCTGCGTGGCAGTAAAAGTTTTGAGGCGATTAACACAACATAACATAAAAAATTTAAAACAATTTAGTTTAGTTGTCACTGGGACGAGAGCCTCGTCCCAGTCACAACCTGGCTTTGTATGGTCCCAGTAGAGCGAAAAGCATTTCTAGTCGCTCCCATGCCTGAGAGGGGTGTTTGTCGCTCTATAGTGGGACCACAAAGAGCCGGTTGTGACTGGGACTAGGCTTACGTCAGTGGTCGCTTTCAGACTGTCTCGTCTCAGCTTGTTTCGGCGACCGGCTCGCAGTCTAAAACGCACAATTTGGGTGCGCGACACATCTTGCATCGGATAAAGAGATTTTCGCCGACGCCCGAGGAAATAACATTTCCTACGAAAAGAAATTAAAAAAAAAAAAATTGATGCCCGGTCCGACCACCATCCTCCAAAAACGATCGTCCGACCTACAGGGCGGCGGCGCGTAACGTGAGCCGGACTCATTACTCCAGGCGCGCCTCCCAACAGCTCCGCAACCAGCCGCGCAACCGTTATCGCGCTCCGACCACGCCAGTCAAGGAGGCCACACCGACGGGTGCAGCAGTTTGACGCATGTTCTCACGCACGTGCACGCGCACGCACATTTACCCCGCCCGTAGAGACTCGTGGCAGACGCACCAACTTCGTGGCCGCCACACACCGGCGGCGGCGGCGACGCGAGCGTTCGCGACCGAATCCCACAGACCGAGCCACTGGTCCGTGCTCGAATTAATGGGACCCCGTGGCGGCTCGCAAAAGCACCGCGGGTCGGCCCCTCCGAAACCGAGGCTATGAAAGGCGACCCCCCGCGGAAACCGCCTTCAATGGCGGCCGGAAGCCACGGCAGCGGGACGCCATTGAGGCGTCAAGCAGTGGCCACGGGGGGGCGCCTTCAACGAGCGCTCGTAGCGCCCCCCTTGTGTGTGCGTGGGGGGGGGGGGGGGGGGGGGGGCCACGACGTTAACGAGACGCCAATTTGGCAGGCGCGCTAAAGAGGGACTCCCTGGGTGCCCCCCTTGTCGCCGTTCACGGATTTCTCGCTGACGGACAGCGGGGCGGCCATTGTGGTCCTGGCCTCGGAGATTCCGCGCGCCGTCCGCGCACAATGTGCGCGAGGCTTTGGCAGACAAGTCGAGTGCGAGGAGGAAAACAAAACTACGGGAGAAAACGTTTCGGGCCGCTTCTTCATTTCTTCGAGCCTCGGTTCCTCCTTTTTGAGGCGCGTTGTTGAATTTGTGGACTGAGTCGAGACGCGGAGTTTTTGGAGGAGAGGTGGAGAGCGGTCACGTGTTTGCGTGATTGTGCCCGGCCCTATTATAGTCTGCAAAAAAAAAAAAAAAAGCACGACTGCGTGTTTGCGTGCAAACAAAATAAAAAAAGAAGAAGGGGAAAGCGCGACGTCAACCGAGACAGAATTTGTGAGGCGTCGGTCCTCGTAAACGAAGTTAAGTGTCACTCGGTCCAATGCTCCCCGGTCTCGCCGCACTTGACGGCACAAAGGCTGATCGCATGCCCGAATCACTCAACGGAAATCTGTCGGAGCCATCAGCTGCCGCGTCTACATAAGAAGCTGCTCAAACGACTCGAATGTGCCCGCCACACCGCACAGCGTGCGCGCTATATCGGCGCCGCTAATTTGAGGGGGCCATTTGCGTGGTTGGTCGAGATTATACCGAGTGCACCGTCCGGACCAGCAGTGGCGGGCCAGTACCAGACTCGCACGCAACGCCTTACTTGTACCTATAGCTTATTTTCTTTTTGTAGTGAAGACACGATTAAGTTATTTAAAAGAGAAATAAATTATTAACGCATTTTCGTAACTTTTTGATTAAGTAACGAGTAGCAGTGCTTAGATATACTTATGGAGGGGAAGACGTACAAGTACTCAACATATAGTTCTCATCCAAGCCCGCGCCTCTAATTTGCACGGCGAGAAAAAATCTGATAGGTCTTAAAAATGTGCACAACGTATGTCAGTCTATCCACAGTTATCTGCGAAAAAAGTGAGGATCAATTAACTACGACAAATATTGGAAGCGGCGGTTTCGGAAGAAAGACACATTCGGAGATATAGACCAGCACGCGGCCCTGACGTCACGCAGCTGCGGTGGCGCTGTCGACGGCACTGAGCATGCGCAGACGCTTCACTTCACGCGAATTCGGTTTCTGCGCACGCGCAGTGCCCACACCTGGTGTGGGCAAAAGCGGGTTTGTTTGTAAACAGCGTGTCGGTCTATAGTATATATAACGAGAAAATAATGCGCCATCTTTCAAGCCGAGGTAACGCCTTCCCTTTGAAATCGCAGTAGCGTTTAACGTAACGTAACTGTAACGTTACTGTAACGTGTACAGGTCTGGCCAGCAGCAAGGGCTTGGGTTTGAGTCGCCAGCGCCTCCGTTCTCGGGAGACAGTGAATAAGTATACCCCATGCACAGGATCCGCTTTCGGGAGAAACCTCGGTTTCATGTTTGCGCAAACGGGACCAAATACCGGCCCACAGACAGAATATAGGGGCAAAGTTCAAACTATATATACTTGAGACAAGAGTGTCTCCTATAAAGTTTGGGGAACAACGACGGGAACAACAAACATTGGAAAACAATTCCTTTTACAAAATAATGCGGTTCGCTTCATCGACAACTTATATAAGGTATACGCTTCAACTTATAAGCGCAGTTTAGGATGCCCGTCGCCGTCGGGCACCCTTAACCGCAGATTAAGCCTAACTAAGGCATGAATCGCGCGGCTGTGGTAGTCGTCGACCTGTTCGTCGATTTTTTTTTTAATATCTTCTTCGTTTGACAGTGGAGGTCAGACCCCCACAATAACGTTACATATATACGTTTCCTTAACACCTACAGGTAAGCCTACCCACATGCTGACACGCCTTTATGTTACACCAAATGTTAAAACGAACGACGAGACTCGAATACCGTGTTACCAAATTCCTGATTTACTAAACAAACGCTCAAACATGTACATATAGTCGGAATAGCTCAGCAGAGTATGCTCCACGTTTTTAAATAAAAAATAAAACTTTTTTTTTTGTCGTGACTGATTGACGTTAATTACTTTGTGCGATGTCTGAAAAAAAGATATGTCTGCCTGTCTGTCTATAATAATAATAATAATAATAATAATAATAATAATAATAATAATAATAATAATGCTTTTTTTAGTCAAGTGTACGACGTTGGGTGACCAAAGAACGCTGCACAGACGCGGCTTGACAAACGCCTCAACCCCCCCCCCCCCCCCCCCCCCATTTCCCCCTTTCCTCCGTCCTTACAAATGGTATGCAAGGTACATACGGAGAAAAATACGCAAAGAATCAGAAATTAAAGTGTTCATTTAATACATATTGTGAAAAATCCGGTAGCATTGCTGCTTAAAACGTCTATAAAATATCACTGCGCATTCGAGAACATTCAGAGCATTGTTTTATACAAGATTATGTAACATTCAATTGAGAGCCGACATACGTATTTTTGTAACTAATGGACAAAATTATAAAGAAGAGTATAACTCACATATATAAGGCTAAAAATCAATCTAAATACAACTGCCACGTTTAAAAAAAGTAATAAAAAATGCTCGGATATTTTTGTTACGCTTATATGCTGAAGCTTCTTAAAGTACTAATTTGTTAAGCGCAAGGATGTTAAGGTTTTTGTGTGTGTGTTTTGTATTTTCTGTACAACGTCGGACGACATTTTGGTCGCAGTTCGTTTCCATGCGTCACCTATGCTAACGTGTTTTTTTATGGTGATTGTTGGGCCGATGATTGCGTCAAAATACTTTGTGTCTTCTTTTGCTACAGCCTCCCAGACCCATGTATGTGGGAAATAAAATTATATTATATACTAACTAATGACTATCTTGTCAGTCTCTTTTTTTCTTTCTGAACTATACTATACTCGGGTGCGTTGAATCGAAACGAAGGAATTGCTTTTTTTATTTGCAAAATTTGCGATGCCCGGAAATTGCCAGCAGTTCAACGCAGTGGGTCACCGGACCATCGACAAAAGCAGCGAAGCGGTCATCTATGAGACGCGGTAGTCTACGAAAAGTTTACAAAATAAATAGAAGATAAACCAGAACGTATTTTCAACGTGGCAAATGTACGATGCAAAAGAAAGCCGAAAGGTATAATACATAGACCAACTCAACTCAGATGAAGCGTCTGCATGTTGAGACGCGTCATCTATCGCGAATTTGGCACATGCGGTGTTGCCTCACCTGGCAAACGCAGGCTTTGGAAACAACCTGAATATGTGCCTTCAAAACGGAACAGATTTCGCACAAGTGTTGCTATCTTTGCGCCGGTCAGGTGCTGAACACTCGGGGGGCGACACATATGTAAAGCCGGGAGTCAACAATGTTGAATTCGCGACCAATATTATAATATTGGCACAAAAAAATAATAAAGCTAACGCTAACGAGAGACCAGCAATGACTGACAAATCTCTCTATCCAATTACATTCATTGCCAGGAGACAAGGTCGACCCATTGCGACACAATAGTTGTGCAGTCGAGGCGCCGTATCGTTAATTCCACGAAAGCCTTCCACTCGATGATGTCGTGACTGGGCGACAGCTTGAACGCTGATCGCTTCGAAACTTTCGAAGCATACACGATCGAGTGCACACGCACACACGCACGGGCCGCCCCGTCGCTGCCCCCGTTCTTCTCGAACAAATTCGATAAACAGCAGAGCCGGCTCCGGTGGAAACCGTGTTGTCACCCCCGCTTATGAGATCCGCGCCCTCCTCCCCCGACACGCACACGCGTGTGCACACGCGTCACAGCAGACGTATCTATCCGTAACCGAGGACGTCCAACAACCTCGGCTCCTAAAAAAAAAGAGAAGGGTCCCCCTCCGCCATTGTTTACACGACTCAACGCGCGCGCGCGCGAGCGGCGGCGACGCACCACGCGGTCGCCAGCTGGCGCTCGCCACGTCGAGTCCCGCCCCTTTCCAGGATGGGCGGAGCCCAGGTAAGTTAAGGGGCGGATCCCTACGTTGGAAAGGGCGGACCCTCCGCGGCGGTGGGCGGGGCTTCTGCTGCGGCGCGAGTGGGCGGGGCCTCCGGCGGCTTCGTCCGCGCGGCGGAGTGTGCACCCGCGCGCGAGGCAATGTCGCGACTCAAGATGGCAGCCAGGCGCCGACGCTGAACTGGGCCACCGGAAACAAGGCTCGGTTCGTGGACCCGGGGCGCCATGCGACACTGGGACTGCCACAGTGACGGTGAGTGCACGGGGGGGTGCCGCGCCCGGGGCACCGACGGACGCCTCGAACGCGCCGCGTGGCCCAGCGTGCACGTGCACCGGTCGGCTCCGAGCCCGCTTTTTAAGGCTCCCAGAACCTCCGGTCCGTGTCGCACCCTCGGCGAAAAACCACGCCGCTTTCGTATATACCGATCATCGGTCGACCGACTTGCACGCGCGGTCACGTGGTGCTTCTTTCGACGCGCCCGGCAGGCGGCGGCTCTCTCTTGTTCTTCTTTCGTCCTCGATTAGTAGTTGTTTGCTTCGAATGCTCTTTCCTGCCGTGTTCGGCGACCGATTGCTTCGCGGCGGTGTGTCGCGAGCCGCCACCTGAGTCACGCTTCGACTATGCCGATGATTTCACTTGTCCGGTGTAGAGGTACGCCATCATCCCCGACTAGCGGGAGACATTCAGCCACACCTATTGCCGCTGCCATTCTGTCACTGCCACAGCGTGTCTGAGAGAAAAGATAGGAGCCACGCGATCCATTCCCCTTTGATCACTCTTGTCTCCGCCAACCAATTTGTATGCGGAGATCCAGAATACCCGTGTTCCTTGCAAGCACCTGCAGTGTTGGACGTGGAGAGAAGGAGATCGGGATGGATTGTTTACCAACATCCACCTCGTAGCGTTTAGCGAAGCTCCTCCGCGTGTGGGGAGTAAGGCGCGCAGGAGATTCAAGCGATGAGCCATATTGCGGCCTCAAACGAAACGCGCCTCTTTCCTGGAAACCCGATGGATTGTCGCGAACCGCCGAGTCATTTCTCGGAACATCATAGGATTAAGATGAAAGAGCCGTTGTAACATCACCTGCCGTATTCGCGGGTCGCGAGCTCCTGCCGCGTTTTGTCGGCCGTGAAGAGAATTGACGCGTTACAATCGGTGTGCATATGGCAGTAATCTTCGTCCGTGACATTAGAGAGTTTTAGAAGATCGCTCCGATAGTGCCGATAACCTATACGGACGGATGCGCAAAGGCGGCGGCGGAAGATCGGGTTTCGTTATCGCGCGAAGTCGTCGAAACGGTCCACCAAAACTCTTTATATTAAAGGGACCGTGCAACGATCGTGGAAGGAGTGTTTCTTACTTTACACGAGCTTACTGTGGCACATTGTTGGGTCACAAGAATGCTCGCAGCACGCAACGCCACTGAGCAAGAAGCTTCTTTGTCGCCGCCATATATAGTTTCTGAGGATAAAGGCGGACGTTTTCATTCCGTTTCTCATCGCAAACTTGATGACGAAGTTGGAGAGGACTTCATCGTTGGAGCTTTCTACGATGCGGTCCCCCGAATTTGTCTCGGCTTAAGTCGATCCAGACGCGGCCGATGACAAGCGCGAGCATGTGGCCCCGAACATGTGCCATGCTTCAACGCACGATCGTGCGGGTTTGGCGGGGACGCCGAAATCCCAGAACTCGCGCTTGTAGCATCGGCTGCGTCTGGATTTGAGCTCAAACCGTATATTTGAATGCGGCTTATAAAGTGAACACGGGCACTGCGTGAGCATTCCATTTGGGCGTTCCCTGTGCTTTGCAAATCTCAGATAAACATTGGTGGCGGCTCCAGATCACGTTGTCGATCGCTTGTTCTGACTGCGAATTGAGGGGGTGAACGCTGATCGTTTTTCTAATTTTTTTTTTTCTGCGAATGCCATTGCACGAAGAAGAAGAAGAAAAAAAAAAAACTCGTCTGTTTTATAGTATCAAGGAATAATTCTAAGCGGCATTTAATGAAAGTACAAATAATGTTGCATCGCCCCTTTAAATCTTTCCGTCACATTACATCTCTTTACAGACCCCTCCCCCAAGCATCAGTGTATACACCCGAGCCTGATGCATATGCATAGGCGAGAATTCTGTCAAAATGCGATGAGATATAACTTACACAATTAGGGATTGCGTGCAAAACATCCTAATAAGCAATTTGGCCTTCATTGCGTTCTTTCTTTCGAAATTTTTTCCTCCGAGCCACTTGAAAAAAATTTCATCGGACGCCACAAATGAGACAATTAACTTCCCTCTCTCAGCAGCGGCGCGCTTTAAAGCGCACCCTTCCTGCTTTTTTTTCTCTCTCTTTTTTTCGCCTTATTTTATTTTTATTTTTTGCTCTCTCTTATCTGGAGCGTTAATTGAAGGCGAGGAGTTCAATAACGAGGCGAAGATAGATACAGATTAGGCGCTTCATTTAACCAAAGCAAGATTCTTTCCGCAATTCGAGGAAGCCGAGTCGTCTGCGGTAGACCGAATTAAAGTGCCTCCCACCACCTTTCTTATTTTTTTTTTCTTTTTGAGATTGGTTATTGATTGGACCTTGATTGGACGGGAGGTCATTTCTCGTATACATTACTATAGACATATTTCCGCGTGCGTGGCGGAATTGGCAACGCACGCGGATGTCGCGTCCGTTTCTCTGAGCGATCAAAGTTCTTAGCGCGTTCAAAGTTCAAAACGCGTGGAGGCGGTAACGGGCTGCTTCGCGACACACCATTCCGTCACCGATGCAAGAAGCGTTTGACCTTATAGTCTTTTAGTTTGCAGGCACAAGCTCGTCTCGTGAAACATTTATTTTTCACTCTTAGGTTTGTTTGCCGTTTTTTTTATCCGTGACAATATGTGTATATTTCGTTTCGCTATGACCTCACCATTCAGTATATTTTCTCTCGACAAATATAGTTGGCGTATTGGCCGACAACTCCGTGGTTCGGTTTTTGTTTTCTTTGCGTTTTAGGAAATGGAATGCGCGTATCCGTGCTTAACTTCTTTTTTTTTTTTTTCTCTAATGAAGCGATTATTTGGTTATTCTTTTCTTTCGGGGAGACTCCCGTCGATTGAAAGGTTCCTCGTCACTTCCTCAGATGAACGTGTTTGTCGCTAAATATATAGTTTCCTTGGAGAGAGCGTTAACGATCAAACAGGTTCTGACTGGGGATCATTTTAGCCACTTCAAATCGTTGCAACGAGGAATGTAGCGTGCCGTGATCGCAGTCCACAAGCGTGGTCAACTTTCCGGAACATTCCGTGGAATCAAAATGTTTCGAGGAAATATCAAAATTCAAATTGTTTTGCGTTCTACGATAACCAAGCGATTGGAGTCCTCCGGATATTACGATCTTTTGTCAAGAAAAGCATAAATTGAGAATTTCGTGAATCTAACGCAAAAAATTCGATGCAAAGAAGAAAAAAATCGTAGAGCAGTGGAATAAAAATTATACGCGTCCAAAATTTTCATTACTGATTCTTGATATTTTATGTCTGGCGCTTTAAAATATTCCCGGGGCAGATTGCGATGTTTGTTGTTGTTCAGTCGAAATTCACATTTTAGTGGAAGCGCATGTCCACGAAAGTTAGGGAGAAATGCACATAAGCGAGCAGAAAGTTACGATAAATGTGCGCTTTTATTAGCAGCGTATATACATGGCATGTTCGTGAAAATAATCGCGTTCTTTTTATTTTCGGTAAACAGTATACGTTATTATAGTTGCTGCTCATTTTACTTAGGCCGGAAGTAACGAACGAGCTTTACGTCTCTCTGACTTACGTGGACTAAAATGGTCCGTTCTCCTAAGCATCTCCGTTTAACTAAGGTCGGCTTCTTTGCAGGGTTGAGTTTGTGCGCCGGAAATTGTTTTGGCGGGAAAGTGGCTTCTTAGAAAGAAAAAGGCTGATGGTGCCGTTCAATTAAGCAGCACGACTGACGTCGCAATGAATTGGTCCGCCGCTGCAGAAACAGCCTCTTGGTGACCCATGGGTGATCTTTTCTGCATGCTCACAGACACGCTTCGTTGTGGAGTCGACGGCCCTACAGCGTCGACAAGTTAACGGTTATAACTTATAACGAAGTCAACGGGAATCAGAAATCACTTCGATACATCCGGTATTTCGTTATAACCGACTTCGGTTATAACGAAGTGCAAAAGTGAATGGGAGATCGTGATCCCTTCGCTGTAGCCGCTATTTCGTTATAACCGACTTCGTTATAACCGGTCTCGACAGTATACTTGACCCGTCTGCAGGTGTATTTAAACGCTGTTTCTTATTTACCGCGCTCTGGTGTGACGAGGCAGCCGAATTAAAGGGGTACACTCCGGCGTTTTCTTAGTAGTCCCCAATTTACCTCAGAATTGACCGAACAGAACAACAAATATTGCTGAGCTATAATAACCCAAATATTAAACCAAAACATTTTTTCTGTGGGGGGGGGGGGGGGGATTTATTGAATTTACATAAACAGTCCTGTATTTTTTTTTATTTCAAATTGAACTTTATTTTTTTGCAACATTAAAAAACGACTTTAGTAACAGGCAGTTGTTCACTCCTTGGACCGTGGGAATTTGTTCTTAACTGTTTACCAGCAGTTCAAGGTGTCAAATAAATGTTTTGGAGGCACGAAACGAATGATCGGCACAAACTGTTTATTAAATTGCCTGCTCGACCTGCAAGCCTGCCTGCCACGGACTGTGACGCACTGAAAAGCGAGGTCATATTTGAATGTTGGTTTTGGCATCAAATTCATTTGCTGATTTAACATTGACTATCGTGAATTTCATCATACCGGAAAAGGTAAAGGCCGGGGCTGGCTAAAAAAATGGCCGGAGCAGAGTTGTGTTGCGCACAATTCTACAAAGAAAGTGACACAAAAGCGTTATAACGTCGGACCGTCAAAACCTAACGCATTACTGAGATTCGGCACTATCCCGAAAAAAGTTACGAAATACGGTTCCGTTACTTTCTAAATTAACGAACGTTACTTTTGCCTTACCATAAATTTAATTATTATTATTTGGCAGCGATAAGCCGCGGACACAAACTCTGACAATAAACTGTTACGAAGTAATTTCATAATATATGCATTTTTTTCCGCGTGTTTATGAAGCACGCGAGGTTCCGATGACGCTTAGTCCTTTAAAAGGACCGAGAATGTAACTAATTTTAATCCACAGTAACGAGCGACGTAACTCAACAATCCCGTAAAATAGTAAAGAAACTATACTTTACTCGTTAGCCATTTCGGAATTTATAGCGGGTGCGTTACAGCGTTACTGAAAACGATTAATGCGTTCCCAGTAAAGTCGTTACTTGTTGGTTCCGTATCTTCGGCGTTTATGTTTTTTGTTTTTTTTTTCAAATTAGGGGTTGTTTTTTAGGGGTTTATTTTTGCCCCCGATTCGGTGTTTTTCGGATTCAGTTTTCGGTGTTGGGTTATCGGTATTTATCGGGCCTATGTTGAAGAAAACAGGGTATGAGGGCACGTGATTCCCCAATCTCGAGAGAACATGTCCGTGGACCCAAATGCTGGAAAGACGTTACCGCACCAAACAAAACAATGGGTGTCTTTTCCGAGGAAAGAAGCAGCCTCGCGGACATGCAGTTCGGTGCGCGGGCGGTATATTCCGGGTCAAAAACACCGAATAAAGTTGTCGTTAAACATTTATTACCGTGATTTGTTTTCTCTTATTTAAGGACAGCCATAATTAGGGTTTTTTCGGTTTCCCTCGATTGTGATGAAACGGGCTCGGGGGTTAATTATCTGGGTTTTATCGGTATTTACCGAAAACACGGAACACTTGTGACGCGCTAAGTCCGACGTTGATTATAAGCGCCAGCTGATCGATACGCTGCGCGTTCTGCCCTTTGCAAAGTCCATCAAGTCCGGGAAAACAACAAAAACAACAACAACAACATTACGCGTCGTTTTAGCTTTTGATGCGTCCAATATCTATCCATGGCGTCCTCGATTGTGGTCGTTGGGAGAACTATACCGTTCTCGTTTATATCTATATATCATTCTCGTCGATGGTCTGATCTGATGGGTTCGAAAAATTATCGTTTTAAGACCAACTGACAACTTTTTCGAACTTGGCCGCATATTGGAAAGTTTTGTCTGGTTGTTAGTGCGGTGTGTGTAGATTCGATGAGATAAACGGCGTGCAGCGTATAGCAGCACTTGGGTGGTGCTAAACGAGCGGTGCGTTTGTTTACCGTGCCCTTGCTCTGTCTTTGTCTCGATTCACTCTTCGAACGCGTTCGAACGCCGAACGCCAGCCTCCGGCATTCGACGTTCGAACGCTTTTGGACATTGAGTATTGGTGACGTGAGCGATCGAAAGCGTCGCTGTGGTCGGCCCACCACAATTGGCCGAATGCTGACTATGACGTCAGCAAAGGATGTCTCATCGACGGAAATAAGAGGAATGTAAGAACTTCAATTTTGACGGTGTTTGGCAGTGTTGCTTTGAGAGCACTATGATTTCAGGCTTCCACCATGCCCATTACAAACACCATCGAACTTGTTGTTCACAAGGCAATGACGTCACGAAAGGTAACCGAACGAGGGCGCCACCGAAACATCTCGTGCGTGTATACCCACTGATCATTCTGCAGTCAGAGCTCGCGGCTCTCGATCTGGCAGATCTCACGCGTTCTGGTTTCCTTCTATCCTTCAATTTTTATACACGCGAGCCGTCGATGGTCCAAATTGCGATGGTGTATCGCGGAATTGTTTTCAAATGCCGACCGTGAGAGGAGCACGAAAGACAATCAACGCGGAATGACGAGAGAAGATGCATGCTCTCGGAGCTTGTACAGCCCTTGCGCGTAGACGGGTGTCTTTATCTCGTCAAGAATCTTTTCGTTTGGTAAATTGATTCGGTGATTCGGTCTACTCGTTAACGATAACGGAGGTATTGAGACATTTTCGTGTAAAATACCCGGCGATGATGAAGCGTACAAATGGGGCGCACACCGGAACTTATATATATATATATATATATGACATTTCTACATAAATCACGTGACCGTATACTTGCAGATTACCAATAGGTACACATTTCGAGCGTTCGAAATGTCGACATGTGCTGTGAGAAACGGGATGCGTCGCTGTTCGACAAATTTGAAGAAGGAGAAGAGGGGAGCCAACCGCGTCTTTATTAGGGAGTTATAGTATAAATCGTGACTCCGATAACGATCCCTGATACCTTTGCGTATGTATTGTTAAGTCATCGGGTATTCTTATTGGAGGTATTGGAACGAAAATCCAGGTCGTTCCGATGATTTCAGCTTCCTCGTCTCGTTTTGGGCGACACGTTTTCAGCGCAGTTTACGGTTTACGTACCGGCGTCCGATCGAGTTTCACTATTCTGCGTGATGCACGTTAAAAACCCCACGCTCTTAAGAAAAAGCTAGTAGTATTTACGATAGGTAAAAGCTGGTAATTAATTGTCACATACGTTACTAGGTACCTAGAAACCGTAGGCATAGTAATGGTCAAGCTAGTAATTGCTCGTCACATATGTTACTAGCTACCTAGAAACCGTGGCATATTAACGGTCAAGCTAGTAATGGTTACTAGGTCAAGAAGCTAGCAACGGTTACTAACCAACCTATAGTATCTTTCACCACCTTTAGCGCACTAACTCTCACAAGACCCAAGTGGTGCTAGTCAACATCAAATTCAAGATTGGCAAACAATACTTTGCACACGTATTATACATTTACCGCCGATAAGGAATTAGGGCACAGACGACATGCACGCACAACACACACGCGACGACACGCGAACTTAATCGCTGCGCCCAGTATGCATATAGTGATCATTGGAGAGAAGTCGGTTGGTTGGTGACCACCTCGTCCGTGAACGACGTTACAAATTTGGTGCTGTTTTCGTACCAGTATCTTTCTCCAATATTTTGGTAAACATTTCAAGGAATGTATTTCTTAAGAAGTAATTCCGCACGTGCCCTAATTATTTGCGACTGTCTAAAAAAGAGCGCCTCCAGGTTGCCAGCAGCCATGTTCTCGCTTCCCCGCATTGCTGCTGCAGTTACTACCTGTCGCGCGTTTGAGTAACGGTCAGAAAAAGGTAGTAACTGCTGCATTTACTAACTTTTTACTATCTATTGCGCGTTTGAGGTAGTCAATAGTTTGTAAAAGGTAGTAACAGTCAAAAAAAGGTAGTTTTAGCAAAGCGCTTCAGCTTTGGCTACCGCAGGCACGGTAATGCGCTTGAGTGCGTGCTTCAAAATCACGGCTCAAGCCCCCGCGGACCTCTCTGCAGTGCACGTGCTGACGCTCAGACTTGGGAAGTAATCCGTTACTTTTTCAAGTAATTTTGTATTTGACAATTTACCTTTTTGCGACAGTCATTTGTAATGTAATTTCGTTACAAATATTTATAACAAATAACTCTAATTTCTCGTTACTTAAAAAAATGAAAATAATACAGAAACTTCAGCAATATGATCGGTACTTTAGCAGCATAACGATGGCAAGTTTAAACAAAAGAATAACCGAAAAGGAATCACGCTTATTTGTATGACCGATCACTAGAATCACTAGAAAAACGTGCAAGTCATATACAAATATGCCAATAGCAAATATCAAAAAGACAACGCCGAGTAGGCATTGTATCGTTGATCTCGTAGTGGAGGTATACGCTGCAACTGAGCATGCGCACCGCTAGCTTTGTCTGCGGAATTTCAGAAATCATTCCTGTCGCCGTAAGCTAGTGGGATGGCGCGTGTGTTTGCAGCTTTCGCTGCCTCGTCAGATTACAGGTGGACGGAGTGTACCTACATTCTTCCACCATAATGCAGGCGTATGAGAAATGGAAAGTACTGCTGCAGAACATTGTTGAAAACATCAAGATTGTTTCTATTGTTTTCTCGAAAAATGTACCGGAAAAGTAACGCGAAAGTAATTGGTAGTTTCGGTTACTTTTCCGCGAAAGTAATTTGTAACGGCAATCCATTACACTTGGAACTCGGCAATTTGTAATTGTAATCCATTACATCTTTCACGTAACGGGCACAAGTTTGCTAAAGCTTATTGTTAGATACGCCCGCTTGCCGCTCGTCCTCACAAGCTCGTATATCCGTTTGTCCAAAATCACAGACCCGGCCGCCGATCCCATTCTTGATCGGAACAAATATCCGCTGCAACTGGAACGCCGTTACCGGTGTAGTCTCGGAAGCAACCGCGGCAGTTCGAAGTTGGTCTCGGCAATCTCCGGTGGATTGACGCAAAGACCATGTGCTTCACCCCCGGCTCTTGTTTGCCGCTCGAGGCTTGTCGGGGATCAGATGACGTCATGCTCAGGCCTTCAGGTGGATTCCGGGCCTTACTTCGAAAAGGATTCACTCGAAGCAGCCGGCCATTCCCGCCCGATTTGCGCAAGACCTTAGCGTCGGCCGTTGCGTGATCTGCGCGGAGCACGTCATGGCAGACCAGTCACACTGCACTGGTCAAGTTTTCTGCCTCTGTACATCAGAACCTCTGCAGGCTAACTTTCCGCAGCAAAAACTTACATTCGACACATTTAATTTTGAAGCCTTCAAGCCTAATTCACGGTCGCGTTCGCAGGAACCAACGTTACTAGAACCAATCATTGGGAAACTGCCATAGAGCCTGTTTTAAAAAATTGGCTCCGATCCGTACTCGAGAACCGAGCTAATGGCGGTCGCCACGCCGCCATTTCTCCCGCAGCGTCCACTCCAGGAACTGCACGGCTGCACGTCGAGTCGGAAGGGCCGGTGACGCCATCTCACAGTAGCTACGTAAAGCAATTTTCATGTTTCAACTCGTCGCTACAAGTTGGCGCTGTTATCGTATTTAGCTTGGTCTCCGTGGACGCCAGCGGCCCAGCTAGGTTTCAAGGGTTGTAACGTTGGCAGGAACCGAAACGACAACTGCGGCCATGTCTCTGCTTTTCCACTAACCAATCGAAGGCGAAGAATCAAACGGGTCGCTCTGTGTTGGCTTGCGCTTGCCTCTTCATAGTTGTTGTGAGGCGGCGGAATCACGATTGTCCCGCGGCACTTTCGACACCGCCGCTTCAGTCGCTGACACCGCAACGGCCTGGCGCTGGAGCGTATACCTTCGGACAAGCGGGCTGAAGGGCTCTCTATCGCAGACACGCAAAAAGGAACACGTCAAGCGTGCGCGTTTCGCGGGCGATACTGGAGGAAGTTTGCGTTCGTTGGATGGATGGATTGATGGATGTTAATGGCTATACCCTTTGTAACAGGCGGTAGCTTGCGCCACCTAGCTTCCCGATGCTCACCCTCGGAGGCGTGAGCTTGGTGGCCGGTTCCCGATGTTTCGCTCCTTGGGCCTGGTTTTAGTCGAAGTGAGAGCGAGAGCGCTCTCGGCTGCTGATTGGACGTCACAGCTGGTGCGTAATCAACAAGTGAGACATCTTTGACCCGTTTGCAAGTTCACATTCGGGCAATATTTTGGTGAGAAGGTCTCATGAAAATAGCCGAAGAGATCTCGCTGCCTCGGGTGTGCTTGCCCCTCCTTCATGCCGCCGATCGATGTCAGCCTGTGCACGGTAGCACGAAAAACTTGAGATTTGCTAATGAAGCGCGGGTTGTCGGTAGCTGATAGCAGACGATCACAATTTCAGCCTGCGTCCGATCTCACTTAACCACGGCGCTGGGTTCGCCGATCGACTCTTTTGCCGGTCAGTTCGCAGACGACGTCTACGGTATTTTATTGTTTTATATTTCCGTCTGCGAATGGCGTTTCGTAGCAGACGAACCGCGTTCCAACGTCAATAGAAGCTTCGTCTCAGTTGTGCAGCTCGCGCTCTGCAGCCGAGCCGAGAAAATTCTGGGTCGACTTGCGATATCTCGCATGTTCGTCTTCGCATCGATCAAAAATGCACAACTTGTGAAGTATGGTACGGTAAAGCATTCTCCTTGGATTTGAAAAAAAAAAAAACACAAAATAATAAAACCTGTAGGAACGAAGATAGGCAGTTCAGTTACGGTAGTTGAGTTCTTTCAACATAGCAACCGACATTTCGTGATGCCACCCTCAACGCGTCAGCCCTTCCCTTCCCTGACCCCTAATTCCGGAAAAAGAAGAAAACCCTCGGAAACGAAGAAGGAACCCGGGGAAAAAAGAATCCGTTAATGAAGGAGAGTAAATAAAAGGAGGAGAAAGTAAGGAAACTGGCGAGCCTTTTCGCGACGTGGACTTTCCAAAATCGGACGCCAACGAGCGTCCGAACGGAGCAGCGCACGATGCGGGTCACCGAGCCTCACGTACGCGAGTCCCTGCAGCGGTGCACAGCCGGGCGGAGAGACGGGCTCCAAAACACCACTCGCGGACGCCTCGAGCGCAGCCCGTCGTCAGCAAAGTCCGTGACGCTCGAGCGCACACTCATAAGGCTTATTCACACTGCCCCATTTTCTTACGTTAAGTTACGTTACGAAATAGTATACGTTGAAGTCACCGGGACCTCTGTGCTTCATATGACGCGAGGCAGTTCAAGGAGAAAGCATGACACGCGACATTCGAGACACGAATGTTTTGGTGACTTATACATAACGTAACTTTACGTAAGAAAATGGGCCATGCAGTGTGAATGAGCCTATACGTATTTGCGGAACGCAAGTATTGCGGCAGATGCCTCGGACTGCCAACAAGTTGGTTCTGTCGGCGGACTGAAAGCGCTGCTTGCCACACTGCTGGTGCGTCTGGATCCCGAAGGCGATTGCGCTGCATGCCTCTTTGCAGAGGAGGTCAAAGCCTCGGGGTCTCGCGGAAACGTTCGATTCTTCTCACCGAAATCCTTGCGTATAGCGGGATCGAAGGTACGAAAGAACAGCAGAACTGCGCGACGATTTGTTCGGGCAAGTGGTGCAATGTACAAACTATAGGGGAAAAAGAAAAGAAAAGAAGTCTGCTGCGGAAGTAGTTTACGCATCGCCGAATACTCATTTTCCGCCCGAATGTAGCGCTAGAGGTCGGAACCTGGTGCAAAATGTTCAGAAGTAACCGATGCTGTTATTCAAAATGTTATGAGTGATTTTCTGAAATTTTCGACGGGAAAATTACGGACGTAACAAAATGTCGGTGTACGGAAAAATTGTTTTTATAGAAATATTTGTAATGGCGAATTTAGAGTGGCTGGCCAAGAGTGAGTGTCCAAATGAAAATGCCCCCTCAAGGACAGTGCTGCATCCACCACCCGGCGAGGCGGATACGGAGGAACCACAGAGGAGCATTCAGCGGGATCGGTCTCGCTCGAAATGGGTATAGCGAATGACGACTGAGCCGTGATTTGACTGGAATCCGTTTTTGCTTTTTTTTTTTTTCTATCTTCAACATTCGATGATATGATGTTGACATCATTGAGAAACTATAAATCTTAATTTCGTTGGGACCATTCAAATTGACCCCGTAAGTGATGACGTAACAACATGGTGCTGTGCTCCGGACAAAACGTTGAGGACCAATGTTATGGACAAGTCCGTGGGGGCTCTACGCGAGGTTAAAATTCGTTCTATAAAAAAAGTAAATAATTTTTTTTTTTTGTAAGCACGGTACATTCTCAATATCTGATTATGAAAACTTTTCTCGTCTCAGTGCCATGTAGCGTCGATAAAAGCCCGTAATAAAGTTTTCCAACCGGTTTTGCCTCGCTAGCAGACGACACGATGGCTTCGAGGGTTCAGTGCCTCTTTTTGATGGAGCACGCGACTGAGCCGAATTAAGTTGGTGACTGACGAGCGACCAGACTGCTTTTATTTGAGTCGGACGAGGAGCGCACTGTCTCGCTGGGACGGCGGTTCGATGTTATGGTTGGTGCATGGCTGTACTCGTAGTTGCCGTATAGTTCGTGAAGTGAGCCCAACAATGGTTGCCGAAATGTCCCAGTGACGTGGCGCATTATCGGCAGTTGATTTGTTAAAAAAACGCTGAAAGCTAAAAAAAAAAATAAAAATAGAACACCGTGGTAAGTGCTTGGGCAGGACCGGTACGTCACACAATGAGTTATGTTTTGGAAAGTGTCTCTTTAAAGGGGCGGTGCAACGATATTCAGTGGGAATGTTTTTCCCTTTACACGAGCTTACTGGCACCAGTGGGACTCAAGGATACTCGCACGCAACGCCGCATGGCCAACAAACTCTTTTGTTACGGTGTAATTTCGAGGACAAAAGCGAGCGTTTTCATTCAATCTCTCCTTCGTAAAACTTGATGACGTAGTGGGCGGTCGCAGTACCGCTCAGTGACGATATTTAAATGCGGCTCATAGATTGGACCCGAGCATTGCGTGGGCACTCAATTTGGGCTCGTGATAATCGATAGCACGCGAAGCATTCGGGTAGGGGCCATGTGTCCAACCGCTGCAATGACGACAATAGCCGAACCAAAACAATGTCTGGAACTCAACGCGTGTCCTGTGCCTTGCCAACCCCAGCGCGTGGCTAGGATCAACATCGGCGGCATATAATCGGTCTCAGATCACGTGCGCCGCTTGTTCCGACTGCGAGTTGATGGGGTAAACACTACTCGCCTTTTCATTCATTTTTTTTTGCGACTTTGATTGCGTGTGGTGAAAAGCGAACGGGTGTCTCACAGGTCATTAACGTCGGAGATCTGTTCTAAGCGGTATTTGCGCAAAGTACAAAAATCGTTTCATCGTCCCTTTAATGAACAGCTTGTTCCGCCACGACGCACGGTACGGTCCCGGGAGATATGAAACAAAGCTGCAGGTGAGCGGGAGGCTCCCTCAAGTGCTACCTAAAGAAGAAAGTTGAGACACACGATTTCCCAGTCAACACTAATAAAAATGTTAATGAAAAAAAGAAGAGAACTCTCGCCATTTATTTTGCGAACTTATTATCAAACGCCCGAAAAGTCGAGCTAGCCATGTGCGAGTACCGGTTCAAATTTAATAGTACCGCATCATTTATAACCGGGTGGATTCGATAGGCTAGATTTTGCCCTTTTTGTCGCGAAACGCCTCTATATATTCGGCGAAATCAGCATTAACTCGGCGATAGCTGCATGCACGTCAAGCGGGAACTGCTGACAAAAACTGAACTGCCGCTGAAGACTCGATAATATAGTTGATCTGATAGATAGCTTGGCAGGCCTTGTAATCCACGCGCTCGCCGCTTTTTTGTGTCGTCCGCGACTATGATTTGAGCATCGTTGGCACTTCCTGGAATAGAACATGCACGTGTACCCCTCTATCGACGCATGCGGGGTACACGTTTTATAGTGTGGCGTAACGGAGATGGCATTACTAGGAAAAGGGACTTGCCAGACTGGAGCCGACCCGCTTACGCCTGAGCCGAATACCGAGAAATATATACTCGGTAACCCCATTCCGACAGCGTTCGCGACGGTTGGCCCGATTTTTCGACGCCTAATTTGCCGAGTGTTCATTTTGCCGTCAGAGCTTCGGGATGGATGGATAAGGGTAATAAGCGCCCCCCCCCCCCCCCCCCTCCCCCCCGGAAGAATATACCTTTTCCAAGAGGAGCTCCGCGCATGCGCGGGCCGCCCTCACGCAGTGGTGGAATTGACCTTTTCCAAGAGCCCTCACGCAGCGGTGGATGCGCAAACTACGATGGGTGTACGGAAAGGTATAGCTGCATGTGCGACCTTCCTTGCGGTGGAAGAAAGACATGGTTCCCGTGTGGATTCCAACCCGCGGCATCGTATACTCCAAAACGAGATGGAAGGCCGTCGTGTTAGCCCATTTGGCCGTTTTTAATATATATATATATATTTTTTAAATGGATGGAGTTTTTAGAAACAGCACAGCACACGCATTCATTTATTTATCCGTGCGCATGCAGTCAAAGAACATTATCTTTGAAAGCCTATATTAGCATGCCATTCTCTATCTCTCACTCATACTCGCGCGCGCGCGCACACACACACACACACACACACGCACACACACACACACACACATATTTAGTATATTATACGTGTCACCAAAGGGCGAAATATTTTTAGACACGGAGATCTGACCGAAACGTCTAACTCGATGATTATAGAAACAGGCACACGCACAAACACACGCACGGTTTGTATTTCTAAAAAAAAATAAAAAAATTGGGAGGTCTAGACATGAATGAAGCATGGGTGACCAATCGAATTGATTAAATTGTGAGGCATAACCCTTCACTTTCGTTGCCTGTCCTAGAAAGAGCCACTGTTGCATTTAGACGGATTTATTGAAGCTCCATGTGATTTCACTGTAAGGTGCTGTTAGATCAAATGATACCTCTACACTTATCTTGTCACAACAACAAAAAAGGCAACATCATCTATAGATGATGTTGCCTTTTTTGTTGTTTTTTGTTGTACATACGCTATAGCGTATGTAATAAACTTTATCTCAATATTGGCAAAGGTATACGTGTACGAGTGCTCCCTGGTCATCAATTTCTAACACGGATGCCAGTATTGCACGGGCGACATGCACATTGGTTTGACTAGCTCTGTCGCGTATTCCGGAAGTTTGAGATCCACCAACCAACTTTTCAATTGCACACCTTTCATTTAGCAGTTTTCCATAAATTGTATAGTCGACGTTGCAGAGAGATATGTCTCTATGAGTTTCTACGTGTTAAGCTTTTCTGGATCTTTTGTTTCTCGTAGTAATGGAGTCAGTGTGTCCAGGGTCCAGGCTAAAACGAAAAGGGGAGAGTATTTTTAAATACATTTCGCAATACCTCCAGCAAAACGGGAAATAAAATGTACGGGTCCTTTTTCTATATAAAATCCTTCGTTTAGTTTGTTGGGCATAGGCGTTTTACCGTTCGAAAGTCATTTAATGGCGACCTCAATTTTGTTCGCAGTTAGCGGGCTATCAATTAGCTTTCCATCTGTCTCGACAAGCGTCGGCATGCGCTAACTTTCACGTGTTTTTTTTTTTTTATTTTGTGGGCGTCAGTTTTCTAAAAATGTCTGTGAAAAAGTTCTGGAAATATTTTGAGATTCCTGTTCCCTCCTTAGGTGTGGACCCATTATTGATAGCTTCTATAATTTCTTTCAAAAGAGCGTAGTATCTCTCCTTTTCCAAAAACCGCTAGCTGTTGGCCAAGGGGAACGCGATTTTTCCAGATCAAATTAATGCTCATCGATACCTTTTGGTCTCATTTTTTCTTGCCGTGCTCGTACTTCACAATATTTATTTATTTATTTATTTATTTGCATACTCTCAAGGCCCAGAGGCATTACAGAGAGGAGTGGTACTATACAGTATAAAATCGTTGGCTACTTTCTTGAAGTCTGTGGCTTCAGTGATGGCAGCAATGGAGGCAGGGAGGTGGTTCCAATCGTTAGAAGTTCTTGGAATGAAGGAGTCAAAGTATAAGTTTGTTCGACATGATGGAGTCCCCACCTTAAACTGATGGTCAGTGCGAGACGATATGTAGAATGCACGAAGATATAACTGGTCTCGAAGAAGCGGGTTATGATGATAAATTTTGTGGAATAGGCATAGGCGAAGATACTTGCGACGAAGGGCAAGGTCAGGTAGATCCAGGGTTAATTTCATTGCGGAAACACTTGCATTACGAGAATAATTAGAAAGAATAAAACGAGCAGCACGGTTTTGGATGGACTCGAGAATGTTTGATAATGAAGCCTGCCCTTGCACTTGGGTTTAGACATTCAAGTTCATGTTACATTATTAGAGTCTTTAAAAAATCACGTTGTTCTCGCTTATTGAGGCGTGATAAAAACATGATGCGTTCGATTGCCAGGTTTTTCGCCTTTTGCTTGAAACTGTTCCATTAGCAAGGATGTTCTAAAGTACATCACACAACATTTAGGGACACGCTTTTAGAACTGTTATTTGCTGGGAAGCCTCAAACTGAGTTTCCTGGATGCCCACTGTTGATGACCATTTCGGTTACTCTGCTGCCAAAACAAAATTACGAGAAAAGAATACCGGCTTAACAGGCTGGCAGAGTTTTCACCATATACATAGTTTATGTCCATTCGTGCGTGGAAGATTCCATGATGAATCGGGCGGCTTTATATTGTGGTAGTTCGAGACTTTTGACCAAATAATGTTGATGCGGATTTCATATTATATTTACATGTTCGAGCTTTTGGAAGAATGATAGGTTTATAGGCCAGCATACGCGCACCCTGGGGTGCCTCTAAGGGGCCATTAAATTAATTTTGGCCCGAGATAAATAATTTTAGATTGGAATCCTACTTATCGCATATCGTTCAGTGCGCCAAAAGAAAGAGGGTAGAAAGTCAAAAGCCCTGCTTTTTGGTACGAAAATTCGAAAATATAGCGGACTGTTTCGTACCTCCTTTTCTTCGAAAGCTTTCCGCCTTTTCACTGTGATACATCCGCGGTACCGAAAATACGTCAGCCTACCTGAGCTCACGCATTGGACATGAGCACTGCGTCACTCGGACGAAGAAGTTGAAAAATAATTTCATGGCGCCTTTAAACAAGAGCCGCCTTAAAAAAAAAAAAAAAAAGCGTTTTGTATGGTGGGTAAGATGTGCTCGTTCCAAGTTGAGTTGTGCGTAATGAAGATGCCTAAGTGTTTATATGACGTGACAGTGTCAAGATTGAGGGAGAGGAGGCTGTAGAGGGTTGTTAGCACTTTCGAATATTTAGTTACTCCGATTTGACGGCACTTAGGTATATTAATCTTGAGCTGCCACTTTAAGCACCCCGTGCTAATGTTGTCGAGGTCAGTCTGTAAAGAGTTAAGATCATCGCGAGGTTAGTAATTTTTCCAAATAACACGCAGTCGTCCACAAATTTGATTTTTGATATCGAGAATAGGAGAGGGCGGACCACGCTACACTGTGGGACACCTGATCTGACAGAAATTGGAGATGAACGAGTAATATATTTATTCTTACTGAAAAACTGCTATCCACTCCACAATAAAATCATCTATTTGAAGATTCGCTTCTTTAGGAATAGGCGAGTTTGTGGTATACTGCATCGAAATCCTTTGCGAAGTCAATGAAAATGCACGCGTGAGACTTAGTGACCGTTATAGACCAGCTCCGGCGCGAACTCCTGGATGATTGCCGGGTCCTGTTTCTTGGAAAGCCCCCTTCTCTAACAAAGGCGGACGGACCCATTCGCTTTGGGACGGACTTCCCGTACAACCTCGCTCGCACATGGCGACTGCACTACAAACGCCGCTCGCAGACATATTGTACTCTTCGTGTTGTTAACCCATTGGTTCAATTGATTCGAGAGTCACCGGCTGGCCATCAAAAGAACACGTTCGGGACCGCGCAAGAGTATACTCGGCCCGTCAGAAGGTTGATTTTTTTTTTTTTTTTTCGACTCGTCGGTGGACACGATTTGGTGTTTGTCGAGCCAAGGGGAACGCCGCCGTCATAACTTGCACCGTAGCAATTTCGACACGCAAAGTTCTGCGCGAGCTCGTATAGTTTTCAGAAAGCCGTTCACTCGTGTCGCAAATGCGAACGCGTCTAGGCTGCGACCACCGTATAAGGTTACGAGGAAATAGGAGGGCCGTGACGTCACTGAGCATAGGCAAACGTATACAAACCGCGATCGGTTCATTAAACGCACAAATGATGCGTGGATTTTTCGAAACGCTTCGAAGGTTGCGTTCAGCCGATTCCGATGCACGTGTAGCTCGCTGCGGAGCAATAAGGCCCGTTCACGCACCACTGTCGTTTGGTTACGTTGCGTTTTGTTACGGGAGATTACGTCTGCTATATACACCGCCAATCACCGGGACGTGTATTCGGAAAAAGCTTGCAGAGAAAGTCAACAGGCAAATTTTGGGCATGGCACCTTTTTATGAACTTCGCAATATCGCCTGGTGTACGGGGTGGAAAGAGAAAAAAAAAAGGGGGGGGGGGCGGCACAGGCATTGCATTCCAGGTGCGGTATTGGGTGAGAACGCTTCACTACGAGTCACGCCGGTTTGATGTGTAGCACGCTTCACGCTGATTGGGAGAATCTGCCCCCAAATATATGTTCCGGATTGAATACCGACGCCGCGTGTCTTGGAAGAGGTATTCTGTTTATGGTTTGTAAGCGTCCACTTTGCTCGTCCACAGATGTCTGCCAGCTGAGGCCGGGAGTTTCCCTCGCTCCGTCCGAACCAGGTGAGATCGCGCCAGGACATGTCGGTCCTTCATTGGCGGCCCTACAATACGGTACAAAGCAGGGACTGCAGAACCACACAAAGAGAGAAGGCTCCGAGACAGAAGTCTGGTGCCTGGAACGGCTCTCCGACTGATGTATTTAGCGTCCTGCCGATGGCAACATGAACGCCGCGCCAGGATCGCGGCCACGGCGACAGCGAGACACTTTTATGACGGAAATCGAGAGACCACTTTTTAGGGCGCGGTAAAAACGTACCGATCGGAGATGCATTCCAGACAACACGACGAGAAAGAAACAAAAAAGAGAGATTTCCTTTGTTTGTTTTGAGATTTTAGGTTCTAGCTGATTGCGTATATAAGTACGGATCGTTTCAATAGTTGTTTTTCGCGCGCCGCCATTTTTGACTACTGGGCTGTGAAACGCGTTCTCAGCATGCGCACTGGTTCTTTTCTGCGGAATATGCGGCAGGGCGCATGAGCCCCCAGCACAGTGATTGGGAATTTTTCGCCTGCATGGACGATGAACACTGCAAGGGTACGTGCTTAGAAACGGAAATAATTCTCCCGCCATCAAAAAAAAAAAAAAAGAAGTGTTATGAAGCATGGTGTAAGATGCAAAAAAAAAAAAAAAACGCACACAAGGAAAGAACTAAAAAACACAGGCACCTGTGTGTGTGTCTTCTTGTGTCCTTTTTCTGCGCCTTACATTATGCTTTATAATACTGTCACGAATGACAAATGATGAGACAGCGATTAACTGGAGAAACTAATCGTTTAATGGGGCGAACTTGTGCCCAACAAACAAAATAGAAGAAGGTTAGCGTCGCAGGCGTCGGTGTCGGTGAAACAGCATGGATCGAGAGCTGGGGAGAGATTGATCCCGGCTCGGCAAGCGTCCGCGCCCGTAATGTGCACGCGTGGGCTACTGGAACAATCGCCGTGAAGCTTCAGCGCGTAGAACATTCGGACCTCGAATAAGCAACAAGGTTCTTGAATTAACCAAACGCAGCATTTACAAAAAAGAAAGAAAGGTGCGTTTGCTTTTTGGCATCGAACCTCGGCCCTTTGCGTGGGAGCCAAGCACGATAAGTTTTGTTGGAGGTGCGGTACCCCGCACCTCCACCAAAATGCCACGAATGACAAATGATGAGGCGGCGAATAATTGGATAAACTAGACCTTTAATGGGGCAAACTTGTGCCAAGAACCATAAAGTAACATATATTTTTACGGTGACGGAAGGACGACTGCCTCAAGCAGCCTTGCGAAGCTCCTTTCGTACGCGCGTGGGTATCTAGAAGAGTTTCCGAGCTCGAACAAACAACGAGATTCTCGAGTCATCTGGAACATTCCAGTCATGCAAGCATAAGAAAGGTAAAAAGGACAAGCGCTCGCGGGGATCAGACCCCAGCCAGCGGCGTGGGGGTCGAACACGCTGTCCGTTATTCGCACGCGGCAATATTAGCAGTGCTGAGTAGACCTTTCCATCGCTTATCACACGGGGCGAAAAATGCCGAGTCACTGAGCTGTGGAAGCATGCGCAGCGTCTGATATACCGCACAGGAGACAAACAGCGCATGCTCAGAAGCCGTTTCACAGCCCAGCAGGCAAAGATGGCCGCGCGCAGAAGGTGATTTTCGCAAAAGTTCTAAATGTAATATTACTGATTTATGGCGTATATATTTTAGAGCCCTTTATCTATTTTTTTTTTTTACAATGAATCCGTAATCACGCATATGTTCCAACTAGTTTGGGTCTAGACCCCAAGTTTGTATTGCATCTGGATTTCGGTGCTGGGTATTATGTATCTCGGACATTTCACACCGCGTGCGGATAAGCGATAATTCTGCCGGAGACCATTGCGAACTTACGTTTGTGCGTTAACAGTTCTTAACTCCATTCTTGTATTAAGAACATTTCGAGCGATCAGGGTGCCCGTGACAGATGGAATACGCACACACAGCCTTAACACCCTTTCACTCTTAAGGGGTGTCCCAACAGGATACTTCAGAGCTAGTGAAGCGACACTTTTCCGCCATATGAAGCGAAAGTTTAAAGTTGAAAGTCGGCCGTACCCCTTCTGTTTGGACATCCAGCAGGCAAACATCACGGCTTTCCTCCTCACCTACTCTGCTTTTCTGTGACGTCGGTGCTCGTCCGACTTGACTTCAGACGCGACCTGCTAATAGACCCCTTTCGAAATTCACGTGGCGATTATTAGAAAATCAGAACCACTGCACAATGGCGGAACAACTGACGTCGTGAAACGTGCAAGTCATTCCATATGATAGCGAACGTCGGAGCGCGGCGAACGCTAATATCCAACCACCCAATCAAACAACGTCGAAAGTGCAACGTCACTGCACTAATCACCTTGTTCTGTGGGTTTCTTTTTTTTTCTGCTCCAACCAAACGCATAAAGTGTGCCGTGACGTTGCGGCTTTAGTCCGCCATTGTGCAGGGATTCCACAGCTGCCAAAAGAGGGCAGTATTTCGAAAGGGGTCTATGGTGTGCCTGCCTTATCGAAACTTGGCCAATGGTGCGCATGGCCATCTGTTATGCCGCTCCCTCGTATCCTTCCCCTTCCCGTTTTCGGAACTCGAACAGCAGCGGAGGCCTTGAGCGATTGACTGACCGCCAGTTTGTGGCTCTATATGTGGGACCGAGTCCCACAAGAGCGACAAACAGAAACAAATGACAGCGACAAGCCTCGAACAACCGTTACTATAGAACAACTCTGTTGGGAAACTGCCATAGAGCCTGCTTCGAAAAAGTGGCTTCGATCCGTACTCGAGAACCGAACTAATGGCGACCGCAATGCCGCCATTTCTCACGCAGTGGCCTCTCCGGGCGCACTACATGTCTGCTTGTATCGGTTCAGGTCAACGTTACGTTCAGGTCGAGTCGCGCAAGGGACGGTGGCGCCATCTCGCATTGCCATTTCGCAATAGCAATGTAAATGAACTTCTATGTTTTGACTATAGTGGCTAAAGGGTGGCGCTGTTATCGTACTTGGTTGGGTCTCGGTGGACGCGAGCGGTCTGGGTATCAAGGGTGACCTTCCCAACTGAGTGTTTTAGTAACGTCTCAGTGCCTCCAACACATGCAGCTTGCTCCCGATGGTACCTTTGTCAGGCATTTAGTCGTTCGGTGCTCGTGAAGTAAGCACGAGTGATTGCAAGCCTGCCAAAGATACCCTCGCGCGCATGATGCTCGTGTTTGAGCATAGCTTCCTTTATTCTACAAAGACTGTCGAATCGCGAAAGATTCAGGTATGAGGCTTGTCGCTGTAGGTTATTTCTGTTTGTCGCTCTAGCGGGACCAGGGGTTTCCCCAGGAATTGAAATTAGGGGGTGTGTCTAAATTTTTTGAGGGAGGGGGGTTAAAGGGGGGGGGGGGGCATTGCGAATATAGGAGTCGTTGTGAATTAAGGGGGTGCCTTCGGAAAAAACGAGGGAGGGTCTGGGGAAATCCCTGAGCGGGACTCGGGAATCAAGACGAAAATACTACGCCTTTTGGAAAACAAGTCTATTCACCGCTGAGCTGCCCGCTTAGTGCGGGAGCTCCACGCTCGTCGTATCAACCAACCAACTTCTTTTCGTCACCTCACTCCTCTCCCAGCGCATAAGCATGAGGCGCCAAGCGTGATCAGTGGCGAAAGATAAATGTGAGATTGGTTCAACGGGGACAAAATCCGTTGGTGCCGCATCGATGCGGATTTCAAGTTCCATTGGCTGCCGCGGCTACTTGGCGCGCTGTTCGACAAACATGGTTCAGATGAAAACATGTTTCTTACTCCTGCTCAGTGTTGTAGGCGTTACCGAAAGAAAAAATTAACGAAATACGTTACTCGGTGCTCGCAAAATAAAGGAACACTTTACCGTTACTGTTACCGAAAAAATGTAACGCACGTTACTTTTGCGTTACTTCTTATTTATAAATTGACGCTAACAGCTTCGCTTTTTTCTCTTTTTGCGACATTGTTTTTTGACATTGGGAGAAAAAGCGTGGGTGTTGGGGTTTTTCTAAAGGGACTCTTTGCGTGGAGAAAAGGTAGGCACAATTTTGAAGGCACGTAAAATGAGTGCTTAATGACTTGGCGCCTACACGTAGCCGACGCTACGAGCTAACGGTAGCAATGAAGCAGCTTGAAGAGAGCGAGTCACTGGGCCTTTTTCAGTTTACGATTGGTTCAGCGCGATGATAGAACACGTGCAGAAACGTGACGAACACCATGACTGGGCGCTTTTGACGCTCTCTGCTAGATCCCATCAACTCGTATACCGTCGGCTGTGTCTGCAGTTCACGCCATGCATGGGCGGAGTTGCGTGGCTTTACACGTTTTTGAAATCTCATGTTTTGACAGCCCCTTAGGCGCGCTACTTTCGTTAACCGCTACCCATATTTGAAACCAAAAAGAAAAAAAAAAAAAGCCGGACGCAGGTGTTTTGCGTTTGAACGCGTTCCGAGGATGATTAGAGAGAAAAAGGCAGCTAGCTTCGAGACTATACCTACTAATCATTTCAACCAGAGATCTATGTTTTGGCGTCCCCAGGCGCTGATCATCAGCTCCTCCCCTCCCTGAGCTTCTAGCCGTACAGCGATCCAGCGGGAGTGGAACGCGAAGTATGCCTCCCTCGCAGTCGCACACCTCCGCAGCTTTGGACGCTGCTATTTCACGTCCTCCCGCTTTCTCCGCCAATGTGTGCG
This sequence comes from Ixodes persulcatus, assembly GCA_013358835.2. NCBI lineage: Eukaryota > Metazoa > Arthropoda > Arachnida > Ixodida > Ixodidae > Ixodes > Ixodes persulcatus. The sequence goes on along the minus strand of JABSTQ010011071.1, from coordinate 291,378 downwards.
TGCCTGTTCTCTAAAGACTCCTCGCCTCCCACACACTATCCTATACCATATGTGCGAGCTCAATACCCACCTAGAAGGCCTGCACGTGACGTCATCGATTCTGGAAGCCCCGCCACAAGCGGCAATCAGGCTGAAGCTCGACGAGAGTCGTCGCGAAGCGGCAGGCGCGTCCGTTTTAGCGCTAACGTCCCATTTGTTGTGAGACGCGGCGAAACGCGATAGCGGCGACGCTGACGCGAGCTATACACCAACTCATGTTTACAAACAAACCGGAGCGCCCGGAGCGCCCCTAGCGGACGCCACCGGCGCCGCAAATGCGCGATGAGGGTGTGGGCAAGAAGCTCGCCGTCGCCCATAAACAAACCATTTAAATGCGAAGTTGTCGGCGTCGGTGTGAGTCCCCCTGCCCTTTTTCGCGTTCGAATTGTTGGTTCTACGTCTTCCTGGCGATGTCTGACTATCTTGAGCGGCGTCAGCGAAATTACCGAGGCTCGTTACACCGCAAAACTTCGCGTGAATAATGTGACATGTGGCGATTCATTCCGCGTGGACGCCGCAGATTGTACGCTAAAGCCTGATTCGCATGATGAGATTTCGCTCGGAATTTTCAGTCGCGGGGCCGCTCGGGCTGCAAAAGCGTGAACCGTAGCTGAGATGGTCGACGACGATACTGAAAATCGTAAGCAGAATCGGACCAACTGAATTAGGCATAACAAGTCGGTGTTGGTCACTGGTAACAATGACCAACATCTCCTTCTATCTACTGTTTACATCGAGCCTGCTTACCAACCTTCAAATTTAAGTCTTTTGAGGCCTGCACTCACTTCTTATCGCAAGTACCGGGCCAACATTTTGTCTACGAACCGGCGTCGTCGAAGAGAGCAGACGACAAGCAGAAATGTTTGAAAGAGCAGACGACAATTCGAACAATCAGGCGTCCGTTTGAACATGAAGACGCACTGAACGTAGTCCGCAGGTGGTCCGCACAACTTAACAGTTTTCTGGAGTTCATGTTGGAACAAAACAAATAAATCTGATGACCACAAGTATCCGTGAATTCAACCCAAAGTGCTTCCCGCCCAAGCAATCGTTGTCCGACGGCGTCTGCTTTTCCCTTTTCACGGCACATATCCAGATTCTCGGACGAACCGAGCACGTGAAAACTGACCTTCAAACCTTTCTCGACACTTTTGGTACGGCCCCAGTAGCGGCGTTTTGACGAGAAGGCAGGTTTTTGTCTGGTTCCTTTCAAAACAACGCAGGAATACACGTCTGTCATGGGGACTTCTGCCCACAGCCCCAGACCGGAAGTGCGACCGACGCGCCACCACCGCGCCGTGACGTCACAGAGATGAGTTCGTGTATAGGTGGCGCTGCCTGGAGTGACGACGTGTGGTGGGGAAAGGCACAGGCCTTATTGTCTTCGAGGTGGCCGTGTTCAATCGGTGAGGATTATACGAGCTCCAGTCGAACGCTGATGTCTTCCGTTACAGGAAGCGCGTTACAAGCCATGTAGGGAATTCCGCGTTAAATACAACAGCTGATAATAGTTCTCGTTCACAACGTTTTCCTTTCCTCAGATCCTTTCCTCACCCCATGGCCGTGGCGGACATGTTGCGTCCTTTCTTTTTTCTTTCCTGCTCCGAAGAAGAGGAGGCGATCGAATTAACGGTAGTGTGCGCGACCGCAACGCCCACTGGTGGGTGCCCCATTGATTTCCGAAGAAAAGCGAGCGCGGCGATGCACACACCACTGAGCAGCGATGAATGGCCGCTCCGCGGCTTTGGCGCGTCGCCGCACCTTTTCATTTTTTTTCTTTTTTTCTTTTCCAAATACCGAGAAATGAATGCGAAAGTCATCCATTACACCGGGCTTTTTCACGGAGAGAGATTGCACAAAGGCGAGACCGCCGATATATAGACGTCTGGCGTGGGGAACAGCAGCGCCACTTTTACCACTAGCGGTTAGAGGTGGCATTAGAGTTTTCAGCTCGGCCGATACAATTTGTGGTTGGGATTTTATTTCTCGCTTTATCGCCGACTTTCGCCTTTATCGTAGCGGCTCAGTCCTTCGTAACGTTAGTGGCAGCTGGCGGTTTGGTCATACTGGACGAACAAACAGCCCAATGTGTATTACTAGACACAGTTTTTTTATGTGTTTTTAATAAGTGCGCTCAGCTACTTTCTTTTGCGATTGCAGCCACTCCCTTCTAACGTCTCAAGCCCCGAGGGTGTAAATCAATTGGATAAAATAAACGCACCGAGAGATACTCTCTTGGCGATTAGAAGAATGCTCCGCAGCACTGTCCACTTACAAACGTGGTGTTCGTCAGCTGTTGATGACACTCAAGTGAGAAAAGTGTTGCCACCAATGTGGATTAATTTGGCGCGTCCATGACAAGCGTCCGCCGTTCCTTTCTTTGCCGGTTCCACTGTTCGCGTCGGTTTGTATACACTTGAACGCAGGCACGTATCCAGGGGGGGGGGGGGGGGGGGGGGGGTGGGCATGGGGCCCGGACCCCCCCGAAATTTTCCATTTCGCTGGGACCTCCTCTCCCCCCTCTACAGCCTTTTGTCATGGGCGCCCCCCCCCCCCCCCCCCCCCCCCCCCGAAACAAAATCCTGGCTACGTGCCTGCTTCAACGCATGTCCTCGGCGGGCATTCATTTATCCACTCAAGCACTTCAGTTCCGAGTACGCGAAAATTCCCAAAATGGGACTAATTATACATTTTATGTACACGGTAAAAATAAAATTGCTCATCTCTTCAAACAAAATTAGTGTAAATTAACAGATCTGCCAGCCAGCGACCGGGCCAGACGACAGCATGCCGTTGCGCAGAGAAAATCGTCTGCTCCTCGCGCAGCAGTTGCATTAACGTCAGAAGGATGCCGAGCTCCGATTGTCTTTGATTGAAAGGATAATGGGTAGATCTCAATGCTAGATGCCTCGAGGTCTACCCATTATTTTTTTTTTTTCAATCAGCCAATAAGAGCTTGGCGTTTTGACATCATGGCAACCCCTGTTCAAGAAGCAGACGAACTCGCGCTCCGCAGAGTTTTTCTGATGCCTTCGACTATGCGGTTTTCTCGCCGGCCGTGAATCGCCGAAGTTTCCGGCGATACTCGAAGGCGGCGAGCGCTCTCTTCCTGCAGCCCACTGTCTGCCCCTTTGAACATGGCTACCACGTTTCTTCTTACGGATTTCATGGCGACTCTGGACCTAAACAGACGTAAGCTCCAGTAACATAACGAAACGTAAGGAAACGGTGCTATGAGAACGGACCTTAAACTGCAAAAAGACGAGAAAAAATATATTTTTAATTCTATTTTTTTTTTATTTAAAATATTGGCGGAACTGATTTTTTTTTATCAATATAAACATTGAGTAGACTTTTTTCCTTCTTTTTTAATTGCTGAGTACCTGTGGGTGGCTGGGGACCAGTCAAGGTGCTTGTGCAGCTATTTTCCACAGCTCCCGCCATATTTCTTCGGTGAGATAAAGCTAATATTAGTGTTATTACATGTTGCTTCGAAGGGCGTGCCTACACCTGAACTCACCTCTGTTACGTCACGGCGCGTTGGTGGCGCGTCGGGCGCACTTCCTGTCTGGGGTTGTGGGCGGAAGTCACCATGCGGGACGTGCATTCCGGTGTTGTTTTGAAAGAAGTCAGACAAAAACCTGGCTTCTCGTCAAAACGCCGCGACTGGGGCTTCACCAAAAGAGTCGGGAAAGGTTTGAAGATCAGTTTTCATGTGTTTTCTGCAAGTTCGGTTCGTCGGACAACGTGAATAGGGGCCGCGTAAAAGGAAAACCAGACGCTGTCGGACCACTATTGCTTGTGCGGGAATTGTACTTTGGGTTGAATTTACGGATACTTGTGGTCGTCAGATTTATATGTTTTGTTCCAACATGAAGGCGGGAAAACCGGCGGACTATACGTTCAGTGCGTCATCAAGTTGAAACGCCCGTCTGATCGTTCGAGCTGTCGTCTGCTCTCTCAAACGTTTCTGCTTGTTATCGTCTACTCGTTCAAACGACAACGGCTCGTAGACCAAACGTTGACCCAATAATTGAGATAAGAAGTAAGTGCAGGCCTCAAGACTTTTGAGTTTGAAGCTTTGTTGGAATAAATAGGCTCGGTGTAAACAGTAGATACAAGCACATGTTGATAATTGTTACCAGTGGTCAACACCGACTTGTTATGCCTGATTCACTTGGTCCAATTCTGCTTGCGATTTTCAGTATCGACGTCGACATCTCAGCTACGGTTCACGCTTTTACAGCCCGAGCGACGTCATGACTGAAAATAGCGAGCAGAATCTCATGATGCGAATCCGGCTTTAGCGTCCATTCTTTGGCGACCTCGCGGAATGTATCGCCGCATGTCACATTATTCACGCGAAGTTTTGCGGTGTAACGAGCCTCGGTAATTACGCTGAGGCCGATAAAGTAGTCAGACATTGCAGGAACAGGGGCGGATTTAGGGCGAGGGGGAGGGCGGGGGGAGACTGCCCCCCCCCCCCCCCCCTCCCATGGTCATCTTTGTTTTAAACAAAATCACTGATATACACCAGCCAAAAGTTTAGTTTTTGGTGACATATCAAGTATTGGGTCAACAAAATACCGGGCGTCCCAAATAACGGCCGCTCTTTAAATCGACCGCAAAATTCGGTTTCTTAACCTATCGCGCTACGATTTGGTGCAGCGTTGCCCAGAGATGGTGCATTTTTGTTTTTTGGTAAAATTTGCAAAGAGCAAACTTACCTGAGGAAAAAGTAAAAAAGAAAAAAAAATAATAAGGCTTAACTACTATGGAAGTGCAGCGAAGCCACCGGTCTTCAAACAATACACTCTCAGAAAAAAAGGGTGCATTCTTACACCCTTTGTCCCATATAAGACACCCCAGAACTTCAGTTCGGCTTACAGCACACTGACGTCGAATCGACGGGACAAACTTTCACGAGAGGCTTGATAGCCGTGTGGCACAAATGATTCAAATAGCTCATCTGCGGGTTACTGACTACAAATAATAATAATAATAATAATAATAATTCTGGCTTTTCTTGGTCCTACTGCAAAACTGCAGTCTTTTCTTTCTGTGGTCGTTGATACATACTTTAGCTGTTGAATAAGTTATATCGCACCGTTATCAAGCCCCTCGTAAAGTTTGGACCGTCTGTTCAACTAGAGTCGCAGTGTTGCCAACTCCTTTATGAAATTCCCGCTAGACACATGCCCGAAAACGGCTGGATTTGGAGTAAAAAAAGCTAGATATTAAATGTGGTAAAAAAACTTTTTTTTTATTTTCATTACGAGGTTACATTGAATAGAACACCACACACCCACTGGTTTCGAAGCAAATAAATCATCAGCTATTACATTTTCATGACACGATATACACAAGCAGTCTTCTTGGTGTTCACATGTCTACATGTGTAGATCTAGAAAAGTTCAAGAATGTCATCGGCTACGACATCTGGCTCATCTACTACATCTGAGACTTTTTCACGGTGTGATTAGGTCCGCGCTGCTTGGACTTTCCACCGTGCTCGAGTCAGCACAGGCCGCAGGTGCCAGAAAAGGCTGCGCTCATTTTTTCGCTGCTAGCGGGCTAGGTGTGCGACCAGCCCCACTCGAGGAAATTCCGGTTACTCCAGAGGATCAGATCACGTGGCAACAAAGGCAAAGCGACGAGGTCCCGCCTAGGTGGTGTTGCGCTAGTGGCAGATAGTGTGGGTCGGGTAGGTTGGGTAGATATGTTTTCGGAGCGGGTGAGGTCACTGGAATGCGAGGCCGAGTAACTTTTGGAACACGACTCGTACCAGACTTTTAAATAAAAGTATTTAAAATAACTATTAAAAAAAAAAGCTAGAAAACCCACTAGATTTTATACAAACAAGCTAGAATTTCCCGCTAGCCGCTAGACCATATTTTTGCCAGCTAGACGACCACCAAAAAAGGCTAAATCTAGCGGGAAAAAAGCTAAGTTGGCAACACTGCTAGAGTGCGCTGTACGTTGAACTAAAGTTTTGGGGTGCCCTATTGTTTGAAGACCGGTTTAAAGGCCAACCTACAGAATTGTCTTCTGCCGGGAGTACTGGTCCCCAGTTTCCTTCTCTCCATTCCTTCTCGCACTCTTCTCCCCTCCCCACAGGAGGGGTTCTCTGGGCTCCGCTCCGCAGAAAGGAGGAGGGTATCACCAAGTACTTTCTCGAGTGGAAAGGAGGAATGGACCTTTTTCCAGTGAGCTTCCGCGCATGCGTACGCACCCTCCCCTGGCCTTGCTTCCTGCTGCCGCCATTTTCGGAGGGCAAAGTACCGGTCGACGAACATATTCAGCACCTATAATTGCCCGTATTACATCTTTTTTGGCCATTCTTGTTTGAGTATGCGCTGGTATAGGGGTCATGAAAGGCAGCGAACATAAACACAACAGCACGATGCCAACGTATTCGGTCGGGCGGAGGCAAGGTGGGCTGCCCCTCATTTGTAGTTCGAAGACAAGTCCCCACACGGCGCTCCTTACCGGAAAAAGGTGAATTGAGAGAGAGAGTCCTCCTTTCTGCTTGTTGGTCGGAAGACAGCAAAACGATGTATGCCAAAACCGTGCATTTAATAGGCAAGGCCTTTCCTCTCGAGACGTCAGCACTAGTGGATACATGCAGCCCCGCATACCTTGCGTCAACGACGCTGCCAAAGCGTCTCGCAGCGTCTCACAGCGAGTGCGACGCGCTAAGATGCAGCGACGCCAAGACGGACGCGTGTGCCGCTTTGCGGCGACTCTCGCCGAGCCCGTTTGCCGCTTGGGTCACTAACGATGACGTCATTCACAAGCCTTGTCTTCTAGGCGCTTAAGCACGCGCGACACAGCGACGGAAATCAAGCACGTGCTCGACTCGATACTGAGCCGTCTCCGTGTCAACACCGAGTCGAATGTCCGCGAGGACCGGCAGTGCGCGCGCCAGCTGGACGGGCTCTCCGCGTGGTGGTTCCGACCACAGACTCCCTGGCTGGCGGCCCATTGTGCCCCGACAATCCCGGTGTTCCCGGCGGCCAGGTCGGAGCGATCCCCACGGGGACCATGGCCACGGCGCATCGGCGGCGGCGGGCAACGCGCCGGCCCCCCGTTTAGGTTAAAGCTGTCCCCGCTCCCGCTTTTGTCGGCGCCACAATGGCCGCCCTTTTGGGGCTTCCGCGGGCGGCTAGCTACACGCCACGGTGGAGGTGGGCTCCGCGACCGCTTTGTGAAGCGCGGGACGGACAGCGGCACGCGGGCAGATTGGTGTGCTCCGCGTATACCGCCAACAGTCGCTTAGTGTGCTCGCTGCAAGTGGGGGGTGACGTCGCGGAACTGATCGCTCAATCGTATACACGGAGCGCTCGGTGATTCTGGCGCGAACCGAGGGGTTCGCTCGAGTGCGTCGTGGAGACGTTCGCTCTCCAACACGGAACAGGCACAATGGCCGAGATGACCGACCGACCTCACTGGTAGCACTGCATCCTGGGGTTAGCTGCCCTAAAGCGAGAGGATTGCGCAAGAACCACGCGGAGTGGAGAGTGAATCAAACCGAAAAGGCAAATTTACGCCCCATTGATGAAGTTAGCGGAGTTCTGCTAGTAAGGTGCTTTCATGGTTTCCATTTGTATCGTTTCAAGTGACTCTCACGAAAGGACAGCCGGTTTTTTTTTTTTTTTTTTTAAGTGAATGACTTCCGTCACTCAGTAACGTGCTTGAGAGATCGGCAGGCTTGATCCGAGTGAATCAAGTCGGATGCTTACGTGAGATTCGCTTAAAGCTGGAAAGCGTCGCCAAGGCTCGCGCCTCAACAGAACATGGCGTGGATTTCCTATAGCTCGCTTGCCTTCCACTCCATTCATCGCAAGAGCGGCATTATGGGAAGCAAGTGTGCGAGTGTACGTCCCTGTACAAAGTTCTTCCGCTGCATGAGTGTTCGTGCAAACAACAAGAACATTTTTACTTCGATTTTAGCACTCCTATACCTTGATGGTGCCGCGCAGGTCTCCTGAAACAAAGAAGGCGAGCTCACCAACTAGAAAAGAAACTCCGAAATAGAGTGCGGCGCCTAAGCTCCCTTACCAGGGAGGCTAGTTCGAGAAGAGCTCTCTTTACCATCATAGTAACATTCCAGATGTCTCGATAATTTTTGGCCGTTGAACCTTTCTCGCCGAACTTCGTTGACCGCGTTCTCCGACAACCAAATTTTAGGTATACGCTAGATTCAACCTCCACAAAAGTTGCGCGATATCGATGAAGACACGATTCGAACACTCCAGGAAATTAAGCTGGTCCCTGGATGCCTCGACATCATGTGTACGCACCACAGGGCCTATACGCCACCTGGCAAGGTCAATTAATTAACGAAGGACCGCTTCTGCATACAGAATACGGTTGTTCTTGGCACGAAGAAACCAAGCAAGTTTTAAAACGCTGGAACACTTTCTCGACGCTTCGGTTGGAGTATTTCTCTTTTATTACTATAGTTCCACCGAACCAGACAGATTTGTGACCAAGACGTTTACTTTCAAATCTGTACCCGTGCACATCGAACGCAGATGAATCACCTCATGTTCCCAACGCTCTGACAGGAATCGTTAGTAAGTAAAGCTAGCTGCTTTCGTCTCTAGTCCACTCACTGTTCGAATACGAACGTTGAAGGCTGGACGCAGTCGTTCGGCGTTCGAACGCGTTGAAGAGTGAGTCGAGACAAAAGCCTGCTCTACCCACCATAGTGATTCCAGTAAAATGTTCGGCTCCCTGGCTTTTTGTGCGGGCGCTCTCGTATCCTTCTCTACCTTGGTTACATCCCGTATAGGGGCGCAATCCACAGTACGCGGCGACTGGCGTTGCCGCTACGTGGAGTGGCGTCCATCGGTGCGCGGAACAGTCGCGCGGCGCGCGCACAAAAGCGGTCAAAGCGCTTCTCTCCCCGGGGGGGGGGATCCTCCCCCACCTCCAATTACGATCGAGGAAACGACGACAAACAGGCTCCCGCGACTCAGCTCCTCGAGAGGGCTTACCAGATTAAGGTCCTCGACGAGAGGCCCCGGCTTTTTTTTGTCCCCTCTTTTTCCCGCGCATACTCGTACAGGTATTAATGTTGTAGTCGCTGTTATTATTATTGTCGTCGACGCGGCTATTATTATCCTCCGCGAGCCACTCGGGAACGGTGGATGTTTTGAGGCGGTCGGTTCCACTCGAGGGACTTTAGCGGTCGAATGGATCACGCGGTCGGCCGGAGGAGTCGAGGCGAGCCGCAGAGGGCGGTTTTCGGGTCGGCTTACGCTCATGGCCTGCCCTCTCGGTGACATCGCGAAACGCGACATTTCCTCGCTTGTTTCCGCCGCGGAGCCCGCGCTAAGGGTCTCGCCCCATTGGCGCCGCAGACGCCGCTGCTTGACCGCCGACAGAACAGAAGCAGCTCGGCGACCTGCGACATGGCCCGCCGCACTCCTTTCAGCTGGCTCGTAGGTAACTTGTTACAATAAGTAAAAAAAAAAAAAAAAGAGTAACGAAACACGTTACTTGCAAATACGAGGAACGCGTTAGAGGCATACGTTACCTCAAAATAAAAGGAACGCGTTACAGTTACCGATAAAGAAAGTAACGGACGTTACCTTTGGGTTACTTTTTATGCGAGAAGTAAAAGGTTTACTGTTTTGGCCTTACAGGTATGCATAAGGCCATATTTAAAGAAGGCGGGAGTGTTTGTTCGCATGGGGAAAAAGAGAGGCTAAATTTTGAATGTACATGTATATGTTGGATGATTGCAAGAATTCATGTCGGCAGAAACACACAAAAAATGTGAAGTGATCTTTTTTAAGTCCTCGGTAGAAGATGTCTTGAGTAACGTAACTACGTTACCAGTTACTCGACGTAAATAACGTAATTACGTTATATGTTGCTGTTTTGAAAATGTAACGAGTACGTACCTACGCTACCAAAAAACACGTTACCGGTAATGCCGTTACTTGTAACGGGTTACTGCCAACACTGGTTAGAAGTAACGCGTTACTTGTAGCTAATTGCTTTTTATCAGTAACAAAGTAACGACATAGTAACTTTTTAAGAGAAGAAACGAGTGACCTATTTTCGTTACTTTTTGATGAAGTAACGAGAAACTCATTTAGTCAGTTGAGGAGGGGAACGTCTACAACAGAAGTGCTCAACCAGCAGTATTCATCCCAGATGCTGCCTGTAATTTGAAGGCCGAGGACACGCGAGACAGACCATAAAAAAATGTCCGCGAGGTATGTCAGTTAGCCAATTAACCTCGAATGAACGCGTTAAAAAGCCAAGAATTATTAACGACGACGAATGTTGCAACTGGATAAAAGCGACTCACCCAGAGTAGAGAGAAAATGACGCGCTACTTCCAAGCTGGGGTAACGCGTTCCCTTTGAATCTCAGTAAAAAGTGATGTACCTGGTTACTTTTGGAGTGAGTAGCGAGTGGCGGAATTTAGTTACTCTATTTCAGTAGCCTGTCCGTGTCTGCTCGCAGGCCACAGCGGCGTGAACCAGCTGGGCGGCGTGTACGTGAACGGCCGGCCGCTGCCGGACTCGACGCGGCAGAAGATCGTCGAGCTGGCCCACAGCGGCGCCAGGCCCTGCGACATCTCCAGGATCCTGCAGGTCTCCAACGGATGCGTCTCCAAGATACTCGGCAGGTACGCCTCCGCGCGCCCAGCCCGCGGCAAAAACGGTAGTGTGCTGACGCATTCCCTAGGAATCCACCAATGGATCTTTTTTTTTTACTTTTTTTTTGCCGCCTTCCTGGACCAGCGCTAGTACTTGCTTCACACTCCATTCTGTAGCACAAACCAGGGCATACGCGCTCCGCACACCTGCAAAATCAGACTCGCCCCAGCATCCGCGCGCGGATTGGCTCCCGCCCCGTGACGTCAGCTCCCTCTCGCCTCGCCGAGCGCGGATGGGCTCCCGCCCTGTGACGTCGCCTCCCTCTCGCCTTTGTCCTTCACTACACTCCTCCAGACATGTGGCCGTTACTTGAAAAATGTAATGGATTGCAATTACAAATTACCCAGCATCTAACGGAAAGGATTAGCAAATTACTTACGTTGAAAAGTGACGGATTACTTTAGTCGTTACGTTACAAATTACCTTCCCGTTACTCTTCCCGTAAACTTATCAAGAAAATAATAGAAACAATCTTGATGTTTTCAAAAATGTTCAGCAGTATACTACTTTCCATTTCTCGTACTCAGGAGAAGAAGAAAAACCCGATGAAGGCGATGGAAAGATTCAAAGCCTACTCGGCGTTGTCTTCTTGATTTTTGTTTTTCTCATATTTGTATAGATATTCCACTTTTTCTTTCAAGTGGTTCTAGTGACCGGCCATACGAAAAATCATGTTCTATTTTTAATTGCTCTCCTCTTCATGCTATTTTCATTTTTTAACTTGCTAGCTTTATGCTGCTGAATTACCTGCTCCACTTTCTGTATTATGTTCATATTAAAAAACAAACAAACGAGTAATTGAAATAATCCGTTACCAATAATTGTAACGAAATTACATACCAAATTACTGCCGCAGAAAAGCAACGTGACAATTACAAAATTACTTTAAAAAGTAACGGATTACTTCCCAAGTCTGCCCCTCTATGCAGTGCGCTTCCCTTTCCACTGTTTTGTCCATGGACGGACGCCGTCAGCTTTTCCCTCTCATGTGGGTACTAATGCTAACGCATTAGTTCAGTTCAGTTCAGTTCAGTTTATTATACCTTAAAGGCATTTCAGATGAAATGCATTACATGAGGGGGGATCAAATGACATATACAGATAGCCGAAGAGTGACGACAATGTAAATAATAGGAAAAACACAAAAGAACTATAAACTAATAGGACATATATCAAAACATAACAGGTAGAAAAAGTAATTAACAGATAAACATGTTAAAGATTAACACTTTTCAGGTGTGCCTTGCAGAGTTCACGGAATGTCTTAGGGTTTGGTTCACGTACTATGGTTTCAGGAAGGGAATTCTAGTTAGTAATAGCGAGAGAAAGTGGGGAATTTTGGAATTTATTAGTTCTGGCAAACAGAGGTTTAATTTTTAGGCTGTGGTCGTGGCGCAAGGAGATGTGAAGTGGTGGGTGACAGTTGGTGTTTCGAAAATCAGAAGAGGAATAGTAAGTTGTGTGAAAAAGGACAAGACGAGCAAGTTGAGTTCTTTGAGACAGAGGGCATAATTCGAGGTTGAATTTAGTGCATGTTACGCTTGACGTTCGTGAGTAGTCATGTGTAATAAAACGTGATGCCTTGTTTTGCACCGATTCGAGTTTAGTAATGAGATATGATTGATGAGGCCACCAAATAAAGTTGGCGTAGTCCAATTTTGATCGGACGGAAGTCTAATAGGCAGTTAGTTTAACACAACGGGGAGTGGGGTATAGGTTACGTTTTATGTATCCTAGAGACCTGCATGCACTAGTCACTATATTGTCAATATGAGTATTCCAAGTTAGATCTTCAGAAAATGTTACGCCTAAATATTTGTAAGTTGGTACTTTTTCGAGAGGCAGTGTTAGTAAGGTGTAGTTACGTAGAATAGGAGATCGCTGACCAGTGAATGTTAAAAGTTTACTCTTGGTTATATTGACCTTCATCTGCCACGTGTTACACCAATGAGGCAGAGCATTTAGATCCTGCTATAGTAGTATTGAATCTTCAGGGTTAGTGATGCGACGGTAAATTACGCAATCATCCGCGAAAAGCCTAATAGATGATGTTGTCTGGTGAGGAAGATCGTTAATATATATAAGAAATAAGAGCGGACCGAGAACGCTGCCCTGGGGGACGCCCGACAGTACAGGCAGGCTTGGTGATCTGGCATGCCCAAGGTGAACAGCTTGTTTACAGGTTAGTTAAGAATTCAGCTATCCAGAGTATAATAGATGGATGGATGTTAAGTTCAGAAAGTTTGTATAGAAGTCGCTGGTGAGGAACCGTGTCAAAAGCTTTAGAGAAATCGATGAAGATGGCATCAGTGGGTTTAGAGGAATGAAAGTTGGTATGTAAATCGGTTACAAACTCAAAAAGCTGGGTTTCGCATGAATATCCCGACCTGAAACCATGTTGGTTGTTACATATTAATTTATTTTTCGACAAATAGTTCATGATGTGGGAGTAGACGACATGTTCAAAAATTTTGCATGGCACACTTGTCAGCGATATAGGTCTATAATTCGAGTAGTCCTGCTTGTTTCCGCATTTAAAAATAGGTAGAACTCTCCCGAATCTCCAGTCCTCCGGAAGGGTAGCCGAGTCAAGTGATTGTTGGAATATTCTACAGAAAAGGTAAGATGATATGTGCTTTGTTATTTTTAGAAGTTTAGGGCAAATATTGTCGTCGCCAGGGGCTGAGCTGCGGGAGAGTTTTTTTATTTCATTTAGGATACCATTTTGGTCAAAGACAATAGGTTCGCAAGAAATGTTAAGTAGTCTACAGATCGGATCACAGGGAACTGGTAAGTCTTCTACGGTGAACACGAAAGAAAAATAGTTGTTAAAGACGGTAGCTGATTCAAGGTTTCTTAATACTTCGTTGAGAGCATTGCTCAGCTTAGGGACAGAGTCATCTTTCTTTGGACATATTGTTTTCCAAATTTTCCGAGGGTTGGTTAACAATACATTTAGCAGGTCTTGCTTGAAGTATTTGTTTTTCGCATTTTTTTATGCTATTTTTGAATTCCTTAAAACAGGTCAAGTACTTTGACATATCAGATACAAGGTTGGTTTTTTTTAGCTTTGGCAAAGAGACGCTTTTTTATTATTTAATTTTCTGAGTGTATTCGTAAACCAGGGTTGATCAGCATTCGTTTTTAACACAATTTGAGGCACAAATCGAGACTTCAACTGCTTAAACTCGTCTTTTAGTAATTTCCAGCTTGAATCCACAGATCTTTCATAAAAATGGTGTTCGTATTCTGAAGCAAACTGTTCAAAAGCTTTGTTAAGGGCACATTCGTTAACCTTGCTGTATACATTGATGAGTTTAGGACTTATTTTTCTAGTTACTAATGGCAGAGACATTTCAACTAAAACCGTGTTATGATCGCTGATCCTGTCAAAAATTAGACTCGCGGGGATAGCTGTACATTACGGCTTTCTTCCTTGGGTTCTCCATCATATTCGATGAAAATAAAGCTACCATTATGGCATCCAACACATATTCCGACAAACGACGAGGCATTCGTCGTCCGCCCAATTTTCCGATTGACAAACGCGTCATCCTGGAAAAGACGAACTTGTAGCCGGGATCTTTAGCGGGCGACGTTCAGCTTGGGAAGCTTGCCTTGGGAGTGCGAGCGAGCGTTCCCTCTGCGCAGGTACTACGAGACCGGGTCCATCCGGCCTCGGGCCATCGGCGGCAGCAAGCCCCGTGTGGCTACGCCCGACGTGGTGAGCAAGATCGCGGGCTTCAAGCGCGAGTGCCCCTCCATCTTCGCCTGGGAGATCCGGGACCGGCTACTCTCCGAGGGAATGTGCAGCGGAGACAACGTGCCCAGCGTGAGTGCGACGGGAGGAACTCACGTCCTCCGCGCGCAACCCTTTACGATGCCGTCAAAATTGCAGATCCCGCGTCCACCATTGTTCGTGCTAATCCGCCACACGTGCTCTGAGCTAGTATTGGACACGAGGGCTGCGTCAGCATTCGGCGAGGACTCGAAACCAATCACACACTTCGTATTTATGGATGGATGGATTTTAATGGATATGCCATTTTGTAACGGGTGGTAGCTTGCGCCACCTCGCCTAAGTCTAGAAAGACAAAAACATATGATTCCTCCCGTTCTTCTGTAAGACAAATTTTCTCCCCCTGACTATCACCAGGCGGTGTGGGATATCGCCAGGAATCGCGACCGTCAATGTTGCTCGATGGGGTTTTGTAAAGGGTCTGTTCCTCGGCACGAAATCGGCATCAGTGTTGCGGCGTACGCCGAGAAGTTGTTTAGAAATAAGTTGAGACATTATTCCAATCATGTCACGCGACGTACCGGTTTAGAAAGTAGCCTTCTTTTGAATGTAGTACATTGCATCGCGTCGTGCGAAGGAAAGGAGATTAGGGAGAGAAGGGTCCGTCTCCCAGACGAGGAATCTTCTCACCCTGAGCCGAAGAGTAGGAGACAAAAACGATCTAAAAAAAAAAGCAGGCAAAAAAAAAAAAAGATAAGTGCAAGGAAAGTTACGCAACCTGAGTACGACGAAAAGATAAATGAAAAATGAAACTACTTCGGAAGTTGACTGCGAGGTTGTATGAAAAGAGAACCGATCTTTAAAAAATAACCTTCTCGCGGGTGTGCCATCAGAAAGGCTATCCAATCAACCCAAGTAAGCGTGCGAACGAGAGGCCGCGTAAGGCGTCCTGGTGACGACGGCGGACGATGATTAGCCGCGCCGTTTTCTGACGTCACACGTGAAACAATGACACACGCGTTAGGAAAACAACTCCGTGCGTCCTCCGTAATAACTGAAAACGAGCGCGTCCTCGGTCGGGCAGAGTCGCTGCGTTCCTGTCCCGCTTCGACGAGTGCACTCCGTCGGGTGCCCAGGAAATGCTTTGCTCTCCGAAACCTGGTCGGCGTGGGGGATGCCGCGAGCGAGGCCCTCGTTATCAGTGCCGCGCCGCGAGGACACGGGGGACGACTGCGAAGGCTGAGATAGCGAGACATCCATCGCTAACTCGAAACGCCTCCGGAGTGGGCTGCCCCCGCCTCATCCACACATTTCTCTCCCAGCGGAGGAAACAGACGCAAATGAGCTAAGGCCACGCTACACGCGCGTCGAGGAAGATAAAACAACAAGCGCGGGTCGTACCCGGGCGGCACTGTGCCACCGCCATCGGCGCGCCCGCAGAATCCAAGTCCCCCCCTCCCCTCTACACTCGATCTGGCTGGACCAACGTAGTCTACAGGACGAACGGGAGACGATCGGTTCGCAGCGTGCCGCGTCCCCGGGATGAAAGCGGTGTGGAAGCTATGCCCCACGACACACCAATCAGCCGCCAGCCTCCGATCACGTGTCCCGACTCTCCCCGCGTTACGTCCGCGTGGTGGACGCGGTCACGTGGCATTAGCCGGAAGGCGCGATGGGGTGGGCGAAGAGCGTCGGCGGGCGCCACCAGCGTCGGGCGCGGAGGCTCCCGGCGCGGTTCCTCCCCACATCCGCCGGTTCCCCCTCGGTCTCTGCGGCACGGGCGGAGCGGCGCCACATCGCAACCAATTTTCCGCGCTGCTAAAGACAGGAGCGGATTAGCGCCGAGCACCGCGCGCGCGCTCCGCCGCCGCCGGCGCTTCTCTTACGCGGCTTTACTTTGAGTCGAGCAGATCGGGCTGCCATTTTATTGAGCACCATTTTTTTTTTTTTTTTTTTTTTGCGGGAGTGCGTGTCCCCCGAGGGGGGACACTGCGGGGAGCTGCTGGGCCGAGTCAGTACCACCTAGTAGACAAGGCCTGTGCGTGACGTCATCATTTGTGGATTGCGCCCCAAGCGGCAAACTCGGTGATGCTCTCGGGCGCGAAGCGGCAGGCTATAGCCTCCTCTACACTCACAAAGCCTGGCAGTTCGACGACGGAGTGTCTGGTCGCAGATTTGGAGCGCGAGGATTTGGTAGCACGGAGCATCAAAGAGCCATTTCTCGGGGAAACTAAACGTCAGCGCACGGCTTTTGCAGCGGCGAGGACCCGAAACACACTTGTTCGCTCGGGAGAAGTGTGTTTCGGCGTCTTGCCGCAGCGGGGCGCCAGTCACATGGCTCTCCTCTCATCCGTTGTCTGCCGCTCCATCTTTTCCATTTCTGCGACCGCTTCTCGTGGCAATCTGCCAGGCTTTTTCAGTATATAGAAGTATATCTTGGCGTCGCCGTGGGCTAGCGCAGAGCCTTCTAAGACTTTGGGCTAGTGTCCTTTGTGAGACGCTGCAAGACGTGCTGGCGGCGACTCGAGCTAGGCGGCGCTGCGTGGATCCACTAGGGATGACGTATGAGGGGGAAATGCGCTGGCCTTGTCTTCGCAAGCGGCGCGCCGCGAAGCGTACCCGGGCAGGCCGCTGCTGTTGCGTGAAGCCTGCACGCGGCGGAACGCGGGCTGGAAACGGGAGACGTGGATAAAGGGGTGTGCAAACTGGCGCCGTGCACCCGTGGTGAGCCGGAGAAAGTTCGTTGCAGAGCCGGGGCAACTCCACTCCTCGCCACGACACGCCCCCGGTCCGTGACGTGTTCCATGACGAAACCGCTGGATGCTACCAATCACCTTCACGAGTGGGGTGGAGAGGAGGTCGAGGCTTCGGGCGGCGACGCTTGCGTGGAGTCGGGCGTCGCGGCGGGGCGACCGGCCCGACTCCCCGGATGCAGCGAAAGCACCGAACACGTGCACAGGGGTTGGAGGCAGTCACATCGCTTCCCCCTCACTGACTCAACACCGCCGGCAACGGCTCGGAAAAGAAACCACTGCCAAAGCCAGAGCACGAGCTGAGCGGGACTCAAGCCGCGTTTCAAGACGCTGGCGCGCCCCAGCCTTTGCAGTGCTTTCTTTCACTCAGTCTCAGCTGAGACGCTGTTATATATCAAGCCGACCCAGCACCTGGCGGCTGGTTTAGTTTAGTGAAGTGTCCTGGGTAAAAACACTGACGGAAGAGCGAAGAAGAAATGGAAGTAGCAAAGCCTAGAAACTGGGTTGATTACGAGCATTATATATCGAAAATAGGATTCGAGGAATGGTGCTAAGTATTGGGCTGAATGTGAAACGAATGTGCCTCGAATAATGTCAAATACTTTGATCGGGCTCAATACGGGCCAAAAACTGTTTTAATGCTGCGGAAGTTTGCCGACGCAAGCCGAACGCTCGCACTGCCGAGTGTACGGCACTTTGGGGCGTGATTCAAGGAAAGCGTTCGCGCCAATGTTCGTTCGGCTCAACTTAAGCAACGGCGTTGAGGAGGTGCGGTTGTGGGCAGCACTGGGAGGTTCAGCTTCACCTCTGAAGACTTGTGCGACGCGGTGAAGCGCACTTTACGTACGCTCACGCCGAGGGTATTTTACTCTCGAAATCACGCACCACACACCTATTGCCGAGACATTTCATATCAGCGACTATGAAAATGTCGCGTAATGCAATCACCATAAATGTACTAAATAGAATCACCGATCGAAATTCGCCGAGTCCTAATTCGTACTTTTTATCCAACATTTTGGGTTTGTTGTGGATTGCATCACATAACCACATGCGCGACTTCTTACGACAAATGAACATTTAAGCCGAGTACGCATTCAAACAGTTTATTAGGGTACGTCGAGAAACGCCCGAGAGGAAGAAAAAAATAAAAGCACGGACAACGGTACACGCAGGATTTTTGTCGTTTTTTTATGTTTTCTTGTTTCGGTGTTTGATAACTGATGTAACCTCGAAGTGCCGTTGATAGTCGGAGATTTGCTCACGGCCTTATCGGAACCGGCCCTCTTCGCGCGTTCTTCTACGCGCGATTGTTGTCAGGGGCCGAACGCCTTTAGCGCGCACGCGGGTGTTGTTTGTGCCGACAAAACAGCGTTGCTCGAACCGCGCTTCGCGTCAGCCTCGTGGCCGGGGAGCGCCAGAACGCGGACACGGGACAGTTGGGGCTCGGTCTCGGCGCGACTCTGCTCAGCGACGCAGCCCGCGGCCGGCGCCCGCAGACCGAGGACAAGCCCCTCTACTCCGCTGACAACTGGCGACAGCGTGGCCGCGTGGCGCACCTCTAAGCTGTCGGGCGCCTCGGCGGCGACTGCACCCTCGTCGTGCACGTCTGCCCGTTCTCGGCGTACCGGGCGAGCGCGCGGCAGCCCTGACTTGAAGCCCTGACTTGAAGGAGCACGTCGCATTTTAAGCAGCCCTCGCTTTCGCTCCGTCTTCGCTTTCCGAGAACTGCACCGGCTTGAGGGGTTCAAGTCGTACGGCCCACGTTCTGCGGTCAAGAGAGACATCAGCGGCGGCAGCAGCAGCGGGAAAACCAGTTCTGGCTCTTGCTCCTTCGCGCCGCTTGTCCGCTGGGTCGAGACGAGAGAGAGGCGCGCAAGATGACTTCATTAGGGGTCCTCGATGGGCCTCGCTCAGAAACAAGACGAGAGCGACCGACTGGCTTTCTGGGAACCACTTAAGGACTCGTTATTGCACGTACGCGACACCGCCGCCGAGGCACGCTCCGTGAAGTTTCATCTCTCTCCTCCGCGGCCATATTGTAATCGGGCCCGTTCCTTCGCATGCGGTACATGTCGCTCTCGCAACAATGTGACTGTTATCGTATTAGCGGCCGGTGGGAATCGTATGCAGATGCGGTTCGAGCACTTATGTTTTTGCAGGCGCGCGGTGATTGATGGGGATAATTTGCACCGCCTTGGCGACGCTGCTGCGTCTGTCGTCGATTTTCCCCCGACTGCCTCACTCGTATTTTTACGTCTGGCCCGAGCTGCCGGGCGGGTACTTCGTGTGAAGGCTGAAACCTCGCCTGGAGGCTTGTTCGTATTCCGTCGCGACGCTCGCTATAAAAGACACGCTTGTTTTGCGTAGTTCAAGATGCGATTTGGAACGATCTCCGTGAGCAGATTTAGCGAGCTGTCACTCGTGAAATAACTGACGAGAAAAACAACGCAAAACTGCTCGCAAATAGCGGTTGGCTGGACGTGAATGGGTTAAGATAGTGAATTAACGAGGGTCGAGGGAAGTTAACTGTCCTGGAATGATAGTTTGGAATAAATAACAGCTGTGTATGGCTTTTAGTTATGGCTTTTTAGTCTCCGCGTGACTCACTCAGCCATTTAGAGCTAAAAGGGTCCGTACGCGCAACAGATGCAAGTTCGACAGAAGAGTGTGCTAAGTAGCTTGTTGACTTTTACGGGGAGATGCGGATCGAAAAACGACAATATTTTTGGCACAAAGTGTGTTTTCGGGTTTTAGGGTCTGTCGTTACGTTTGAATCTTTATATTTTGCGTTTAAAAATAAATATGATCTCGCAATTAGTCAAATACGCATTTGAAGAATTCCCGGCAACCCATGAAAAAGCGTACATTTGAGTCATTTTTGCGCGCGCGGTTCTACAAATTCTGGCGTCGCCCGCCATCGGATTCAATTTGAGAAATAGGCATAGACTATTATAAATTAGATAGTGCCACACTACAAGCAAAAGTAGAAGAGCGAGACAGGACACAGCGCTCTGTTCTTTCTCCCTCTTCAACTTGTTTTCTTGTCGTGTTGCGCTATCTAATTATTAATATGTTCTACCAACTAGCCTAACATGGGAAGTGAACCGTGACAAGTAACGGAATACTTGTAATTTGTTACTTTTTAAAGTAATTTTGTAATTGCCACGTTACTTTTCTCCGGCAGTAATTTGTAATGTCATTTCGTCACAAAATATTGGTAACAGATTACTTTAATTACTCGTTACTTAAAAAAAAAAATATAAACACAATACAGACACTGGTGCATTATGAGTGTGCGACCATCCGTTCGACCAAAGCTATTGTTTTCTTGATAAGCGTACGGGAAAAGTAACGTGAAAGTAATTTGTAACGTAACGAGTAAAGTAATCCGTTACTTTTCAGTGAAAGTAATTTGTAACGCTAATCCATTCCATTAGATGCTCGGTAATTTGTAATTGTAATTCATTCCTTTTTTCAAGTAACGGGCACAAGTGTGCAACTAACCCACCAGATGATCGTGATGTAGCCGTCTCCTTTCGTCGTATTCGTCGGTAGCTTCAATTTCTAAAAATAAACGAATAAAAGAAAAACAATTCTTCTCATCGCGAAAGAGTGTTGCCTACACATCTATAGTAAAATTCGAAAGCGGTTTTTATTTTTTTTTTATTTTGGGTCATTTTTACAGTTTGTGCGCAAGCATTTTTGTTCCTAATGATGTACTATCAGAACCAAATTTGACATGCATATGTTATAGGATAAGCTGAATGAATCTGTAAAAGTTTGATTAGAATGTTTATTTTTCTGTTTATGGGAACTTAAAGAAACTTTTGTTAGCCCTTTGAAAATGGGCTTTTTGCGACTTCCAAATATATTAAAAAGAAAAGGTCTCGCACACATTATATTTGTTGTTTCTTGTACTCAGTGGTCTAAATGGAGCTAATTAGACTTTTCTTACTAGGCTCTTTTAAGTACGTTGTCATGACCCACGTGTTTGAAACAACATCGACACACTAAAACACGAGACCGAGGCAAAAAAGGGGGACAAACACAACTTCTCAAAAAGCAAGAACATTTTTTTTTATGTGCCTTTAACGTGGCTTGCGAAGGATTGTACGACGCAATGTCACTGCTGTCAAACCGTTTCGTTCGGATTGTTTTCTCGGCCTCCACCATTGTAATGAGAAATAAAGATGTTATCATTATTCTTACAATAAAGGACTGTCTGAGCAGACGCGAGACGCGTGGTAAGCTTCGCGTACGCGACATATTAGACGGGCCGCTGCAGGATGTAATGTTTACAGACATTTTAGATGATTGCAAAAAAACGTATCCAGGGACGTCCCAAACACTTGGACGCTTTAAAAGGTTCGAAAAGGACCGTATTCGACTGAAAGCGCTCTTCGCAATTAGAATTACGCGTGGCAGACCCAACCTCGTATAGTGTTGTTCTACGACGATCTTCTCGACGACAGTCAGTTTGATAGGAATCAGGCCACGAGAGTGGCGTCGAGCAGCGAGGCGTCCCCGAAAGCGTGCTCGCTGGTGCTGCGCAGGTGTCCTCGATCAACCGGGTGCTGCGCAACCTGGCTGCGCAGAAGGAGCAGCAGCAGGCGGCCGTGCAGGGCGTGTACGACAAGCTGCGCGTGCTCAGCGGGGCCGGGGCCCTGGCCGGGTCCGCCGCCTGCTGGCCTCCGGGGCCCTGGCACCCGCCTCCGCCGCAACCCACAGCCCTGCAGCCGTCCCACCCGCTGGCCGCAGCCGTGGCGGCCGCCACGTCCACGCTCCACGCCGCGCACAAGGCCGGTGAGTGCGGAGCCGGCAGACTGAATCATGCCTTTGTTTTCCATCCGAGCGATGTGGGAGGCTGCGGGAAAAAAAAGCTGAAGAAATCAGCTTGACGAGCTCCCTCCTCCCCAGAAATTATACAATGTTGAAAGCATACAACATGTACTCCGCTCGCGAAGGCATGCAGAGTGTCGCGCCGATGGTCCCCGGTTTTGGTCTTCCAAGCACCGCGGGAAGCAACCGTCGTTCCTGCAGGAGACGTGACAGGCGCGATGACGTATGGCGGCGGCGAAGCGCCCATTCACCGTTCTGAGTCTCGCTAAGCCCGTGAATTTTCGGGGCAGGCTTGGGGGGGGGGGGGGGGGGGACATTTTGCTGGCAAGGTGTTCTGCAAGGAGATGACCGTATGGGCGAAACGTTGTCCAGGGGCCCTATAAACTCGTCCAACACAAGGTTGGAACCGAAAGATCGCGGAGCGCGCCGATTGGTCGTCGGTGACAAAAGCGCGAAGTCATCGTCGTGATTCTCCAATCGGTGCGCTCCGTCAACTTGGGCCACAACTTTGTGTTTGACGAGTGAAGAGTCCCTGATCTGTTTTGTTGACCTAATATTTGTTATGTCACCTAAAACTAATCATTTCCTGAAAATAAGCTCGAATAGGTGTATTTTTTATCAAGAAAAGTGATCTCGGGGGCCTTAGGGGAGGCGCGGTGGCCCTCCCCCCCCCCCCCCCCCCCCCCTCCCCCCCCCCCCCCCCCCCCCCCCCCCCCCCCCCGTGTCTCTGCTTTCCCCATCCACCCCGCGACTATCTACTCCCCCCCCCCCCCCCCCCCCCCCCCCCCCCCCTCTCCCTAAATCCGCCCATGGCTGCGCAGTCGTAAGTCTCGCTGCTCCCTCGGTTCTTCATCGGTATAGTTCGGAAGGAGTCTTCTGCTTCGCGTCGTCTGCTGTGTCGGCCTTCTAAACCGTTGGTGGCGCAATAAGTCGCGAAATGAGGCATTATTCTATCCAGACGTACGCGAATACAAAGGTTGAAGAGGCATCCAGCTTGTCCGATTTTACTGTAAGATCCACATTTCGGAAACGCGAAGCGAGAAACATGCCCCGTCCGCGTATTCGGAAAAGCTTGTGAATTAAGTCATCAGACCGATTTCGGAACGCCTTTTCATGGACGTCGCATTGCCTTGTTTGAAGGGAGGGGAGGGGGGGGGGGGGGGGGTGAGGCTTAGGTAAACACAATTCTGGGGTTCACGCGCAAGCTCTTAGCCGGTTCCCTGATTTGCTTACGCTTATCCTGCAAGCAACTCTAGGAGCCAGCTAGAGGCTAGCGCGTGAATCACAGAGGTGTGTTCACCCCACCCCCCCTCGTAAATCAGACGATGTGACGTCCATGAAAACGCGAAGAGTGCGAAAATTGACCTACTGACTTACTTCAGAAACTTTTCCGAATACGCGTCCTGCCCCAGGTTTGCGTTCGTGCAGTGGTGCGCCGTCCTTAACTTTCACCCACAGAATCGCGCACTCGTACTGTGCGTTGTTGTCCTCTGCTTGCTCACGGCCCCCTTAAAACAGCGCTCGTGTTACCTAAAAAAAAAAAAAAAAAAAAAAGAAATTGCGCATTTAGAACTTGCGCACACGGCGTCTGGAGGTTCAAGATGCATCCTGCTTGTCATACTTCAGCGTATGATCTACTTCATTTCTCGAACACGAAGTAAAAGGGATGTCCCGGCGAAAACCAGGCGGTCCGCAAGGCCGCTTCCCTGCAAGCGCTTTGGACTCATTCGACGCATGTGACCCTTCTTCGCCAAAAAGGAGTTGGCGGCGAAGGGAAAAGGAAGGCGAAATGCGGTTCCGCCATTTTTAGTTATTGTAAGCAGTGTGGTAGGCTTTACTGAACAAATAACGATATTACTTACTCGTTACTTTCAAATCAATGGAACGCGTTACTGACTTACCTTGAAATAAAAGGAACGCGTTACCGTTACGCGTATAAAGTAACGCGCCGTGCTTTTGCGATGTTTTTTTATTTATAAATTAAAACGTCGGCTACAGGTATGCATAAGCGCCATATTTCAAGAAACATTACTCCCATGCAAAAGCTTAACATAATTATCTTATTTTACGGTTCCACCCGAATACTCACTAGGAAAAGTTTGAAGTCATGTGAGACGAAGTTGTGTGAAACGGCACGGCTGCGCGTTTTTTTGTTTTGTTTACTATACGCTTATGGCACTCACTTCAGTAGAACAATTTTTTTTTATTTATGTGCACCCCTCTTTTTTTCTTTCCTTCAACTGCAAAACACTTTCGACGCCCCCTGTTCGATTGTTCAAATAAGTGGTGATGTGATTTGAACCCTTAAAGTTGTCCTCGCGATCTTGGTTTCACGGGGTGTTTTATTGATAGCAAGTCGCCGGAACGGCTGGTCGATCCAGAAATCCGCGGCCGATATATGATGCAAAGACATCTACGCGCGACACACCTTTAAAACTTTGCCGTGGCCTCGATTTTTGATCGGTATCCAAGCGTGCGAAGGCACAGAGACGCAGCATTTCGGCATGCCAAGGAAGCAATTTGATCATGCCGCGAGACCGGCGAAACTTGCTTGCGTTCGACGCGTTGTCCTTTTTTTCCTGCGGTGCTGCGATTTCGTAAAAATTTCCACGTGTTCTCAAAAGGCAATTATCACCGTTTACACAAAATAAAAAAAAAAAAAAAACTTGTTTGTCGAATGACGTCGACGATGGACGAGTATAGAAAACATGTCTTCGGCACACTGCCGCCCAGCCTCTGCAAAGCTCCAAAAAGTCTATTTCAGTACATGCAAGATGGCCGTCCGGTGGCCGCACTCGCTGAGCGGGGAAGCGCGATCCAGCAATTGTCATAGAGATCAGTGACGCACGCGATAAAGACGCCATCTTCGTGTTGCAGGGAACTAGAAATCCTGCGGCGAACTAAAACCAAAAAATCCCGAAAGCGCTAAAAAGAAATGCTGTAAGTTTGGCACATCCTGGCTAATATTATAGTAACATTGTGAACTCAAAACGAAAAAAGAACAATTTATATATTTTTTAATTAGTCATAAGTTCCACCCAGCAAATTATTTTGGTTGAACTATATTCAGCTGCGCAGTGAAACGGCGTGCTTCGGCTCTTTAGCTTTGACTGCATTGTCACAGAAAGTTGTCCTCGAGATTAGCGGAGTAAAACTACCAAAATTCGATTGGTCGATCCTTCTCTAGGCTCATCGGTCCATCGGTCCAACAATTATGAGCGCAACGAGTCTTAGGAGGTCAAAACTCGTGGAGGCCGCTAATCCTCCGTCGTTTCAGCGTTTTCCCCTTTCGAGCCGTCTGTAAAGGACAGACACTGATACGCGAAAAGCGCTTTGGAGCGCCGCCACGAGGAAGGATTTGTATACTGTGTCAAGCGGGCGGGCCCAGCGGGCCCATGAACCGTACTTAGAGAGCGACCCCAAACTGGGCCCCCTAAGGTCGCGACGGGCCAATGCCACTCAGAAGATAAGGCCTGAGCATGACGTCATCGTTAGTGAATGCTCGACACGCCCCAAGCGGCAAACACGCTGAAGCTCGACGAGAGATGCCGCAAAGCGGCACACGCGTGCTTCTTGGCATCGCCGCGTTCTAGCGTCCCGCTCGTTGCGAGACGCTGCAGGACGCGTTGGCGGAGATGCCGACGCGAGCTAGGCGGCGCTGCGTGGATCCACGAGTAGTGGCGTCATAGGGGAAGAGGAGGGGGCCTTGTCTTCACGAAGGTATTGGTTTAAAGCGTCGCATAATTATACATTTCTGTTTTCCGTTTTTTTTTTTTGCTTTATTGATATGTTTTTACAAAGCCCTGAAAGCTATACTAATCTGATTTGAGCAGATAAGACATTTACGGCTAGGAGGACATAATATAGCCGGACTAATCGCCACGATAAGTCGAATAATGAACTAAAATAAGTCGATTAACTTTTTGAATTAGTGAAAATAAACATGGTTTCAATTAGAAACTTGCTGAGTGTCATCGAAAACCACAAACTACAGATTATTTTTTTTTTTTTATGAAATTAGGGCGCGTGGGAAAGGCGGTGGAGCGCTAAAAGTTGCCACTCGAGCAACAAACGCAATGATGGCGGTGCAAAAAATGCGCCGGGTGATAAGAGACGCAAAAACCGCACGGGCGGGTTTTCGCATCACTAGTCTTGCGCCCGCTGCATGAGGAGTGACTTTAGCGCAACAGCGCTCTTCCCCGGTGCCCCGTATCTTTCTGGAACTTAACTTATTTAGGGATTTTCTATGACGCTCAGTAAGTTTTAGATTTGAACCACATCTTTATATTTAATTATAATTATGTATCAATTTGTAGGTAATTAACCGACTAAACATTGCGATTACCCCCCCCCCTACACACACACACAAACACACACACACACACACACATTATGTCCCTCTGGCCGTATAACTCATCTGCAGAGACCACTTTAGTGCAGCTTTCATTGATTTTTTTTAAAAACAAATATGTAAAACCAACTAGAAAAAAAAAACAAAAAAAAACCAAAAAAACAACCGGTATATTGCGTTCCGCCGGAAGATTCCATTTCAACGCTAAGCTTTGAGCCTATCACCTCACTTCAACTAACACCGAGTGGTGCTTTTAAATTAATATTCATTTATTAAAGAGCCGACTACACTGCAGAGTTCGCGAATACGTGTATAGGAAAGTACCGAGCTAATTCGTCGAGAGCCTGCCTATTCGTCGACATAGAACTTCCTTCGATTCACCGGATTGCGTAATTTGCACGACGCCAATTCTCGAGTCGTCTCGTTGGTAGGTGCCCATCGCTTGAACGTACTACCTCGAGAAAACACGGTATAAACTACGCTAGAGGAAATAAAATGAAACAGATTGTGTTAACGTTTCTTTCGCTACTGAGAGGTTTCGCCCAAGATCGCGACACACAGAACGACTAAAGCTGTGCTCGTAAAACGTCAAAAAACGCCGGGAATGAATACGACCTTTCCTCTCTTTCTTTCGCAACCTTTTAAACGGCGGTCCACCTCATGGGGAGAATCGTACGCCTGTCGACCGCGAGAAGAGCGGAGACGTATCTCGATCCGTGCCGCAATTCCGCACCAGTCGTCGTCGCTCGCGCCAGGACCCCTCTGGAGTGCTTCCGCAGAAACCTACCTCATCAAATTCCCGCGAACAGTGTATACAAAGGCATATACGCCGGTCCCAGCGCGCGCTCGCTCTAACTTCTGAAGACAGACGGACCGATTCCGCTGCCATCTTGACGCACACTTCCGCTTCACCACGCGGCGCCATTCCACCCCGAAATCCCAGATTCAGGCAGAATTCGCACGAGACGGCGCAGCGCAACAGCGTGCACTTGGAACGAACCGAACGGGACGAGCCCGGACAATCGCGGCGCTCGCACAGCCGGGACGGGTCGCCCGCGGTGCCCCGGCGCCGCATCCGCAGGCTCCACAATCGTCGCAACTCGCGGATCCCGACGACACGGCGAGTCGCATCGCACGTGCATGCCCGCCACAAACGAACGAACGGCGCGCGCGAGCCGCAACTTGCAGCCGGGAGCGAATCCCCGCACACACAATGGGTCGACAACCGCCGCGGGAGGTCCGTCTTTGTGCGCTCCCGCGCGCTTACCCCGCGGAACGGGAGGAGGCCGCGAAGACGAGGACGAGCGGCGACAAAAGCGCGTCCCCACAGCCCGGGTGGGCCGCTCGTCAAGACGTCGGGCCCTCGTCATTCTCCGGAGGACCGTCTTCCCCTCGGCGGCACGTCATCTCGTCTGAAGACCGCGGCGACGGCGTATCGGCCCCCGACGTCCCGGAGGCGCGTAGTAGGCCTTATCGACGGGCGGCGAGGGAACGGACGGACGGGCGGCTGAACACGGGCTCGGGTCGGCGGGCCTCTGTCGATAAGGGCGCCGCGCTTTCTCCGGGGCACTCGACCGGAACGCGGCGATAAGGGCGCGCCGACCAAAGGAAGACGAGACGCGGGGACCGCGTCGCCCCCTCAGCCGCGCTGGCTGCGACCGCTATACCGCCGAAAGGGACGCCGAGGCTGTTAGGTGACAGTCGATCTGTGAACCGATGACGTTCGAGATATAACATCGCTCGCAAATTGGGCGGGGAGCCTTCCTGCACCCCGACAATTGAACCTTGTCGCCAATGTGCGCGCGAGTTTCCACCTTCGTTCCGACTACGGGTTCGTGCGAACGCCGAGTCCGCCTTTCTTGGGAGGTCAGATGTAGCGGGCGTGCAGTGACGCTGCCGCTTGAAAAAATAAAAATAAATAAATAAAAGAACTCTAACGACGACATGTTTGAAATAATGGAGGAATTACTGACTACTCTACCGGCAGCGCCGCCTTTCCCGAGCGAGGGTTTGGAGAGGTGGAGCATCAGCGAGAAGCTGGGACGTTGCCCGGATCAGTATACGTTTTAATCAGCTTGAACGTAACTCGTTACCGGTACTTAGGTACTTTTTTCGGTAACCAAGGAACGATTCAGCTAAGGAATCTATTTAGGTTACTTTTTGATGGAGTAACAAGTAACGAGTTACTTTAGTATACAGCACAAGATAAACTCGTGAAGATTGTTCCCAAGCTTCGCCTCGTCCATTTGTAAGCTAATTTTAATCTTGCTTTATTTATGGACCGTGACCTCAGCACGTCCGATGCCTTAGGATGGCAAGTAAATGACATATTTATATCCTAATTGAGCATCCTGCTATATGCAAATATTATTTCTTCAATCTCGAATTTGAAAAAAAAAAAAAAAAATATGACGAATAATGAAGGCTTGTTATCAGGGCATCTATGCCTAACATATAGTCTTGCATAACAGCCACGGTTTAATCTTGAAAATCTTTACTACAATGTAGATATCAACGTTCACAAAGTTTCCGTTTCGTTGTAAATACACCAGGCGCGCGGGTGCACCATCCCGCTTTGAAGATGTGCTGTTCTCTCGAGCACGCAACTGCGACATTCCTACTTTTCCCAAATGTTGACGGCGGTGGGTTATCCCGTTAAGTGCGCTTCTTACCGAGCACCGGTGCACTGCGCAGAAGCAAAGCCCGCGGAGCTCGCTTTCGCGGGTGTTGCTTCTCCGCAGTACACCCTTGCTCGGTAAGAAGCGTGCTCAACGGCGCTAACCCGCACCGGTTAACACTTCGCACAATACGAACATCGCAGTTCATCTCGAAGCTTACATCGGATAGTGTATTATTCGAAACTATAATTAGAAATTTAGAATATTCGCACCAGACTATTTACGACACAAAATATTAGAATACAATTACTGCTTTAGACAAAAATAAAATCAGTGTGGCGAGAAAGTAAAAATCTAACTTTTACCTGACTTAACACGTTCTTTTTAATCTCACTAACGAGTAACGCACCTAGTTTTTGAACAAGTAAAGAGTAACTTTTTTGTGTTTTTTCCACTTACGTGTACATACCTTGTTTCAATAGACGATAAGGATATCAGTTAACACAATAATAATTAAAAAAAAAAAAAAAACTTTCAGCCTTTCTACTTTGGTGAAGAAGGAAGACCAGCGATGCTGTACTATGGTGAGAGTCAAGTAATGGCCGGCCGCATGTCGGCAAGCCTGAGTGGGGAGGCTGGAAAAATTGCCGCCATCTATGAGCGACGGCGGCAACAAGACAACCGGCAAGCCAATTGTCCGGTTGCCGCCGTCGCTAATAGATGGCGGTAGCTGTCCAGAGTTTTGTGTCGAGATTTGTTTGCTCACGGACACGATACTGGGGAAACTAGCCCTTAACAGCTCCGCTGTAAAGAAAGTTCATCTTGCGTTCGTGACAGTGATCTGGTTTGGGACACTTCCACCCGTGCTAACCGTCGCACTTGCAGATTTAGGGCCTTCCGCTTCTGCCTGTCTTCTCCTGTCCCATTTTTTCCTACCCCGAAAGCATAACGCCCTTCCCGGTTGCCCTCCTGTTAGTCTCTTAACCTCCTTCACTATGCCTCCGCGGTTTGGAAGAGGACTATGGGTAGATTTCCTCGACCAATTAGAGCGGACTGCTGTTAGCAGGGTGGAGAATAAAAATCAAGATGATTTATGTCGTTAAATAAATAAATATTTAAGTCACATAGGTTTTACTACAATGAGTTAGATCAAACATTTCCCGCAAAAAGAATCCCCATTTTTTTCACCTAATGTTTGTTTATTATTTGTTGCCTTCCATATACATAGCTTTGTTTTGTATCTATATCAAAAATTGACTGCAGAAACCGTTATTGTTGGTTGTCTATGAATTGCGATAGCATTCGTCATGAGATTCACGACGCAGCTCAGGTGAATACGGCGACGCAAAGTTTGAGTAGACACTTAATTTTAATAGTGGTTTACGACGCAGTCGTATACTTCAGCGTGATTCCAGCGCGCCACTTTGAAATTGAGTGATTGCTTCGTCTCTGCCAAGTCGCTTAATCTTTCATCTCCGTGTAATCGTCTAATGTTCAAGCTGTTTCCCCCGCCATCATTGCAGCCTCGTGTGTGTGTCTTGTCATATATCTGTGTAATCAATTAATGTTCAAGGTGTTTCACCACCTTCATTGACCATGTACCAAGTAGGTCAACTCAAACCGACAATTGCTTCGTAGCTTGGGCGCAAATGTGAATGGGTGTGCACTGCCGCTTCGTGCACGTGCGGCGCGGCTTTATCTGCTTGTTAAGACAACGTCGAGGAGGACGTCCTAAAGGACGACGTGAAGGGCGATCTTAAGGACGACCTCTAAGACGACTTCAAGAACGACGTCCTAGAGGACGACATCAAGGACGACGTCCTAAGGAAGACGTCAAAGACGACGTCTAGAACGACCTCTAGGACGACCTCTAGGGCGATCTCAAGGACGACCTCTAGAACGACCTTTAGGACGACCTCTAGGACGACTTTAAGAACGACGTCGAAGAGGACGCATAGAACGACCTCTAGGACGTCCTCTGGGGCGGTCAGAAGGATGATCTCGAGGACGACGTTCGGATAGGCGCGGCGACTGCGTATGTAGACGAACTGCGCATGCGGAGCCGCCGCGCCGCCGTGCGGCTCCTTCGCACACGCGCGCCGCGCATACGCAAGGCGCATTCGAGGTCAGATTCAGTGTCGCGAAAACCGAGGGAAGTAGCTCAACAATGCTATACGCCTCGCAAGTGGGCTCATTTTCGTCTTCTGCGCATGAGAAAGGAAGTAGCGGTGACGTCAGAACGCCGAGCCCTGATTGGCTGATCGCGACCCCCCTATCTGAGCGTCGTCCGCTCCTTTGCAACGTCGTCTGCTCGCAACGTCGTCTGCGTCTGTCTTACCTTTCCTGCGACTTTTGGAAGTGCAGGTCTTTACGAGCGAGCTCGACTTCGCCTTTCAGAGAGGGCAGACGAAATAAATCGAGCGGTACGTTGTTTTTAACAACTAGCAGACGCGCATCAAGGAGAGAAGTCAAAGGACTCACTGGCGAGGTGTCCCGAGGCGCCGAGGTTTGTTTGCTAAGAACCGAGAGTGAGCGTGTTAGTGTCCGCAAGTTCCCTCCCAAATACTTTTTCTCTCCTTTCGTGTGCGGCGAGACTCCTCACTCTTTAACGGCGTCGGCGGGTCGGCGCAGTTAACAATTCACATCGTCTGCTTTACGTCTGCTAGTCAAAGCGATGGCTGCTTTACCTTTGCTGCGTCTGTCGGAGATTCACCGCTTTTTCACCGGCGAGAGTCACCGCTGCCTCGGAAAACAAGGAGATGACAAGAGGAAGAGATTGAAGGGTTCACAAGGGTCGCGCGGGCACATTCCATTCAGCACGCCAGCCGGTCGTGGGCAGACGGTCTTGGCCAAGGACCGTCGGAGCACCGCTGTGCCTGCTAGGCCTATCTGCCGAGCTCGCTTACTCGGGGTCGGTGGAATCGTGGCGTTGGAGCATTTCCCGGGTGTTTGTGGATCCAGCGTTCTTGTTCGTCGTGGTTTATTTCAAGTAATTTTTACTTTTTTCCTTGCTGCTTGCAGTCGGGACGCGTGAGAAGAGCACGTACAAAAATAAACGTCCGTTGATCGTCGCGACCAAGTAACTGAGCGACGCTGTCGGCCATGCTGAGTTGATCGTCGTAGGATTCCGTCGTAACCTGAGCAAAACTTACGATAATTTCGTTTCGTGAATACGAATTTGTTCTCACGTTTTGTCTTACGCACACTTTTGGCTGGCCTCTGCACTTCCGAAAGTCGCAGGAAAGGTAAGACAGACGCAGACGACGTTGCGAGCAGACGACGTTGCAAAGGAGCAGACGACGCTCAGATAGGGGGGTCGCGATCAGCCAATCAGGGCTCGGCGTTCTGACGTCACCGCTACCCCCTGCGCAAGAAGCAGACGAACTTGCCCTCCGCATTGCATTAATAATCATGCAGTACGAAAGATATTATGCTGAACGCGAGCAAAAAGTGGTGGTCTCCCGTGCAAATCGGACCACTGTATTTCCGTTTTACCCTCCACTTGTTCGTCATTGTTTTGTAAAGGCGATGTACGTTAGTGCATTTAACATTATAATTGATTTGCAGAGAATATCCTTTTCATTGTTTTCAGCGATCAAGCAGATTGAAGAATCAATCTGACAATTTCCAAAGACTTCTAGCAAAAACAAAAACACCTTTTTAAGAAAAGTTATATAAATCACAGTAAGTCTGATTTAAATCAGATAAACTTGATTTATTTGATCTTTTTCAATGAAAATATAATGAGTATTTTTTACCCTGGTTTTAAGGTCCGAGTTTTACTAAAGCGACAAACAGAAGCACCCGACACCGACAAGCTTCGAAGTGCAGCAGCGCACGAAGGTGCGTTTGGCAGGCTTGCAATCACTCGTGCTTACTCCACGAGCACGTAGACACTGCAAGCCTGCCAAAAGCACTTTCGAGCGCGTGCCGCACGTGCATGAGGCTTGTCGGGTTCAGTTGCTTCTCTTTGTCGCTCCAGTGGGACTCGAAAGAACAAACGAAAAACAGCAAGAAGGACAGGACCTGCAGGTCCTGCCCTCGCCATTTTTTATTGCGTTTCGTTTCTTCTCGCGGGATATTCTTCTTCCTCGACGAAACCTGTATCGGAAGGCACCGTGACCTCACCGGGCGCGCAGCAATAACCGGACGATCGCTGGGCATCCGATGAGTCGTTTTGAGGAAATCCTATCCTCCGTGCCACCGTGGGTCAGAGCACACTGCCGACGGTATATCGAGCCAATGAGTCGCCCACAAATCTGCACCGAAAGCGCGTTTTTGCGAACTTTGTCGCCTTACCCTGCATGCGTGTATCGTCGCTACAATCGAGCGCCAGGATGCAGCGTGACCTAGCGTTTTTAGCCTTTGAATACGCGTTGAATCACGGGGAAACAAAGCATATATAAGGAATTTGACGACATGATGGCGCTTAAGACAAGGACAAAAGGGGAGACTTAAGCGACATCATGTCGTCAAATTCCCAGTACCAACTAGCCCAACAATCTGCATTGATTCATATATAAGGAAGCGTGGACATTTGGAGTGTGACCCAGAAGTCTCTTCTATAATAATTGCACAACGTATTTCTTCTTCTTCCATTTGCTTGTTCAGAGTTGGACCCGGAATCCCAGGAGAGTGGTGACGACGAAGCGGCTGCAAGGTTGAGGTTGAAACGGAAACTACAGCGGAACCGAACTTCCTTCAGCATGGAGCAGATCGAGGCGCTCGAAAAAGGTGGGCGGTGCGCATTCTCCGAAGTCGATGCTTGCGGAGTAGTGGTGACTGGACACCCAGCGGGGATTACCGACCGTTGCAATCCAAGCGGAAAGCGGATGGCTATAGACTTAACGCGAGGCCCTGTCCTCGGCATGCGATCTGCGGCGTCACGCTGCACGCTTCGTACGCTGCCAACCCCGCGGATGTATATCCGTTTATAAATATCGCACCTTGTTTTTTTTTAGTAATGAAACCCGATGGTACAATTTACTTTGAAATCGTTGCGGGTGTTTTTTCTTTCGCAACCGTCGAGTAGCGCGCTAACCTTAAAGGAACCATGAAATTATTTTAAAACTTCTTCCTCCTTAAGCTTTCATCCTTACTTTAAAAGCGAAATCAGAAATCACGCGGTCGTTCGGTGCTTGGGCATTGAATGCGACGACTTCAAGCTTCCGTCGTGCTTTGTAAGCGTACCATGTAACGTTCCACTCGCCGAGTGATTAGTGCGTTCACGGCACTCGTTGGCCAAGAAACGCGAATCCAAATATTCGTCTGCGGACTGATCGAATTGGCAAGCGCATACGTCCGAGTGACGCAGTGATTGTGTCCAGTGCGTGAGCTGGGTTCGGCTGACGTGTTTCGCACCCGCGGATGCATCACAGTGAAAAGACGGAGAGCTTTCGAAAGAAAAGAATTACGAAATAGTCCGCCATATTTTCTTAAAATTTCGTATCGAAAAGCAGGCTTTTGACTTTCTACCCTCTTTCTTTTGGCCCACTACACAATATGCGATCAGTGAAATCCCGATCTAAAATCATTTATTTCAGCCGAAAAGTCAATTCGTGGTCCCTTTAATGGTTGGAGAAACTGTATAGATAATCGATTTTGCAATGGTCTCCGGGAAACGGTCGTAATTAATACATACTATAAGTAACGGCATATCGGTTTTGACTTTTGACGCCTTCGACGAGTGCAGTGGAGACAGAGACAGCTATAGCTTTCGGTGTACCCACTAATCATTCCAATCAGAGCTCGGCGTTCTAACGTCCCCCTCTTGTTTCCTCCTCTCCCTCACTTTCTAGGAGCAAAGCCTTTTTCGTGATTGTAACATGTGCCCCTGCCGAGTTGCGAGCCCCAGTCTACGTACGCGAGAGACTCATCGACTTCTCACAGCACACGCGAACAGCGTTGTACGCAACGTCGTTCCAAGGAACGGCGTTCCTGCACTACGCGTTCCTTTCAGGAAGAACGAAGGAACGTTTCATCTCGCATAGGCGGAACTGGAACGGGAACTCGAAACGTTTTTTTGAGGGCAGGAGGAACGGCGTTCCTTTTTTGCAAGTTTACCCGAATTTCGTAGTCATATCGGCATTCTTTTTTTTTTTAACGATGATTGCAACCTCTGATTTCAGGGGGTGTTGAAGTATCCGAGTGATGGTCGAAAACAAAGAACTTGAACAAGTATATATGATTGTGGCGATTCGACACGTAGCTCGATGTGGATGGTTTCACTTACTCGCTTTATTATATATTTACGAGCCATTTGGCACCATATTTTCTTAATATACGCCAACGCAACGTTAAGGTAACAACCCCTTCCAAACTTAGAAACGTAACGAGAACGCGTCCCTTTCGAACCACCGGAACTTGTAACGGGAACTTTTTCCGGGATTGAGAAGAGAGGAAAAACAAGCTTTCGTTTCTGTTTTGGAGGAGCGTGTACAACACTGCACGCGAGCGACGCGTGGTAGGCCAGGTGGCGCAATGTGCCGCCCGTTACAGAGTGCATAGCCATTACTAGGGATGCCGCGAACTTTTTTCGAATCGAAGTTTCGATGATCGAATCAAGCGATTCGGAAGGTTCGAAAGATTTCGCATTTTCGAATTTTCTATATTGTAAAATTCGACGGAAGTCGAATTTTCGAACTTGTTAAGCTAAGAAGTTCGACGCTTTTCGAACCGTCGAACTTATTACGCTAAAAAATTCGATCCTTTTCGAACTTTCGAACTTATCACACTGCAAAATTCGATGCTTGTCGAACTTCCGAACTTGACTGACCAAAAAATTCGATAATTTTCGAACTTTCGCATTTCTTCCACTAAAAAGTTCGAAGCTGTTCGAACTTTCGTATTTCCTATGCTAAGGAAATCGATAATTTTCGGACTTTCGAACTTATTTATCAATAGAATTCGAAAAGTTTCGAACTTTCGAATCCTGAAAAGTCAAAAGTTCGACGAACTTCGAACTTTTAGCGACTTCGAAAGACCGGCGGACGGTTTCATTTGAATTCAAGTAGTGAGGTACATTCGTAATTTTTTTTCTCGAACTTTTACATGCGGTGTTACGTTCTTTACGAAAGACAATGCCGTTTATTTCAATGTTCTGGCATGCTTAGTTTTAAAGAAATTAATTCCCGAAGGAGCGAGGAAGGACGACGGGTTTTTGACGATTATCGTTTATGCCAGATTTGAAGCGCGATGTAGCCCAAGCTATTTATGGTAGAGATGTTAAACTTTTTAAGAATGATCTATGTATAGCCTAGATAAGTGTCGTCTTAAGATATGACTATTGTTATTCAAGGTGAGTTTCGAAGAAATGTCCAAACATGTATCTACATGCAATTATGCCCTAAACTTGGCATTTATTTTCGTTTAAGTTGTTTGAGGTATCGCATTTAAATTAACACCACAGACAGTACATATCATTGCCATCTGCAGAACACAAAATAATGTATTTATTGTTTTTTCACGTTAAGGAATAAATTAACTCATGGGAGAAGATTTCTAATATTGTTCAAGTTCAGCACGTCATTAAAAGAAAACTTTTTTTTTTTTTTTCGCTTCACGTTCCTGGGACGTGTTTCTTTTAGCCTGTACACATTTTGGTAGGAGAAAGTTGTTTCGAAGTTCTGAACCTCTGAATATGCAAGAATACAACACATCCGGCGAGTTCTTGATAGTTTTTTCTTTCTCCAGCTTTTTATCCCCGGATTTATTTATTTATTTATTTTTTTTTACCATTGGCACAGTTATTTAGGTCGTAAATACATAGCTTTGAACTTCCAAACCACTAAGCGAGTGACGAGTAGTGCCTTCTGACAACGAGTTTCTAACAATGACCATCTACGCGATCTTTTATGCAGTGAAGAGCGACAGTAGCTATACATAGGCATAAATAATTTCAGATTAAAATAAGCTCGACCACGCCCTCTTTCCCCGTATTGTTTTCTTTAACAGTCCGAAATATCTGGAAGGGGGGAAGGGGGGCTGAGGGCCCCCCCCCCCCCCCCCCCCTCTCCTCTTCCCTCCCCCGTTTTTCCTCTTCCGACGCCACTTGTATGGTAGAACGCTCCTCGACCTGGAGTTGTGTCGGCTTCTGTGCTTTTTGCGAGGCGATTCCTCCGTCCCAGAAAATAAACCTCCAGGACAATTACAAACTTAACTTACTATATGCCAGTGTCACTCGGACGGCGTTCGATCGGATTACTACCAGCGTGCAAGGGGTGGGGAGGTAGTTTGCCAGGTCGCTTCAAGGTTTTTCTGAACCTCAACCTCCTGCCCGCCCCTGGCCATTTCGAACTGGATGAGTATCGTAAAACAGTGTGTTCGTGTGATCACTACTGCGTGATGCACGTTAAAGAACTCCCCCCCCCCCCCCCCCCGGGCTGGCGGTCACAATTACTGATCTATGGTCACACGTCACTCTGCACTGGCAAATATTCCAGCACATCCGCGACACTTGTCGTCTCATTTAATTGCCTGACCAACTTCGCAGAGCCTAGGTATCACACCCTAACTTTTCTAAACTTGATTTCGTGAAAACCAGTGAGTCGTGAAAACGTTATTTGAAACTGAAACTGTGGAGGAACTTGAAAACTGGACTTCGAACTTTGAAAACTTGGACTTGAAAAAAATTCAAAATCTTCGAAGCTTTTTTTTTTTTTTTCGAATTTAGCGTTAAAAGAGAATCGAAACTTTCGAACTTTTCGAACTTTATGCAGAAAGAAATTCGAAATCTTCGAACTTCATGTCTATAAAAATTCGAAGCGTTCGAAGTTTTCGAATTTTATTTCCAAAGAATTTCGAAATCTTCGAACTTTTCGAACTTCAGATCTTAAGAAATTCAGATCTTTCGAATATCTCGAATTTCAAGTTAGGAAAGTTCGAAATCTTCGAACTTATCGAACCTCAAGTAAAAAAAGATTCGAAATATTCGAACCCGAAATTTTAGAAACCGTGAAAGCTTCGAACTTTTCGAATTCGAAACTCTACTGTGATCAAAAGTTGCGAATTTTTCGAATTCGAACCTCGGTCGGTACGAAAATATCGAATTTTCGAAATCGAACCTCAGTTCGCTTCGCAAATATCGAAACCTTTCGAAATCGAACCTAGGGTGGTTCGCGACATCCCTAGCCATTACCATCCATCCATCCGGTGACCCGAGTGACGAACGCGCGCCTGCGCCGCCCCTGTGCAGAGTTCGAGCGTACCCACTACCCGGACGTGTTCGCCAGGGAGAGGCTGGCCGCCAAAATTGACCTTCCCGAGGCCCGGATTCAGGTAAGCACTCCCCTTTATTGCTAAACGCACACAAAAAAAAAAAGTTTTTTTTTTTTTTTTTGTAAGTGTTTGGAGGGCAAGAGTAGACGTGAGAAGTGAGCCCGTTAGCAGAGTCAACTCACGAGGGGTGTAGCCGAGACGTCGCAAAGACCGAACCAAAGTGACAGTGTTCCTCGCAGCCTCTATTTATTTATTGATTTATTTATTTTCATACCCTCGAGGACCGGAGACATTAAAGAAGAGAATGGTTGTAACACATGAAAACGTTGGCGTGGTTCTCGAAATAGGTTGCTTTTGAGATGGGTGCGATGGAGCAGGGAGGTGCACGTTCTATAGTCGTTTGTTGTTTTCGAGATGAAGGAGTCTAAAGAAATGTCTGTGCGACATGTTGGCGTTCCAATCTTTTAAACTGATGCTTGGTGCGAGATGACACGTATGGTGAGCGAAGAAAACATTTATCCATCGCCTTTTGCGATGGCCCCCAGACAACTGTACATTTGTTTGTGTATCTTGTCTAAATAAAAATAAATGATGTTTTAGGATCGATTTAGAATGATAAATGTTTTGAAAGAGACAAAGACGGAGATATTTGCGACGTAAGGCCAGGTATAAGGTAATTTCAGGGTTAATTTCATAGATGAAACGCCGGTGCTTCAGAAAACGCAGGCCAAATCGCTCCTGCGAAAACTAAGCATCCCACAGAAAAAAAGGTTGATGCCGTGTTAGTGACTGCACAAGAGCCCATTTTGTAAAAATAATAACGTTTAGAAAAAATAGTTTTTTCTAAGTTTTTTTAGAAAGTAACTTTTTATTTGTTCATTTGAAGGCCATAGTTTCAATTAGAAACTTACTGGTCATATATATATATATATATATATATATATATATATATATATATATATGTGCGTGTGTGGACATCGTGCGCCTCCCAGCTGCCAGATAAAGTCGTTTCCTTGCCTTGGTTGCAAGCGGCGCCACCAGATGGCTCCTTGAATGCGACTAATTAGAGTTCCTGTATAGGCTCCCTACGGGAGCCAGAGTTGCGCGTTTGATTCCACGTGCCGCGTGCCGCCCTCGCCGCTATTCGCCGAGATCCGATCACGTGAGGAGCCGTATCAAGTGTCGTGCAGCAAAGTAGACGTTGCACGCGCCCCGGCGTACGTTCCCCGGCTTTTGAGAGCGCGAACGCGCGGCGCTGCTATTCGCCGAATTCAGTCACGTGAGGAGCTGAATCCACATGCCATGCATGAACGCGCAACTCTGGCTCCCGTAGGGAACCTATACAGGAACTCTACGACTAATTAGGGTGCCTACATGTCTGTCTGTCTCAGGGTGAAGACATCCATTGTTGCCCTGATTGTGCCAGCGCGTGACGCTCTCGCGCACTCGGTGCATGACTTGGGCGCTAAAATGGCGTCTACATTAGCCAAAGCTACGCGCTCGAGCTGAGTGACACCGAATTGCGCGCACTTCAAAATGCATAAAAAAACGATTGGGCGGAAAAATGGCTGAGATGTCACCACTCAAGCAAAAGCGCGCGTGTGTATGAAGGCACTCTACGACTAATTAAAGCCCCTCTATTTTACGGCTAATGGCAGCCTGTCACTTGCCCGGTTTCCCAGCTTCTCTATACGAGACATGCTTGTTTTTAAAGGGGCGATGCAACAATTTTGGCGCAAATACCGCGCACTTAGAACGAATCCCTGACATTAATGACCTATGAAAAACGCGTTCGTTTTTCACCACACCATTGAACGTCACGAGAAAAAATTTGAAAAAGCGAGCAGCGCTCACCCTCTCAACTCGCAGCCAGAACAAGAGGCCACGTGATCGGGAGCCGATTATATGCCGCCAATGTTGATCATAGCCACGCGCTGGCGTTGGCAAGGTACAGGACACGCGCTGAGGTTCAGTCACTGTTATGGTTCGGCTATTGTCGTCAATGCCGCGATTGGACACGGGCCACAACCCGAATGCTTGTCCAGCTATTGATTATCACGTGCCCGAACCGAGTGCCCACGAAATGCTCGGGTCCAATCTATGAGCCGCATTCAAATATCGGCACTGGGCGGTACTGCGACCGCCCAGCAACGTCATCATGTTTTACGAAGGAGAGATTGAACGAAAACGCTCGCTTTTGTCCTCGAAATTACATCGCATCAAAGAAGTTTCTTGGTCAGTGGCGTTGCGTGCGAGTATACTTCAATCCCACTAGTGTCAGTAAACTCGTGTACAGTGAAAGAAATTCCAAGGGAATATCGTTGCACGGTTCCGTTAAAGTCGTTTTCTGGGTGCGCCACGTCACGCAGAGCTTGGCATTTGCGCTACGTATGTTTCTTAGACACTACTTCGTCATTGACCCCAATTTCGTGCCTGAACGGCGGCAATAACAGTTTTATGAATGCGCTGAAGCGGAGAGATCCCTGATGCGGTTTTCAAGCTAGCGTCCCCTTCAAGGTCAGAGAGATGCTCCAAGCGGAAACAGCGCACCCGGATGCCATAGAAACAACACTTTTTCTTCGTTGTTTTTTTTTTTTTTCACATTTGCGCAGTGTGGACGGCGGAGACCCTGCCGGGTCTCCGCCGTCCAAACAGGAATTTTCAAAAGTTGTGTGGCGACACGACTCCGACAAAAGTCGAGCGGCGATCCGTTTCCGTCCGTTTTTTTCTTTTTTTTTTTGTTTTGCTTTTTTTTTTTGTTAGGGGGAAAGTGTTTTTGGTTAAATTTCGCCCGTGTCCTCAACCTGGGCCTTGAGCATACTCATTACGTGGGTCCGGACTGCCACTCACAAGCTCTGTTGACTTTCAGTCAATCGCTCAAGGCCTCGCGCTGCTCTTCAGGTATCGAGAACGGGAAAGGAAAGGGCTGTGTTCGAAACGTTACCCAAATAGATCCGAGATTCTCCGCTGGGTCGTGTCACGTGATAACACAGATAGAGCGACGCTGGAGGCTGGTAGGTTTACGAACGGAAAGGTACAAAACTCTTACCCTGGAGTAAGATCGAGTAAATTTTGAAACACGTCCAAAGATGCGAGGGCCCGCAGAACAGGTACACAGCATTGACAGGTGGCATGGCACGTCAGACTTGACGACTACCGAGGTCACGGAAAAGCGGAGGAAGCGAGGAGGACAATCGCGATGTTGGCTCGGCGTTGTTCAAGCAGACATCGGACCCCCGGAAGCTTCAACTTCCACGATTTTTGCCGTAGTCGTGCCGCCTCACGAGTTCTGGAGTGTCCTGTGTGGACAGACCTTTACGGGGTGTACAAACAGATATACTTTAGAACGAGTGAGGCGACACTTCACCGCCATGTGAAGCGAAAATTGAAGTCCGGCAGTCCGTTTTGTGTTTGGACACCACCAGGCAAGCATCACGGCTTTCCTCCTCGCCTCCTGCTTTTCTGTGACGTCGGTGCCCGTCACACTTGACGTCACACGCCACCTTGCAATGTTGTGCCTGTTGCCTGTTCGTCTGCTCTGCCGCGTCCTCGTAGCCTTCCCTTTCCCGTTTTCGGGACTTGAAAAGCAACGGAGGCCTTGGGAGATTGACTGAGAGCCAACAGAGCGTGTGATGTGCGTATACCGCGTGAAGAGCCTGCTCTAGGCCTCCGCGAAGGACACAAGCGGACTTTGGCGGAGGGAAGCTTTACCCCGGCAAGAAAAATGGACTGAAGTGATCGCCGCACTTCATATGGTGGACAAGCGTCGCTTCACGTGTTCTTGAAGTGTCCTGTTTGGACAGCCCTTAAAGGGGATATGAAACGATTTTTCTGTTTTCGCTAAATATGACTCAGAATAAGCTTGCCTTAGTTTTTCATTCTCAGGAATGGCAGTCGGCCAATAATTCGAGAAATATGAGCATCGTTCATCCACTCAACTCGAAGCCAGAACAAGTGGCCACGTGACCTGGTGCCTATTCTATGCAGCCAACGTTAATCATAGCCACGCGCTGGAGTTGGCAAAGTAGAAAACGCGTACTGAGCTCCAGGCATTGTTACTGTTCCGGTATTCTCATCATTGTAGTAGTTGGACACTAGCCACTACCCCAGAGTCCACCGAGGCATCGATTGTTACGAGCCGAGGTCGAGTGCGCACGCAGTTCTCGTGTACGATCCATGAGCCGCGCTCGGCTGTCATCAGACGGGTGGCTTCGACCCCACGATTATGTCATCAAGCTTTGCGAAGTCAAGACTGAAAGAAATAGTCCCCTTTTATTCTCGCAATTTCACCGCGACCAAGAAGCGTCTGAATCAGGGGAAGTCCGAGCGCGTATATTTGGGCCAAACAATTGGACCAGTAGGCGTGTGCAAAGTTGTGAACATTCCAACCCCATATCGTTTCATAACTCCTTAAAGGCTACTGGTGCGCGCTCCAATAGGACTTTATCTGGTCCAATTGCCGCAGCGTTCGCCGTGCCGTGTGTCCTCACCTATATACATATCTTAAACCGTGATCCATACCGCGTGGGCACGAATCCGGCCAGCAGCACCTATACCTGTTTTCACCTCAAGAACCGAAGTAAAACAAGTCCGGCTCCTCGCGGAACATTACTAATTTCCCCCTTTATGTGGATAATCAAGACATATGTAGGTGAATTTTAGATTAGATATATGTTATCTTCTCAAGACGTACACGTTCCAGACGTCAAAAGCATCGGTTTTTCCTCCGACAACCGAATCTCGTAAGAACTATTTTGCGCCGCGTAGGAATAATGCGCAAAACGTACTTTTTTCTTGAGGTGAAAACAGGTATAGAATAACCAAAGCCTGCGAACGGCCTTCTCTTTTTCCACGGAACGTCCTCAAACTCGGATGGCGCTAACTCAACAATTGGGCCCGATCCCGACGCGTTCTCTGACGCGTTGACTAGACACGACCGCCAGCCCAATTTTCCGCTAGTGACCAATATCTGACTGCTCTCAATATCACAGTGATGAGGTGGACATTCGCAGGCTTTGATCCCTCTAGAGGGTGCTTATCCGTCACGAGAGCGAACCGCGGCCGACGAACCAGGGGGCAGTGGCGCGACTATATGTTCCCCGATCGTTCGCCCGACCGCTTGTCCTTCCTCGGTGACCACAACCGATTTATGCTCCCGCCAACTCTTCCGCGCCCAAATTACCCGTGTAAAAACGACAAAAGAGCCGAGTGTTCGATCGAACCTTCGGCGCATTAGTTTCCACACACTCGCCCAAATACGGCGAGCTAGTGTACAGGAACACGTCTTTTGCACACCGGAACGTAAGGACGGGCGCGCCAATCAAAAGGCGGCATAGACAACGCCCGATGACGATGCCGCTATCATCGCGCCATTATTGGGTCGGGTCGGGGGAAATTAAAAGCACGTGGACGCATTTGGCGGGAAAACCAATGCACGTGGTGCGCAAAGAGCAGACAAACTTGCATGCCGTATAATACTCGTCGTATAGGCCATATGCGAAATCCTTGCCAGCTATCATCATCATGCCATTAGGAGCCGCCATATTGGGGGGTTTATCACATCTTCCAGTTGCGGACGAGGCGCATCTGCATTTAACTCGGTTTTCATGATATTAGGGCAGTTTATTTGTACACTCAATGGGTTGCTGGTTAGCTTCGAATCAAAGAATAAAAGAAAGACGGCCGCCAAATTCAGGAAAAGGAATTGTCAGCAACGAGGTCGCAAGACTCAGTCACTCAAGCAGTGAACTGGGCCATCCAGGTCAATGAACGGTATTTCTCGAAGACGTCCTGTGAAGGGTTCGTACTGGACTTGCAGCAGGTGATCATATTTTAGTTCTACGACTTACACTTTGCCGGGACTATTGTTTTTCGGGCGAAATCGTCGGTACGGGAACCCCCCAATATGGAGGAAATCTGATCGTTGATCATAAATACACTAGATGGCGCTTCTTTTTGCATATGGTCTATAGACGATTGCAAGCAAGGCCACCGGCCGCCGCCATGTCTCTGCTCGTGCGTACTAAGCCCGCGCAATTTCAAGCTTGCTAGAGCCATGTTCACGCGCGAGCTGCACGTGCTTGCACTTATGGGGCACCAGTCGGGGCGCCATACTTGCCGTTGTCTGTATACGTATATGACCGTTTTAAGAGAACGTGAGCCGAAGCCGCGTGCGCGGTGTCCTGATGCGCAGCCTCTGGCCCCGCAGGTGTGGTTTTCGAACCGGCGCGCCAAGTGGCGCCGCGAGGAGAAGCTGCGCAGTCAGCGTCGCGACAGCGGGGCCAACAGTCCGCCGCGGCCGAGCCCGGGCTACGCGAGTCCGCTGTACCCGTCCCTGCACGGGCCGCCGTCCTGCGGCGGCCCGGACCCGTACGGCTCGCCGGCGGGCTACGCGGCCGCCGCGGCGGCCTCCTGCCTGCAGCAGCAGCAACAGCAGCAGCAGCACGGGACGTCTTCGCCGTACGCGCCCTGCGTGCTGGCGGCTTCGGGGCCCGCCACCAGGTCTCCGTACGAGGGACTCAGCGGCTACCCCGCGAGGCCGCCCCACCTCAACGCGCAACTGGCCGCGGGCGCCGGTTCCACGGGTGAGCCTCTCCTCGCCACTGTTGCGCGTGTACTGAGGAGGAGAGGGCACACTATCTGGTGCCTGGACCGCCTCTCCGACTGGTGTGTTTCCCGCGTTTCAAAAGA
Source organism: Ixodes persulcatus (assembly GCA_013358835.2). Taxonomy (NCBI): domain Eukaryota; kingdom Metazoa; phylum Arthropoda; class Arachnida; order Ixodida; family Ixodidae; genus Ixodes; species Ixodes persulcatus. Next base: position 246,448 of record JABSTQ010011071.1, on the reverse strand, counting down.
CTCGTCCCTCAATTTCCACCCGATGATGTCAGATAAGTATCGTGTTGTCGCCGGCTGCGATCCTGGCGGTGTCACCGCAGCGGTGGTGAATGTGGCAGACGCCTGTTCTGCTGCGGGTTGCTCTTCAGCTTGGCAGTCCACGGAAGCTTCGGCAGTTAGAAGCTGGGGCGCCGCGATGAGAGCGACACTCGCGTTCCCCCGTGCTGTTTTCCCCAGAACTCCTAAGCGCAACCGCCAGGATCGCGACATCCGACAGCGTGACACTCCGGCTTTGTTGACATCATTTGTCGACACGCGGGGACCACTCTCTATGCATGGGCGGAATAGGGCTCTAAACACACCAGTCGGAGACGCGGTCGAGACACCGTGCCCGTAGTTTTCCGCAACCTGAGAACCCGCCCCCCTTCCCCCCCCCCCCCCCCAAGAAAAAAAAAAAGACACCGACCACGCTCGCCAAAAAAAGAAAGCTTTTTTTTTTTTTTGTTTAATACGCCAAGCCGCATTGGGCATGAGGTAGAGCTTTGGTTTTGTTTGCGCTAGTTTGGAATACAAGACACTGCGAGTATTGTAGCAATAGTGAGGGTGCAGGCTAGCTGGGTATTATTGAGCATTTTGGTAAACCTGAGACAGAAAAATGTCGTGTTAGCGCGTCATTGAGGCCGAGCTTCTCCCGCAGTTCTTTCGTTGCAACAGACAGCAGGGTGCCTTCGTGGCGCGTCTGCCTGAGGCAGATGACGTCAGAGCAGGCTGTGAAACGAGTCTTCATTTATTTTCTTTGCGCTGTGGAGCACCCGAAAGAGTGTCCTTTGTCCCGAGCTCTTCGTTTGGCAAAAGGGTTAAAGGGGCCCACCAACAATTTTTTAACTGGTTTGAAGTTCGCGCTGGAACGTAGTTCCATAAAAGCAGGAACACCGAGGGAAAAAAATATTACAGAAATTCGCAATATTTTGTGAGTTATTAGCAAATTAAATATTGGTGAAAACAACTTTAAATAAGCAAAACATTGCGCTTCATGACGTAAAATGAAACAGTTTAGCGATTGGAGCAAAGCGGTTGGCCAATTGGACGCGAGTTTGGTTGATAGCCCGTCGACCCGGTCGGCCATTAGGCCTCGCTGCAACCATCGTAGCTTTCGAATCGGGTTGTCATCATCGATGAATTTACCGGGCTTATCGGAGTTTCAGCGCCGAATTCTTGAAAAGGAGTGCGGAGCTGGGCGTCGCGCCGTGCGAGGACACACCAAGCAAGCGCCGCGACGCGTCTCTGCCGTCCTCTAGTTCACTTTACCTCAGTCTGCTTCGACAGCCACGGAAGGCTCGTCTCCCGCAACTCCGCCACCGGAGCCGCCTCGGCTGCCTCGGCGAGTAGGAGGTACTCCGCCGCTGGGAGGCGCGCATGAGCGACGAGGCGTTGTTTTTGCCCTTTTTGAACTTTAATTTGCAACTTTATTAGCTCTATAAAAACGACTTTTTAGAAAAATAATGAGAGTTAACGTGTGATATACTTCATTCCGCTTCAAAATTTCTGGGACGGCTCTCGCCAATCACGAAACCCAGTGAATGTGACGTATAGTGAAAGGGAGCTCCGTTATGCGCGCGCATTCGGCACCTCGCGGCGCCACCGTCGGAGGAGGTGTTTCCGAGTTGTCAAATTAAAATATGATGCGCTAATATTTTTAAACTCTTTCGTTGTCCACTGGGTTGCCGGGACCACTAGCGTGGAGAAACCGCAAAAAAAAAAAAAAAGTAGACGCTCAAATACTGTTGGAGGGCCCCTTTAAGGTTAGTTCAATAAACAAACAAGCGGTACTGGGGCAAGCATGTGGGGACAAACCTGGCGAAGGATGCAATTCCTCTGGGTGAGCAGTCCGTAAACTCTCTTCGCAGACGAGTCATCGCCCGCCGCCAACGTCTCATTGCAGCTATCGATAAACTTACATCTTACCCACGGATGATTACCCCACCCGAGTCCCAAAGCTTGTTTCTTAAAACACAAATGCGTCTCTTTAGAGGCGATATACACCCGAATCTTGTCTTGTCCCTAGAGTATAAGCACCAACTTGCGCTTTAACCACGATTCCTTCGAATCGTCGTGACGAGTTGAAGCATGATCACCACCCTTATTTGCCTCGTTGTCAATTTCATGGCTACCTCGTATACTCTCCTCGCCATGTCTGGCTTTTAACCGGACATATAGACAGCCGTTCTGGTTCCCCGCTATTGGTCGGTCGAGAGCGTCCCTCAGTGCGTGGTGTGCCGTCCCCCGCTTCCAGGCCTCATCTCCCCGGGCGTCTCGGTGCCCGTCCAAGTGCCCGGCCACGGCAGCGGCGACCTGGCGTCCAGCTACTGGCCTCGGATTCAGTGGGCGCCGCCGGACTCCTCCGACCACACCAACGGCCGAGCATCGGTGCCACAACGCCTCGGCTACTTTTGATGCTCAGACAGTGTGTGCGCATCGCGAGCCAAGTCGTCGAGAAAGAGCGGCGAGTCGTGCGGCGGCGTCCATGGGCATCCGTGGCGCGAACGGACTTCCCGGCAGGTTGTTAGCAGGAGACGAGTCAGCGAACAAGCCCACGGTCGAGTCAACGAACAATTCAACGGACGTACCAACGGACAAGTCAACGGACAAGTCAACGAACAAGTCAACGGATGTGCCAATGGACAACTGAACGGACAAGTCAACGGACAAGTCAACGGACAAGTCAACGGACGTACCAATGGACAAGTCAAAGGACAAGTCAATAGACAAGTCAACGAACAAGCCAACGGACGAGCCAACATCCAAGCTAGAATGAACAAGTCGATGGACAAGTCAATTGACGAGTGAACAGATGACTCAGCGTACAAGTCAATTGGCAAGTCAGCGAGATAGTCCGTGGTCAAGTCAATACACGCATCCTCAGAGAAGTCAAGGGGTGTTCGTGAAGCTCATTGCTCGTCCAGTGGCAAAATCGCCAGGTGTAATTGAAGTGCCATTCTAGACACGTCAAACGTCTTGCGCAGTGCTTATATAGGCTGAAGAACGTACTTTGCGATATCCAGAATACATATGAAGCTCAATTTATTTAATGAAAGGCATCTTATTTGTAACGTTGTCAAGGTCCTGTTTTAAAGGACGTGTTCTTAGGTTGGACCATTTGTTTGCTGGACCGTTCAACTTTCCTCGTACTGAACGGGGACTTGAGAAGAATAGCGGCCGCTCACTCATAAAGTTCTTCGTCAAAATAACTAATACCAAAAAATGTCGACTGGATTTGTCGTCGGATCGTCTCGAAGATTGCCTCCACGTCTTTGTAGCTGCATGTCTACTGAAGGATCGGTATAATAGACGAAAAAGGAACCGGAAAGAGGAATCTCGATGAGCTAGTGTGTTTCGCTAGTATTAAATACTTCGGAAGTGTCCACATTCTGGCCCTGTTGAACGGGATACCTGGATTATTAGCAGAAGACTAGCGAAAATGCGCTCTCCATTCACAATCTGCTTTACATTGTGAACAATTTTGTTTTTCCATTTCCGTTTTTTATGATGGTAGGAAGGTATAAAGCATGCAATTAACCAAATGTAAACGTAATGTTTTTGTTATTATTTCTGTCGAATTTATTTTTCTTTCACAAAGAGAGAGAGAGAGAGAGAGAGACGAACTTGCGAGAGTGTGCAAGACGTCAACGGAGAGTGTTGTCAGAAAACTAAAATGAACAGCCGCAGATTACATTTCTTCTTCTGCCGACTGATGAGCAAGTGAGCAGCGGTTGCTCTGGCCTTCCCATTGCCCTGGTCGGTTTGTGTCGCTGGACGGCGTCCTTTGGAGCAGAGAGCGCGAAGGACGTCCGCCCTCCCCGTGCTGTGATGGTTCGCGAGTGCGACAAGAGTGCCGAAAGACATTCCCCTGTGAACAGACACTGTATCACCGCCTACGCAACAGTGCCTCGCGGTTTAATAAATCCATTCCATCGTCAAGACTCTGAACGCCACTCTGTGCTCGTTCCTTCCGGGTGGATCGAACCCAAATGTTTCACCTTCCGGTCTTGGTTCGGGGAAAAAAAAAAAAAATATATATCGGTTCATGGCAGCTCGAATTGGACGATATTCGAACGTTATAATATATTAGAAGAGCGATAGCTCGAGACTGTGTATAAATTGTATGGAACAAAAACACTGAGTCTTTTTCGGGTATGCGGGTTACGCATATCAGAACGTATACTAATCACACTGGGGTATTTGACCAAAGTCAGCTGTCCCAGTGTACTAAACATATGCATAAACTTTACGTTGCTTTTTGCGACGTACTTGCCACATGCTTAATTTTCTTTTCTTAAACCAAAAACCGCAAAAAACTACTACTATATTTCACTTATAAAAAAAAAAGCGCTTTATTTCCAGCTTTTAGTCCCATTTTGATTATATATACCCTGCGTCCTACAAGCATAACTCACGCTTCGCGGCACGGCACACACCTACTTTTGTATGCCGTGACAGCCCAATCAGCGGCTTGTCGCCAGCTGATCCTGCTGCTCGACGGTGAGGAAGCGGCGAGAGTGACCTCTGAAGTAAATGTAAATCCTCGTTCATCCAGTTATCCGGTGTCAAAGTGTGGAAGATGTCCAACGTGCACTGAGGGCGGGAACTACGAGCGTTTTGCTTTGCTTTTGTAACCGAAACCAGAGCAGCGAGATAACTGCCTTGCGTACTCCGAAATGATGGAAGCAATAAGTTGTCAAAAGCCCGCTTTCAGGGTTTCGAACCAAGTAAACAAGACAAATATAATTAAACTTCGTTGTTTGTATGCAGGAGGACTTATGTAACACAACAATACATTCTCTTTCCAAAACGAAAAAAAAGTAACACTCAGTCCGCCGTATATGGCAGAAAATTCTTCGCTGTAAAACCTATGCTGGCAACGTAAGCAGTTTTAATATGGCCGCCACCGCCACCACCACCCCCCTTGGGCTTTACCCCTGTTCACTTGAGCCGTCTCCCGGAAGTAGTCCGGCGTCCAGTGGCGTACCAACTTGTTTTTAAATGGGGGGGGGGGGGGGGGGCGGTGACCTTGGTATCCCTTGGGCGCCGCCGGCCAGTGTTTGCCCTGCCCAGTGGCGGCTGTTGCCAGAAGGGCAAAACACATGCCTTGCCCCCCCCCCCCCCCTCCCCCCCATTCTGAGAACTGGGGAGGGGGGGGGGGGCAAGGGCCCCCTTGCCCCCCCCAGTTGGTATGCCCATGCCGGCGTCGCTTCTTTGCTCAGGCCGTGTTGCAGTTGCCAGAGTTTCGTCATCGACCCTCGGCGTCGGCGGATCAGTGACGTGACGCTTTACGTACTCCTTTTACTCGGCGGAAAGAGCACATTGTACGTGCTGTGTCCAGGCAGAATTAATTGTACAAAACGATTCGAAAGACTCACTTCCGTACGAAAAAAAAAAAGAGCAACAAAAAAGGAAGGCACGATTTTATCCACCCGGGGCAGTGCCTTTTATATAAGTTACACTATGCCTGTCGGCTTCTCTCCACGAGATGCTCAAGCCCAATGCTCCACCATACAAAATGCGCGAGCTCCAATAGGTAGCGCCGCCAAGCGGCCGTTTGTTCCTATTTTTTTAGCATGTAGTATTTACATTATTATTAAAGATATAGCATATACTCTAAACGACTTATTTTTCGCGGGCTCAATATTTCGTGAAGTCTTCGAATAATTCGCGGGTTCTAATTTTGTCGACGCGGTGGGATCTCAATATAGATCCCAATATGTTTACATTTTACCGGAATTGTTTGCGGAACCTATTTTTCGCGAATTGTAGGCGATTCGAGAAATTTGCGAAAAGTTAGGTCCTTGCGAAAAAATTAAGTCGTTTACAGTGCATGTTTCTTTAGCAACATGTGCAACACTTTTCTGGAAGCCACCACCTTGATCCAAAAAAACGTTTTGGTGAGACAAAATACCGAAAGCAAAGCAAGCACGGCCTGGCGGTGCTTGTGCAGCGCGAACGGTGATCTCGGCGATCGCTTGGTCGTCTGCTTCGGCGGCAGTTTGGGGATTACTGCGAATCGGCGCGCGGAGAAATATTTGGCGCCGACTCGTTTGCGGGTGAATTATAAAAAAAAAAAAAAAAATATTATCTTGATATTCGTGATCCTGGAGGCCACCAAATCAAGACGAATGAAGTGTTTTTCTTCAAATACAGAACCGCATAAGTTTCCTTTTTAAGACGCGCAAATCAAATTCGCGTTAAAATGCGCCAATCAAATATGCCCGGTCTCAGCGACCGCCCAGTTTTTCATTCATGTTTCAATATTAAAACACTCATGCCCACAACAAAAAAAATATTCAAAGATTATTACAGGTTAGGGTAATTCCAATTTTTTGGTTATTAGTGAAGAAGTTTACAGTTTCATGAATACATTTTTTTCTCAAATTTTTGATAAGCTCACTGAGCAATCTAACTAGAATTTGATTAAAGATACCATTACCACACATGTGAATATACTTATATTCCTTGCCGCGTCATTAAATCTGATGTTCAGTCACCCTGGTATAACGTGACACTAAAAATACTAGCAAAAAAAAAAAAGTAAACGTTTGTTTCGTGCGACTAAAGGATCGTTGTGCGGATGTCGATGGAATGTTTACAAACGTGCCGCCGAATGCTACAAAAATGCTGTTAGTGAGGCTAAGCTTATTTTCATTTTTTTTTGCACTCAAATATCACCGTCATTACTGTTCGAAAACCCCAATAAGTTTTGGAATACTGCAATAAGGAAAGAGAGTAATGCTGTGTTAATAACGGACGAGGACGGCGGAGTGGTGCCTATAGTGGTGTTTGCGTGAGCGTGCTGAACAATACATTTTCAAACACTCTTTATGCTGTTGGAAACCCCCCACTTCCATACTTCCAGACACCATACTTCCTTCCAATGTTTCCAATACTAAGTGATACTGTTGGCATAACCAAACTAATTGATTTCGTTAAACTGTACTCGTCCGCCGGTATTGACGAAATTAATTCCGAATTCCCGAAAAGCACTGAAACGTATTCAAATATAATATTGGTTAAACTATTTCAGCAATCTTTAGGTGTATCATAAGTTTCTGATGACTGGAAAGTGGGAAAGGTGGCTTCTCTGCACAAGGGAGGAATTACGCATTCACCTAATAACATCCGTCCAATTTCTCTAACAAGCACACCATGCAATTTTTAGAGCACGTTATTCACGCTCATCTTGCCAACTTCCTCAAATCAAACGCCTTTTTGAATCAATGTCAACATGGCTTTCATAAATAATTTTTCTGCGAAACACAACTCTTGTCTTTCACTCACAAACTACATGTCATTCTGGACCGTGGGTTGCAGGTGGACTGTGTTTTCCTCGATTTTGTTTAAAGCGCTCGATAAAGTCAGTCATCAGTTATTGCTGTTCGAACTAAGTAGGCTTAATATTGACCCAAATGTACTGAACTTGGTTGAATGTTTTTTGCTTCATCGCTCACAATTCGTAACTGTGAATGACTCTACTTCCCCATTAACCCGCGCTACTCCGGTGTTCGACAGGGTTCAGGTTTAGATGCATTACTTTTCCTTAGTTATAATAACAATCTTCCAGCCTGCATTTCACCTCCTGCTCTTTTATAAGGATATGATCGGGTTATTTACCATGAGATATCGACGGGCGACAAGGGCTTGTTGCAGTCTGACCAAATATCAATAACTAACTGGTGTCGTACGCGGCTAATGCAACCAAATATCACTAAGTGCTAATCAATCCGCGTGTCTCATCGTAATGGCATTTGTCCTGTTTACTACCTAAATAACATTTGTTTTGAGTCCGTGTGCTGTTACCAGGCACGTAGCCAGGATTTTATTTCGGGGGGGGGGGGGGGGGGGGGGGCGCCCATGACAAAATGCTATATGAGGGGGAGGGGGGAAAGGAGGTCCCAGCAAAATGGAAGATTTCGGGGGAGCCAGGGCCCCATGGACCCCCCCCCCCCCCCCCCCTGGATACGTGCCTGGCTGTTACCAATACCTTGGTGCTTACATAACACCCAACCTTTCGTGGAACATTCACATAGAGGACATCATTAACAATGCGAACTGAATGTTTGTTTGGTTTTCTGAGAAGACATTTTAGTACTGCGCCCTCGAACCTTAAACCTCCTTTTTATAAGCCAGTGGCAGAGTTGTAAAAGTTACTTAAACATTTACCTAAGATACAGTTACAGTTACTCATACGAAAAGGTACCTAGGTACTTGGTTAAAAATGTACCTATAGGTACTGGTATACAGTTACTTCAAAGATACTTTTTTTATTTAATTCCCCCAAATTGGTGAGAATATTTTGGAAGTAAAGCTTTTTATACACACAAAAACGAGTTCGATAAATATGCTTTATTGGTGTCAATACGAGAAAGAAAGAAAACCGAATTCACATGAGCAATCCAGGACACGTTATCCTCTTCACTGAAGTGCTCTTTTTGACTTTAGAATCAGGACCTAAGTGTTTATCAGTCATCTTCGATCGCAGTTTAGTAGCAATTGTTCCTCCTACGCTAAAAACGCGCTCCACCGCCGCACTGTTTGGAAGCCCAGTATTGAATTTTAAGAAAACACTTTTTAGCCGCGGCATGTGCTTGAGACACTCCAGACTTCTTGTCGAAGCAAGTTCGGTACTGTACAAATTCCTGCTCCCATGCAGCAGATGAGGACGATGTTTCGAAGTTAAAGAAGTGCTCGCAGTCTTCGTCGTCACCACTTTGTTCGCCTGACGACGCCTTTTCTATAGTTGAGGTTTGCATATGTGGGTGTCGCTAGAACGGCATCGCTAATCCACCGTTCGCTCAAATGAACACCGCCATTGGCTAAAGTATCTTTCGATAAAACATCATGGACGGGGCTTCGTTCGCTAAAACATTGTTCGATCAAGTCAGTGCCTCCCAGGTCGTACCAAACCCAACGTTAATCACGGATCATGGTATGTGTGTTCTACCATTTTGACGAAGTAAATTGAAAAGTACCTGTGAAAAGTAACTTCACTTAGTTACTAGTTACTGGAAAATGTACCTAAGATATAGATAGGGATACCGAGAAATGAAAGTACCTAGGTTTGTACCTCAGGTGTAAGAAAAGTACCTAGATACCGATTTCTAGTCAATTGTACCTAGGTTCTCTACAACCCTGGTCCCTGGTTATATCGATGCTTGAGTACGAAGTTTCCGTTTGGGACCCCGGCATAGAGTACCTCACTTTGTCCTTAGAATCAGTTCAAAATAAATCGGCACGTTTCATACTAAGTTTCTAACTACCATCGTACACCTAGTATAACCTCCATGAAACTTTCATTATCATCACCGAATCTTGCCTTGCGCAGACAGTGTTCCCGTTTATCTCTACTACACAAAATCTATCAGAATTCTTCCCTCTTCCCTGAATCATTTCCTGCTAACACCCCCCTTATATGTTTCCAGTTGTTTACATCAACAAAACAAGGTTTCCCGTTTTCAGTGCCTTGCACTTCTGTAGAATGGTGCCGCCTTCTCCACTAAATTGCAACCTCCTGTGACCATGCTACTTTCAAAAATGCTCTTTTTAACGTTTGGTCTTGTTCTGAACTATAATTGTTTGTTTGTTTCATTATGATTTTTTCGCGTTTTTTTTTCCACTTCTTTTTGTAATGTCTAACGATCCTTGATGGTATATGAATGAATAAATTACGCGCTACCAAGAAAGTAAATGAACAATCGAGATAAATACGACAAAGCTAGAAGCTAAACGCGCCGGCAAGCTCGTGCACAATTGCGAAATTTAGACTGAGACTAATGTATACACGGCGGGACCAAGCGGGACAGAGAAACCGGGACATCACCGCCTGCTGCGATTTGCCAGCTCCGCACCACTGACCAATCGCAAAGCCTTAATCTACGGCCACACAAAAAAAAGAAAAAAAAATTACAGTAAGATCCATTGGTGTATTCTTAGGGAATGCGTTAGCAAGACTTTGGAAACCCGACACACGTCCCCCTTTGGGAGACGCTAACGATGACCCTTTCACTTTCCTCTTTTGGCTTTTTCCTTTGCTTCATCTATTTTTGATCCCTCTTTTTGGCCTCGTTATGGGGTTAAGCGTTTCCCAAAGAGGGACGTGCGTGGCGTTTCCCAACCGTTATACAAACGGTTTCCCTAAAAATCCACCAATAGATCTTCCTGTAACTTTTTTCACCCCTTTTCTGTACTCTGCCTGTCAGAGTACGTCAACGCCCTTGGATACGGTCATTCAGGCACGTAGTCAGGATTTTGTTACGGGGGGGGGGGGGTGCGCCCATGACAAAATGCTGTATGAGGGGAAGGGGGAGAAGTGGTCCCAGCAAAATGGAAGATTTCGGGGGGGGGGGGGGGGCCGGGCCCCCTGACCACCCCCCCCCCCCCTGGATACGTGCCTGCGGTGATTCATATCACTCGTAGAAGGAACCGTATCCATTTCACTCGTGAAGGGAACCGCATCCATCATTTTAACTGCACACACACACATCACAGCCCACGCACCGCTACTATGGAAACCCAGAGCGAAGAACAACCGGCGACGGCAGAGCGGTAACTGAGCACGCCCGCATTCCACCACGCCGCGGCGCAACACCTCCTAGATAACAAAGCCGTAGTGCTGAATGAAATGGTGTTGTGGTGACACAGATCTAAACAGGAAAACAATCAAAAGAAATAAAAGACGACGTTCTCGGGGCGCGCGCTATACGCACGCCGCGAGGCAGAGAACGCTTGAGAATTCGAACAGGTCGGATGCCTTGGCTCTTTCTTCCCCACAAGTGGTGACCCGGACGTGATAGTCACAGACCGGGGACGACAATTTGAGTCGTCGCTCTTCACAGAGTTAACCCGCATTCTTGGGAGACCATGTGCAGCGGAGAGGCCCAACTGCTGGAGGATGGTCGTACTATCCCCAATTCGAGCATGTGGTCGAATTCTGCTCGAGCAATTTGGAGCTTCTCCGGTGCTAGTCGTCGTGGACGGCAGAAAACTGGTGGGCCTGTTGTTGGAATGTGATGTGCGACATCATGTGCAACAGGTCTCGTCCAGTCTGGTGGTCGCGTGAGAGAAGGAACATCACAGAAAGTCACTACGTCCTCACTATCAGGGACCGTTTCCCGTGGTACAGAAAAGGACGGACACGTTCGTCCTACGCATGAACGGGAAAGACGATGCCGTTGCCCTCCACCGACTTCAAGCCTGCTCATCTAGAGGCTACTACGCCGACATACAATCTCCGGCCACAAAAAATTGTCAGTTGGAAGGATTTATAAAACATATAAATCCTCCCAGAGGGGGCATATCTGTGGTGACACAGATCTAAACGGGAAAACAATCAAAAGAAATAAATACGACGTTCTCGGGGAGCGCGCTATACGCACGCCGCGAGGCAGAGAACGCTTGAGAATTCGAACAGGTCGGATGCCATGGCTCTTTCTTCCCCACAGTGTCATCAGAGAAAGCGAACGCTGGGCACAAATTAAACACGATGATTGCGTCAACGTTCGCCTCAAATTGATTCAAAGCCGAGCGCTGACGCAGAACTCTTTTCCAATCTGTGTCCAGCGTTGGCCTCCTCTGATAGCGCCATCTCATTCAATACAGCGGTTTTGTTATCTAGGAGGTACTGCGAGGGGCCTCCTCCTCTCTTACTCCGCGCCAGCTGTGCGCATAAGTTTGACGAAACCGAAAGGGCTCGTTTTGACGACAACCCGGCGGTGTCTGTCAGTTCGTCAACGCCAGAGAGAGAGGGAGAGCTTGACGCATGCTGACGTCAGCGCTTCGAACCAATTGGGAGCGTCGCACGCGTCTCCCTCTTCCCCTCGTTCTCCCTTTCTCCACGCCGCCGCTGACAAACGAAAGACACCACGGGGGTTTCGTCAAAACGAGTGTTCTAATGCTAACGCATTAAAAACTTGGACAGCCAACAACAATGCTTGCATGTTATTCGCTTTTTGTTCCTCGTGGATGTTCAAGATGTTGACAAACAACGTCGTTTTGCTTAACAACTTTCCTACGTTCTTCCCAGTCCAACCGAAATGTGGAGCGAAAAAAAAAAAAAGTTATCCTCGACCTTTTTTAAAGAGGGCTTCTCGGATCTCCAGTGCCAGCACCGAGCAGCCGCTCCTCGCCGCCTCGGCAGCCCTCCGCTGTAGCCGAGCGGCGAACCGAGCCGAATCTTTGACGAGCCCCTCGAGCATCTGGTGCCCGCCGGACCCTCCTTCGGGGTCCGCGTCGCAAAACCCGGGGGACGGGCGGCCAATAAGCGGGCGCCCCTCTCCGCGAAACGCTAACGACCGGCCCGGTCCCGATGGCCCGCTCTGAACGCCCGGTCATTTAACGCCTAAATGTCCGGCACTGGGGCTCGCCGGACGCGCCCAACCGAGGGCCCCGCTCCTTCCCTCCCGGCGAGTGTAATAAGGGATGGACCTTGAACCGCGCTGTTGGCCCGTTTCGCAGCTTCCAGGCGTGTTTTGTTAAGACCTTTCTAAAGCGACAAAAAATATGCCTAGAAAAGATACTCCGAGTGTATTCAGAGTATATAAGAATATTCTTGTAATGTCAAAAGCGTTGAACCTTTGAGCCGGAGTCGCACTGCTCAAGCATAATACAAACGATACGGTATTCGCTGCAGATAAGTACGGCCAATGCGACCAATGTATGACCGAAATGACAGGAGCGTCATACAAGGAAGAAACGCGGCTCAGGCAGTGTCTGCAGAATGTCTTTTGTATGATGTCAGAGTGTCCGCAACTTTAATGTGCTTTCAGAGACCTGCCTCGCCGATCGAGTTTTGCGGCTGTCGCCGACCAGGGGCCCTAATCTGGACACTTGGCGAGAAAGACGGCGAGAAATCTGGCGGCTATGATTGGCCGGCGCCAAGGTCAAGTGCGGCGACAGCCAATCACGGCCGCCAGATTTCTCGCCGACTTGAATGAATGAATGAATAAACTTTATTGCAGGTATGGGTTCTAGTACACCCAGTTGGAGCCCCTAGTCCGGGGCCCCATACGTGGCGGCCACCGACTCGGCACGGTCCACCAGCCATTGCTGGCCGGTGGCCGTGTCATCGGTCAGCCGCTCCTCCCAGGAGGTGGGGGTGGGGTTGGGAAGAGGCGAGACAGAGGTAATGGCTTGGCATTGCCAGACCATATGGAGAAGTGTGGGACGATCGCCGCAGTGCGGGCACTCAGGCGGACCGAGGGAGGGGTACACGTAAGAGTAGAAAAGGGGCGTCGGGAAGGTGTTGGTTTGGAGTTGACGCCATAGCTAGGACGCCCTGTCTGCGAGTAAGGGAAGGCTGAGGAGGAGGATAATGTTGTCGAGCGAGGCGTAACTCAGCTAGGTGAGTTGAGTATGAAAAAGGGGCTGGTCGGATGGTGGCAGAGTCTTCCCCTGGTGCCCGGTTTGAGAGTTCTCGGGCGAGCGCATGTGCGCACTCATTACCAGGGATGTCTGCGTGCCCAGGCACCCTGACTAACCGGAAAGTGTGGGAGGTGGAGGATAGGAAAGAGTCGAGTAGGGACGCAGTGAAGGGGTGTAGGGTGTTGTAAAGGAAGTGGCGACAGGCCGTCTGGGAGTCAGTCAGAATGTGAGTGGGCGTGGAAGAGGAGAGAGTGGAGGTGGAAAGGATTGCCCTGGCAACCGCACGCTCCTCCAGGAGGGACACCTCGGTGAGACCACGTTCCGTGGCAGCGTGGACCAGCCTGAGATCACTGTTCACGACGACTGTGATCCCCCCGCGTGCATCCTGCGGACTGGCGTCCGTAAAGAGGGCACGAACGGTATCGCAGCCTTCAGTATACGCGCGTCGGAGGTAGCGCGAGCGATGGTCACGCCGGGCCGAGTGACGGGCAGGATGCATATTGCGTGGAATGGGAGCCACAATGAGTTTGGCGCGAGCAGCGGGGGAGAGACCCGCAGCGGTAAGGGAAGCAGGACAGGGTGGGAAACCAAGGGTGGCAAGGAGACTCTGCCCTTGAGCCGTCGAGCGCAAGCGCGTCAACTGGGCAGCCTCATGCGCTTCTATAAGTTCCTCCAGGGTGTTGGTCACCCCAAGCCGCAATAGGCAAACGGTGGCGGTGCGAACGGGGAGACCGAGCGCCAGTTTCTGCGCCTTCCGTAGCAGGGTAGACATACGTTTTGTTCGGTCTGGGTGAGGTTGTGGTAGGGTAGGTGGTAGAGTAGGCGTGTATGAATCAAGGCCTGGACAAGGCGTAAGGCATCTTCCTTTTTAAGGCCATTTCGGCGGTTAGAGACGCGGCGTAGCATGTGCATGATTTGGTTGCACTGGGTGGTGAGTTGGTGAAGGGTTTGTGTTGCCTTAGCGTTGGATTGCAACGTGAAGCCAAGCACCGGTATGGCCGATTTACGTGGGACGGGTTTGTCATCTAGTGTGATGGTGAGGGGAAGATTGGTTTGTCCACGAGCGTGTTTTGTCACGACTAGTAACTCCGACTTAGTGGGGGAACATGTGAGGCCCCCACGCCGGGCATATTGCTCGATGGTAGTAGCAGCTTTCTGTTACTGAGTTTCAATATGTCCGAGGGAGCCTGTTGTTACCCAAACAGTAATGTCATCCGCATAAAGTGCATGATGGACATCCGAGATCTCATCCAGAAGGGGAGGGAGACCTCGCATAGCAAGGTTAAACAGGAGGGGAGAAAGTACAGAGCCTTGCGGAGTACCACGGTTTGCCACCGGAGCGGAGGGGGAGTGAAGGTGACCAAGAACGAGGCTGGCAGACCTGTCGCGGAGGAAATTGCGGATGTAATTGTACACCTTCGCTCCGCAGCCAGTGGCTGCCAACTGTTCAAGGACCAGGTCGTGGGACAGGTTGTCGAAGGCTCCTTTAAGATCTGCGGCAAGGACAGCGCGATATTGAGCAGTGCTCGGAGCGTCTAGAACTTCGTGTTTGAGGCGGAGCAGTACGTCCTGAGTGGAAATACCACTACGATAGCCATAGAGGGTGTGGGGAAGGGCGGAGGTGTCGGCGAAAAATTTGTGTAGGCGAAGCTGTAGGACCTTCTCGAGCAGTTTGCCCAGACATGAGGTAAGGGAAATCGGGCGCAGGTTCTCCAAGGAGAGGGGTTTGCCAGGCTTAGGAATCAGAACGACTGTGGCTTCCTTCCATTCCTTTGGGAGGGTACCTGACTCCCACACCTCATTCAAGTAGGTAGTAAGTTGAGTGGTGTCGGAATCAGAGAGGTTGTACAGAAGAGAGTAGCGAATCTTGTCAGGACCAGGGGATGTGTTGCGGCGAATGTCGGTGAGTGCAGCGCGAATCTCAATGTCCGTAATGGGCGCGTTAAGATAAGGAAGATTGTTGGGGGGACCCGTGTAGTCCGCGTAGCGTGGAGTGTCAGGAGGGGGAAGGTAACGCTGTCGTAGCTGTGTGAGGCATTCGGAGTCTGTTAGGTTAGTGGCGTGGAGAAGCTTGTAAATGCCCTTGGCCCTGTCCGATTTGGCTTGGCCTGGTTGTATTAGATGACGGAGTAGGGACCATGTTCGTGCAGTACCGAGCGTACCATTGAGCTTGTCGCAGAGCGTATTCCAGTTTTGACCAGTGAGGTTGGCAGCATAGGTAGCAGCATCTACAGTGAGTTGTGCAATGCGTAGTTTGAGCTTCCGGTTGTGTCGTTGACGTCGCCACCGTTTGGTTAGACCGCGGCGCGCTTCCCATAGGTGAAGAAGGTGGGAGTCTATATCCGGCGCATCCGGAGTGGTGGCAAGGGTGCGCGTGTGTCGGTCTAGCCGGGTTTGCAGTGTCTGCACCCAATCAGTGAGTGTGTCGGGCGAGGTAGAAGAGGAAGATGCCCGAAAGGCAGGCCAGTCCGTGATGCGGATTTTGCGTGCCTCTCCCGCGAAGTCTTTAGTGTTGATATGGGTGACAAGAATGGAATGGTCACTGCCGAGCTGTTCCTCAAGGTTGTGCCAGGTGCAGGGGTTTGTGCCACGGTACAGAGTGAGGTCAGGACACGTGTCCCGTGCAACGCTGGTGCCAAGACGTGTAGGAGTCGATGGGTCCGTGAGTAGGGTGAGATTGTGTTGTTGGATCAAAGTGTGAAGCTTGCGCCCCTTAGGTATGTCGCGAGGGTAGCCCCAAGTGGGATGAGGAGCGTTGAAGTCGCCTGCAATGAATGTTCCGCAGTCCTTGCGCCGTGCGGCTTCAAACAGCGTATCAAACCGTGCGTAGCGGTCTTGGGGGCGGCAATAGACATTGAGTAGGCGGAGAGGTTGGGTGTTACGCTTGCGTACGGGAGGCGGGAAGGAGTTCAAGTAAGACATGTGGAACGGTTTGGTTGTCTAAAGTGAAGTCTACCGCAGTGTGAACGCGTTTGACTAGGGTGGCCACAAAGTGGTCCTGTTTGGGATCGTTATGTGCCACATGTGTCACATATCCAGGAAGATTAGGAAGGGTGCGAGGTTCTTGTAGAAAGATGATATCAGGTGGGGGAGCGTGGGATTGAAGATACTGTATGAGGCTGCCGCGCTTTTTTCGGAGGCTTCGGCAATTCCACTGCCACACAGTAAGTTCTGAAGAGGAATGTGGTGCGGCAGTTGCCATTTACAATGATCTAATAAGGGGAAGGGCCATTTGAAGAATTGTAAGTATGCTGCGGGCCCATTCTGCGTCAATAGATTCCAAAAACTTGCAGATTATGTTTGCTGCTGTTTGAAGCTTCGGAATCCACCCCTTGCTTGGTGCTGCGTCTGTTGAAACGGACGGAGTCTTACGCTTTGGTGTTCTTCGCTTTCTTGGATCGGCGGGTGTGTTTCCTGACGTTGTCGGATCTTCGAGTTGGATATAGATCAGGTGAAATAGGCCCTTGCTTAGTCGGAGGTGCCTCGGTTTTGTTACTTTTTGGAACCTTAGTTAGTGCAGCGTATGTAGGCCTCTCTGGCACCTGGTTCTCAGTTATGGTAGCCGAAGTGTCCTGCGCAGTTGAAGAAGGCCCTTCGCTTTTTCTGGGCAGCTCCGGCCATCCGGATTCATGAACTGCAGTTCTGGCAGTCCGGAAATCGACTCCGTGTTGTCTGGAGTAATTTTTTGCCTTTTTTTCCTGCCGCCATTTTGAACAGGATGGTGATGTAGCCGAGTGTGCGTCGCCGCAGTTAATGCATTTTTCTTGAGCAGAGCAGGAGTCTCTGTCCTCATGCGTGCCGCTGCAGCGTTTGCACACCGGGCTGCGCTTGCAGGTTGCCTCTCGATGTCCATAGCGGCAACACTTGCGGCATTGAAGTGGATTCTCTTGGAATTGTGAAACTGCATGCCGGACATGACCGAGGTAAACGTAGCTTGGCAACGTCGATCCGCAGAAGGAGATCTTGATCGCTGAACTTTTGCCTAGTCGTCGAAGACGAGCAACTCTGTTTTCAGGGGACCTTAGGTTGTTGGCGATTTCTTCGTCAGTCAGCGTGGTGTCTACGTCCCTGATTACACCTGTGGCGCAATGTCTGGGAAGAGGCTCATACGCTCTGACTTTGATCCCACAGAGCACCGTGCAGCGTAGCAGCCCTCGCGTCGTCTGTCCGTTCCTTACGTCAACGGCAATGAGATTCAGGCGGTTGTTGAACCTGATTTCCAAGATACATTCAGGGAACATCTTTTCTAGAGCAAGGGACAGTTTTAGGCTACTAAGTGACGTAATTACGTGGCCCTCCTCTAATGGCGTGAATACGACAGTAAGCCCTTCAGGCACTACTCCAGCACTCCAGACTGTCTCAGCACTTAGGCTCGAATTAGGGCTAGTCTTTTTTCGCTTTTTTCTTGTCTTGACATCTTTCCAGTCTGGTTCGTCAAAGTCAGAAAGCTCTATGTCACTGGTTGGTACAATGACTTGACGCGAAGAGGTTGTGGCACATTGCTGACCTGGAGTGATGTCCTCAGCGGGGTTCATGGGCGAGTCCTTGTCTTCTGATCCAGCGATTGAGCTGCCACAGACGGAGGAAGACTGACTGTACTGATCGGTGGAGACGTGATGACTCGAGTGTTGAGAGGGTGGCCCGGAAGACATAGCCAGGTCGATTACCGTGCACCGGGAAAACGCCCGGTGCGGGAGACCACACCGTGGACTGGAGCAGTCAACTTACGAAGGTTATCTGGAGTTCCAATTATTCAGACCGACTGATAAGAGTAAAAATGTTAATTCAAGGGAGCGAGCTTGAAAAATGCAACCGTCTTCGAAACCTCTCGCCGACTTTTTCGCCAAGTGTCCAGATTAGGGCCCCAGGTATGGGTGGCAACGATAAGGTGCCACCGATCGAACTAGGCGTTTTTATATTATTAATAAACGCGAAATGTACTATAAGTTTCCATGTAAAATCCTGTGTTTGATTTGACTTTGAAATTAGTATACTTTTTGCCAACGAATAATCGCCAATGTAATCGCCGACGTAAGAATAATTGGCGATCGGACAAGCTTGAGCGGTTGTGCACAAACCTGTTATTTCGTCACCAGGCAGTGATGCGCTCAACGGTCAGAATTTTGAAAGGTATATCGGACGCGATTTCGGAGCTACGGTATTTTTGATCACTTATAATGACTCGTTTATTTGTGATTGCAAACAAACCGGTGCACCCCTAGCGGCGCCGCGATTGCGCAATGGGGTGTGGGCAAGAAGCGCCGCGCGCTCCACCACCGAGCCATGGGCAGCAATGCTCTCGTCACCGGCGTACACGCGACGAGCGCGACACACCGAGGCTGCGTTCCAAACCTATACTCGAATGGATCCGAGTTACCCTGGCGGATTATGTCACGTGACAACAAAAATAGAGAAACACTGGACGCGGGTAGGTTTTCGATAACCACCTTTACCATACAGTTAAATCGAGTAAGTTTTGGAACACGGCCAGAAACTATCGACGGGCCACACGAGCTCTTCCGACCGTGGAGACCAGAGGTGGAGACGGGTGGCAGAAGCCGAAAATATTTCGAAGATAAATAATTAGGCCCGTGTGGAGCGGCAGAGTCTAAAGCAAAAAAGACGGCGACGTTATGAAGTTTCTACGAACGTTTTAATATTCCCGAAAGGTTTGAAGACTCGCTTCGTGCACATATGTGGAAGGTTATACTTTGGCCGACCTATTTATTGACCATGCATGCTGTTCCGATTTAAATTAAAGACAACATTCTTGAACCCGCTCGTCGACGCAGGAAACCCTCAAATTTGTCAGAGATTCCCTGGTTCCGTCGGTTCCGTCTCGTAGCGAGACGGAAGCCATGCCGATACCGGCCCACCGTCGTTCGATAGCACGTCAATTCGTTTTTAGGCGGTATGCATGAACAAACCTTTCCCGCAACGCTAACTGGTGTTTCGGCTTTCCAACCTAAGTAGCTTTATTCGCTGCCGCTGGGCTAAGCATTCTATGCAGGGCAGAGGTCTGACAGTCTTTTAATCACAACTTTTCTGTCGCCGAGATATATCGGCACGCTCGTTCGATAGATCAATTCGTTTTTAGGCAAGACGCACGAACAAACCTTTTCCTCAACGCTCACTGATGTTTCGGCTTTCAAATCGAAGTATCTTTATTCGCTTGGCTAAGCATTATAAAAGGGACAGGGCGGTCCGAATATCTCCTCATCTCGGCAACTTTTCTGTCGCTGTGCTATCGGCACACTAGCGTTTGATAGATGAATTTCTTTTTGAGGCGAGATGCACGAACAAACCTTTTTCGGAACGCTAATTGCTGTCTTGGCTTTTAAATCGAATCGTTTTTACCTACTGGATTAGGCACTAATCAACTGAACAGGAGCAGCGGTCCGGCTACGCCTTTTCGTCTCGACGGTCTCAACAGCACCACAACCATCTTGTTTGTTTACGTGACGTCACAGAGCGCGAAGAAGTCACTCGCGCTCCGAGAAATTCTCGGTGCACGAAGAGCGCGCTCGAGTGTTAGCGGCACTCCTGTCCGTTTAGTGAAAGGAGCGCCAAACTCCCGCGCTCCGGAGCACGGGAGTTACTTCATTTCATCATTACCATAGCAGGCCAGGTTATTGCCCTTTTAGATTCTATTCTGTCATTCTCCCCAGCATTGGCCTTTGCCAAGGCTCGTCAACGCCCGTTTTACTGGCTCGGAATCTCGATAAGTCAAGAGAAGGTTGGCAATGGCGGCTGTTATCCGTCGCGTGCGTAAAGAGTCTATACTCCGTTTTATACTTAGTATGCGACGCTTTCAAAGCCAACGTTATTGCAGCAAGCTCAGTTTCGCAGCTCCATATTCTCGCCTGCGGAGGCGAGTGGCTCAGGTGGCGGTCACGAGAACTAGTGGTGCTGTAGTCGGATCTTCCTTCCCTGTCTCGCGCGTCGTCTGCTACCACCACGTTGAGAGCTTCCTTTTCTTTTTTTCTTTTCTTCCTTTTTTTTTTTTTACTTTTATGTGTATAATAGCAAAAAAGATGATGAAGATGAAGTGTAATACACCACAGAGTTGAGAGTCAGCGCAGTGCATGTGAGAGTTCTTTCTTTGAGTGTTTGAAATTTATTTATTTTTTGTGTGTCTGTTTTCTTGCTGTGAAGTGTTAGTATGAATCACCAACTCGCCCAAGCTCAAGTATTGCTATTCAAAGTTGGCGGGCTAGACAATCCGGAAGCAAGGGTCGACTGCAGCGCTGCTAGTTCTCGTGACCGCCACTGAGCCCACGTCGCAAGCGGAGCTGTGAAACTGAGCTTGCTCCAGTAACGTGGTCAAAGCTACTGGCGCGAGCGCGGAATCCATGGCTTTATGATTTTGTTTGCGTGCGAGAGAGTGCAAATGTTCTGCGAGATCAAAACCTCGAGCTCGCGGCAGCAGCTTGGACGGCGTCGTACACTAAGTGAAACATTAATTTCCTTCAATTTACCTGCACCTTCTGCACCGGTGCAGAAAAGTGTAGGGCAGTGCACTTCCGGTATGTGTATTGGGATACGACCGGAAGTACACCGCCCTACACTTTTCTGCACCGGTGCAGGAGGTGCACGTAAACCGAAGAAAGCTACCGGGTGTCCCAAATAGTGGCAAGGCTCTTGAAATCGACCGCAAAATTCGGTTTCGTAACCTATCGCGCTACGATTTTGTGCAGTGTTGCCCACAGGTGGTGAATTTGTTTTGTAAAATTTGCAAAGAGCGAACTTACCTGAGGAAAAAGTAAAAAAAAAAAAGAAAAAGGCTTAAGTCCTATGGAATGGCAGTGAGGCCACCGGTCTTCAAACAATAGGGAGCCCTATTGTTTGAAGACCGGTGGCTTCGCTGCCTTTCCATAGGAGTTAAGCCTTTTTTTTTTTACTTTTTTCTCACGTAAGTTCGCTCTTTGCAAATTTCACAAAACAAATGCAGCATCTGTGGGCAACGCTGCACGAAATCGTAGCTTGATAGGTTAAGAAACCGAATTTCGCGGTCGATTTAAAGAGCCTGGCCACTATTTGAGAAACCCGGTAGTTCATAGCGGCCTCGGCGAAATGGACAGGGTTCGGTGCGCCGCTAAACTCGACGTGAATGGACCGAGTACTTGGGCATTGCCACCCATGGGTGCCAATGCCAAAGCTTCATTTACGCGGCGCTACTCTGCTCGCGACTTTTATTTTTGACCGTCACTCCCGCTGCAAAAGAACCGTGAGCAAATGCTGCAGTGCCCGACATTGGAACTAAAACTCACAAGCAGAATCGCGCCGCGCAAACCAGGCGTACCAAGCCGGCGATTTTCAACAATGGTCTCCTCTCGCGCATCTATAGTTTAGGCCGAACCAATTTACCATGAGACAACCTCGAAGTCAGGTCTTGCTTGCTTTCCGATTCAAGGCCATCAGAAACGGGGCTATCTTAAAATTAAAATTAATTTCCCAGTCTAAATCGCATTAACCACTGCGCTGGAAAAAATACGTGGTACAACCAAATCGCACGTTGGACGCCGTGACCTCTTGCCTTCTCCCTTGAAAAGCGGTCCTGCGCTCAGCAAAACAAAGGATATACAGCACCACCGGGCGGGTCATTCGTCTAGAAGAGAGGATCAGGCTAATCAACTTCGTTGCAAATCTGTTACAACGCGGGAAGCAGCAGAAATCCTCAGCGGGGGCCTGTCCTTAATCCGCCAAATCCCACGAGCAGGAAACTGCCGGCCGCGTCAATTTTTAACGCAAACAACGGGCGCGAGCGTACATGGAGGGTCCGTCCTGATTGCAGAGAGCGCGCCAGGCAGCCTCTGTCGGTCCCTCGGCGGTTCCAAAGTAAATATATTTTTCGCGAAAAAAAACAAAAAAAAAAAAAAACGCAAGTGGCGTGGCAAGCACGTAACGATGCAAACGTGCGAATGCGGTTTTGTCGCCAAATATGGGGTGTGGAAATGAGCTTCACGTGCGGCGAGAACGGGGAGCTAGCGAACAGTAAGACCAGCGCGCCCACAGCCGCCGCCTCGATCGAATTCGCCGAGTTTGCGCTGCTTGTTAGTTAGGCCGCTATTCGTTCCCGGAGAGAGAGAGAAAAGGAAGCGACAGTTCCGAAGAACTTTCGCTTCCCTTTGCGCGGGGAAGGCGCACCACATACAGCCCAGACTCTCACCTAGTTATGCAAAACTATCGAAAAATTCACTATCGCCAGTGATCTCAGAACTATCGACGGTATGGAAAAAACATCAATAGTGGACCCGCACTAGCCTCCAGGCTATGGGTCCAATCAATATGTATGTATTTGTAAAAACAAATTGAAAATTTGTTTTTACGGTTAGTACACTTTACGGTTAGTACGGTTGATAGTACTATCAACCGTACTATCGATAGTTGACTATCAAAAGTACCATCGACGGTGCTATCGTCAGTTGTAGGTATCTTCAGTAGATCGTCCCGATGCCTCCGATAACGATACCTGAAACGCCGCCGACGCCTTCACGCATGTATCGATATCGGAGTTGGCTTTCGGTTGACTCTCCATTTTATACAGAATCAAATTTGAAAAAAAAAATATATATATATATATCGAGTGTTACGGAAATGAAAGCACGACCCAAAAAGAATATGGCGACGGATATGTTCAGGCAGACAACACGCAGCTCTGTGAAGAACGTGAAATGGAAAGGAAACTATATAAACATAAAGTTGAATTCTCATGCAATGAATTTAGAGATAAAAGGGAAATGGCGTTTTGCTACTTTTCGTGTGGACATATTTTGTATATTCATGGGATTTATCAGGCTTCGCGTGTCCACATCTGTCAATATAAGAAATATTTTTTGTTTTGTTTGGAGTTAAGGAAAACATTCGTTGAAGACTTTTAGCATCCGGGTTTTTCGCAAGTTTCGTCACGCTTGTGTTGTTTTATTATTTAATTGTCACATATTACCTTTTGTATAGTTTTGACCACTGACAGGTACAAACAGGCACCCTGCTGAATATCATACTTTTTTTTTCTTTTGTACAGCTGAGGACCGTTCATAGCTGAATCTCGAAAATTAGCCGTTGACAAAAATGTAGGCTTGTTTACCATGATATATATAGCTTGCCACTTTTTGTTCGGCTCTATTTTGGAAGATTTTGTTATATCAATGGCTGGTAAGTGTTTCACCTGTTGGTACAAAATATAGCTTCAGATTGTAGCATGCGTCACATAATGTATAAATAAATATTTTTGAGTCAATAAATGTTACAGAAATTTCGTTATGGATACTTCAAATTTAACATTACCAGATAAAGGCCTCTGCCGAGCCAACATGGTTAGTCTTTGACGTGTTTTTCTTTTTAGTTCTTCAAATACAATAAGTTTGGAAACGTAACGTTCACTGTATCAAGAATAAAATTAATAACGAAAGTTTCAAGTGATCCAAGTAACGACGTATTGTTTTGCAGTGTTGTAGGCGTTCCCGAAAAAAAACAACGAAATACCTTACTCGTTCCCTGCAAATAAAAGGGTTGCGTTACCGACCAACGTTACCTCAAAATAAAAGGAACGCGTTATCATTACCGTTACTAATAAAAAGTAACGCACGCTAATTTTTCGTTACTTTTTTTTATATAAATTGACAGAAACAGTTTTTCTTTGGCAATAACGTTTTTTGTTTTTAAGACAAAAAAAAAAAGTGGGCGCCGTTCCTTTTTTTTTTTTCCTAAAGTGGGACTCTTTGCGTGGAGAAAAGGCAGGCACAATTTTGAAGGCACGTAGAATAGTGCTTAATGACTTGGCGCCTACGCGCAGCCGAAGCTACGAGCTAACGGTAGCAATCAAGCAACGTGAAAAGAGCGAGTCACTGGGCCTTTTTTCTGTTTACGATTGGTTCAGCGCGATAATGATACAACACGTGCAGAAACATGACGAACACCATGACTGGGCGCTTTTGACGCTCTCTGCTAGATCCCATCAACTCGTGTAGCGTCGGCTGTGTTTGCAGTTCACGCCATGGGGCGGAGTTGCGTGGAGAAAAGGCAGGCACAATTTTGAAGGCACGTAGAATAGTGCTTAATGACTTGGCGCCTACGCGCAGCCGAAGCTACGAGCTAACGGTAGCAATCAAGCAACGTGAAAAGAGCGAGTCACTGGGCCTTTTTTCTGTTTACGATTGGTTCAGCGCGATAATGATACAACACGTGCAGAAACATGACGAACACCATGACTGGGCGCTTTTGACGCTCTCTGCTAGATCCCATCAACTCGTGTAGCGTCGGCTGTGTTTGCAGTTCACGCCATGGGGCGGAGTTGCGTGGAGAAAAGGCAGGCACAATTTTGAAGGCACGTAGAATAGTGCTTAATGACTTGGCGCCTACGCGCAGCCGAAGCTACGAGCTAACGGTAGCAATCAAGCAACGTGAAAAGAGCGAGTCACTGGGCCTTTTTTCTGTTTACGATTGGTTCAGCGCGATAATGATACAACACGTGCAGAAACATGACGAACACCATGACTGGGCGCTTTTGACGCTCTCTGCTAGATCCCATCAACTCGTGTAGCGTCGGCTGTGTTTGCAGTTCACGCCATGGGGCGGAGTTGCGTGGAGAAAAGGCAGGCACAATTTTGAAGGCACGTAGAATAGTGCTTAATGACTTGGCGCCTACGCGCAGCCGAAGCTACGAGCTAACGGTAGCAATCAAGCAACGTGAAAAGAGCGAGTCACTGGGCCTTTTTTCTGTTTACGATTGGTTCAGCGCGATAATGATACAACACGTGCAGAAACATGACGAACACCATGACTGGGCGCTTTTGACGCTCTCTGCTAGATCCCATCAACTCGTGTAGCGTCGGCAGCGTCTGGACTTTAGGTAAGACACAATATGGAAATACAAAACAAATCAGGTGTAATTTTGTAAGGTTTTTGGAAGAATATGTCACGAGTAACATAACTCCGTTATCCGTTACTCGAAATAAGTATCGTAAATACGTTACCCGTTACTGTTTTGAAAAAAAAAAAAAAAATAACGAGTAGGTTACTACGTTACCGGTAACGCCGTTACTTGTAATGCGTTACCGCCAACACTGATTGTTGGCAATGAGGCGTTGTTTTAGTGAAAAAAAAAAAAAACGCTTTTGCATCTCCAAGGCAATATTGTTTCCCGTTTCTTTCGCAACCTTTTCATCCGGGTGAAGTCATGTCCTCCTACTTTCGCGTCGATGGCCTTGGCTATCACCATACTCAAACAGGGTTTCGGGTTTCTGTGATGCGTAGTCTACTTATAAGGGGCGACAAAGGGATCTTCAGTTTTCATATTGAACTCTGTGTACAAAGAAAAACGAAGTGCGAACTTTCGGAAAGCTATCTGAAAACAGCAAAAACAAAACAAAATACTTCGGCAACCCCATAAGTTTTCAATATTATTGGGTCAATATATTTCATTTATAGTTTTTCGATTGTATAAAATCGAGTTTTTCGATAGTTTATTGTGAATAGTTATATATGAAAATTTTTTTAGCGTTTTCTGACAGTTTTTTTACTAGGTTTTATACCCCATTCACACGACCGTAAAGGTATACCTTTAGCTAAGGGACCTTTATTTTCTGCGGCCAATCAATTAACGATTTTCCGCACGTGGCGTCTGCTCGCGACCCAAGAGCACGGGCTGATTTGCCGATAGCAAAGGGACCTATGTTAAAGGTACCTTTATGATGACCGTGTGAACGGGGTATTCGAGTGATCCGCAATAATAATGCTCAAGTTCCTAATTGCAGTTGCGCTTTCCTCCGAGCTTCACGTTTCTTGGATAGCTTTACGATAGTTGGCTATCGATAGTTTCATGATACTTGACGATTGATAGTATACCATCGCTGGATTTACAATATTGGGCTTTCGATAGTATACATCGATAGTTAGATTTGGCTTCCACTATCGATAGTTTTGCACCACTACTCGCATCCGTGCCACCAACTCACCAAAACTGTTTCACAAAAGCATGCACCGTTCATGGCTTGCGTATCGTGTTAATATTAATAATGGTGTTGTACGCATGCTTATACACCGTTCCAAGTAGGTCGACGCAGAAAGGGAAAAACACTCTTGAACCAGGGCGCTGCGCCAACGCTCCGCTTACCCTTTCCCTCGAAAGCTCGTCTGCTTCACGGAGTGAACTGTTAGCGGAGGGTGGAGAAAGCACGTGCGCAGTGTACGGAGGCAAGTTGTTTCGAATAGGCGCCGCTTTGATATTATAGCGTGTTTTCGCGCGTGATATGGCCTATGCAAGAAAAGAATCGACCGGGCAGCACTGTGCTGTAAGTGGTTGTACAAATAACCAAAAGAACGTAAAATAAACGCCGATTCAGTGTGCGAGACCCACGCTGTCAAACAGGATGAATGTGAATGCGGCATGTTTATGCTGCACCGGTTCCCCGCTGCTCCGGACCTACAACGCCGGTGGCTGGCGAATTTAAACAGGAAAGACTTCTTGCCATCGAAGAGCAGTCGTGTGTGCTCCGACCATTTCTTAGGCGGCCGGCGAACTGCGGAGAACCCCGTGCCCTTCCTTCGCTTGGGCTACGACCGAAAGGTAAGCGGAGGGCGGCTTAGACATTGAAAAAAGAAAACAGTTGCCTGACTTCTGGTTGATTGATTTAATAACTCTACTTTTCTTCAGGTGGTAATTGGCAGGCGACGCCTGATGCGGAACGGAAACGAAAATTTCGGCAACATTCATTGTGCAGTGTCTCACTTCAGATGTTTCTTTCTTAGGAAAAAAGCAACTGACAGAAGAAGTGACAAAGACAAGGCGGATTGCCTTGTCTTTGTATTATATTTCGGTATTTATATATCGATTCATATTTAAATTTGAGGTTTCTACTATTTCAATTAAAGCAGACGTGGCAGCGCAGGTCTGAGCCGCTAAACGCGCAGTCAGTTCAAATGCTCCCGGCGCCCCCAAGCTGCGACAACTCGAGTTCAACGCAAATTTACATGCCATCCTTGCTTCGTTCAATCCTCAATTTCACTAGCGATCCTCAATTTCACTAGCAATCGAAACGCTGAGTTCAGTTTTGGTAGTGACAATTGCCCCAGAACCGCGCTAAAAATTACCCACAAAAAAAAAAAAAAAAAATGCCACCAAAGCAGGATGCACTTTTCCCAATGCCTGACATACTGATTAGGATAGTGCTTTCCTCCATGGACGAAGACGATGAGCCGAGGGCGCCGAATACGGCAGCCGTGCCGGCAGAAGCAGCTGCGATCGGTGTGACTCGGTGAGCAGGGTAACAGTTCAGTAATGTCAGTCGGTTATACGGACGGGTTCAGATTCTCCAAAATGCCCGGATGAGGGTAGACGGCGCTACACTCGTTAAAATGGCGCCGCCCAGGAAGCCCAACTTGCAACGATGTATACAGCCGGATGCCAGTCAGCCTAAATGGGCGTCTGGTGTCTCCGCTTAAGATGAGTAATTTAGCCACTGCAGTACAACTGCTAGCCTGCTAGTACGGGACAAGAGCCTATTCGCAACTTTCAGCGATGGTAGTACCGCGGTATGACAATCGCGCTCCATATAACGTTTGGATGATAGGTTTCAGAAAGGATGTATTTGCTTACACCTTCCTGACATGGAAGTATGAGGACAATTCACAAAATTTAATTACTTACGCGTTGCATACCCAATCTCGTACTGCTGTTCTACGACGATCACCACCCCTTAAGGCTGGTTCACACTGCCCCATTTTCATAAGTTAAGTTACGTTACGAAATATTACGTTGAAGTCACCGGGACCTCTGCGCTTCATATATATTATGCGAGGCTACCAGTTCAAGGAGAAAGCATGACACACGACATTCGAGACACGAATGTTTCGGTGACTTCTACGTAATGTAACTTAACATGAGAAAATGGGGCAGTGTGAATAAGCCCTTAGGCTCTGAATGTTGCGAATGCTAAAGTGCTCAAGACCAAACTTTGACCAACATAACCTGATGGAAGAGAGAAAAAAATATAGACAGCAGAGGGCTGTTCTCGTGTGTCGACTCTTTAAACTATTTTAAGAGAGAGAGAGAGAGAGAGAGATAAATAGAGAAAATATTTGGTAACTAGATGGCCAAGGTTTCCGTGTATTCTAGTGGTTCAAGAGCAAAAGCAACAGACCCCACAAAAACCTTCACATAACCAAATTGAATATTTTTGCTTCGTTTTACAATAATTCGTCTCGGGTCCAGTGCCCAGTCGGGATGAAAGGATTATCATTCCTCGGTTTGAGGCGAGGTGCGTCTTCACAGACGTTTCACCTCACCGCCGAAAACGAGCGGGTTGTGAGATGAAAAGAAAAAGTGCAAACGGAAAAAAAAAAAAAAATTAAGCACCATAGAAAAAGGGGCTCCGGGGGTGGGGGGGGTCCCACCCCAGCAAATTTCTCTCTTCTACCCCCGGTCCCCGAAACCTTATCTCGGTTCTCTGTCGGTGTCGGCAAATCCATCTGGGAAGCTTTTCGAGTGGTTCCCGTCACGTTGACCGTCGACATCGAAAGATTTGAAACTGATAACGGCACCCTTCCCCCCGCTTCAACTAAAAAAAGTGTCGATCGAAAGCGAACCAAGTATACACAATACACAAACTTCTCGGCAAAAAAAAAAAAAAATATACATAGGAAAAGGCGAGGGGCGTCATGATGCAGGGGCGTAGATTGAACGATACCGCAGCCGTTCTGCACCTTTATTCCGCGGGGGATTATATATCCAAGGGGTGCGATGCTGTTCAATCTGTTCACGCTTCTCGGCCGTAATGATTTCCGACTCGTTACAGGAAAAGAAAAAAATGCAAACACTAAAATCACCGTGGTGCGAAGTGGGCGCGGGCGGCTTGCACCACTTACGCTCACATTAGTGTGTGACACCAACAAGTCGCTTTGATCGTATAAAGCAGCAGTCACGCGCGTCTCATACGTCATACAAAAAACACTGTTCGGTGCAGGCACGAGGACAAAATAGGGGACTTTTAGCAAACCGTTACCGTGTTCCGCGTGCCACGCCGAAACGATGCAGCGCGCAGAGCGAGGGCATCGCGATGAGAAAGCTGTGCGTATCGGTAATTCGCAACTCTGACAACATAAGCGCGGCGAATCTAAATGAGAGGAATCGACTCAATGCTCCGAAGTTACTGTATATCTATGACAAGGGGCGTGTGGAGCAATCGGTAACCGGACAAAAGCTCACCGAACAAAAGCTCACTGGACAGAAGCTCACCGGACAAAAGCTCTCATGTTTTTTCACTGACCCGGAGAAAAGCTCACATTATTTTTTTTTTTTTTTCTACCCGGGCGAAAGACGGGCTGGGATAAAGTGCGGACGCGATGAACATTGCACCATTTTTAGGAGAACTGGCATGCCATCCCATGGAAAGGTGTCGACAAATAAGCCATAACAGACAGAGAAACAACAATTTGGGACCAAAATTGAGGTCACTGAAACTGAGTGGAGCTGATAAGATCAAGCTTGCTTGACTCAAGGTATGTCGGAACACCCTTGTACCACGCCCAAGAAACTTCGCGAACCAAAGTTTTTGAACCCGAAGAGTGACCGAAGAAGCGAAGTCACCCTTCGGTGACCTTCTTGGGGTTCAGGGTAATATTTGAAATAAATGGCTAGGAAAATTAAATTCCTTCCGTCACTGAGCGTCGTCGTAAATGTATTTGAAATCAAGGAGTATCTCAGGATGATGTGACAGGAAAACTGAAGCAAAACTGTATTATACAAACTACTCAGTTGCGATTTTTTAAAAATATGTTGAAGGAACGGAAGTTGGGCCTTTTTGTACAAGACAGATGACCAATTGAGAAAGCTTTACGGGATTTTGAAAAGGCTGGCGGTTTCTTCCACCACAGCGTGTGCCCGAAGGACTAACCTACATCAGGAAAAAGTCTACCGGTGACATCGGCGACCTGCTGGACTACTTTGATTGCACGTATGTCAACGTCCCCTTCCGTCATGCTTCTGCTCCTTCTGCGGCGGCACCCAGAGCGAATTCTTCCCTTTGCCTGACTGTGTGCTGACGACGACCGGAGTTTCCCCCGGAACGGTACTCTTCAAAATAAAGACCGAACAAACAACACCTGCGAAGGGTGGAATTCTGGGTTCCAGGAGTTTGTCGGCCACGCCTATTCAAGCGTCAGGAGGCTGATTGAGTGCATACACGAAAATCAGGCTCTCGTTGCCACGGCAATGACACACGCCCGGAGAGGTGAACCCCCCGGGGAAGCGGGTGCGAAAAACCACTCTGTGCCTGCAGAATCGTCTGAAATATATTTTCAAAAGGTTCCAGGTACACCCCGATCTACCAAGACTGCTGGAGATAGTAAAGAGACTGCATTTGCTTCTAACCAATCGACAAATAAACTTGTTTCTACTCTAATGAAGAAACCATGCGCCTGTCAGATTTAATCTATCGTTGCATTTTAGTGCCGCACGCATGCACCTAAGTTGTCCGCACTCGTGTCAAGACAAGCATGAAATTTTCTCCCGGTGAGCTTTTGTCCGGCTCTGTGAAAAAATAGGTGAGCTTTTGTCCGGTGAGCTTCTTTCCGGTAAGCCTTTGTCCGGTATTCGTAGCAATTAACCCTTTACTGATCTCAGTCATCGTTCTTTCTGTTAACTGCCTTGGCTACTACGTTGAACTGAAAACAGAGCTCATGACACACCGTATCACCATGCCACACCTTCGCGGCACTCGCTTAAACTAGTACATTAAAAACCATGACACAGCGCTGTGGGTGCGTGGGGATCCTCCAAAACAATTGCTGTGCTCACTGAATCTGGCGCAGTTTCGATAGCTCGAGACTTGCTCATAGTCCACATCGGTCATACATAGGTTTCCCCCACCTAAGTTTCTTCTCACATTCATCGGGTGCGGACAAAAGTCCGCAAAATACGGTAAGTGACCCGAACGCAGGATCGACGTCAGGACGTGACGGGGAGGACCGCGAGCACGGGCGTCCCTCGGAGGCAGTGCTCATGCCGCAAGGATACTGCCTCGTTGGACGCGCACTTCCCAGCCGGGCTTGGATTGGTTGAACGACATCGGCGCTGCAGCGGCAATGCATTCGCCAGACAGCGGCAATTAACCTCCGGGGGCCGTTGTGTATACGGAACGCCTAATTTCCGGCGTTCTCATCCAGGCGTGCATACTCGCTTCCAGTCGATTGGAATATTCTCTCATTGTCGTCGGATGTCTTTATGAAATCATTCGCGGGAGCGTATACGATTCGTCTCCTTAACTATATATGCAAAGCGACCGGAGCGGCTGCTTTCAAAACAGGATGAACCAAGTTCCGGGCGCGTATACAGACTAGTGGTAGCGATGGCGCAGCCATAATTAACCCTCGCCTCTCGTTTCATTCTTTTTTTTTGCTTGTTTCATTTGGTTGTTACAGTGACGCGACAGGTCTGGACACCGCAGTGCCAGAAACGCAGGCTCCGCGCGGGTCGATCTCCCCCCGTTTCGTTATGGAGTCCGGAACGCGCTACTCCAACTGGTGCGTTTATCGCGGCCTAAGAAATGGTCCCTCGATTTCCGCCTGATGATCCCCCAGGATTGCAACGTCCGAGAGCGTGACACTCTCTGGCTTTTGGGACGCAATTTGTTGCCACTACTTCGGGACCACTTTTGATGAATACGGACGAGAGAGGACACTAGACACGCCAGTGGGAGACGCGTTCTCCAGGCATCTCGGTGGCTCGGCGTCTCGGTGGGACAAGGAACGTTCTGCACGTGGAGTTGTTATGATGTACGCTAGGGGTTCAGTTGGCGCTACTGGTGTGCTGTTGCAAATTCTAGCAGACAGCAATCAGTCGAAAATTGACTTCCGGTAATGTATTTCTACGGGAAAAAAAGCGGATGCAATTTCGGAATTAAATCGATGTAATCGGGACGTATTAGTTCGATGGATAATGCTTTTGGGGGTCCACGAACTAAGCGGCAAAATGTCGTGCTCTTTAATATCCTGTTCGAGTAAAATGCGAAACGCCGTCCATGTCGTGTGCGAGCTGGCAGTGTGACGCAGTTTACACTTACAAAAAACAACAAGTAGAAAGAAGGGGACGGGGGTGCACTAAACAAGCACAAGCACGCAGTGGTGCATAGGCCGATCAAAGCCGTTTCGCATTCTGGAAGTACGTGTAAAATGGGTCCCATTTACTGAGAGAGGTACACGATAAAAGACGTAAACGCACGCACGCCTGTACGAACATTAAGTGGAGCTCTCGCTCCGGGAACCGCACCAAGAGAAAGTGGTCTAGAATTCCGACTCGTCCCAACCCATTGGTTTCGGGCCCGGGGTCCTCCCACCGTCCGTGCACGCTGGCCTGGCGTCACGCTTCTCTTGTGCGGGCGCGATGAGCTTTCCCAGCGCTTAGCTGCGCCAAAAACAAACAAGACAAAACTGCGTAAACCCGGGAGAGTCGCCGTCGTCCGTCGGGGTGGCTGTGGTGGGGAGTATCCCTCGCCATTGCCGCTTTTGTAGCGCGCCCCGCTATTAGAGCCTCTGCTGGTGAAAACTCTCGCCAAGAGCACGGGCTGCAGTCGCTTAGCGAGCCAGCAAGTTCTGTGCGCCCAAGAAACGGGGGCAAGAAGGAAAATATAAAAAAGGGGGCGGGGGGGGGGGGGGGGGGGGGCGCCGGAACCCCCGACCCATCCCCACCAACCATAGAGACATTTTGAGGGTGCAAACGCGGAATCGCCCGTCGCAACTCTCGTAGCCAAGGGAAGAAAAAAAAAAGAAAGAAAGAAAAAGCCACGGGAAATCTACGAGAGAGTTGGGAAATAAACGTGAAAGGGAAGAGATCGAAAAAGGGGATGAATAGAAAAAAGAGAGCGAAACACGGGGTCGGAAAGAGGCGGGGAGAAATGCGTAAAAACCTCTTAAGCGGCGTTCTTTTCTCCGAGTCGAGCGCGGGGCAAAGAGGAACAAACGGCCCAAAGGCAGAGCGTCGCAGTTTGCGGTCTGTTGACTCGGGTCTAAAGCGAGCCGCGGCTCCGCGACCAGGCCCCCGAACGCCGCCGCCCGATCGGACCGAGCGCCCCAGAGACGGCGGCGCAACCACGAGCTCAAAAGGGATATCTGACAGAAGAGCGAGGCCGCCGGTGCTGCGGTGGCGGCGGTGCGGTTTGCGGTGGTCGCAGTTTCGCTTCTTGCCAATACTTCCGGCGCTGTGTCGCGAGGTCCGCGTGCCGGACCGCCCGAAAGAGCCGCCGCACTTCGGAGCCCCTCTTTTTCGCGCAGAGAGGCCTTTGCAGGCGGCGTCTCTCGGGCACAATGGACGCGGCGCAGAAAAGGATCCCGGCCTGGGAAAGGAGCCGGCGCGGCTGTTATGTGTGGGGCCGAAGAGGACGGGGCCGGGGTCGGACGGGAAGCGCGGCGCTGATAGCTTTATGCGCGCCCCGCTTTCAGAGCCAGTTGGTTTCGCTCGTGAACTGCGCCAAGTGTTTGTTTGGGTGGACGGCGATCCGGCGTCGAAGCGGAGGCAGACCGACGCGGGGTTACGAGCCCGCTTAATCTCGTTTTTTCGAGCCTCCCGGCAGTCGCGTATTGGGACTCCCTCACGGAGTAAAAACCACGGAGAAAATCCAGGGCCCTGATCGACCTAATTGAACGTCCCGCTCTTTCGCAAGCAGGAGACGGCCGTGACCGTTTCGCGTTCGTTGTTAATGCTGCTCGTGACAGTAAAACGAGCAGGGTTGACGGGCGACGTATAACCAAAGGGCCGTACGCAAGCAAATATCCGAGGCGGCATCATCTCCGAGGCGGCATCTGTGTATAAGGCGTGAAACACTGGCGGCTACTTACCCGAGCCTCGAGGACCCCCCCCCCCCCCCCCCCCCCCCCCTCCTCCTCCCTTTCCTCCTCTCCCTATCACGTAAAGCAGCAGAACGTGGAAAGTATCGACAGAAAAATCCGCCGCCACCGCGTGTGTCAATTAAG
Organism: Ixodes persulcatus; assembly: GCA_013358835.2. Classification (NCBI taxonomy): domain Eukaryota; kingdom Metazoa; phylum Arthropoda; class Arachnida; order Ixodida; family Ixodidae; genus Ixodes; species Ixodes persulcatus. The sequence goes on along the minus strand of JABSTQ010011071.1, from coordinate 212,098 downwards.
TTGCGGGCGGGGCGCGCGTTTGTGACATGGTCGAAAACAGGCCAATAAGGGGCCCCGGATCGCCTTCATGCTCGCCATGGTTACCCATGTCAGAATTTAGGACCATCTTCTTTCGAGGGTCTCGGGGAGACGTGCCCAGTTCCATGCTCTCTCTTCCAGCCGCTGACTGCAGTCCTGTTCAGGCGTCCTATAGTGCCATACAGGGGGAGGCACTCACTTGATCGAATGACATTTTAGCGAACGGCCACGTTTCACCGAATGACACTTTAGCGAATAGTCGGACGCCGCGAAGCGGCGTTTTCGGGTGGGCCAAATGGGCTCACATTTTTGTAATGAGCCGACAAAGACTGTCGCCGCGAAGCGGCGTAAGCGCAGCGCGGCGGGTGGGTTAACGCGCACCCCCGTTATTCGCTAAAACGTCAATTCGCTCAAATGTCGCTGTTCGCTAAAATGTCATTCGCTCATGTGATATGGACACCCATACAGGAGAAAATTAGTTTCTGATATAAACCGAGTATGAGGGAATGAGTGACGTGAAGCAACGGTTTCATGAGCGGCACGATTCGTTTTCACAGCGGACCCGACCGCATCACTCAACGAGAACAGATAAACACTGTTCACGTATTTACGAAGCGATGTGCTTACAAAATATTCAATTTTTTATTTACAATTTCACGTAACGTAATAACGGGTGTCCCACGCACATTAAAAACAAATGAGAAGGATAGCGCGAGACCCAGATAGCAGTGCCGTCCCTTACGAAGCTGATAAGTTGTGTAAATTTTTGTATTTAGCTTTTGCCCCCTCAGATCTATCATACCCTAACCGTAGAAGAGAGAAATTGGAAGGTAGTCACTCAGCCAAAACAATTTATGGCTCTCAAATGCTAAATTCCACACTACCACATTTAATAAATATCTCCGTACAAATAGCGTGGACCTTGACGGTCTAACATTTAAAGACTTGAGGATTCCTTTTTTGTACACGAGTTTTGCGAAGTATGCGATCTTGTTCTTGGTTTTTGCGTTTTTCTAGGCGTATGATTTTTTTCAAACCTTCGTTTTTTCTAGTGTGTATGCTGTTTTTTTATGTATGTTCTTTTCCCGCTTGTTGCTGACCATTGTGGACCTTTCAAGCTGTACAAAACAGCTTTTCACCTCGGGTCGTCCATCATAATCGATGAAAATAAAATTATTATTTTTATTAATTTTACTAATATTATTATTATTATTAATAGTATTATTATTATTAAGAACCCCGCCTAATAACTGCGAGAAAAGTAAGAGTTCAACTGAACAGAGCTACTAAACAGCGCCAATAAACACCATGGTTTTTCTTTTGTAACTTATGTTCCGTGTTTTGGGGTTTTTATTTTTTTCCCCAATTTCCGCTGTTTTTCGGTGCCAGTAAAGCCGTTTCAAAAGTCCGTCGAGAAACACTGGTGGTCGCCATTTTTTGAACACAAAACGCGTGATTGAATCCGAGCCTTGACCGAATGCTGACGTCAGCCCTCGTGTCCAATACGTGCTCAGACTCAGAGTGCCTGATCAAGCAAGGGCGGACAGGCGATGGCGCGGACTTTTGAAAAAGGATTTATTTTTGGTGTCGAACGAAATACTCGGGTTTATCGGGGCCTACATCGAGGAAAATAAGACACTCGCATGAGAGCCCCCGAATTCAAGCAAACGTACGGTACGCATCATTCGAATGCTTTAAACACCTACAAATACCCCCCCCCCCCTTTTTTCCAAAAAAAAAAACGAACAAAAAAGACGAGATAAGATGCGTTGTTTCGATGCACGAACCAGCTTCGCGGACAGTTGTTGCTTTTGTTTACTTTTATTTGCATCAAGTACAGCGTACAGGATACTGGAGGGTTCACTGTTGCGTTCCGAATCAATACAAAGAAAATAATAATAATAAATTGTCGATTAAAAATGTTTTCTGTGAAGCTTCTTACATTCAATTCTGGTATAGGACTGGCAGAAGCAAGGGGGATAAAATATGTATAACAACTTGAGGGTGTTCCTTGCGCCCACGTAAATTCACATAGCGCATGTAACATCAGATTATACACATCAATACCATAAAAACTCAACAAAGCTCATAATACAAAGTGAATTTTTCTTTTCCTAATTAATATATTCATTTCTATTTAATTTGTTACGCAAATATCCTTGTGGTAGAAATGATGTCAGTATTATTGTTTAGGAGAGCATTCAGCGTGTACGCTGAATGCTCTACTAAATATGTGTCGGGTTACGAAAATATAGAAAGAAAAAAATTAACCGAGAAAAAAACACCGCATTTTTGTGCTTTGTATTTTCGGTAAACGCCGATAAACCTCTAAAATTAATCTCCCAGTGGGCTTTCCCAAAATCGGAAGAAAAAAAAAAAAAAAGAAATGGAGCTGTCCTTGAATAAATATCGAATTCGCTGGGTGGAACTTCGGACTGTACCCTTTGTCTTAATAATGTTTTATGTAACCACTAACATATACACTTCCTACTATGAGGCAGTGTGTATTTGAGGTTTCACACGCGGCTACGTTTCTATCCGTGACAATATCCCACACAAACTCAAAATACGCTTCTATTTCTCTTTCAATGTTCCGGTTCTTTAGAAATTCACCTTTTACGATTTTTTCGTGGAATATTCTTCCCCTCTAGTTCTCTTTTTCTTTGCCGTCTTCCTCGTCCCCTCCCGATCCTTTCACCGATTTTTCTTTTACACTCGTGCGTCCTTTATAACAATAATCGCGCAAACTGATTGACAACTTTCCCCGCGTGATTTCGAACCAACTTTACGGCGTCCTCTTTAAATCTCCATGTGCTGTATAAGTATATCTGATTCACTCGAGGAGGTTGGCGAGCGGACCTGCCCAACAGCTTTCCATTTTAGCCGCTATGTGCAGTCGATTTCGCTGGAGTCGGCAATTATCAGTATTGACCTCACGGTTCATTCACAGACCTTATACGCGACGTTGAAACCAGAATAACCATTCACAACCCGGTTCTTTGCTTTCAGTTGGGTTGCATCACCCTTGCGGAGAGCTTAAGTGTCACGATAATGCATAAATTAGTTCCTGCTCTCGCGGTAGACCAGGCGGCAAACGCACGCACCAAATCAAATTTCCGTCGCTCGCCACCGAGGCAGCATGCAGCGCTCGCTGTGGAACGGAGGCGGAGTTGCTTCCATCTCATAAAAACGAGTTTCTGCGCATGCGTAGAATTTCACAGCTGCGGTGATCGAATGCTCGCTTATAGAGAGCGTGTTAATAACCGAGTTGGCGTGCATGCGGTAGCTGCTGCGATGCCTTCTATACTCCGTTTTATATTACGATTCAAAGCAGGGGACGCTACGGGCCATCCTGCAGCCAGTCCAGCGCTCTGAAGCGATCCCCCCCCCCCTAATGTCACGTGACACTCACACGGTGTTGAACTGGCTTCGATAGCTCGTATCGTGCTCTGAGGTCTATCCTAAGGTGAAACAATCAGGGTATGTAGTCGATGAAAGGTTAACAGGAAAGTGGAAGCTCCTTCACCTTTTTTCCGCTTTAGCAAAGCGAAAGCTGGAGAGGAGGTTGCCTCCTCTCCACCGTTCGCTCTACTATAGTGGAAAGAGGTGGGAGGAGCTTCCACTTTCCTCTTAACCTGTCGCCGGCGATTCGCGGATATATAAGTTTGGGTATCGCCGCCTGGTGGAAAGTTATTGCAACCCAGAGTGAGTATATATTTCAACGTCCTCCGCTGGTACAAGCACGTGCAATGCCAAGCTTCTACGCACTATGAAATTTAAAACATAACCTCGTGGGTTTCCTCACTACCCGTAGTGAGGGAAACAGAAGCACCCCCAGCGAGCTTCTCACGGCGAATATAGCAGTGAACGATAACGGCAAGCTTACTTCGCCGCAGCGCACTCCGCCCAAGGGAGAAGCATCGAGTGGTTTCAGGGTCAATCACACGTTCAGCGTAAACGTACCTTTAACATAGGTCCTTTGCTGTCGGCGAATCAGCCCGTGCTCTTGGGTCGCGAGCACACGCCACGCGCGGAAGATCCTTAATTGATTGGCCACAGAGAATAAAGGTCCCTTAGCTAAAGGTACCTTTACGGGCGTGTGACTGGGGTATCGGGAGTTGTGTGCAACCACGGCCGGACTGGATTCGCGCGCTTCCAGTCCGGCCGCGGTGCAACAAAGGCAGAGGCATAGGCACATGCACGGGACTTCAGTGCTCGTGAAAGAAAAGCAAATCTGAAAGCCACGAGCTCGAGCCTGTGCTTTTCCCTTTGCTGCAGGCAACTCATCAGAGGGAGTATATGTGACACGGTTCTCACTCCAAAGCCGATTGCGGTTGAAACAAAATCAGAAACAAGTCGGTGTTTTCGTTGATACAAAAACTTAAGTATACAGTTAGTCTCGTTAAGTGAACATTCAAGACGTATTTAACTATAGGCTGACAAAAGCAATACCGCAAAATGCAGTAACAAAAAAAAAATGTAGAGAAAAGGAAAACAAATTTTTAGAGTGACTTTGGCACAGCATCGTTTATGTTCCTGCAGACGAAGCGGCAAGGGAGTGCTTAAACTTTGTCACACGAAAAGGTCTGACACGAGGGCCTGTTGAATGCCTGTTAACACGTCCCACTGTATCGCTCTTTGTTCCCGACAGTACTGACCGTGATGTTCATTCCCGCGTGGAACGAATGGTAGTTTCCGGATCTGTGAAAACCTTTTATTTTAAACTGCACACCAACACGCTGCCAGTAAAGAAGTCGTTAGCGAAAAAAGGCATGTTTGTACCATAAGGCGAGGATTTTTGTTTTTTCTTTGTGCAAGAGATTGGAGATTGTGGAGCACGTTTTGTGTGCAAGAGATCGGAGTCTGGGATGCTACTCTGTTCTGGGATGTGCTCCAACGTACTCTCAAAAGAGACTTACCACTTACGGCACGCGGAATACGTTTCTTGTCTGTGGAGGGGACGCCTTTCGCATGCGACCTCGTATTTTTACTGAGCCTGAATGCAATTTGGAGATGTAGGATGGCAGTTCGTCATGCGGATCTGGATGCCCGTCCGGTGTAGTATTATTTCATTGAAAATGTGAACTTGATAGCAGCTGTGTATCAGCAAATATGTCTGAAAATATGAGTGGTTGCCGGCCTTTTTTAAGCTGCCAATAATCAGAGAATTTTAACAATCCTCACCGCCTCTCAAAACCTTGCAGGCGGCGGTTTATCGTCATCCTCACTAACGTTGTCTTTGCTCAATTTATTATTTTACACGCTCAAGTGAAATATCGTGCATTGTGGATTTATGTTTACTGTCAAAATATAGCAATAAAGTGAAGAAAAAAAATCAGTGGCCGAGTGGGTTAGCGCACACCAGATCGGAGCACGTGTAGCGAAAGCTCACGCTGCAGAACCCAGGCATCCTGGGTTCAATTCCACCCCTGCCCGTTTCAATCTGTTTGAGCATCGTATCGGCGTGCGGTGGTTATCACGACTGCGTGGTGCACGTTAAAGACCCCAAGCTAGCGGTTGTACTGCACTGGCTAAATTGCTCATCTACAGCTGCGAGAGAAGTCTCCCGTTCAGGCAGACTAACTTCACGATGTTTAGACCTACACACACCAATATTTGTTTTCTCCTGCGGACAAAGTGAAGTATGCAGCGCGGTGCTCCGTACACCATGTGGCGCTAGTTCCGCTGAAGGCAGGAACTGTCTGCACATAGCGAAGCAGCCAAGGAAACGACTCGAACGCGTGTTCAGAGTCAGCCTGAGCGGTGGTGTGCACGGTACAGGCTGATCCGCAGTCTAAGCCAAAATACCACGTAGAAGGAGACAAGGCCTCCGCATGACGTCATCGTTAATGCATCTCGGACCCGTTCGAAGCGGTAAACACGCTAAAACTCAGCGAAAGCCGCTTTCAAGGGGACAGACGCTGCCCCCTGCTATGCGGAGCGCAAGTTCGTCTGCTTCTTTTGCAGGGGCTGTGTTGACGTCAGAACGCCGAGCTCTGATCGGTTCTGAAAGAAGGATAGTGGGTAGACCTCAAAGCAAGCTGCCTCGAGGTCTACCCAAAATCCTTCAATCAGAGCTCAGCGTTTCCGACGTCACCACCACCCCTGCAAAAAAAGCAGACGAACTTGCATAGCTTCGCGATCACTGTGAGACGCTGCAGAACGCAGACGATGCTGACGCAAGGCATTCAGTACTGCGTGGATTCACTAGCGATGACCTTCATGGCGAAAAGGCCTTATCTTCTAGGTGGTATCGTCTTAACGCCGCTGTCCGTGGAGACCACGCAGGCAAGCGCACGCGCAGAAGGGGGCGCCGGAACGCATTCAGCATCTGCCGCCAACCTCCGCCGCACACACCCACGCGTGCACGTGCACGATCGCGCATGCCACTCAGCCGCGGAGCCTGCAGCAGCGACCCCCGCCCGCGAAAATGGCGGGCGTAGCTCTCACAGCTCAGCGCACCGTCGAAGCGCACGCATCCAGCGTCCGTCCCATGCGACCGACTCGAGAGCGTAAAGCGAAACAAGCGCCAGAAAAGGAAGCCGTCCGTCGCCTCGGGCAGGCAGATGCGGAACGAATGCTGGGCGCCCGAGCCAGGGCGACGGCTCCGCGTCGCTCCTCGCGTTCTGAGGCCGGGGAAGGCGGCGAGCGCGAGCCCCCCGCGCGACTCGGGGGCCGGGGCTAGGCCTGGCTACAAAGGAGGCCTTCTCTCTCTCGCCCAGCCTTTGTTCCCGGGCTGCTCGCGGCGGTGGCGGCAGCGCAGCGCAGCGGAGCGGCACTAATCCGGGGGATCTTTTACGCTTTGCGTTCGGCCGGAGGCAGCCCCCTCCTCCTCCCCCCCGAGCACAATGCTAGTTAATAACGCCCGCCGAGAACGCCAGCCCAAATAGAGCGGGCCGGCGACGCCGCCGCGCTTCCCGCGGGGGAGCCACTTTTTAACGAGGTCCTAGTTAGGGCGCCGGATCCGATTGATTTTGCGGCCGGACGGTCTTGCCTCCCCGGCCGAGGCAGCCGCCGGGCTCGGCGTCAGGTGTCGCCACGGGGCCGGGGATACGCCGTGCGGACGCCCCGGGCTGCCTGCCTCACGGCGTTCCTCGCCCAACGTTTCCTGCTCCGACGAGACTCGAGGGACCGCTTCCCGACGACGGCCCGCAGAGCGTTCAACTCGGACGCCGGTTACACAAGAACGTTGGGTGACACCGTGCGTGGAGTTGTTCTTTACACGGCTGGCTGTTGGCATCTGCCACCAAATACCCGGACATGCGAAGACGCGGCTTGGGTCGAGTCACTGCACATCCGTCGCTTTTAAACAACTCGGATTTAAAAAAAAGGTTACTGTTTCGAAAAAAAAAAATGAAAAACGTAACGGGTTTTTTAGTACGTTACAAAAAAAGTAACGCAAACGCGTTACCACCAATCTGCGCACGCGTGGATTTTCTAGAGAAAAAAAAAAAAAAAGGTGCGTGGGACTATTTTCTTACAATTTAAATTTCGCGAGTTCCCCCTTTTTTTTCGCATAAACGTTGAAATTTTTAGTGACAGGAAAACCAGCCCCGGCAAAGCTTGAACAAGCTGAATCGTCGCTCGCGGGTAGTTGACAAAAAAAGTGTCCACCGCGAGGGAACATGGGAAGCGAGGGAAGCCTAGGCGGACCGAGTTGATTGGACCCTGTGTACGAAGGAAAGCGAGGCGGGGTTGCCTCGGGTTGTCCGCGTCGTCTCGCCTGTTTTCCCTAAATCATGCAGCGCGGAACAGACTCAGCCCGCCCGGCTGCCTGCCGCTCGCTTCCCTCGGATGCCCCTCTGCTATAGACGCCTACCGATCCGCTCGCAAGACGGAGCCGCACACACGTGCTTACTAGAGAACGTTCGGGCAGTGCTCGGCTCAAACTTGCGGCGGGTGTGGGAACGACGCAAACGACTCGTTTTTCGGGTTTGCAGTTTGCCACTTTGTTTGTCCACGTAGGTATACCCTGTCTCGCACAAAAGTTGGTGCCCTCTGCTCTACCTTGCCTCGCCGTCGTTGCATGTTATCCTTTTCGGGTCTCGCCCCTCCACAGCGACAAACAGCAAACACTGTTGTCAAACACGTCATACGCACCAACACGTCGTTTGCAAAGAAGCCCTCGTTTGCCCACAACAGGTGTAGACACTGCGCGTGCGCAAAAATTAGGTTCGCGCGAGATCAAGCGTCTGCGCGTGTTCAGTGCCGACAGCAGCGCCACCCCAAAGGCGTGACGTCATAGAGTTCAGTTGGTCTATATGCTATAAGTTGTTGGCAACCATTAGCGACCAAACCTCATCCCGTTTGAGGGAAGTGGCAGAGGTCTAGGACAATGGACGTTCCAGTTAGAATTTTATTGGCAAACGTGGCAATACTCTCAGCACTCGGTTCATTAGGCTTCTTTGAAAGCGGTCCGTCGGTGGCTTTGCGAACTCCGCTCACTCTTCGTTCTATTTCATCCTCGCCAGATGTGGATACACGACGACTCCGCAGAGACAAGCGCCGTGCGCAACGGGGAAGGACACGTCACATGTTATTCGCGAGCATGCACGCCACCCGCCGTGCGCTACGAGGCAATACCTATCTATGCATACTTCTCGCGTGCAAACATGCAGAGATTATATTTTCCGTTCCACCCGCGGAATACTGCCCCGTTGTTTGTCCTCCAAATATTAAACGTAGAGGAACGCCGCTCTCCGCTTGGGAGCGTTGCCGCTATAGTCCCGGTTGCGTGGCTTCAGACGAAAAAGGCCCTTTGTTCTCGACGTGCGCGTCCCGTGTGCTTGCGTCTTTTCTTTTAGTGTACGGGTGAATCACAATGCACTGACGGGTGGGAGCAGCGTGTCGAGACACGCTTGCCCGACGCGACTTCCTGAACCAAGTATACAATGTTAGGAAACGTGGTACATCTATCGAAAATTGCTACTTCAAGTAGGTTTTGATTACTTCAACTTCAGTCGTACTTTCCTTAGTGCGTAGACGTCTACTGTACTTAAAGCATCTTTCTTTCTAGTAAATACATACATATGTTTATTGCAAAATGAACGTGTACATAACTTATCCAGGCTTGCAAAAGCACGTGTGTGCTTGTGAGAGGGACACCGTTGCAATGAATAGGATGTGATCACCTTTACGCAAAATAAAAGAAAGTAACGGCATGCTTTCGGTCTAAAAAAAGGAAGAACAACTTTCGACTTTACTGTACATTCCCGAAATTCGGTCTTCCAAATTTAATTTAATTTAACGAATTTAGTTCAAATTTTTTTTTTTTTTTTAGCCCAGTGGAGTGTTGTACGAAAAGGCGTTCCTGGAACGCGTTCCTTTTAGGGGGAACGAAGGAACGCTGCCGGTGAAATCTTGCATCGGTGGAACTGGAACGGGAACTCGTTACATTTTTACTGGAACGGAAAAGGAAACGATGTTTCTTTTTTTTTTTTTTGTTCAGTAGGTAATTTGTACTTTATTTCTAATGTTGAAACTTCAAAAGTATAAAAACAATAACCTTACGAAGAGCAGGATCTCGTTAACGTTTTCGTTACTTATTTTAGAATTTGTTTTGTGGGGTCCTCGGTTGGTAACAGTCGGGTGTAGGCGAGCTGGTGGACATTGATTCTTGTTCCAGTGTCCGAAACTGCGGCCCCCCAAAAAACAACAACAAATTTTATTGGAAGGAAAAGACACAAAAAGAGGGACCTCTTAAACTCAGCTACTTCGTTTGCTTCCTCGAATTCTCATACATCCAGAAATCTTAGGCCGACGACAGCCATTACTCAACTTCCACAAAGAGACCTACGCTTATAACAAAAGCAGGTTACCGAACATCGAACGCACCCTGGCAACTCGAACATTGGTCGCTTAAAAGATACACAAAAATTAAACTTTATTCCCTCTCCCCTTCTGACCCACCTTCAAACTGAACAACGAATCCGACCCTCACGAGGAAAGACTGGTAGTTTTCGAGACTGACTTTCCAAAAGCCTTATCTTCTTCACTTGCTCGTCCTGCGGACAGCAACTTCGAGAAGCCACTCTTGTTGAACGGCTACTGACACCCCAAAGATATTTCTTCTTCTTTTTTTTTTTGACTACAACGATGCCAATTGTAGTCATAGACACGCAAACAATACCAAAACTTGAAAAACAATTTTTCCCACGCGGGCACGCGCCTTTTTATGTTTGACGCCCATCTCTCCCGCTCCTCACCTCCTCACTTCTTTTTATTTTTCACGTAATCGAGTATGAAATTTAGAAGCTTTGTAAACGACATATAATATTTCGAACGGCATTCGTAAAACATTTTTTTAACGTAATTGCAAAGGCACTACGGCCTTTTTGTTTTTCTTTTTTTAATACCAAAAATCGGAAAACATGGCGGCGCTCGACATATGTAGCACTGAGGATGATCGGTGAGTCGGGGAATCGAACGAAGTTCTCTTTTTTAGGTGCCCGACTACTTCTCAGACTTCAACAAGGAAATCGTCAAACGGTGAAAACAAATGGGCTTGGTGTCTGTGTGCCGTAGTTTGGGTTGTGAGTCCGCAGGGGCTGCCTTTCACGCAGAGCCGGCGCGACGTGGCCCCTCACGTCGCTCACATAAGTCCACTGAGCGTTCTCTTCGACCTCACACCATTTCAAAGAATTTGAGATCGCTGAAAGAGCCCTAAAAGAACTTCGAACTCGAAAGTGAAGCGTCGATCGTCCGCTAACAGTGAAAGGCGACACGCACAAAGGAGAGCGACTTATCGCGGGTACGCGGGCGAACACGATACTTCGGGACGGTTCGTAGGCGTGAGAGAAACTCGAGTTGCAGGACGACTCAATCTTTGACGTCAATGCACTGGCTGCGGATCGCGCGGGAACTTCAAATTCGGCTTTGGGAAATTGTTTCTCTGCTTCAGAAATACTGAGTTCCCAAGCACCGAACTTCGAAGGTAATGTCAAGGCATCGTTTCCAATCGTTTAGGATAAATAAAAATATAAATATATATACACGATTTTCACCTGTCAGTGTCCCTTTAAGTTCAAGCAAGGGACTTACATCGAAACGTGTGAGGTTGTTGTAAAACATTAGTGCAATATAGGTAACCCTTTAATGAAGAATAATCAAATTAACCGCGCTCCTCCTTCCCGACTCACAGTACATTTGGCTTGCCTGAACCGCCCACCACAAGCAGGAATATGGTAAAACGCTGATATTTTTAAAGGCGAATGTATCAACAGATGGAACCTTGCTTCCGGTTGTTTTCTTCTGGCGTATTTCCATCACGGTATTCAAATTCGTATGTTGCCTTTTGATGGGATATACAAATATGACGCATATGTAACAATATGTTCCATTTTTAAGCCGTAACGGGAACGAGTTTCTTTCTCAGAAATGGAACTTGTAACGGGAACGCGTTCCAAAAGTCAGAACGATCGAGCTTTTATTCCTCTTTTCCGGGAACGCTTACAACACTGGCCTAGTGCTCGTCGAACTTTCGGAGTGATGCACCTTTACAGGTGTGTTCGGTGCTTGTGTACTTCCTCGATTGAGTGCCATATTTTACACCTTAATTCAAGCGTATCAAGATATTGAGCAAGAAAACGCGTAGAATATTTTTATACTATCTCATCCTTTATTTAAAAAAAAAATGGAACATTTACGAATCAAATCGACCCATAAAGTGCGACTGGTGAGCTTGCATCATCAACCACGCTGCGAAAAATTACTTTCATGGAGACAAATTTTATCATTGATTCAAAACATTCCGTCCGATTCCCAAGAAAAAATAAACTGTAGTTGCTGTAGTTAGAAATTGCTGGCAAGGACCCCGAAAGTATGTATCTTTAAATCGCAGAGATGGCGAATGTAAAAAAAAGTACGCGATACAACAACAACAAAAAAAAGACGTTTACGACACAAAGAATTGTTGGCACGACGCTTGACGGGCGCGCAATCAAAGCAATGAGAACCACCTCGCTTGACAACTCGCGGAGAGACCGATGCCGGACATCACTCTGTCCCTTCCTCTCTTCCCCCTCCCACACCGATGCACGCTCGAGAGCCTCCAACAAGTCCCTGGTTTTCGAATGGTCGAATACCGCGTCACACTGCGGCGTACTCTTTTTTGGCAACGGAGTAACGACGAAGTTACTTTTTTTTAAGAGAAGAAAGGAGAAAAGTATTTTTGTTACTCTTTGGTGAAGTAACACGTAAGGGTATTTAGTTACTTGTGGAAGATAACGCGTACAATACAATTGCACCCAACTACAGTTCTCAGCCCGGCTCGCGCCTGTCATGTTCACGACGAGAAAACGCTAGACAGGCCATAAAACAAAATGTGGAGAAGGTATTGCGACTGGTATCCCCGAATAAACGCGTTGAAAAGCGAGGAATTAGTAACGACGACAAACGTTGGAACTGCTTCATAAAAAACGACACATTCGAAAAAGCGAGAAAATAACCCGCTAATTTCAAACGGAAGTAACGCTAACGATATTTAGTCACTCTATTCTAGTGACGTGTACACATGTCTGGTGTGCGCGCTGCAGAGACACAAACAAAACAAAACAAACAAAAAAAGCGCCCAGACTCTAGCACGTTCGACAGCACGACGGATATGCGTGACGCCCGGGGGTAATATCGACACAAGCGGACAGACTATATCGTCACTCCATCGACGCATGCGCGGAATCAGAGAGCCTGCAGGCAGGCTATAGAACAATGCGCAGGCGCGTCGCGCCTTTTTCCACGGGCCTCTCTGCATACAACTCACACACTCTCTCTTTCTCTCGAGCCTCGACAGTGGCGGCGCGGGCGTTGGCGGAGCGCGCTCCAAATCCCCAGATTATCCCGAGCGTCGGAGCATGCACCGCTTTATCAGCCGGGCTCAAAACGTCAGGCTCTCGCACCCCCACCCTCTCCTCTTATCCTGTCTCTTGGAAGAAACGGAAAGGAAAATACAAAGGCACGAAATGGAGTTTTTATTATTATTATTATTATTATTTTGTTTCCCCGCAGCGCTGCCTATAGCATCGTTAGATGAGCGGCGACGGTGTGCTGGCTGCTGGCTCGATCAAAAGCCTGCAGGTTTCCGAGTTGCCCTCGGGCTATATGCGAGGGCCCCCCACACGCCGCGTGTTGGCACAAGGCACAACGCCTCTTCATTGCGCGGCGAGGACCCCCGCAGTGTTTGACTGCTCGCCTCTATTGAGCGCCTATACACATAGCCGCCGAGCCATTTGTTGACATATCCGGGGCTCGTTTCGCCGCGCGTGCATGGCACGTCCGCGATGCCCACGAACAAGCAGGGCGTTCGATACGAACCACAGATCGCCGTGAAGTCGCGGCCGTCACTGCATAATTTAGTAACGCAGAACGTGTTCAGGGGCTCGAGTGCGTGCGAACAGCGTTAGGCTCGAGTGTGACGAAAGAAGCGTAACACGCGGGCCGAGGTAACATAAAGAATACTTTATACCCGTAACAGGCAATGCATAACCGTCCGAGCGCGAGGCACACTTAATCGTAATTAACCTTGCGTAAGTGATCCCCGTAAGAGATGACATCACAGCATGGCGCTGTGCTCCAAACGAACCGTTGCCGTAGGGCCGCTGTTATGGACACATGTAGGGGGGCTCGACGTAAAGTTAGATTTTGTCTGATTAAAACAAAAATTGTAAATAATTTTTTGTGAGCATTGCGTGTCTTCTCAATACAATATCCTATCGTGAAGCCTTTTTTTATGAAAAAATTTTCAAGGTGCAGGCGAGCTGGTGTATGTTGATCATGATGTTTAAAATCCTGAGACTGGGAAGGAAAAATGAAGAAAAATTGTAAGACAGAAAAAAGGGGACAGGACAAACGTCTCAAAAAGACGTTTGTCCTGTCCCCCTTTTTCCCCTTTTTTCTGTCTTACAATTTTTCTTCATTTTTCCTTCCCAGTCTCAGGATTTTAAACATCATGATCAACATACACCAGCTCGCCTGCACCTTGAAAATTTTTTCGTTAATCGTACCTGAAGCAGGACTTATTCCTTTCTCTTTTGTATCCGCTTCCCCGTCGTCGTCGTCTACACTGATTTGTCAGGCCTACGTGGTACTGGACAAGTTGGGTCGCCGTTTGGCAGAGTTAGAAGCGGACGTCGCATGTTTTGGGTTGTCTCTACGCAAGAACTTCATCGACTCAGTTTTATTCAAGCATCTTTCAACGAGTGGTATACCTTGGAGAACGAAGAAAAAGATCATCAAGACCTACCGAGAAGGAACCACGAGGAGGATCCAGGAGCTTCGCGATGCCTGTGACAGACTTTGGGACCTCATATTGGGGAAGGACTTCAACCACCACAAGGAGTTTCATCAATGGCGCAACCTCAACAAGGCGCATTTTCATCGAGCCTGGTATGTGAAAAGGACGCATGTTTTGAACTCTATCAAGCAGATGAAAGTGCGGGAAGAATCTGTTATGGGTTGGTGGCGTAGGGGGCAAAGTGATTCTGTTAGGCAGTTGAGTGTAGTTAATCCCTGTAATGAATGGATTTCGGAAAAAAACTGTTGGCATCCTGGCCAAAGGACCTAAGCATTGTGTGTAAATATCAAACCTTCAAGGCTTGATGTGTTCTCATCTGTGCAGACGATAGCGAGATTGGTTAATCAGGATGAAAAGGTATCGTTTGTTGATCAAGCACTAGGCAGAATGGAAAAACTCATGGGGCAAACTTACCCAAAGGAAAGACGAGACTTCAGGAATATAAACATGGTCAAAAGGGAATTGGAAACACGTTCGTTAAAACTATTGCAGACGGATAAATCAGGCAGATTTGGTATCTTACCACTAGATGTTTTTCAGAAGAAAACAGAAAGCGCAATGGATTCCCTGTTTTCGGTATGGGATGGCAAGCTATCCAAACTCAGAAAGAACATTTGCACGGTTTTGAAGGATGAAGATAAGGAAGGAATGGTGAAGACAGTAATGGGTCAGCCAAAAATGTTTTTAAGCTTAAAGTTTTTTCTCAAAGACCACAAGCCGGAAATGCCTCTTCGAGTAGTTATAAATGAGAATGGAACTTGGCAAATGGTCGTATCCAAGTTTCTGCAACGAGGGTTGGGGCTAGTGCCTCTTGAGAAATCTCTTACGTTAAGGAATTCAGAAGAATTGATTCACATCTTGAGTGTTAATCATGGGAGAAACTGCTCGGTACTATCAATGGACATTAAAGATTTATATTATTCTCTAGAAAAGAAAAGACTAATGAACGCGGTAAGGGAGTTTCTGGAGTTCAATTTAGTCAAGTTTCAATCTGAGTCAGGAATATCGGTAGAAGGCTTCCTTACGATATTAGATCTGTATCTTCAGTCGACTGTTCTAGAATTGGAAGGTCAAACCTATGTGCAAAAAGAAAAAAAAAATTGAGACGTTTGTCCTGTCCCCTTTTTTCTGTCTTACAATTTTTCTTCATTTTTCCTTCCCAGTCTCAGGATTTTAAACATCATGATCCTTTTTTTATATTGTGTCAGTGTCATACAGCGATGATAAAAGCCCGCAATAAAGTTTGACAGCCGATTTGGCCTTGGTAGCGAACGCCACGATGGCTTCGCGGGTTCAGTGGTTCTTTCTGGGGGATTACGCGACGCTGTTAAATTAAGTTGGCGACGAGCGACGAAGCTTCTATTTTCGGGGTCAACTTTCTGTAGGATTTTAGAGGCGAGGAGTGCCCGTGTACAGCTTTGATCATAGCTCGAGTTGAGCGAGCGCGCGAACGCGCCTGCCTGGGGGGCTTCCGCTTTATATAAAAAAAAGAGTGAAAACACTGTGAAGCCAAATCACGTAAACGACGACGACGTGAAGTGTATGAATTTCGAAGTGCAGGCCGGCACACATTTTGAGAAGTTCTGACGGCGCACAAGTCGCTTAAGTGCGCATTTGTGTGATCAAACAGATAGTATCCAACAGGCACGTAGCCAGGATTTTGTTTGGGGGGGGGGGGGGGGGGGGGGCTAGCCTATGACAAAATGCTGTATGAGGGGGAGGGGGGAGAGGAGGCCCCAGCAGAATAGAAGATTTCGGGAGGGGGGGGGGGGGGGGCCCTGGCTACGTGCCTGGTATCCAACTTATCAGATGTTCATATCCAGCTCTTTTGCAAAACGAAAGAATAAGCCATTTTTCTTTTTCAGTGTGAAGCAGGTTACAAGCAGGAACCCACGTTGCGAGCTTGAAATACAAAGTTTGGAGTCTTGAACGGATCATTTCAGAGTCAGAATAATTGATCCTTCATTACAATGCACGTCAATAGTTATGATTTTGCGGAAGTTATTAATAACAGAGGTCAGACGGATGCCATTTTCATTAATTTTTCGAAGGACTTTGACCGTGTGCCACATAGTCAACTAGTTGATAAATTTCAAGCTATCGGTATATATTAACGGGAATATTTCATCCTGCATAAAAGCGTATCTTAGCAGTCGTCTACAACTTGTAGACATCAGTGATCAATGTCCAACAACACTCGATGTATGCTCCGGAGTATTACAAGGTTCGGTGCTGGGCCATTATTATTTCTTATCTATGTAAACGACTTGGGCAGGGATGCCGATCCGTCGGTGGTGGTTAGGCTACAGCAGAGGACTGTGTCATGTACTGTGAAACAACTCAAAGGAGCGACCAAGAAAAACCGAATGCGTCATTACAGGCTCTCACGCTGGTGCCTTGACTATGAAGATTATGATAAATCGGTTGTCCCGACGATAAAAAATAAAAAAAATGAAGCTTTTAATTTTACTTATGAAATTTAGACATCCCCCTTAATCAATTATCTTGGGGTTGTAATATCATGGGGCTTAAAATGAGATACACATGTCAATTATATCTGCAACACGGCTTGCCGAAAATTAGTTGTCCTGAGAAGAAATTGAAAACACTCAAACCTAGGACGTAAATTAGATGCTTATAAGACCCCAACTCGACCTTCATTTTTCTCGCCCACTAAGTGATATGAGATTAGTAAAATCCCAATATAAAATTATTTATTCCAACGCACAATTTATTTCATGGCCCCTTTAATGCTTCCTATTAATGAAGAAGCCTTCTTCGTGGTTGTCAGTCACGAGGCAACCATCCAGTTTGAACGATGAAATGCTGTTTTGGTTTTTCTTCTTCTTTTCTTTTTTTGATATATGTCTCATTTTAAACAATACTTGGTTGCCTCGGAGCTGAGAAAAAAGACAACCAACGGAGGTTTATTGGTCAATATACTTTATTTTCTTCAATAAAGACTTTGGGCGCGCTGCAGCGCAAAACAAAAATGCGCGAGAAGATCGCGAATTTAATTGCAGAAAACGAGAAGGTCAAAAGGCGTAATAGCGCCGATTCCTGCGCATGCACTCCAATGACGCCAACTGCGCGAAAAAAAAAAACACAAAAAATATCATCATATATGCAAGAAGCCAACGCTTCGATGGAGGTCCGCGTGAATTGGGCTCTGCTCTTTTGTAACACCAATACAAAGAACCGATCTGCCCAGAGGACGCATATCCTGACATCTTTTGCGTTCATCGCGAGGCAGTGAGTGACCCGCCGACGCGGACCCTCCGACGGAGGTAACGATCGGGCCGACCCTCGAACGGAATCCAGATCGATGGAGAGCTGGGCATGCGACGAGCGACCCTGCTATGCTCCGGGACCCCCTATATACACGTGTCACAGGAAGGACGGAAGACGGGCGTGTGCGCAGTAATCGCGTTCGACGACACCAGCGACGCTCCGACCTGTGTCCATCCGCCGTCAAAGGCGTACACGCGCGGACAAGGTGGGGTCCATAAATTATCGCCGCCACCGAATAAAGGGTCCTATTGTTGTGACAACAGCACCTCGCTCGTCCTCCGTGCCCGGCGTCCCAACGGCCTCCCTTTTGTTTAGGGCCTTCTTGAGCCAAGTCGCTCCTCAAACATTTTTATTCCTAGCAGGATCTGGAGGAATTGTAACGAGCAATTGTCCGGAGACAGTTTGGCCGAGCAAGAATACGATGGCAGTCCGTTAAGTAGCGAAGAGAAAATAGGAGCCCATGGTTAACCACCGTGAAACAGAGTCGCAAAATATGAACAGAAGTTATTATGTTATGGTGGGAATACGGCTGCATACGTATTTTACTCCCATTCCAGAACCTTAATACGACCTCCCGCCTGGTTCCCATTGGATTCGCAGCCATATGCCAGCACGGGGTAAGGGTATTTGGTGGCAAAGGAGAAACTATTTTAAGGTGCGGATACGCTTACAAAAGGTAGCTTTACACTGTAGCCCCATGTTCCAGGAAATAAAGAATGAAACCGGGCGCCGGATAGCCGAAAAGCATGTATTCTTTGAAAAAATGGTGAGACTATTAGGCGCTGGAGAAAATCCGACCTCCTCAATTTCGAACACTCTTTGCACTCACATTCCTCCTTTTGAAAAGCACGTGTGGCGAAAGATGCCCCAGCACACACCTGTTCTCGCCACACCTCCGAATTTTTCCGCACAATAAAAAACCGTCTGCTGTGCTCAAAGTCACCACTGCTACGAAGCGATGGCTGAATAATAGACGGACACGCGAACGCTGCATTCGTGTGTGCGTCTATCCAGCGAGCGCTTCGTTGCCATGGTGTCGGTGAGCATAGCAGACGCTCTTTATTGCGCGGAAGCAGACGGCGCTGTGTCGAGGTCCGGTGCGTGAATTGGTACCTTCGCCGTGCTTTTCAAAAAGCGGAACTTCTAAAATAGAAAACAAAGAGTTGATAAAAACAAGTGATATTGTTTTGGCCTGATTTATTAAAAAGAAATTAAGCACTCGAGAAATATTTTGACACTGCGACCTAGGCCGAGTAGGACATACCTTTAAAGGGAAGCTGAAGATGTTCTTGAAAAAGAACAAACGAGTTAGAGATAAATTCTGGCGTATGTTTTGACTGGGAATTTGAATATCACGAGCATTTGACCCGAACATATCAAGGGACGCGAGAAAAACCGAAAAACCAACCGCCGGGTGTGACGTCATGCCCAGAGGTTTCAGTTGCCTTTGCGCGTGCCGCTTGTTAGGGAACGGGTATACAAAGCTTTTGACTGCTCGAGTAAGGCTTGTGGAAAGCGCGGAAATGTTGAGATCTCTGTTTAATACGTCATGATTCCCTCCTAGCACGAAACGCGACAGGAAAGAGGGGCTTCGGCGCTATTTTGGAAGCGCTCTTCTGGATACTTGGCGCATCAATCTGAAATATAATTCTGATATTCGTAATCTTAAAGGCCAAATCAAGACGATTTAAGTTTTTTCCCTCCTCAAATATAGATCAGCTTCTGTTTCCCTTTTATTATCAGCCCTGCTAAAGTACTCATAAGCAGCAGTTAACAATATTAGCCCTAGGAAATAAACTTATATATATATATATATATATATGGACAGTTGCTTACCGCGTATACAAGATATGATTATAAAGGACGGGCCCGTCAAATTACGTCGGACATTTGTCTTCCGTAAAATTGCCCAAATAAAACTAAAGGGCGCAGAAAAAGTACTACCTCGCAAAGTTTGGTTAAAGTCTAACGCTTCACGCCCTTTCACGAACTGTTGTGAAACAGATCTTTATTTGTTTGAACATATGCAATTTGTAAATTTCGGCGTCGCCAGCCACTAAAAGTAAACCTCTATTCCCCATCGACAACGCTGGACTCGGGTAATTTTCACGCAGAAGGGTTTTTTTCGGCGTCAAGCACCGCGGACTCCAGGCATTGCAGAGAGTTAGAACAGCGTATGCAAAAGCTTTGCGTGCGAAAAAAAAAAAAAAAAAGAAAAGCATCGTTAATATTGCGCATGCGTTCGGTGGAAGCTTGGAGTCTTCGCCTCCGATGCCCAAGCGCGTCAAGACCACGTGATTTCTAATTTCGCTTTAGGATTAAAGCTAAGGAGGAAGAAGTTGAAAAATCATCTCATGGTCCCCATTTTGTGACAGTTTCTTTCGCGGAAAGTTCCAACCTTTGTAGTTCAAATAAATTAAGTGAATTTAACTGGTTCGTTCGAGACAATCAACAAATCACTCGAAAGACCGCCGAAATGGGCCAGAGCAAGGTGTACAGTTTCTTAAACTGCATAAATAAACCGACCAACAGAGTGTTTACAACGCAAAAGCAATTGAGAACGTAAAACACAAATAGGTGTGATGTTATGAACAAACAAATCGCCTTATGTTAATGTATTATTATTCCTAGCTCCAGATAAAATACAAGTTAAACGTTCGTTTCATATCTCCTCCACGGGTTCCCTCACATAATCAACAGAAACTGTTTGCGAACTATTATGAATATAAAGGAAGATCTTTGAAGGAAACACACATAGCCTACTTGTGCTGGCTATTCTTTGACACCTCCCAATCTTAAATGCACGATCATAAATATGCGCGCTTCTAATTGCGAATGTTCCGAAACTATTAGTGCTGTCGAGACCGGTGATAACGAAGTGAAGGGGAATCGGAAATCACTTCGCTATATCCGGTATTTCGTTAAAACCGACTTCGGTTATAACGAAGTGCGAATGGAATGGGAAATCGTGATCGCTTCGCTGTAGCCGCTATTTCGTTATAACCGACTTCGTTATAACCGGTATCGACAGTAAAGGAACCTGAGTTGCCCTATTAGTTGATCATTGAACCCTCGTGAATCAATGTGACTCAGTGCTAACGCTGATGACCCTGCCTCATGCTCATACGCAGTCGGTACTCCGACGGTAAAAATAGTCGAATCGCGCTACAAAATTAACTGCACATTATAATGCAATTAGGTGGTAGATATAAGTATCGTAAACGGAGTAAGGCAATAAGGCGCGTTGAAAAAAAAAAAGTCGAAAAACACGAATACAACTCATCCGCCAAGGCACGGAGGGGAGAGCGGAGCGACGAGTTGAAGCAACCCAATGGCGGCCGCGCCACGTCATTCCAAGATGGCAGGGCCCGTGTCACTGATGATGAAAAGGTCTACACACGGCGAAAACGCACGAAATATCCCGGCAACGTTTTCCATACACGGCAGACACTAAGGTATGATATACACGGCAGTTATGCACTGTCTGCTATGGTATTCTTTATGTTACCTCGGCCTGTTTTTTCGTCACACCCGAGCGTAACACTTCCGCATGAAATCTAGGCCGTAAACACATTCTGCGTTAAAAGCACGCAGAGAGAATTTTTTTTTTTTTTTATGTTACTCAACCAAGGGCGTCGACCCGGAAAATGAAACATAAAAATGCCCTTCGTTCCTGATTGACTTGAGCGGGTGGTGCTCGTGGAGCAAAAAGGTTTTCAGACATCCTTCGAATCTTATTCCGTCAGGTGGCAAGGTTGCGATACAGTTTGCTGCCAATAATCGGGCGGTGCCTGAAAACCTGCCAGTTGTTCACAGGACCGCCCGAAGGATTGACCCACCCGGGAAAGCAATCGGGAGAAGCGCTCGAGAAACGAGTCCCTTTCTGCCCGAAATCAGCGTCCACATATTCCGGGTGCAGTACAGAGCAACACGGGTCGCGCCGCGCGAACGGCCCCGAAACGTCTCGCAAGCTTCGTTTTTCCACACGCCATTAGCGTCGACGCGTAGCGCGCAGTGAAAGCCGCCCGCAGCCCCTTTGCGCGGCCACAGCTGCGGAGAAACTCAAAGAGCCGCAGCAGCGCGAACCTGGGTTTTCGCGCGGCAGTCGACACCGACCGCCGCTCCGTGCACGCCAGAGTGGCGAGAACAGCGCGAACGCGGCGGCAGCAGCAGAAGCAGCAGCAGCAGCGTAGGGAGCGGGCCGGAGTTCCGACCCCGGGTCGCGCATGCGCACAGGGCCAAGGCGGCGGCAGCAGCAGCGCCAGCGGGAGCTCCCTCGGAGCCCCGGCGACGGGGCCAGCGGTGCGGAAGTGAACGACGTTCCCCCCGGCGGGCCGTCTGATGAGAACCACGCCAAGTGGTGCAGAATTAACGTGATTCGTCGAGGACCCCCCTCCACCAGCCCCGCCGCCGCCGCCGCCCTTCTTTTCGCTCTCAGCGCGCAGCCGGGTTTCCGCCGCGGCCTCCCCGTTTTATTCGTCATAAAGATGGCCGTGCGGGGTTGCCCCCAACTGCTTCGCTCTTCCTCGGTCCGCGTGCGAGCCGGCGCCGGCTGGCGCGCAGTCGGCGATAAGAGCGGCGGTCGTGGCGCGGCCCTCCAGCCCGGTCCGGGAGACGCGCGGGAGCTTTTTCCTCCGGGTCCTCCTCCAGGAACCCGATCGAAGACCGGGCCGTCCCCCAAGAGCAAACAGCCGCTTCATAAGGGACTCGCGGAGCCGGAAACTAGCAGCTGCGCCGACAGCGCGCCAGGCGGGACACCGGCGAAGCTTTCGGGGGCCCAGCAGCGTCTTGGGAAACGTGTTTGCCCGACAGCCGGCTCCTTCGGGCTCCCTCGATGTTTCCTTTTCACTCCTTCGGGCGAGACGGCACGCCTGGCCCCGGGTTTTCGTATATCTCGAGACCTGGAAAGCCGCGATTGTAGTCAGTCACCCCCAACGTAGGCTCGAACCAATAACACGTAGAAGACAAGGCCTGCGCACTACGTCATCGTTAGTGGATCTCCGACCTGCCTCAAGCGGCCAACACGCTGAAGTTCGACGAGAGTCAGAGCAAAGCGACCGACGCATGCATCTTGGCGTCATCGCGTGCTAGGGTCGTGCTCTTCGTGAGCCGGTCCAAGACGCGCGGCCGGGGGAAAGGCGCACAGCCTGTCTTCTAGGTATTATTGCTTGAACTTACAACGTTCGAGGAAAGTGAGAGCAGGAATGGGTAGAAAGCACCCCACTGCGGACAAGTTCCCAACTATGACGCGCACGTAGTGGACGTCTTTGACCGATCCTGATGTAACCTCAGGCCACAATAGTGACTCGTGACGCCGTTCAACTTTGCGATAACATCAGCAATGCCCTAAGAAGCGTTGACTGGGAGCCTCTAATTGATGAGGCTCTCGTTGTCCCCGGGTGGGTGATAGGTCGACTTTTGGCTGAATGCCTCGTGTTCCAATCCCTAAAGACTAACTCCAAATGCTCGTCGAGTCCCAAAGTGGCTGGGCGTCGGAGAGCGGGCCTTAGATCGGATTGCTGCCATCTTGCATCCGTAACCCGCGTCCAGCCAATACCACGTAGAAGACAAAAGCTTACAGCTTTCCCCCCAAACGTCAAGTGGATTCACGCAGCGTCGCCTAGCTTGCGTCGGTTTTGCCGCCAGCGTGTCACGCGGCGCCTGACAACGAGCGGGATGCTATAAGCACGCGTCGTCGTCAAGACAGACGCGTCTGCCTCTTCGTGGCTTCTTTCGTCGCGCTTCAGCCTGTTTGCCGCTTGGGGCGTGTCTAGGATCCACTAAGGATGACGTCGTGTGCAGGCCTTGTCTTCCAGATGGCCCAGCCCAGCGGCTCTGTATGCGCCCACAGGGCCTCCGGCGGCTGTATGATGTCTCCTTATCTCGTACAGCCCCCCTGTAAACAAAGAAGCAAAAGGTCGAGCGTCGCCCATCGATGCACCGCGAGCTAAAACCGCGAGCCTAAGCTTCCGCCTAGCTTCCCACGGGCTCGCGGCTCGGTGGAATATGGACAAAGCGAGACGACACCTTCGGCCGCTCTTCGGAAAAGGCGCCTCGAAGAGTCGCTCCGAACCTGTCAGCGGCGAACAAAAGACGCGGCTCCAATACCAGCGCTGGGCGCATCCATCGGGGCAGGCTTCCCGAGGGCGTTGTCTCCGAAAGCGCGGCTAAACACGGCACTCGTCCGCCGTGCGTCAAGGACGGGTTTCCCGCGCAGCAGCGTGGCAGAGCGCAGCGACCCCGGACCCTCGGGTCGTGTGCGCGCGGGCGTCAGTCGCGCCGTGTGGGGTGAGCACCGATGCGCGTCCAGAGTCGGCGCACGTGCGCCGCCCGGCTGCGGTCGTTCCGAGCCTCGCGCCGGGACCCCCGGCCTGTCGCGTTCAGGGAGGCCTCCGCGACTGCCGCGCCCGTCGCCCTGGGTGCCTTTCAACAGCGAGAACCTCGGAGGAAATCTGTCGCCACCCTTGACACAGAGCAAGGCACTAGGAGTGCACTAATGTTTACACCTTAACCCAACAAACCAGTGCGCTTAGAATGTATTTTAAAGCAAAAAATGTTGGAGTGCTGTAAAATGCATGAAATTATTAAATGCTTTAAAGCAGGGTTCTCCAAACACCGGCACGCGGAGGCGTTTGGGCCGGCCCGCTCATGGCCGCTGTCTTTCCAGTGTAGCCCGGCCCGCAACCCATTGCTACGAACGCAAAAAAAAGCGCAAAAAATATATCAGAATGAATTATAGAAAACTGTAGTGTTCTGCGAATATTCGAATGTTGGAATAGTAGTTTCGAATCAAACGCTATTCGATATTCGCTGCGAGATGAACTCTGATATTCGTATTTTTCGAAGCGTTGACCGCGGCGGGTTAGCCTCGTTGAGCGCGCTTCTTACCGAGCACCGGTGCACTGCGGAGAAGCAACACCCGCCGACATCGGTTCCGCAGGTGTGGCTTCTGCGCGGTGCACCGGCGCTGGATAATAAGCGAGCTCAACGGGGCTAACCCCTCCCCGCAAGATCAACACTTCGAAAAGTACACATATTGCAGTCCCGTTCTTAAAAGGAAAGCCCACTTTCAAAGCGGGATGCGAGTAAAAAGAAACGTAAACTTTGTGAATGTTGATATCTACACTACAGTACAAATTTCAAAATTTAACTGTGGCTAATATGCAAGATTTAGACAGATATGTGTGCACAACCTATGTTCATCATTCATGATGGTCTTTTTTTAATTCTTCTCAAATTCTAGATGTAATGAAGAATATTTGCATTTAGCAAGAAGATTTATAAATCCCCTCGACTGGATATAGCTGGGCATCTATATGAGTTTTATTTTATGTCAAATGTATCGTTTACCTGCCATTTCCATGTAGGCAATCTACTTTCTGAGGTCACAGTCCATAAAAATAGCTAGATTAAAATTAGCTTAGATATGAACAAATGGAAGCTTGGAAACAACCTTTAAGAGTTCAGGTGAGTTTTCGTTTAGGCGTGATGCTGTAGTGAAAGACTTGGAAAAACTATTCGATATTATATTTTGTCAAAACCACTATTCGCCTTGAATTCGATTCGAACTCGAAATCAACTATTCGCACATGCCTAGAAAGCTGAATCAAAATGCCATTTCTCTCAGCATATTTTTTATCGTGCATTGTCATCCTCAGAAATACTATTCGTCGCTCCCTGCTTTACGTCTGCGTAACTAAGAAAAAAAAAATCCTTTGCGTTCTCGTGTATATCGTGCATAGTGATCTGATATGGCCTACCATTTTCATTAGTCTTCTGCCCTCCCTGAATGTGCCAAAGTTTCTATAAGCTTTGTTTTGTCCCTGGTGAGTTCTCTGGGTCACAATCAGTTTGTATTGTCATAAATAGTAAAATATTCAACTTAAAAATAAAGTATATCTATTTTTCCACTTTACGTTTCTTCTAAATGGTTTTATCTAGTATTTCTGTATTTACATGCTTATACGGGCTTATTTAATTTGTATTTTCTTGTTTATATTGTCGTATAATTTCCGGCCCTTGACACCGCAGCAGGTCCCTACTCGGCCCCCTAGCCAAGGCGTCTGGAGACCCTTTATTTAAAGCATAAAATGCTTTAAAGAAAGGGTCTCCAGACATTCACATGCATTTTTCATTCAGTTACTTGTGCGAGTATATCTATAAAATAAAAAAATACATAAGCAAACCTGGAAGCTTTGTATATTACAGCAACTATTACAGCGTCCGATATTTAAAAAAAAATCCTAACCCCCACATATTGTAAAACTATATTTCTTACGTTTCCTCAGATGTTTTTCTTAGTAGCGAAATCAATCCGCCTCCCTTAGTCGTAATTGATTTCGTAAGAGACATCAGACTGTTTCCAGGGATGTTGAAATGTTTATCGATCCTTATACACGTCTCGGACAAAGTTGTGGAACCATATTGGAACTTTCGCTCATTGAGCAATGCGCGCACCACATCCGCGTTCTTGTTCACACCCTGCATGCTGCAACTCAATCTGAAAAACGTCTCATCCTTGTCAGCTTTATTAAATGTTCGAGTGAAAAAAAGTGTGTTTAGCTTTAGACAAAGCCTTCACCTTCACCGCCTATCCAATCAGAGCAAGGTCCGCTTCAGTTAAAATTCGCGCGAGTTCAGAGTTTTCGGCCTGCCATACGCGCATTTCCCCCTGGGACACCCCGTCCAAAGTTTCTTCCTCTCAGTGGCTTTTTTCAAGCAACATTTTGTTCTCCGGGCCCAGGCGTTCGTTCGCGTATACCGACCGCGAGTGATCGAAACCAAAGTCATGATTTTCCTTTTTACTTCTTCCTCCTTACCATTTTTTCTCAAGTCAAGAACAAAATGATAAATCACGTGGTAAGCACGGTGAAGCTTGACTCCAAGCTTCACCGTGCTTTCTAAGCAAATCATGAAAGTTGTGATTCCCAAAGGGACGGTAAGTGCCGTCACGGCACTCATTGGCCACGAACGCGAGTCCAAATATTCGTCGACAGATCGATCGTTGACGAGCGCGTATACGTTCGAGGGACGCAGCAATCCTGTCCAGTTCCTGGTATGCTGACTGCTTGGGGAACCACGGATGCATCTCAGTGAAAAGGCAGGGAGCTTTCGAAGGAAAAAAAAGTAAGACATAATCTGCTCTATGTTCAAATTTACGAACCGAAAATCATGCTTTTGGCTTGCTAGCCTCTTGTACTAGTTTTATCTTTGCCCACTAAAGGATATGCGATTCGTTACATCCCAATCTAAAATCCTTTATCCCAGCCCAACATTTTTTACCATTGTTCTTTTAAAGGGATGCTAAACCGAACTTTGGATTCCGCAAAATAAGGCCGCAGAAGCGTTGAACCGAACGCTACGAACTCCGAAACATCACTCATACATCGATATCTCAAACGGATGGCCGTACTTTTGGAAAAGTAGGGCGCGATCAAACGACGTCAATGACGTCATTGTCCTCTAAAATTCTAGAATGAGGGGAAGCGGCCATGCTTCTCTCCGCATCCCTTCGTTTCACCTGCTTGATGGGGCGAGGGGAGAAGGAGAGGAAATGAGACTCGTGACGTGACCTGGCTCGTCGGCCTCGTCGGCCATGTTCAATCCCGTGCTTATTTTCCAAAAATACGGCCAACCGTTATAGATATCGCTGTATGAGTTATGTTTATGGGTTTTGCAGCGTTTCGCCTATCGCTTCAGCCTTGTTTTGTGAGCTCCGAATTTCGGTTCAGCGTCCCTTTAAGCAGTGGCGTCACAAGGGGGGGGCGGACCGCCCCGGGTGCAGCGCTCACGGGGGTGTCGCGGCGGGCCACGAGAGCGGGGGGGGGGGGGGGGGGGGAGGGTCCGGCGGGCCACGCGAGAGCGGGGGGGGGGGGGGGGGGGGGAGGAAGTCGCGGCGGGCTGCCGCCCCGGGTGCCGCTGACCCTCGTGACGCCACTGCCTTTAGGAAAACCTGCGCTTAGAATAACACAAGGACCAAGAAGAGTTCCACACGACAACTAGCTATGAACCGACTGGCCGAAATCCCCTCCTTGCTTCAGTTTTCTGATTCAGATTCCCGTACTGCAGTATCCTGGCGATAGAATCTGCTTCTACGGAGTCATCGGAGCTCCGATAGCCTTCACCTTGGGTTACTTATGGGTCAAGAGAGGAGGAGGGGGGGGGGGGAGAGGGAAGGGTTTGCAGAGAAATTTAACACTACGTGCTGAACATTGCCCAGATCTCTTTTGTTGACCTATTAATTACTATTTCACCAAGAACTAAGCACTTTTTTCAAAGAAAGGCTTGTGCATGTAGTTTAGTTTCCCTACAGAAGTCACCGAAAGGCTTTAGAAAGACGGTCGCCTCATCCCCCCCCCCCCCTTTTTTTTTAGGTCCGCCTCTGGTCGTGCACATCCTGGTATGACATTTAACAAACTTTGGTCTCGAGGTTACCTTCGAGTTCAGTCCCAGGGTTGATAGTCCTTTTTTTCGCCTCTTTAACCAAGCTTATCAGTCTCTGCGCCGGTGACGTCCACGCAGACGTTTCCAAACGCAATAGAGACGTATGCAGCGATCCTCCGAATGAAGGCGCGGTCAAGCGGCCGAACGGAGATTCCCTGACCCGCACGCGTGAGAGGGACTCGAGCTGTAGCGAGTCAACTCGCGCCCAAGATAAATAAATTGGCGTTGGGGGTCCGACGCCCGAAACATTGAGGGCGGGGGCGTGTTCCGAGGCTGCTTAGAGACTCGAGCGAGCGAAGAGAACCGCCTCGTAGAGCGGGGTGACTCGCAGCACAAAGCTTCCGGGGAAAGCGGGGCGAGGGTGACGACGCCGCAGCGCCGAGAGAAGCGTTCCCAAGTGGCGAAAATATTTCTCATTGGGGTTCCGCCGAGCGGCGATAATTAATCCGCGCTCCCTTTCTTGCGACCCCAGGAGTCCTTCTTCAATGTGCCACCCTCCTCCCCGCCACCGCCAAAAAAGTAGCTCATACACCGAAACCGCGCCGTATAACGAAATCTGCCGTTGTGCGAAGGCGCGTCGGGTGCGGGCGGCACACACGAACAAAGGTCGGAGTACGCGACGCTGGGTCCGCTCTGCTCGCCGAGGGCTTGGCCCGTGCGGTTCGTCTCGTCTTTTGCGCTGCTCTCTGTCTGCTTCCGGCGTTCCTCGGTTGCGCTACGGCCCCCCGGGCAAGGGGCACGCATGCGCGGAACTTCTGGGGCGCGATTATTGTGGCACGTCGTGAGGATGGCTTGCTTGGCGCGGATTCGCGATCCGGGGCCAAAATGACGGAGCTCATTTAGGAGTGGTTTCACACGCCGTTGTGAACAGCGAGTCACACTTCGAGGAACATTCGCTGCAACTTTGCCCCAGTTATCCCTGAAGTGAATAGCTATGTCATATTTTTACGTATGTTTCGAGGAGGTTTATTTGCGGAGGTGCTGACGAAGATGTGTCCACGAGACGGGTCTATAGGCAGCTTTCTTCTCAGGTTCGGTTTCTGGTTTTTCCTGCAGGGGCTACAATGTGGACGTTAAACGAGGCCACTGGCAAACTTGAAAATCTTTACGCTTGAACGTGGAGAACAGGAAGAAGAGTTTGGCTCTCATGGGTTTCTTTATTGTAGAAGATTTTATAAAAAAAAACAAGCGAAACAAGATCTGTTTTTGAAAACCTTTAAAAAAACAATATCTTTACTATAGAAATGTTTGAGACAATCCTATAGCTTGAGTATCCTGGAAAAAAAATGGCTCGCTAAATGTAAATTAGAAAAAAAAAAGTGTTTTGAGGCACGATGGATCCAGAACAGAACCAAGGTTCAAGAGTTCACATGCTGCAGCCGCTAAAGACGTCGCAGTTGGAAAGTGACGATGACCTGGTGAGGTGACGGTGAAAGAAGAGAAAGGTGTCACGACTCACAACAAAGCCCGAAAGTGGCCAAAATTCCACTCTGGCTTCGCGCATCCCCCGGCACGGGTACTCTCGCGTTGGGGCTCCGCGCGCCTGCCGTCTTTGAAAACGTGTGCGCAGATAAGGGCGGTTCCACAAGCTCCTGTCAGAGTGCGCCATCTCACGGAATTTGCAAGAAATGCCATCGAACCCTTGACACACTCGCTCCGTAAACAAGCGGCGCCGTTCTGACACCTCCTTTCTTTGTCTCTCTTTCCACCATAGGTGATGCACTGCACAGCCTTCGCCGAGAAGTTGCACCGCTGCACCACCAGCCGAGCTCACGAGCGCTGCTGCCATGATCGCGTATCGCGGTTACAATGTCGCCGTTTCACGTACGCTTCATTTTTTCTACACTCGTCAGCGCGCACCGAGCCTGTGTTGTCGAGAGTGCGGCCACTAAACGCGTCTGATAACACTCACATCTCTCTCGGCTCCCCGCCGTTCGTGTGAATGCTCGAGTCGGGGAGGGAGTCCCTCCGCCGTTCACTGACGTCACGCACGTCCCTCCTCGAAAAGCATCCTCCTGTGAACACCCCTTCAACAGCAGCTCCGCATCGTATATAGCTTTAGTACTTGGGGCAAATCCCATTGCCAGGCACAACGTGTCCCGCAGTGCCACTAAAATACGTGCACTTGTTAAGAGAAAATGAAAACCCTCCTCGGGGTAAGCGTGGTTGGATGGATGGATGTATACGCATGGCGGTTGGTCCCATGGGATGGGGGGTAACCCGCACCACCTAGCCAAATAGTATTTTTAGCTACAAATTAAATCGTGTTTGAGCCAATTTAATCAAATTTAACCTCGGTCAGTGTCTACTATCAGGCCATCTATATAATTACATGCGTGCTGCACGAGAACGACGAGGATAACACACGGACTGTGCAAACTCTCTGCCGCCCTGACGCTTTCTACACTTTAAACGAGGGACGACGACGGAATGCGGAAGCTCTGAGTTCCCACTATATTCCACAAGCCACTGTATCAGGAACGAACTTCGAGCCTTTTTCGGGAATATTCTGTTATTTTCTTACAGGGGCTGACACACCAACGATGATTGCAGGGACTGAATGAACGACGGCAATATTCTATTCACAATCTAAACAGATTTCCCCTTGTTGTATGAAGACTTTGGTCGACGCTCGATTCGCTTGGATTTGTCAGGGCATTTTCTATTAATGTAAATACTAAATATCAATTCCAACACACGTCATCCAAACATGACAGCAATCCAAACCATGTCGTTCTCTTTCTGAAGCTAATCGAACGTTGGGATCGGGTCTCTGTTACGCGATTTGTAGATGTTGAATCGCAGTGGTCGTTTTGCGCCATCGTGGTTGTTGTCGCCTAACAGGCTTACTTCGAACAACGGGAGATTCCGATGACGACTGCCGACCGGCATCACTGCAATTTGTAGCATTTTTAGACAATACGAGTCTACTCGGGGTACTTCCCGATTAAGGGGTGACACTTGTTGATAAACAAACAGCCCATATGGCAATGTTTTTTTTTCAGCGTAAAGATTGCCTGGGAGCGATATCAAAACCCGTTTCCCTTTCCCTCACAACCCTGCAGAAGCAAACCTGTCAATGTTTGTGGTGCGCCGCCGTGAACTCCCCGCGCCGCGCTCATGCACGCGAGTTTTGCGTGCCGCGAATGGAAGTCGCTTGCCTGGATAGCGCGCAGCTCAATGGAGGATGCGATCCGGTGCGCACTGAGTGCGCACTCGAGGACTCCATGAAATTCAAATCTCTAAGAAAGCATTATCGGATGTTTAGTCACCCGAGGCCACATTCCAGAAGCTTTCTTACGACAAAAAAGGTCGTAAATTTATCTGACAAACGTACGAACTTTTGAGTATTTCCAAAGCAAAATGCTCGTAAGTTTTCCGTAAATTACGCCAATATCCGTAACTTACGCAAAACTTACGAACATTTTGCATCGGGAATACTCACAAATTCGTAACTTTGTCGTAATATAAATTTGCGAACTTTTTTGTAGTAAGAAAGTTTCGGGGATCTGGCCTCAGACATTTCTGGGTATACGTAGCTTCCTTCAGAAAATACGGGGGAAAAAATGGTCAGGCTCGTGTAAACGTACAATACCTTCGCAGGTGTCACCTGACATACTACCTCCACGTCGCGTGGGCACGGTACGTGATCTGGTAAACTTCCCGACTGAATATAGCATAAAAAAATAGAATGAATGCTCCGTCCCTTACATCAGATCCGTTCGTAACATGTCCGTGATGTTAAAAGTATGCCCAAGACGTTAAAGCCCTTTGTAGAATCAACGCCGAGCCAAACGACGTACAGGTTAATATGATAAACCTTTCTGGAAAATCTCGGACGACCTCGCGGCCAGGGGAATCGTGGGGCTCTTCCGAGGTATACACTGGTGCTGACTCGAACGGTTTGTTTGTCCTGGAAGCGACACGATTCATTCTTTCTTCTCACAGCCACAAAACATAAAGCGAACACAAAAGGAGGTCATCACATACTCTGTTTTGTTTTCCTTCTCCCTTCTCTCCGTTCTGAAATCACAAACTGATTAACCAACGTCAACCCCGTCTTCGAATCCTGAAAACTCCCACGTGCCGTATACATCGCAACGTCAGAATGCGCCAAGAAGACAGTAAGGGACGTCACGTATTTCCGGAAAGGTCTATTTGTGCGGATGCTAATACAGTGCGATATGCCGCCTCTATTTCCAAAGGTTTATATTCACACTGGCAGCGAAGTCAACGACCACATTGTCGTAAAATTGTAGGGAGTCGAGGTCATTACTGCGGAATTCCATAAGGTATAGGATGAAGTCACCACCGGCTCGGACGAGCCAACGCCCCTTCGACTTAGTGGAGCCAATTTTCGAGGATTTCGTGCGCTATAGCTTACGATCGTAATAATCGCGGACGCGGTAATTATCTTGAACCACGCATTCGGAATAATTAATCCTATTCGGAGCCGCCGCTTCTTTGAGGAGTCCTTATTAGGAGGAAACGTCGGGCCATTCTGCCAAAATCCGACTAATGCGGTGCCCGCGCTATTCGCGTCGTCCGGATCACGTGCGCTATTCTCGGTTAGGATTATAAGTTTTTGACGCGGTACTAACCAAGTTTGGGAGCCCTGAAGGTCACTACTTAATCAGTATGTGGCGTTGTGTTTCGGTGGTCGCCTTATTTTCTTGCGGTTTAAATAGTAGGGATTTTTTTCCCCCTCGCATCCCGATAGGGATATTCGACACTGCGCCGCCGGCCACAATGCTCGGCTGGATTTTTCGGGAGCTTCGGGTGAGGAATGAACACACTATTTCGTGATATCGGGAACATGGGGATATATCGGAGAGTTTTAGTAGACCATATACAGCGCGAACATGCGGGCCTTGGGCGCGCGTGCTCAATCTATTGGCGAATTCGCGTGGTTCTTTCTGCGCGCTCTCGAGCGCTCTTTCCAGAGCGCGCGAAATCGGGTGGTTGAAAGAGAGTGCTGTGGCCTGATCGGGTGGTTCATTTCGACTCGAGGACGCCTCTCCCTCTCAGAGCGCTCTCTGGCACTCCGTCTGTAGCCGTCGGAGTGCGGAGCGGCGCAGGGGTCACGTGGTACTTGGACGGTGATCACGTGGTTTTGTTGACGATGGCCGGCAGTGGTCTGTGGTGGTGTGCGGGGTACGGCATGACGGCGATTGATACGTGGTTCTACAAAGTGCTTGTGCATTCGACGGTGCGAGGATTACAACGGACGGGACGACATTTGTTCGCGACCGTAACAGGAAAAGTCGACGTGTGAAGTATTCCCAGCGCTTTCACGAGATCGTTCATCTCACGGCGGTGAATCCGCTAAGCCTAACCGACGACGGAACAGCTCGCAGAGCTCGCCGCTGTTTTACCGGGTTTTGTGGTCCCTTCAAGAAATTTTGAGGTATGGTAAAAGTGCGTTCAAAGGTTTGTGTTGTAAAATAAAGGCAGAGCCGAATATAATGCACTGATTTGTGTCACATTGCGACGCCTGCGCGATATTTCGCCCTGAGAAAAATGCGGTTTATTAACCATTTTATATTTGCCTGCTCTGTCGTACGCATGACCGCTATCGCAGCGCGTTCACTGTAAAAAACGCGATGAGTTGACAACTGTTTCCAAGCGTTGGCTTTCGATCCGTTCTGCAAAAATCAATCCGCATACTGCTGTTTTCTTTTTTTTTTTACATGCCGATGCGTAAAACAATTTACGTCACAACCGTTATTTCATCACGTTGCGAGCGTAAATTTTGCTCAATCGTCCACCATACGCCGTAAGATCGTGTTGTTTTTAATGCATTACCAATGTTAAGAAATTTTACTTCCGTGACTGGTTTGAGAATCTCGGAGCGCTCCGAAGCCAGCAGTTGTAATCGGCTGAAAGGGATCCCGAGTAGCTCTGGCGGCGAGGAGGGCGCGCTCTGCTGAATCGAGGTCAGAGGAGAGAGGCGACCACCCGAATTCACCATGTGATTTAAATTGACGGCACGAGCTCCCACCAGTGACGCCCATGCAGCTCTAGCGTACGCTCTACTAAACGTTCCTGTCGAGAGGCTACGAACTGTGTTGACGTCAGCTTGTGGAGCCGATAACCGACCTCGCCAGGGCGTCGGACACGGACCGTAGGCTCTGCCCCTTTAGTGTGAATCGGTGGTGTGATAACCTGGACTCAGTGTTGTATGCGGTATACAGAAAGAAAAAAAAAAAACAGGTAACAAAATAACCTTCTCGTTACTTTCAATATAAAAGAAACGCGTTACCGACTTACGTTGCCTCAAAATAAAAGGAACGCGTTACCGACCTACCTTACATCAAAATAAAGAGAACGCGTTACATACCTGCATTACCTAGGAATAAAAGGAACGCGTTGCCTTTACGGTTAACGTTAAAAAAGGAACGCATGTTACTTTTGCGTTACTTCTTATTTATGAATTAAAACGTTTTACTATTTAACGTTACAGGTACGCGTAAGTATACCTGTAACGTTTCGACACTGAAAAAAAAAATAAATAAAAGCTAATTTGTTTTTTGTTTTGTTTTTTGAAGGTGGGAGTGTGCCCGGGAAAAAGAAAGGCAAAATTTTAAAGGTGTGTGGGACGAGTGCAAGAATTCATAACACTTCGCGCCTAGAAACTCGAAAGAAAATTGAAGTGAAATTTTCTCGAACTCTAGGAAAGAAGATGTAACCAGTAATGTAACTGTATACGTTACCCGACACTCGAAATTAGTAACGTAAGTACGTTATTCTTTTACTGTTTTGAAAGCGTAACGAGTACGTCACAACGTTAATAAATAACGAGTTACCGGTAATGCCATTACTTGTAATGCGTTACAGGCAACATGTTGCGGAGCAATAGATACGTGCACGTTATATGTTCTGGCTACTCGCCAATAAACCATCATGAAATGCCTTTGGGGCCTTTAAGATGTTAATAATAATAATAATAATAATAATAATAATAATAACAATAATAAAGTGGAAAACACTCGGCAACTGGCTAACAAACAGTGCGCACTGCGTTTGGGGAAGAGCGCGCAAAAGGGCGAGGAGGAGAAAGCTGAGAAGGCGAGGGAGGGGGGGGGGAGGGGCGCGAAGCGGTCGTGAATCCCTTTTCAAGTGCAATCTGGCAAGTTTTTATTGTAATCTGGACCGTGTTCTGCGAAGCATTAATCGTCACTGCAGCCCATATCAATCCATCATCGCGCGCCCAGGGCTCCCAAAAACGGCTCGGGGGAGGCGAGGGCCTGCCAACCCCCCTCCCTAGGAAAGCCTCGCCCGAGCGCTGAGACAGG
Organism: Ixodes persulcatus; assembly: GCA_013358835.2. NCBI lineage: Eukaryota > Metazoa > Arthropoda > Arachnida > Ixodida > Ixodidae > Ixodes > Ixodes persulcatus. Next base: position 176,764 of record JABSTQ010011071.1, on the reverse strand, counting down.
CGCCAAAAAAAATCATAACGAAATGCGGACGAGGACGAAGCTGTTAGAGAGCTGGAATGGAGGAAGAAGAAAAAATGCTCGGATCCTCCGCGGGGATAGCTCCGCGCGCGTGGGTGCCGAGGCACCGAGAGTGGGGCGATTAGGACCTTTTATTTTTTCGGGAGAGCTCCCTCTCTCCCGCTCTCCCGGTTTTTTATTGTTTATCGCCGGCCTTTTTTTAAGTGCGTCTTCTTTTTTTTTCTGCGCGCGGGGAAAAAGAAAGGAAAGAACGGGGAACAATAGATACTTCTCTCCGCGCCCCCTCGTCCTCTTCCTCCTCCCGCTCACCCGACTTTTATGCGCATGCGTGCACAATGACAAGCAGAACGCGTTCCTCCATCCCGCTCTCGGAGGCTCCCGACGCGGGACGGCCGCCCCTCGGCCCCCCGAGAGAGCCGCTTTCTCGGGACTCGAGGAAAAAACGCTCGGACACGTGGAAGTTCCGCTCCCGTTTCTTCCCGAGGAAAGCGGCAGGGCACGAAGTCGAGGTTCAAACCCCACCCCTGCCCGTTTCGATCTGGATGAGCATCGTACCGGCGTGCGGTCATGCATCCCTGCTGCGTGGTGCAAGTCCACAGGCTAGCGGTTGTTCGGCACTGGATAAATTGCTCATCTACAGCTGAGATAGCAGACGCCCATTGGAGATGACTAACTTCCGGTTGTACAAACATACACGCAACACAATTATTATGAAGACGCACCGAGACGAAGCTTGTTTCAGCCGGGCCACTCGTCGGAAGTTGGAAGGCAAAGCGGTGGTTTCTGAAATCGCGACTTTTGGCTACATTGAAACAATAATGTTGTTGATTTTCCACTTGTAAAAATGGTAGGGAAATAAAATTAAGCTTCAGAATGAAGCTTAACGAGTCTTCCGATCCACAGGCAATTGGAGAGCCAACAATTTCTAGAATGAATGACAAAAAAAAAAAGAGGCGCGCAAAAATACTTTGCTGAACAGTAATTTACGTAACGGTAGAAAATCAATATTGGAACCAGAACAACAACAAAAAAGCTTGAACTGTGTACGTTAAAAATGTTCAGTTTTGTAAAAACCCGCAACGTAAATATTTTTTAGAAATTGTTCCTAGACCCATGTTCATATTTCTTAGTTGATTTAAATGCCGCAGAGGTAAGTGTCGAAGCATTTCACTGCCCATAGCTATAGATCTGCCTGTGAGATCCCTCCAATATTCACTGCGGCGGGTAAGGTAAAAGAGATTATACTGTTTTAAAGCTGCTAATCCGGTGAAATTACAGTTACTTTTTCTGTTCATTTTTGATATCGATGCATACTCTATAATCACAAGGGTATGCATTTTTAAAGTTGGCTGATTATTAAGCTTGATCGCAGTGTGTGAATCAGGAGGTGCATTACAGATCACTCCCGTCATTTGTTTTTAATCATGCAAATTTGATCAAGATTGGATACCGATCATCGGAAAAAAAAAATATATCTTAACATTCTCCGTGACTGAGGATGGGCTCCGTATGAGGAAGCAAAGGCGTCTCATTCTGGCCCGAGTCTTCGCAAGGTGGCCTGCAGTATACAAAAAGTGCCACGTCGCCTCGGTACGACATCGGGCGCGCATCGGCCGGGCAAATCAAATTATATACTCGGAGACAACTTTCCTTGGCATTTCCGGGGAGAGGAGGAGAGCCCACGCATGGCTTTAATCAGCACTCAAAATGGGAGAGGGCACGCGGGCCCGTACCTTTGTCCGCATTGCCCGGAAAAGGTATCCCCGAGTGGCCCGCGTGTTGGACGAAGAAATTATGGTTTTGACGCTTAAAACGTATATGTCGTAAAAACAAAATACGCCGAAGACACTTAAGGATGCTTACGTGTAGGAATGCGGAAACATTCCTGCACGCTGCGCATTCCTACAAGCAGCGCGCCACGTCTTTCTTTTGCACACGGCGCTCTGGCGGTGACGTCATGCTCCCCCCTCTGCGCAGGCGCGGCGCTCCCGCCTTCTTCACGGTTTCCGTGACGAACGAAGCATCCGCGTTGCTGTGCTTTTCTTTGTGTTTTATTTCTGAGGCACGTCCGCTTTGACCTTGAGCGGCGCGTGCTTGATGACGTATTTTTACGGCCCTCTTTCGGGCACAACGCCGACGCCGCCTTTTCGCCTAATGGGACATATAAGGCTTTCGCCTTAATGACATAAAGCTAGTCTATGATGTACTTACATATATGCTAATTCAACGCATGGAGGTGAAAATGAGTGATGTTCCGTGAAAAGCCGGTTTTTTTTTTTTATACTACGCTTCTTGAGGCGAAGGGCATAGAAGCACAATCTTAGCTAAGAAAGCACTGCCAAAGCTAGCACACAAGCTGAGTGGAACGGAAAGTCAAATTTCAAGTGCACGCGCGTCGCAGGCTTGGCAGGCTTTCTTTCACACAGTCTCAGCTAAGGTAATGATTCCAACAAGCCGGCCCAGGATTCCCATCAACGGCGTAATCCCTCCAAGCCGAGCCACAAAGCCCCCCCCCCCCCCCCCCCCCCCCTCATTCGGTCTCGATCCGACGAAAGTCGCTGGATCCTGGGAAGGTAGCGCTATCGCCTTCCTTGCCTGCTAGAGGTCACAAACAAATATAAACATACAGACAACCGAAACCTAGCAAGGTGATTGGCTGATCGGTGTCCGTTGCCATGACAATCGTCAGTTTGGTCGTTTTAAATATTACATTATAAGAAGAAGAAAAAAAAGTGTACGTGGGTGCCATCGTACTGAAAGCGTTACTGGCCAATATAAGCGTGTTCGGCAGTGTGTTTGCAATCAATTTAGTGATCATGCTTATCTCCACAGATATCTTACAGCGATATCGGTTTCTCGCTTATTTCAATATTAAAAAAAAAAAGTTTTTAATGTTGGCATCGATGCCGCATGGGTTGGTGGTGCTAGGACGTGGGAATCTTTTGCCGGTGTGTAAATAATAAAATGTCGGTAGACAGAAAAAAAAAAGTCTTTATAAAGCAACTTGTCGCCGTGAATTTGAATCGGCTCTCTAATAACGGAGAGTTCAGGGAGAAACTGCTCATTCCATGAAGCCAAACTGGCGATCAGACGAAGAGCTTGGCGCTACTTTCCCAGGATCCAATGACTTTAGTGCCGACCAGGCTTACAGCTCGGCGCCATCGGGGAAAGGGTCGGAGTGTCCCCCCAACGCTTGTCCATGAAACGGAGAGGAGGATATATATATATATACCGGCGGGAGCCGACTGGAGCCCGTTCCAAGCATGACGAACGCCTGCATCCTCGGCAGGGATTCGCGCCACCTTCGACTAATCCTGTTGCGATGGGGCTCGTTAAAACTCGATCGCTGCCGTGCAACGACGCCCTGCGAGCCCGACTCGGCTGCGGGAGATCGGGGCCCGGAGCTTTAATTTTATACGCAATCACGGCGCCATCCTTTAAAACGGTGCCGAGCTAAAAGCGTCGTTTGCCTCACGCCCCGTCTAGGGCGCTTTTATCGGAGATAATAACTATTCTCCACTTCCCCCTCAGGCGCACAAAAAGTGAAACGAACGCACCCGCATTTGGCTGCCAATTCACTCGGAGCGCACGATATTTCCCGCGGTCCAGGAGACGTTAGAGTACGTGGAGGTTTAGAGAAGGCAACGATCGACCGCCACTGCGGCCGCTGGACTCGGCCAAAACGCCACTCTAAGGCAAAACTTGACGCCTGTATATATACGCTTCAGTGATACCGGTTGCCATGAGAAATATTGGCAGAGACCTTTATCGCCAACGTCCTATAATCCGTGGATACCATTCTTTAAGGGGCGATCGCTTAATCTTGTTTAAGAGTCGTTTAGGGAGTGGAGGGTATCGGCACGTGGTAACTGTTTAGTATAAAACGTAAGGTCATCCATCAGCTGGAGCACGCAGAGGCGTCCATCTGACCAGAAACACCTAGAAGACAAGAAGGCATCATGACATCATCGTTAATGGGTCCCCGACCTGCCGCAAGTGGGAAACGGGCTGCAGCTCGACGAGAGTAGCGTCGCGCTTGCTGTGAGATGCTTCCAGACGCGCTGACGGCGATGCTAGCCCATGCTATAGGTGGCGCTGCGTGGATTTACTGGCGATGACGTTTTAGGGGAAACGGCACGGCCTTGTCTTCTATAGGTGGTATCGATCTGACGCATAGCATCGGGCTGAGGCCCAAAAGGCTCCGGTTGCGATTTCTGGCGGACAGTGAGCACGCAGGCGATACGAAGTTCTTACCAGCGATTCAGAATGCTTAACCAAGAAGGAAACTTAAAGTAATAATGATTAAAAAAACGACTCCTTCGGGATAAAGTTACTCACCACAGTGGACGCCAGGCACACAGTGTAAAACGATAATCATCAAACGAAGTACCTAAAATTCCCTCACTACATTTTGAAATACTCCCCTTAGCCGGTGGGTTCCAATCATCAATTTCATGCCCGCCGTCAAAATGCGCCATAGTTGCAAGAAATCAAGAGACGAAAGTCGGCTCTCTGGAGAAGTTTGGCTGTCTAGAGTCCGCCACACCGAAATTATGGTGCCTGGAGCGCGTCTTCGACTGGTTTGTTTAGCGTCCATATGCTGCCCATACATCAAAACTGGTCCCGAAAGCAACAAATTACGTCACAGAAGCCCAAGTGTCACGCTGTTGCACGTCGCGATCCTGGCGGTTTGTCGTAGAAATGCTCACGAGAAGCTGAGAGTAGCACGAGCGGACGCTAGTGTCGCTGTCGTCACGGCATCCCAACCTCTGGCTGCCGAAGCTTTCGTGAACTGCCACACTGGAGAGCGACCTGCAGCAGAAGAGGCGTCTGCCACATACACCACAGATGTTTGGATGCCGCCAGGATCGCGACCGGCGACAGCAAGACACTTGGATGACGTCACTAGGCGGAAATCGAGGGACCACTTTTGCAGAGTGAGCTACACTGGCCAAGGTCTAGCAGTTTAGCGTGGCTCGCATAATGAGCCGTGCTCCGTGCTGCGCAAGCGCGAGGACCAGTGACGTCCCACGGCGCACAGCTGGCGCGCCGGAGACGCCGCCGCCGCGGGCTCCGCCGCCACCGCGCGCGCCTCGCCGGTCTTCGCATTCCAGAGGAGTGACGTCATAGCCGTGACAGACGCGAGCAGACGCCGAGGGAAGCTATTGGGCAGGAGATCGAACTATAGGGGGCGCTTTATCGAGCTTGTCCCTAAAGCCTTGTCCCCACAGCCCGGTGTTTACCAACACAGCATAACAAAGAAATTGAACCTCGCCGAGCATGGTCTGGGCACGAGCGCTTCGCTCTGGCCAGTGCTTTGGTCGCACGAGGAGCGGCCTTCGAATCGTCATCTTCGATTTCTCGGATCAAAAACAAACAAGAAAATACGGTTTGTTGTCCCCACAGCTGAAGCGCACCGCTAGAGGCGTGACTGTTCGATCTCCTCCCCAATACAGACGCTAGTTTACGCCCGTGGAGTGTATACATGATGGAACGCTAGGACGCCGCTTCACGTCACCATTAAATGGTCGCGTCTCGCGGACGCTATCGGAAGCGCTTCTTTTGTGGTCGCGTCTCGTGAACACTACAGCTCCCCCTGGCCGAGAGAAACAGACCCATAGCCATGGAGAAGGAGAGCGAAATTGCTCCTCAGCGGCGCAGAAGAGCGGAGAAGCTTAACTCGAATCCCGAAGTAATTGCCCGGCAATTAGCGGCTGAGCGTAGGAAGACCGAACAGAAGAAGGCTAAACGTGCTGCGGAGACATCGGAGCAAAGGTAGGAACGTCTAGCAAAGCGGCGTCGCCAGGAGGCTGAACGACGTCCCCGACCATCTCAGCAGCAGCAACAACAAGACGCCGTCGATGACGTCAAGGCTCGCCGATTGACTGGCTATATACGGTGAAACTTAGCGAAAGCGCCAGTGCGACTCGGACCTTCGAGACGGACTTCGTAAACAATCCGTTTGGATATGTGTGCGACGTGTGTGAAAGACTGTGGCACATGAAAGACTTGACGCCGGTAAGTAGTGGCATGCGTGAAACGTTGAGTTTAGCGGCGCCGCCTGAGTGGGATGAAACCGTGGCGCGGGTTTGTACAACGTGCAAGAACCTTCTCGTTAGGCAGAAGATTCCACTCTTTAGCGTTACCAATGGGTAGCCGCTTGATAGCGCCTCTCATTTTGTGCGCATACGCTCACGCTACGTATATCCTGGCACAGCCGAGCTAAGCCACCGCAATTTGTTTTTTGGACGCGGTAAACACGCCAGTCGTAGACGCGTTCCAAGAGCCATACCAAAACCAAGAGAGGAAAAGCGTCCAAAGCAGGGGCACCGGAGAAGACAGCCAGGACCACGTGACCCTAACGCCGTGGTCATCGTACGAAGACAGTCTGTAGACATCGCCTGGGGCGTGCTTCATGTACGACGGGCCTGCAACATTGGTCGTAAAGACAAAATTCACCAGCATGCCCCAATCGCCGCGCAGACATGTGGAGGATGGTCACTCAGCGACCGAACCACGGATTTCCGATGCTTAAAATTGATTCCTACATTTGTTAAATCATTTTTATATTAATAATGTAGATTTTGACTGTATAACGTAAAAATGTTTGCGATTGCATCGTTTAATCGCGATTACTATTTTTGGTTTTGTTTTGTTTATTTGATAGGTTGTGAGTTTCAATTGTTGCTTTCTGTGTGTGTGTATCACTTTTTTTCCATCTTTCCTATACGCTTGCAGCTGACCATTGTAGAGACCCAAGGACCAGTCAAGCCGCACATTGCAGCTCTTTTCCTCGGGTCCCACCATCCTAATTTGATGGAAATGCAGATTTTGATTACTTTATTAATATTATGCGTGTACGGATCGAAAATGCTTCGAGCGAACTCGAGGCGCGTCCGTAGATAATTCTGCCCTCACGTCAGCAGAGCGCGTCTTTTGCATTATGTGCGAGCAGAGCGACTGTGGTTTCACGCTCGCGATGACTCGCTTCCCGCAGCCGTTGCAAAGGCTGGCGTATACTTCCGGGGTGGAACTTCCGCCGTTCTGTTCGCGTATAGTTTCGGTATCTCGTCTCCTCACTTCAGTGTTCTTAATTCTGAACGCCGCTACGGCATATACTTACTGACGACAGGCAACTCATCTCTAAGTGAAATATTCCACTAAGGTAAATATTAAGAGAATTAATTAGTAGGGTTTAGGTAGTTCACTAAGGATCACTGTACACTCGCAGCCTGACGATCGCCGCCCTTGGTATTATCCTGTAGGAATCCTTTCTTTATTCCGAGTGCCTTATTTTCCCTCGTTATTCTCCGTCGTTGGCGAAGTCCGCTCTCTATTAATTTATTCCGAGTGAGCGCTCGTGTCTAATATTGTATCGTTTTAATGCGAAATCATTAACTGTCTCATGGAGCGAGCCGACGTCATCAGCTTTGAGACCATGCAAAATGGCACCTTAATGAAACCACGCTCAAAGCTAGCCAACGGCACCTTTTACACTTCGGTGCCATTGGCTGGCGTGCGTCGACGAGGCTCCCATTGGCTATTGCGCATCAGTTTGTGTGGTGTCATCCTGACTGTGTTATCACACTGTTGTGTTATCACGGATCACCGCGTTCGCTCGCCTTTTATCGGTTGTACGGCGCGTGGCAATATATACGGCGCATGGAATAAACCAAGGGGTTCGTTCTGCTGTGAACTACGTTGCTGTCTGTTCCTTCCTTGCGCCGCAAGGCACACGACAGTTTGAAAGATCGCTCACCCGATGGCGCTGTGTGTCCGCGAGGCAGCGGCTCCACCGTTCCACGTCCAAGGTCAGCGCGTTGTACGCCGCAGATTAAAGAAGGGAGCGAAGAGCGGTATGCGTGCTTTCGCATTCACAACTCATAAGAAGTGCTTAGGTGTACCTCGAGCCTTTTTGTTGCCACGGTAAGCAAACCGGTTGTGCTGACGGACCCTGCCACGGGGTGTCCACGGACGAGCAGACGCAAGCGAGGCACCCTTTTCAAAAGTGCGCGCGCCATCTAGTAGGTGTTGCACAATTCATCCGAGTCCGCCATTGTTTGAGGATGTATCCTGAGCTTGAATCGGTACACGAGTGCTGCGTCAGCTTTCGGCAAAGACACGGATCCAGTCACACGCTTCATGCCCCCCCCCCCCCCCCAAAAAAAAAAAAAGAAAATGAGCGACTTCCAATGTTGCTCGACGGACTTTTGAAAGCGGTCGATTGCGGCGCAATACATAGTTGACTCAGCTACCGCCATGCGCGTTGCCATTCAGAAGGTCTTGTACACGTTAGTCGAAGAAAGTAATCCATTAGAATTACAATTACTCTTGGTTAGAAAGTATGCAATGAGAATACTGTATTACTCGTGGAAAAAAATGGTTGACACGTTTTTTAAGAAAGTAGCCGTTATTTTTCCGATTAATTCAGATTTTCAAAAATATTTTGGGGCGGTTTGAAAACGGGTCTTTAACACCGTCCATTATGGGATTAGAATCAGCGAACTAGAAACTGCTTATCTTCTTAATACACCAATTTCGGTAACTATCCTCGCATAAAAAAGGCGCAATTACAAAGGGGAGAAAAATATAGTAACGATTATCTGTAATTTAGCACTTCCAAAAGTAAACGAATTACGATTACTTCCTAATAAATGTAATCAAATGATAGCAAATTGCCCAGAAAGCGATCGATTACGAGTAATTTGATTCTCGTATCGAGTACCGTACAAGTCCGCGTCCAGCCGAGGTGGGCTGCAGCCGACTCGAAGCATCGCGGCGAAAGAGCCGGAGTCTCGGGCGCGGCCGGCGAGGAGCGGACGCGGCGCCTGCGGGAATCCGCCGAGACGTGCCGAAGCAAGGAAACCCAATGGACTCGGCGAGGCATGATCGCGGCGCTCTTCTTCCCCCAAACGGCGCGCCGCGGCTGCCGAAAAAACGCCGCGACATTCCCGTATTGGAAGCGTTCCCCCTTTTTTTCCCCTCCAGGACCCTATACGATGATTCCCCGGCGGCAATGCAGCGTTTTCAACGTCGCAGCGCGACGCCACACGCCGCCGCCTAACAACGAGCAAAACGTGATTTCCTTTTTTTTCTGTCTCCTCGTTCTCTGGCTCCTTTCTTTGGTCTGGCACGCAAACCGAACGGGAAGACGGCGAGCCGACGACGATGAACGGCGGAACGTGGAGCACGCTTCGGTGCTCTTCTCTCGCGGGGCCCTCAACGTCGTCGACGAACGCCGGCGGGCACGGCGAGCTCTTTCTTCGGGATGCCGCCGTTGTACTTCTTTTCTAGAGTATCGCGTTCCGTGCGCGCGCGCGTGTGTGTGTACGCCGTCTGAATTTTAAATCGATTCCGGTTGATTTCGAGTTTTGGCCGTCCGTTGTTTCGGTCATCCGGGGATCCGTGGTTGCGTGCGGGTACACAGCTCTGGTTTGTGTCAACCGCGGGTATGTCGTGTCGCTCTGCGTAGCCGCGTGGGCTTTATTTTTTATCTGCGGTTATACTTGTCTGTATGAGGGTGCTTACATGTGTGAATGCCTGTTGGAAAGTGTGTGTGTGTGTGTGTGTGTGTGTGTGTGTGTGTGCGTGCGTGTGCGTGTGTGTGTGTGTGTGTGTGTGTGTGTGTGTGTGTGTGTGTGTGTGTGTGTGTGTGTGTGTGTTCGTGTTCGTGCGTGTCCGTGGTTCGTGCGGGAATAACGTCCAGCGAGGGTAGCGAAAGAAGAAAGGTTCGTGTTTTAAATTTCTGTTCAAGAGGATCTGCACGTCGAACGTCTTCGTACTTCTACGCGCGAGTTTAAAATACAGTTTCGCTTTGTGTCAGAAGCAAATGCACGGTGGTGATTTCAACACATATTCCACCCTGACGTGGGGTTTCTCTTCCCCGTAACTTTCCCAATGTTTTTTTTGTTTTTGTTTACGCTTTACAAAAGCTTTTGCACTTCTGCCATTCTTACGTGTGTTTAGCAAATGTTACCCTATGTTGAACGTGTCCTTTCGCACTCATAAAATATAGGTTGACGCATTCTAGTTCGCTCTACACTGAGGAGGAGAACAATTGTTTTCCCCGTATGACAGGACACCCTCGTTGAGCAGGCAGCGAGAGGTCGCGCACGCTGCCATTCGGTACGCCCATTAGCATGAAAAAAGGACCTACGCGCTCTAAATAACGAGGGACAACCATTACACGCACACGCTCTCTCGCCGACATGTTAATCGAGGCCCGGGCATCCCCGCGAGGCAGTGCTTTAAAGCTCTCTCCCTATCTCTCGTCGTTACAGCCGTATACGCGCATGACAAAACGGGCACAGCCCGGCGTGACGCCCGCCAACCCATCACTCGGCCCCCCTCCCGAAATGTCGGACGCAGGCTCCGACACGGCCGCCTGTCCGCGCGGCAGCCATCCAGCCCATTGTTCGACAACCGGCCGAACACGCTGTCGAAGACGGGGTCCACCGGCGCGCGCACCTCAACGTCCCCGCGGCACCCGGCGTCCGCTTCCTGCACCCGCGCATGATACGGGCGGCGTCTGCACCGGCTCCCCCGCCGCACCAACGGGGGCGGTTGACGACCATTTTGTCGACTGCCTCGGGAACACGGTCTCTGCTCTCCCGCCGCATCCATATGGATGCGTGTTGGCGGGTCCCCTGGTCGCCGCCTCCAGCGGGTTCCGACGCCGCGCCTGGACTCGCGGCTGCTGTATAATGCGTCCCAGATTACGGTCGCGCGGGCGACGACGCGGGCTGCGGCGGAGACGCGCACGTAGAGACGCGCGGCGCAGTCTCCCGAGGGTATGCCCGGCCTCGCGAGCTCGCGGAGGTGGCGGCAGCGCTCGCGCTATCGCGTTTGATGCAAATCGGGTGAGGGCATGCAAATGGTTCCTCATTTGCATGTCGGGTCCGCGGTCTCCCTCGGCGTACGAAGCCAGGTGCGGACGCGATTTTCGTCGGCTCTTTTATAGTTTTTTTTTTTTTTTTTTTTTTTCTCACGGCGGTATGTTCTGCGTTGAGAAGTTTCGCGGAGCTCGCGGGCTGGAACCTCCAGGGAGGCTCGGACCCCACGCCTGTAAGCGCGCACGTGGTCTGCGGTGGTGGGTCGCGGCGAGCGGTTTTTGAAGGGGGACGTGTCTTGGTCGTGGCGGGCAATTCGTCGGACACGTGTTCGTCGGTTTGCCGTCGCGGGGTACGGGGGCTTTGAACTCCCTCGGGGAAGGCTGATAAAATCTCGGTTTGTTTTTGCCGCTTTTCAGGGATGGTCTCTGCGAAGGAAATTCTGGTCGGCGTTATTCGAAATGTGTCGAGAAGACCCCACTGAGGGCGAGAGTGGTTGCCTCATCGTAGGGAGTGTCAAAAATGCGGAGGACAAAAATGACGTAACCTTCCCTTGGTTAGTTCAATGAATTCGAGATTATCAACGCCAAAATTAGTAAAATTAGCCATAGTGTTTTTTTTTTGTTTTTTTGTCTAGAAATTGTTTGACGTTTTAGATGCATTAAGTGACACGTTGTTGCGGACAGGTTGCAACCGGTAACAAGTACGGGACATTTCAACGAACGCCGATTAATGAAACGCGATTTCATCGAATCGCTTGACGCCGTTTCATCGAATTTCACTTCACCAAATTTTGGAGCATTAAAGTGATTTTAGGATGCTTGATAATCTCGCTTTTGAGTTGTTTTCACGCTGCCGTCCATTCACCATAAATAGAATTACTACCCTGGTCACTTTTCCCAAAAAGTTTGGTTACCGAATCAAAGAACACAACAAAAACGTCACTCCTCTGGAATGCGCAGACCGGCGAGGCGCGCGCGGTGGCGGCGGAGCCCGCGGCGGCGGCGGCTCCGGCGCGCCAGCTGTGCGCTGTGTGACGTCACTGCTCCTCGCGCTTGCGCAGATCGGCGAAGCGCGCCGGTGGCGGCGGAGCCCGCGGCAGCGACGGCTCCGGCGCGCCTGCTGTGCGCCGTGTGACGTCACTGCTCCTCGCGCTTGCGTAGCACGGAGCACGGCTCATTATGCGAGCCACGCGAAACTGATCTACCTCAGCCAGTGTAGCTCACGCTACAAAAGGTGCCCGTAAATATTCCGTACACCGTCCTCATAAGTCATAACTGTCAACAAACAGGCGTTTCAAGGAGCCAGCCCTTGAGACGCCCCTCAACAGTTTTAAATGGGTACTGACTTCAAGCAAGTGCTCTAGAGTCGGTGTGTGGCCTGCCAGCGCTACTGAACACTCTTCCTTTCATCGACTGATGAGAATACTACGATGGTTTCATTAAACTTAGAGGTATGACCTCTTATTTTTTAACTTCGAGCCATACATCCAAATGGTCATGATTGCGGCATTTAGAAGGAACACGATTACTACTAAACGTGATCAAAACATTTTCCCCATTCAAAAAGACAAGAGCTCGATAATATCTACTCGATTTTTATGATAAATTATTTTTATGTTAATATGCTTGGAAGACAGTTGTCGATGTATTAGAATCGAACGCAGTTTTTTTTTTTATGGTTTTAATGCAGAAGTCTGTTGTTTGGAAATGGGGGTTCAGTTATTAGAAGACCGTTTACGAAGTAGCTTGATCCCATAAAGGCTGCTTTATCCAATACAATTGCTTTCCTGCCTATGCTGCTGCCTTCACTGTTTACATCAGTAATTATTTAATTAAACGGTTAGCTAGACGCTAGAACACTTCCAATCATTGGGAACAATTACATGAATCAGTGCTCTAGATTTTCGCGGCAGTTGTCGAGTTGCGATGCATGCCATGTAGGGGAAGCGGAATTTTGTTTTCTTATAATGATGATTTTGCACGTATCGTTTCGGTTTCTGCATAACTCAATTCACGTGTGAGTAATAGTGCCACTAGACATGTTAGCAAGAGGGTCACCTGTGCTATAAGTCGAGATAATGACAAATTTTTGAAAGCTGGCCAGGGCATGTACTCAGTATATCGAGCTGTAAAACTAAAACTAGCCAAACACGTTCACGAACAGAGTCAACATTTTCAACGGAAGTTATTTCGTTTTCTTTGTAAAGCTGCTGGATGTGAACGAAAAAATCTTAATATTTCCCGCAATATTTAGTTGATGTCAAGTTTGTACCTCGAAATTTCTATATTGTAAAGTGCTAGAGCGGTTGATTATTTGCGAAGTAGTTTCTAACCAACAATCGCGTCCGCCTCAGTGCCAGCAAGGAAGGCTTGAATTCTTTTGAACCTACGAATCTAGAAAAGGCTCGACAATAATCATAAGATAAAGCATATCTAAATTTAACAAGGTGGTAAAATGTACATACTTCCGTCATCGTTACGTCCACCACCACCACCATCATCATTATCATCAACAACATGGTCATTATTATCATCGGTAGGGGCCTCATAACAGCCTTAGCCCAGGGCCTCCAAATGCCTTAATCCAGCATTGCTGCAGGCCCTTTATTTTTGTTTTTACTTCAAGTATGATGGGGAACAGAAGACAAAGCAGACAGTCATATCTATTCCAACCGCGTCCTAAACGACCATAAATAGTGAAGAAGACAATTATATATATTTGTGGATCAACCCCAAATGTTGCCGGGCCTGGGAACCGGCCCGCCTGTCACAATCCCGCTCGTCACCGGAAAGCTTGTCACAGGACTATTGGTCACACCGGACTTCGGGATCCAAGTCATTTCGTCATATGAACACTCGTCCCGGGGCGCCGTTCGTCACCGGAACACTTGTCGCAAAGTCATCTGTGTTTTGCTGGCAATCAATCTTTTCCCGAGACCGTTAGTATTGTAACCATTAGTGACACCAATACATATTTTGAGGACCCAATAATAATCCATTCTCCTGACGTACAAGTACGGCGGAGCATGAAATACACACACACGCACACGCACGCGCGCACGCACGCACGCACACGCACACACTGACACATACATGCACGCACGCACGCACGGCAAGATTGTTTCTCGTCTTTTTGTTTTGGAAAGGATAGTTTTATTTGTTGCATTTCCACTTGCCTCCTCAACTACTTTTCGCGCTGTTCTTTTTTTTTTTTTTAACCTAAAGAGTGTAAAGCGATCTTTTGCATCAGATTCTACTTAATGCCGGATGTTTCTTAGCATTCCATATCGTTTCCGCAATCAGCGCACTTTGGAATATTGGCGACGTGCGCGACCGAAAGCGTCGCTGTGGTCGGCCTTCCTCGATTGGCCGAACGCTGACTATGACGTCAGAAAGGGGATTTATCATCGACGGAAATAAGAGGAATGAAATAACTTTAATTTTGACGGTGTTGGCAGTGTTCCTTTGAGAGCGCAATGATTTCAAGCTTCCACCATGCTATTGACAAACACCATCGAACTTTTTGTTTGCAAGGTAATGACGTCACAAGGGGGAACCATAGGAGGGCGCCACCAAAACATCTCGCCGCTAATTGCAAGAAAGGTCCATTTATTTATCTAAGACATTTTTGTATATATCCTGCATAAGTTAAATGAAGAAGGGTTTAGTTCTATGATTCACTAGCCTTCTAATATGTCATACTGTCAAGCCTAAACCCTGGTCCACACATCTGCGCTCGTTGCGCTCGCATGCAACCGAAACACCAGTATAACGACGAAGTCATCGGGAAGAGTGTTCGCCATACACGGATGGCAAGCGATGCAAGGGGTACCTTGGCGAAGCAATACATGAGTCACACTCGTTGCGGTGTTTTGGTCTTTGCGATAGTTTCAAATTCATGCGACCGCAACCGTTGCAGATGTGTGAAGACTGCTATTACAATTAATCGTTTATAAAACAAAGAAAAACAAAACGTTGTTTGCGTGAAATGAAAGTCGAAGGCGCGAGCGAGCAACTTACGAGACGCTTATCGCTCGAGAGCTAATGTGAAAAGATTTCTTTGTGAAACCGCCACACGCCAAGCCTGTGGTTTTTGTTTTGCAGTACCATAGCCTTCCCTGTGCTCACAAAGCCTGGCAGTTCGACGACAAAGCCACAAAGTGCCCGGTCGCAGATTTGAAGCGCGAGGATCTGGTAGCACAGAGCATCATAGAGCCATTTCTCGGGGAACCCGGAAGTCAGCGCGCAGCTTTTGCAGCGGCGAGGACCCGAAACACACCTGTTCGCTCATGGCCTCCGAGATCCCGAAGCGCACGAACGCGCGCGCGCTTCGGGATCTCGGAGGCCTATGGTTCGCTCGGGAGAAGTGTGTTACGTCGTCTCGCCGCAGCGGGGCGCCAGTCACGTGCCTCTCCTCTCATCCCTTGTCTGCCGCTCCACCTTTTTCATTTCGGCGGCCGCTTCTCGTGGCGATCTGCCAGGCTTTGTCAGTATATAGGAGGCTACGGCAGTACATAAGTTAATGTATGATCACGAGCACATGTATTCATTCGCTGATTAAATTAATTAATTATAATTATTTCTCTTGCATCTCCAATTGTGGCTCTCGTGTTTCAGATATTGAACCCTTTCGAAAGAGTGCCCTCTGTGGGTTACTGTGGAATTCCTGCACAATCGGCGGACTGAAAGCGCACAGTCATGGCACACTTGATGGGTTTGGTTGGATTAGAAGGCCACAAAACACCCAGAGAAATAGGTGACGAGCTCGGTGACGTCACTCATTCGACGCTCTGTGATTGGCTCGTCGGCTCCTAGCATTGGCCGCGCTCCGACGTTCGCTGTTTTACATGGAATGATTTGCACGTTACACGACGCTAGTTGTTCGGCGATTGTCCAGTGGTTCTGACCTTCTAATAATCGGCACGTGACTTTCGAGATGCGTCTATTGACTCACTCTTATACGATACCGAAGTCACTTCACGCGTTGTATAACAATATCCAGGTTCTAATAAGAGTATTCCGTGTGACAAATATTCCGGCATGACGAGAAGTGCTCGTACGAGATGCCCTGTGACGAGTTGGCCTACCGGACGAGTTCACCTGTGTCCAGTTGAGCTGTGACGACAGGGCATGTGACGAGTTCCCTTCGACCCGCTGGCCATAGATCCTCTCTCCTCGAAAACTTGTCCCTCGTTCCTCACGATCAGCTTAGCTACGCTGCGTGTTTGACGTGGCACGCTTCAAACAACAGGTTTATGTAGAATAAAATGTAAATAAAATGATTCATTTAACACAAAAAAATATTACTAGTTTTTTTTTTTTGGTATGAGGAGTTAACAAGGTATGAAAGTAATATAATTGCTCTTTATAAGAAATTTACAATTGTAAGTAATTGCTTTTCTACTACGGTGATTTGTTATTACTTTAAGGTAAATCAAGTAGTAATGTAATTTTATTACAAAATAAAAGTAACTTGGCTACTTCTGGCCGAGATTGTTAATGTTTAACCGGAGCTGACTTGCCGGCCGACTGCTGGAAATAGCCAACCTATATTCAAATTAATGCCGGTTCACGCAGGCAGCGCGGCGCTGAGTTCGCGCTTCATTGTGCGTGTAAACTGAAAAAGGCCGGCTCACACGCGGCGGAGCGTCGGTATACAGCCCTGCTGTAGCGTCGCGCAATGTCAGCGTGAACAATTTTATGTTTTATTTTTGATTACTTCCTTTAGTAACTAAAAAAAGAAAGAGACATTGACTGCCACTACAGCGGCGCCAACTATTACTTTTAACTTGAGAATTATGAGTGCTCATTCACTTGAAAGTTCACAGTTGTCATCTTGCTAAATCAACCACTGCTGGGAACGCTATGATATTCAATCCAAAGTACAAGAGTGCACTGTTTAACTTTAACGTGCAATGATGTGTTAGGCTATCTACATGTAATATGTCATGCACTCAAACGCGAGTAAACTGAGTACTATGCAGGCACGTAGCCAGGGGGGGGGGGGGGTGGCATGGGCCCGCCCCCCCCCAAATCTTTCATTTTGCTGTAACCTCCTCTCCCCCCTCCCCCTCATTCAGCATTTTGTCATGGGCGGGCCCCCCCCCGGAACAAAATCCAGGCTACGTGCCAGGTACTATACAATATACAGAAAAGAGTTACGATACATGATAGATTAGAAAAACACTTGTCGAGTTAAAAACTAATTATAGCACGATGGTATTCAACCAATATACACCAGAATAGTAAATATAGCATTTCACAGTTGAAGAACATATGCAATGTCAATTTATTATAGAATAATGTTCAACTTCTGTGCCGTGTTTCTGTTGTTCGTTATAAAGATATGTTACTCTCAATAACTGCCAGTTATTCTAGTTTCCTAGATAAAATCACGCAAGGCAAAGAGAGCCCTCTTGTTTTAGAACACGAGTTGACGAAGGTACTGGCATCTTTTCTCGCGGCACGGGACGGTTGTCAATTGCCATGAGCCGTAAATTGAGCTCTTTACGCCACTTTTTGAATCTTGAGCATTCTAGAAGGAGTTAAGTTTAATCTTGGACTGACTGTCTACGCGTGCACATTCTGGAGAGCCCTCACGACGAATGCGGTGTAAAAATTCTCGCGGTGCAAGCGATGCTGAGACAAAGCCTGTGCAGTAGTTTTTCTATACTAGCTGCGCATGCGTGTGAGACAAATTGGCACGCAGAATTTTACTGAGGCTCGATTTTGTAAAAAATAAAGGACCGTTTAGCGTGCTCGTCAAATTATGTAGAACTGCACATCGCACGTACCACCGACCTTCATGTTTCCTGAGTGTTTCCACAGGAAAAGAAAACACCTTGATATTTCCCGTCCAGATGTGCCCTTTTGGCGACGAGTCTGCTGCTCCAATTGTCCTTGGAACCAGTCTGCCCTGGCTGGAGGATGGAACTATGCTGAAGTGCAATGTCGTGACCTGCACACATTGCCGCCGTCATTTCAATAAGAACTTTGTAAATATCCGCCGTTGTCGCTTTAGATTTCACTGATTGTAAGGAGACACTTGAGATTCACTGCTGATGGTCCACTTCCCTGCTTGCCGAATAAATTGTAATGATGACTATAAATCACGTAGCTAAGCTGCCGTGGATGATGATCGATGTGATAATCGAAAGGAACGACTTATGTCTGAAGATGGTATAACAATGCGGAAGATCCTCGGTTGTCGGTATATCTGTCCGTGTATAGTTGGGTGAAACTTTGGTACTGATTGTATAGGAGGAAGAGAGTAAGTTGTGCCGCCACCAGCTCACTGAGCTTTTCTTTTCCAATTATCCTCGTTTATACTTAGGCGTCGCCAACGTCAGCGGTAGGGGAGACTAGGTGAGACTAAAGTTTTTTAATGCGATCATAATCTCAGATTCTTTAAGATGCAATGAGCAATATTTTTTTTTTTGTACTTCCGATGCATGTCGATCTCAGCGGTTCCTCTGGGTAACTCCTGATATTCCAGGGGCACAACAGCGCGTATTGCGGCATCTATACAGAATCATGTACACAGGGTTCCGGTCACACGCAGCGGAGCGCTGATATACAGCGCCAACATAGCGTCTGCGAACCGAATGAAGCGACGTCTTCCAGACTGGTCTTCCGCAACCTCCACGCTCGCACACGACTGAGCGCGCTCCGACTCCGACACACGCGCACCGGAGGCAGCCAAGAGAAGGGGCGGGGAGAGCAGCCGTGGCTACTCCCGTCTACCGCGGAGTACCCAAGTCCAACTGTGCATGTGTTTGTCGTTTGGGGCAGGTCGGGATCCCACTAACGACGACGTAACATGAAAGCCTCGTCTTCTAGGTAACGTTGGCCCAAGACGAGTGGCGCCGAAGACGAGACCGCACGTCGGGAACAGCCCGCGTCCCAGTGGTCTCCGCGAGCGGGAGCCTTGGCCGCGGGCCCGCTCCGAGCAGCCCCCTGGCTAATCAGAGCGGTGTCGACACGGCCGCGCATCTATCGGGCCGGATCGCCTGTCAGCGCCAGCAAGGCGCCCATAAATTGCGGCCAGGACCGCGTGCTGGCCCAGAGCCCCGACTCCGGCCGGCGGCGACGCTGATAAGCGCCGGCACACGCGACGACGCCACGTCGGGTATACACCCGGAGGCTGACGTCACTGGAGCGGGCCCCGACGGGACGCGGTGGTTCTGGCGCGCGCGGGAAGTCATCTTTAAATGACCGCCATTGTAGCCTGGGAAAAAGCGGCCTGCCCGCGCGCGCGGGGTGGGGGAAGGTTTCGGACGCCGCGTGGCTCGGGCCACGTGCTTCGTGAAAGCCGAGCCGGCGCGGGGTTTCGGGGTGGGCGGACGGCCGGCTCTTTTCTAGACGTCTAAATTACAGTGCCGCCGCGGTTCCGAACCACGGGTCGGGCTGCTCGGAGGGAGTCGTCGTTGGCCCCGCTGCGAACTACGGCCGCCCGACGATGATCCGCGCGCGCTAATCCTCATCGAGCCATCGCGGCGGGCGCCGCGGACGGTCGCCTGCTCCACAACCGCGTCTTTTTTCGCTCCCGGGATGAAAAGGAAATTGAATGCTGCGCCGAGTGTGCGATTGTGGGGCGCTGCGAGAGGGTCACGCGCGCCGCGTTGGCTGAACGGAGGTTCTTCAAAAGCCGGGGGGGCGCTCGACCCGAATTAGGCAGGGTGACTGACTGCCTCCCTTCGACTTTTTTAAGAGTGGTCGAGGACAACCCGCATACGTGCGATGCGGAAACGCACTCGCACGAGTCGCCGGCGTTGAGCGAGCGTTTGAGTTCGCGAGAGGCGAACACTCATACTTAAAGAAACCCCGAGACAATGCAAAATGAAGGAACAAACATAACGAAGTCTCCAAACGCATTGCCAAGTCTCAAACGCAGCTGCACATTGATACTTCGTCGTGTTTGTCCCTTCCGTTTCTTTCGTCTCGGTCTTTTTTTTTTTAAGTATTAACGTTTACCTGCTAGCCTGCGCCATAACCCTTATTACTGTGAGTAGACGCTCTTTTCGTTTCGTAGATTGAGAGAATCCACAACGTTCGAATCGCTTGGAGGAAGCTGTGGTGATGCTGAAAACGCATCGCACACGTTTTTTTTTTGTTTTTTTTTGACCCAATGACAAAATGCGTGAAAACATTCTCGTTTACTATATTGCGCAGTGAGTGGAAATTTAGTGAAATTCATTTGTAATTACATCCTTTTCATTGAAGAGTAAGACGTCAGCTTTTACTGCATTTTTCTTGAACCTCAATCCAAATCGATGCCCACCGAGAGTTGGCCAACGCGCCCGAAGCTTGTCTCCGCAAGACTGGGAAGACTGGCAGGTATTACCGACTCATCACTATGAGGCCTCGGATGGATCTCGTCATAGACCGTTTCAGCGCGACAAGACTGTCGTTTACTGTTGGATGCAAGATGTCGCTGAAGCCTTACTGCAACGCCTACCGTGGACGCTGCAAACCTCGCACACGGTATTCTAATTTAAATAAAAACGCAAACATAGCAAATGATAACTGCGTATACGCACACCGCCGAGAGAGAGACGTAGTACCAGACACGTCACGCGAGCCAAAAAGCGCGCAAAACAAAAGCACGCCAGTGAACAATTGCACGTCACTGATATACCCGAAGTCCCCAAGCACGCACCGAGACGTACTGTACATGACGCGCGGACGGGAGGAGACGAAACGCGCAAACACGCGACCCGAAGCCAGGGAAAATCAAATCAGAGCCAGGCAAGGCGAGCAATCGCGGCCGACGGGACACCGCAGCGCTGGCAGCGCAGAGCCTAAAGCGGAGCCAGGCAGGCGCTCGTCCATCGTTGCATCGCGGCTGGCTCCCCCCACCCCGCTCGTCAACGGAAGCGTCCGTGATGGGCGCCGAAGCCTCGGCCCCGGGGTCGGAGCCCCTCGGCGGAGGCAGAGGCGCGCCGCAGTGCTTCCTAACTGGATTAGGGCTTCCCTCCGGGACCCTAACGAGACCGTGGGGACATCATTAATAGCCGGGCCCGCGGGCATAAAGCGATTGGGCCACCGCAGCCGGGGCCCGAGACCCCCCGTCGTCCCGTCGCCGACAGCGCCCCGCTGGGTCGCCGCTGTCGCCCCGGTGGGAAGAACGGTGCGCGGGCCCGTCGCTCGGCCCGCCCGAGGTCTTCGGGAGAGGGATGCGCAGGCTGACTCAAGAACGTCCCCAGACAACGACTCCGTAGGCAGTCCAGGGTAACGGGCCACGATTTGAATCCGAGGACCGATGCCCTTTCAACGCATGCACTCTCTTTAAAGCAACATTTTTTTTTTAATGGCCCGTTTTTATTGTTTTGTATTTCGGCCGTTAGACGCTTTGAACTTTTGGGAGATCAGCGCAAGCTTACGGCGTCTCGCGTGATTGGCAGTCATCGAAGCACCGCGCTGCGACGGGAGCGTTACCACGTTGAGTTGTGCAGACTATAGATCGGGTGTGCTCGACCCGGACACGAAACGACGAGAGTTCTCCGCCACGCATCGTACCGCGAAGGATGGGAAACATAGCCGAGCGGGAATTATCCCAAGCGGTCCTCACTACGACAACCACGTTAAGCGGAGTCAACCGCGCACAACGAATCCCAAGCTTTTCATGGCCCTCCTGACCACGTCGGTTCCTGCCCAGCTTCCCCGGTGGCAGTTTGGTCCGAACCACGGACTGAGAGTGAGTGCTCTGGGGGTTCCCCCCGACCCGTCTCCGTCGAGGAGCGGGCCCACCCG
This sequence comes from Ixodes persulcatus, assembly GCA_013358835.2. Taxonomy (NCBI): domain Eukaryota; kingdom Metazoa; phylum Arthropoda; class Arachnida; order Ixodida; family Ixodidae; genus Ixodes; species Ixodes persulcatus. Next base: position 155,163 of record JABSTQ010011071.1, on the reverse strand, counting down.
CTGGGCTGACGAGAGCCGCGCATTCGAGACGCCGACCGGATTGACGTTCACGTGGAGAACTCATTGTGCCCGAGTCAATGGGCCCCGGGAAAAGAGGGGCGACGTACACCGGTAGAGTCAAGATGCCCCGCGTGGAATCTGACATCCCTGATGGCCCAGACTCTCGTAAAGGTTATACAAATTTGCATATTAGGATGTGAGACCGTCGGTGAATTTATACGTTCAACAGAGTTCAACGGCGCTGAAGAGGCGGTTGTATAGCCGTAAAGGTTGAGCACGGAACCCTAGGATATCGACACATGGCATAGCTAGTCTTTTATTTTTTATTGTATACTGCAGAAACCAGTTGAATGGTACAGACTGGAACGGCAGAAAGGGAAAATACAGCAAATTCCGTACAAATTGATAGAATATTCATTCGCTAACTTCATCCGATGCCTGTTACGACGACAGTTTTGGCTGCGCACACAAGCAGTGAGATCTGCCGTCGGTATTTCGCCTTTTTACCACCACCCTCGGACGTCACCCGAAGAGGCTGACTTTTCCTGAGCCCTGGGATTTAATGAGCACGGTGAACCAAACGTTTTCTAGATGTAGAGCTAAGAAAGTGGTTAAAATCTAGAGAGGGATTGCGACTAAAACTGATTAAATTAGTTTAAACATAGTTTAATGTAACACTAATGATGCTATTTGGCTAAGTGGCTCAAATCACCATCCGATCCGAAGCGGCTGCCAATGGTAGGCGCCCTTTCATTTGTCGAAATCTTTAAATCGAAACGTTACGTAGCGCACTGTAGTTCCTCCAAGCACGTGAAGCCAAAGCTCGTGTCGCAGAGCCGAGGGTCCCTGCGTTAAATCGTCACCCTTGCCCATTTTGACCTCGTAACGGTTAGAGCCACTAAATAAGCTGCGCTTCAGAGTATGGACACTTCAGCCACCTTGGTGCTTAAAACCATTGTTGCCAGCTAACTCAAGCTTCGTTTGAAATCGCAGAAAAGGGTTTTCCGTCCTTAAGAAATGCTAAGACAGTCCACGACACTACAAAACGATATCGGCCGAACTTCCTTACGTCGTATGTAGAGCGCAGGAAATCGCATTTTTGATGCGAAAGCATTAACTGTCTCATGGAGCGAGCCAACGTCATCAGCTTTGAAACCATGCAAAACGGCACCTTAATGAAACCACGCGCAAAGCTACCTAACCGCGCATTTTACACTTCGGTCCCATTGGCTGGCGCGCGTCGACGAGGCTCCCATTCCCCGCTGCGTGTCAGTTTGTGTGGTGTCATCCTGACTGTGTTATCAGTGATCACCGCGTTCGCTCACCTCCTATCGGTTGTACGGCGCGTGGCAATATATACGGCGCATGGAATAAGTCAAGGGGTTAGTTCTGGTGTGAACTACGTTGCTGTCTGTTCCTTCCTCGCGCCGCAAGGCACACGACAGTTTGAACGATCGTTCACCCGATGGCGCTGCGTCTCCGCGAGGCAGCGGCTGCAGCGTTCCACGTCCAAGGTCAGCGCCTTGTACGCCCCAGATTAAAGAAGGGAGCGAAGAGCGGCATGCGTGCTTTCGCATTCACAACTCATAAGAAGTGCTTAGGTGTACCTCGAGCCTTTTTAGTGGTTAAGCAATGTGTGAGACCGGAGGCGCTCAGATGCGTTCTGGAAAACGACTGCCAACGAACGAAGGGCCAAGTTTCGGTTTCCTCCGTTGTAGTGCAACCAGTTGCGGACACTGAGGACCTGAACTAGCGTGCCTTGAATGCGCCTCCAACTGGTGTGTTTCGTGCCCTATACCTCCCACGCATAAATATCATTCCAAAAGTGGCACGAATTGACGTCACAGAAGCCATAGTGTCAAGCTGTCGGATGTAGCGATCCTGGAGTTTGATCGTAAGGATCGCGGCCGGTGACAGCGTGACACGTATATGACGTCATCGGGCAGAAATCGAGGGATCACTTCTTTTTTTTTTAACGCGAACAACACACCTTGGCGCACCCCGTCGTAGAGCCTGACCTACCTGTGCTCGAGATGCAGTAAGTACACTTTAGCAAAACTTGTTGTCGGGCTAGTTGCAGTGATGTGATTGGTCCGAGTAATTGTGTGGCACTTTTCGGAGCAGCCGAAAGTTCGTTATGGAGGAGAAAAAAAAAGGAAGTACTTTTGGAGCACGAGCACACACTTTAAATTTATTCGTACCACCGCGAATATTATATGTCAAGATTTGTGTGTTGGCCTATCCAACTTAAAACTTGCCTACTTTGCCTTAGCAGTTCTTTGCAACCTTTTATTAGCATGAACAGCACGGCAGGTTTGATTCCCTTGAACACAGACTAGTTGTATATTTTACACATAGAAGCCGTAGGCATGCCAAAAAAATTCTGATTGATGATGGACAGTATATGGACTGCTCCGAATAATAATCCTATGTACAAAGTAGAATGTAACCCAAATAGAATATTCCACTCAAATTATGTTATAATAATCTTGAGCACACAAATTGATGTTTCATCCAAGTTCTAAAGCTTGTAATAAAACTACAAGTCTTAATTCAAATTAAAAAAAAAACAAAAAAACTTTGTGATTGAATAATGAACACTAATGACATTTTGTACGTAGAACTTCTTGATTACAAAGATTGGCATGTTATTGATAAGTAGGCCTTTTAACACAATCTTCCTTCCACTGCTTCCTTCCTTTAACACAGCTTCCTTCCACTGCTTCACCTAGTTTAGTTTTAATAAATCCTATTGACCCTACCTCGACCGTATGCGCTGCGGCGAAGCAAGATATGCAAAATCGCGATGGGTACTTCGCGGTTGCCGCTTCACTGCAGTACACAAGAGCGTGGTAAGAAGCGCACTCAACAAAGCTAACTTATCCGCCAAAGAAGACTACGAACGTAAAGGATATTGTGAATATTCCGAGTACTCTCAGTGTTTGACACTGACAGAGAGATCAACTAGGATAGTACGTTATCTGAGGCTATAATAGAAATCTCTGAAAATTCGCACACGACTACCATAATGAGCCGGACGTGTAGGGAAGCATTATATTTTCAGTATTAATAATAAACTCAAGTTTTGTTGCAGTGTTAGCGCAATTTCCTCACATTCTAGCTAAATGTAGCAGGTTGTAGCAGGGTAAGCCCTTTGGCGCAGTTTGACGCAAATGGTGCAGCAATCAGATCACTGTAGTTAGTCCGTGGTACTCATGCATGCGCAAACAGAAAAAAAGAAGTGCACAAGGACAAGCAGTTTTCCTTGTCCACTCCTTCGTGTTTTTCCTCTGTGCTCGCGCATACAAGTTTGCTAAGTACAATTTACTTTTCCTGACTCCATCAAACGGTAAACGATTTGGGGCGAAAGTAAACCACTTCGGAAACAATGAAAGGAAAATAATATGACTTAGGAAGGGTAGATAGAACACAGTAAGCCACCGGACCAGCTTACCACTGTACATGCGTGAGACGATTGCAACTGGATTTTGCGGTCAATCAGATATGGCGTGGGGTTCTTCGTCGTTCATATCGAGAAACGCATACCAAAGTCTGCCGAGCAATAACGAGATGAACGCGGCTGGCAAAGCCCGCGTCGGAATCGCTGCGGCGTGTTCCCCTGAACCCGGTCTGGCAATGCCGCGAGGAAGGTCTCAATCCGGGCGTCTAAACCACGGTGGGATCGGGTGGTGTCGGTCGGAGACCTCTCGCCCCCCGAACGCACGTCTGGCAAGACTAACAACACCGGCGCCGACACAGGGCTGCCGCCGCGGGACGCCGCCTTGTCGGGTCCAGAAGGCGATCTTTCCAAAGGCGCCGGACATCGCCCGGGAACGCGGACAAAAGAAGGACCCGGACAAAAGAAACCGCGGCGCGCTCAAAGCGAGAAACCTTGTCCGCTTTGGGTCCCCCTTCGCGTCGCCCCCTCTTGTGTGGTACCAAAGTGTCACATTAGCGCGCGCACAAAAGCTGCCCGCCAACCAAGGAGCGTGCGTTGCCTTAGGCGCGTCGTCGCTGCCGAGTTGGCCAGGGCAGGCGAGGCAATACCTACACCCTGCGAGACAAGGCCTGCCTCCTTCACCCAGAAAGGTCATCACAAGTGGACCCACGCAGCACCACCTACCTTCCGTCGGTATCGTCGTCGACAGCGCGTCTTGCAGTGTTTCACAACGTGCTCGATGCGTTCGCACGTGGTGAGGCCACGACGAACGGGTCTGCCTCTTTGCGGCGGCTCTCGCTAAGCTTCAGCGAGTATGCCGCTTGGAGCAGGTCGGGTAGCCCACTAAAGATGACGCAGTGCGCAGGCCTTCTATCTGGTGTTGAACCAGGCCGGCCGAACTGATCCGGAACCTGGGGAACGCGTACGAGCGCGGCCACCGCGCAGCCAGAATTTGTTTTCAGCGCTGTCGGCTCGATTTCTTTGGGATGTCCGGAGAACGTACGAATATTGCGACTCAGTTCGTGACTTCGGATGGGGCGATGCTACCAAGCGGCAGAAGCGAAAGATGAGAAATCCGCGCATCGTTCCGAGTTATATAAGTATTAATAAGAGCGTCTTTATTTTCTGTCGCAGCAATAACGCAATTTGTGAGGAAAAAAAAAACAAATTAACTTAACCAGGGCCCCTCCTCCCCAGAAAATAATCGATTAAAAATCAAGGAGGGCGACGCTACGCTACATTGCGCAGAGCTTCTCTGTATCAACGAAAAGCTAAACAGAACTATGATGATACGACAATATGCGAGTCTAAGCACTTAGAAATGTAAACAAACATTTTTAAATAGTTATTTTTAATCTGAAAAGAATACTTCTTGGTTTGATGTAGGCTTCAATCGATTTCACTAGTAGCAAAAGTTCACAAATTCTGTAAGTTTACGTTCTATGACTTCATGATCATAATTTGTTTTACACAAATAAATGCGATGTTTCGTGTGAACGCGACAAGCGCGTTATTTCTTATTTCGTGGTCATAGCTTGAGCTTAAACGATATCCCTACATGTTGTGGATGTGTACATTACACGTTTCTGAGAAAGTGGGACGGAGGGTCACTGAAACAGAAGGTTGCGCAGTCTAGCGATGAAAGGAATTAGAAATAACAATCCCGCAAAACATGTTCGGAGTTGGAAGTATATCACATTAATTATAATTTTGTCATTACTTTGTGTAGTTTAATTAGAAATCACCAAGCCCGTCAAAACCTGTGGGTTGTATTACGTGGCCCGGCATCTGCGAGAAATCTAGTTAATCCAACGACGCACTTTCGCTGAGAAAATAAAACAGAGAGAACAACATATATATACACAAAGTGTATGTTCTAACTAAAATAACGAACACGTAAGAACTTCATCTCCATTATTACGAAACATCACAAACACTATGTTGTAACAATATACTATTAACAAGAGTATTACACAATAAAATAATAATGTTGCGTGTATGTTTGTACCACCAGAAGTTAGTCAGTCTTAATGGGCGACTGGTGTCTCAATCAAAGATGATAAATATAGCCAATGCAGTACAACCGCTAGCCTGGGGTCTTTAACGTGCACCGCGCAGTAGTGATACACGACGGCACGCCGGTACGATGCTCATCCAGATCGAAACTGGCAGGGCTGTGGATTGAACCCCGGATCACTGGTTTACACAATGCGTTCTTTCTACAAAAGAACGTGAAATTACATCTCTATGTGGAGAGCTATCAAAACAAAAAGAATGTATACAAATAAAGGTCCACTTAATAGTGTACATGTTAAAAAAGACATTTCCTGGGGGTAGTTTTAATAAGCAAACCAAACTTTGTCACAGAACAGACATACCACAACCGTAACCAAAACGACAATTTCAAGCATGAGGATAATAGGCAATTCAACTTATTTACGCAATGGAAAGTTCGTACAAAACAACCTATACACACACCAGGGTGTCAAAACGAACCCGAACCTAAAACTGGAGCAAATCCGTTATTAGAGAGTTTTAGTAGATCGTTTGGAGAACTCCGATAATGATACCTACCCGACACTCCGCTGCCACCTTAGCGTATTCATCGTATCGCTATCGGACATTTTTATCGGAAATATCAAAAGTGCAAAACAGATTTTTTTTTTTTCACCAAACCGGAACAAATTGGTAACCCAAATCAAACATATGATATTTAACCCCGACTGGAAAGAAACCGTAATCTCATGCGGCGGTTACCTGTGTGTGTGTTTGTGTGCGTGTGCGTGTGTGTGTGTGTGTGTGTGTGTGTGTTTTCTTAATTTCTGCTGCTAAACAATTAAGTATGTCAACGTCGTTTGCGACGCGCACACCAAGTATAATGTTAATAAGTAAGCAACGATTCACTAGGAACCTTGGGGCGATATTAAGAAAGACGTTTTCACCACCATCGCATGTAAGCATTACGATTTATTGTGAATAGATATATGGAAGGAATACGTCAATTTCAGAACTTTATGTTCAGATCGGTTTTCCTTTAGAGAAACGCAGGCAAATTAGTCAATTGAAGGTTCTTTTTAATCTCGTAAATAATAAGTACAACTTGGAATATCAAAGCTACTTTCACTTTAACACACCCACACTCTGAGAAATCCGCAGCATCTGCTCTCCCGCAAAGCACCTGGGAGGGCCAAACATTGCAGTCTCCGGAGGACGCTCGGCGAAGAAAATCCTTTTTTTTTTACTTATTAAAAAATTGACAGGATCTTGATATTTCGGGTATATAAAATACATGCTGTTGTACATTTTTAATAATATTTTTCTTACATTATGTAATGCGTTTTCTGTGTTAGTATAAACTATGTCATCGTATAAGGTGTATCTTCGTGCAGAAAGTCTCGTTTATAGGAGATTGTGGTGTTGTGCACCAATTTTATGTTTATTTATTTTGGTGGTATATTTTCAACGGCGTTTTTCCTAACTTCGTTGCCCATTGGCTGCAGGTAGTATGCATAAATGAATAAATAAATATTTAAATAAGACATAAAACATGCCTATTGTTCGCACTCTAAATACAATTAGTGTGCAGGCAGGCGGGCGATATGAACCCGAGACAAGAGCAGAAAAAAAACAAAAAACGTCTACAGTGGTAAAAAAAGAAATAGGGACAGAAAACGCCTCAAACTCAACTTCTGTTTTTTCTACCACTGTAAACTTTTTCCTCCTTTTACGCCAGTCTGGGGTTAATATCACGATGGTGCCAGGGAACCTTCGGAGTTCTTCGTAATTTTAGCTTGTAGTCTGCGAGCTAATTTTAATGACAAAACCGTCACAGTGTAAACATGTGAATCGGCCGCGCCGTGAGATCCTCTATTTTAGGCGGACGACAGGACTTCGGTGTTTCACCACCAACGAGAGGTTCGGAGGAAGTACAAAAACCGACAATCCACGAAAACTAAAATGCACAAGAACTGTAAATGAGAAAACAAAAACGTGTTTAAATTTGAACATAAGTAAAGACGGAAGGCTAACAGTGTGAGCAGTAAAGACCTAGAATAAATTATAAAAATAAAGCGTGACATGGTGACATATCCAGACAAGGTGTTCGAAAAACACCGAGACAGACTCTCTCTGCCTCGGAAATGAGAAAATTAAATCTGAGGGAGGACCACACCAGAAGGGCAATGGTGGAAAGCCTAACAAGCAAGTCAGACTGGAACCCCAAAGTTAAACTATAAACGTAAGACAGAAACATTCCACACTAAAAAGGAAATTGTATTATAAAACAGTCTACACTTGACTTAAGTAAAACGAATTATAAAAAATTTGAAGTCGAAGAGAAAATATACGGCAAGGGGGCGTGTCCCCCCCTGTCTTTCACCTTTAACTTCAAAGCTGTTTTAACTCTTCTTCCTCCAGCCTCGAGTTGTTTCATGTCGTGATTAGCTTCCACCAGCTCACCGGCGCACTTCCAGTTGGTGTTTTTGTAATAAAATAAAACTTTTTGTAGCTCTAGTAGTCGACATATTTTGTCGTTTGTGCGCGTGGAACACCAAACATTACGAACCTGAGGGGAAAAAAAAAAAGTAAACACGAAGCCTCAAGCAAAACCAAAATTAGAAGCACTCACAAAATTTCTGAGGCTGGAATATTAACGTTCCGATAATAAAAAAAATGTAAAGTGTTGAAGTAAACGTACACGAGTGAAATTCTGGAGAAAGTGTAGAATGTGCAAATTTCGGCAGGTTAAGAAAAAAAAAAGAAAAGAAAGCTCATTGTCCGCACCTTTTACGTCGCAGGAGACTACGCAGAACAACAGAGCAGAAAGCGAGTATAAGGGCCGGGAATGTAGCGTGGCAACACCGGGCAGCTGAGGACAATTATAAAGACCGGAAGGGCGGTCGGCTCAAAAAAAACAGGACCTGAGCCGGCCACTTCCACCTGGCCATACATTTCGTTTAGTCGCTTTCCTCGTGTAGTTTCCCCAAGAAGAACGCATCTAGCAAGACCACAAGACATATCACACCCCCGTCCCCCAACAATGCGGGAAAAGCACTCCAACGCAGTCCATATACGACGAGCGATCATGCACCGCGACAAGAGACCGTATAAGCCAGCATATCCCGAGAACTGAATGTGTGGGCCTGGTATCCCACTCCCCCCCGAAAGAAAAAGACTCTCTTTGCACCGGCGCCGCAACCAGAAGTTTATAGAATGGACACGGGGTTTGAGAAGGTCGGAGGGGAGGACGCGGGGAAAGCGAAGCTCTTAAGAAGGATTTGCCTGGTCGTGAGAAGCGACGCTACAATGGCAAACGCAGCGGCGGTCGTCGCCAAGAGAGAGAGCGCTTTCTCCAAACAAACTCGCCGCCGTCTGAGAGTCGCTTTCGTGCCGCGCACAAGAAGCCGCGTCCAATTCCTCGGTCCGCCGGTTCGCAGGCTCGTACGAGGAGCCAAAAAAAGAAGGTAAAAAAGCTTTCCTCGGCCACGCTTAATCCGATAATGGAGTGCGGGAGGACGACCGGCGGCAGAAAGGAGTTGCAAAGTGGCGCCGCTCAGGATTGGATCCTGGGCTGGCGGCAGACATTATCCGGATTTCACCACATTTATCCCGCCAGTGCCGCCCAATTCCCTCTCCCCCCCCCCCTTTTTTCAGTGTGTCTGTGTTCCTGTTCAGATGTAACCGAGAACGTTTACCTGGTACTGAGACTCGGTTTTGGTGCACGCATCAAACCCACCCCCGACCTACCCGCAGGTGTTGGGGCCGCTGTCGTAAGTGACGTTTGAATCGAGTGATAGCAACACCCCCTAGATGCAAGGCCTTCGCAACGTTGCCGCTCCACAGCACGAACGGTAACACTATACACTCTAAAAAATGCCCGCGCATCCACTTACCCGCAAAACACTCAAAGAGCCAATCTATTGGCTATCTACGATCTTAATATATAGCTACATGACAGGACTAAAGATAATAATCGTACTACCTCTAGGATAACTGAAACATACAGAACACACGACCCCACAATACAAGCGAAATTTTAATGCAGGAAAAAATTTCTAATTGTACTAAGATTCAGTCTCTCGATATTTGTCAAATTATGCTTCTGAAGTTTATTTAGAACAAATGGAAGATTATACCTTAGCATTTGGAAACCGTAATTTGTGCGATTTGTTGGTATTTTCCAATGCTCCGCCTCACGAACGTCATATACCCGGATGTTTGGTGTTAAGTTTGAAATACGTCCTAGGAAAGGCTCGTTAGAACGGAGGGCTGATCTATATCGTGTTAGTAGAGTATACTCATATAGGTTAGGGACAGTTATTAGACGTAGTTCTTTAAATAATGGAGGTGTATGTGTATCGAAAGGAACATTGAATATTGTGCGAACAGCCTTTTTTTCAAGAAGGTGTAATTTGTTAGCATTTGACAGCGATGTGGTGCACCACACTAAATTACAGTAGTTCAGATGGGGTAAAAAAAGGGCTCTGTATATAAGCATTTTTATGTGACGAGGCAATAAATATCTGAATTGACATAATTTCCCAAGCACTCTTGATAGCTTTTTAACAACATAATTAACGTGATAATTCCAGGACATCTGTTCATTAAAATAGACTCCGAGCGTTTTGACGTTCGGCACAATTTCTATGACAGAAGGGCCCAAGATAATATTAAAAGAAAAAGAAACGTGTCTATTCTTAGGTTTAAAAAGGACAGCCTTGCTTTTGCTCGTGTTGATTATTAGTGAGTTAACTTCACTCCAATCATATAGCTTCTCTAGTGAAGCATTCGTTTCTTTAACAAGGTCTTCAATATCTGTACCTGAAAAAAATAGACTGGTATCATCGGCATAAATGATGAAGGATGGGACTTTACTGATATTAACAATATCGTTTATATATAGATTAAATAACAAAGGACCTAAAATGCTACCTTGCGGTACTCCAGCTCTAATGGGTAAAACAGAAGAACTCTGTCCATTTATTACAACATATTGCTGACGAAATTTAAAGTATGATTGTAAAAGATTTAAGGGTACACCGCGAATTCCATAGCATTCAAGCTTTTTTATTAGGGTGGTATGGTCAACACGGTCGAACGCCTTCGAAAAATCAATGAAGACGCCTAAAGTTATCTTTTTTTCTTCAAACGACTTTAAAATTAACTCCTTCTGCTCTAGCAAGGCGAACTCCGTTGATCGACCTCTGCGAAAGCCGTACTGTGAGTCAGAAATTAATGAAAATTTAGTGCAGAAACTTGTGACTCTATTGTGAATAATCTTTTCAAGGCATTTCGAAAACACAGGTAGTATTGATATTGGCCTATAATTCGAATATTCATTTTTGTTCCCTCCTTTAAACAAAACAATAACTTTTGCAGTTTGCATCTTTTTAGGAAAAATACCACTGGACAATGAGAAGTTCATAATGTGTGTTAATACAGGTGACAGAACGTCCAAAACATGCTTAATTGGTTTTATCTGCAAATCGTCTATATCACAGGATCACACGAAATCAGCTCAGCGAATGATGAGTCGGAACATCCGTTTAGACCTAAAAATGAAGTCTGCGCTGTAGCATTACGCAATGCGAAACGTCATGCTTGCATTGCGTAATGCCACAGCGCAGACTTAATTTTGAGGTCTAAAAAGATGTTTCGCCTCCGCATTCGCTGAGCTGATTTTATACATCGCAGAGATTGGCTCTTTGAGTGTTTTGCGGGTAAGTGGACGCGCAGGCATTTTTTAGAGTGTAGATGTCCGGACACCGCTGGCTAGTGGCCGCGCTAATAAGATCACCCGAGTATACTGAAAAATATTCTAAAAATGTAAGAGCCGCGTTGCTCGTGATCGAACTCTTAGTGCGGCGTTATGGGGGAGAGTAAGCAAGTCTTGCCAGTATCTAGGTGGCGTTGGTGAGACAGCATGCAAAATTAACAGTATCGTCGCACGGAATAAGCATGAATTCAAAATAATTCGCCGCAGGAAAACAAAATGAGTGCTTGAAGGTGCACGGCGCGTTAAAATCGGCACAATCTAAATCATCTAAATCACCATCTCAACGATAACAGAGGTCTCGTACAAACGTTTTGAAACAAGGACAATATAAAGAATCCCTCAAACAATATTTCGTATTACTTTTATCGCAATAACCCTCCAACGTCAATTCACTACCAGGTCGAACGGCGTTGAGGTCGAACCCTCTCAAGGACGAATCTGTCGTACGGAAGTCTGGACATTGGAAAGTTGGTAAGCACTGAGATGGCGTAGTTTTTCCGCTGTAAACGGGAAGTGGAGCACGACGCGTTTCTAGCCTCGGATGCCTACCGCCCATTACGCACCACTGATTGCATTTATGCAGCGCCGGTCCACACTAAAAACGGCGGTGGCTAGAGCCGAAAACCAGGATCCCTGGCCTCTTCCAACATCTTGAGGGCGTTAAAATATACCATACCATACGGACTGGTTCGCAATCTTCTTCGATCGATGCTGTTTCTCTTTCCTCAATCCTCGTCTTTCTTTCAATCAGCAAGAATACTTCTAACAAAACGGGCATGTTTTGTTTTTCCGTTCATTTATTTATTTTTCGTTTTTTTCCACAGCTTCGCACACGCCCCCCTTTTTCGAGAGACGAGCCCCGCTCGAAATGAGTGCTGCCGGAAGGTTACTTTAAAGCGAACCGGAAGACGAGGACTTCCCCCGAAACGTCACGTGCCGAGGGGTGCGCCGAACAGCGGCGAGCAACGAACACGGGCAGCAGAGAGCCAGACGCGCGCCGCACAAAGAGCCGCCTTCCGGCTGCCCGAAAAGATCCGACTTCCTGCGGATCCCCGGAGCTGCTGACGTGACGTCCCCGACGCCCACCCGGGACTCTAGCGAAGACTCCGGGGACCCGCTCTCCCCGGCCCTCCTCTGGTCCAACACGGCGCGTGCGGCGCCAACTCGCTCGCCCGCGCGCGTACACACACACGCCCGTGTATACACAGGACAAGGCGCAGCATCTCCAACGGCCTTCCAGCAGTCGTTGTATAGTGGCAGTAGCAGCGGCAGCTACCTCGCCAAAGGCCGCGAGAAAGACGAAATCGATAAAAGAAGAAGATGGACAAAAATGATCCGCGCCGCAAACAAGAAGACCTGGCTCCGGTGTGCGAGGCCCGCGTCACCCCGGAGCCCCCGCGTGTTTGCTCGACAGCTTGGGCGAGCGAGGAGCGCTCACGAAGCGCCCGAGCTCGCCTTTTCCCGGGGCCTACCCTTCCTTCTTCCACCTTCCCGCAACAAACAGACGCAGTCGCACGACACTCGGATACACGGCGAGGGTCGGTGCGAGCGCAGTCTCCAAGACGGGGAGTGCTCCGGGACCCTGCGGAGCGCAGCAAAAGCAGGGGCAAGCGTCTCTGAGTAAACACCAACCCTTTTCATTTTATTCTCGGGACGACCGCCCCTCTATACGCTCCTCAGTTTTAGATCGATTCGCTACTTTGTTTTTCCTATGGACTCGCGCAGTCCAAAAGTAACAGTGTAGGGTTTTCGATGCACCTATCTGTTAATGTGAAAATCAGTTATGAGTGCGACACGCACTTGGGAAAGCTCGGTGTACCGTGCAGACTACGAGTCCTCGAAACGTGGGGAAGAATCAGTGAATCAAATCTGGCCACTCAGCAGATTGGTTGCCACGTTTACATACGCGTGTATTGTTGAAATTTTGATTGCTGCTGTAAACTGTCCTTGGACGGCAAACCAGCATATGCCCCTTCGGTGTTCACCTCTACTAACTAGAAAACAGCCTTGTGAGCTCAGTACATGCTTCGTAGAAAACTATTTTGATCGTTGGAAAATATTATTTATTTATTTAATACTGCGGCTCTCAGTTGAAAGCCTTAACAGGAGTTGAAGTTTTCATATTAATATATGCATAATGAATGCACCCTCAAAATGCGATCAAACATATATGATTAAGTGCGTTAGCAAAACTGGTGAGTGATGAAAGCGTGGCAATTTCATTTGACAGTGTATTCCAATCTTGAATTGCCCATTGCCCGGGGGAAAATTATATATTTGAAGACACTATAGTAAAATCTGTATTGCTGAATTGATCTGGTGTGGTTGATTCTTGCCGATCCGGTAGATGAAAATGTGATGTATTGTATAATCCGAATATTAAACTTGCCGTGAAAAAGGAATACGAAAGTTTTAATCTATTAATTTTTGCATTAGTTTCCAACGTCTTTATATTTGCGTCTGTAAGCAAGTGCGCCCCAGATGACCGTCGAAAAACACGCACGAACCCGTCACAGTGTAAATATTCGGCGGGCTTGCTCGGAATGGTAGGTTGACACTTTCGAATTTTATGCGACTGGCGGCGAATATTGTTATACCAGTGTGAAGCAACATTTCTGCAAGTACCCCCAAACTCCTCGAGCCCCTTTTCCCAAATACACGAAGACGAATGGCTGCTTTTTCCTCTGACTTCCAGCTGCGCAAAAATCACAGCCATCTCTTAGAAATCCCGCCGCTGGAAACGAAGGCGACTTCATCCGTCAGTAGTCCGGCCGGCCCAGGGCGCGGACCCCAGAAGGGAGGCACCGGCATCCTGAGCCCGATGCCACTCTCCTCTCCATCCTCGCAGGCTTGTTTCGCGCGACGACTCCCATCGCGGCAGCCCGCGCCGCGTTAACGCCACGACGGCGCTGGAAAGGCGCCCCAGAAAACCCCCCGGGATCGGTCCGCGTGGTCGCCCGGGGCAACAGCCCGGACCCCCGCCATTGGCCGAAACCCGGACCTTCACCGGCTCTGCCGTTGGCTTCCGCACGGCTGACTTCCACCTTGAACCACTCCTCCTCTCTCGCGTCTCGGAAATTAGATTCGCCTCTCTCTTCCCTCTTTCGAACCGCTCGGAAGGGAGCGAACGTTAGCGCCAGCGGCGCCGACAGCAGCGACGCCAGCGACGCTAGTGAGACGCGCGTGCGCTCTCTGCCTGCTTCGAGCCCGGGGTAGGGTCCGAGCCCAGCACGCATTCCTCACGGCGGCAGCGCTGCCTCGGCCGCCGGAGGCCAGAATTAATTGCCAAAATCGGGCGCGTGCCCGCTTCCCCCGCTCGCGCTCTGACGGGACGCGGAGAGAAAAGGGAGCGTGAGGGCCTTATCAATTTGGCACCGGGCAGAGCGGGAGAGGCGCCCGCAGCTCGCGGCTTGGCCGCTAATTGCGCCTTCTTTAATAACCGCTGCCGTCGAGAGAGAGTTGAGGATGCAAGGCTCGCGTTGGCGCTGCAAGGCGTCCCAGGACCCTACGGGCCGCGTGATGTTTTCCGGGTGGCCTGGGCGAGGGAGGAGGTGGAAAGGGTAGGCGTCAGCGTGCTTGCCGCGCTGAGGTTTAGCATGGAAAGTTTTGGGGACCGACGGTACGGAGACGAGAGATCGTTGCCTAGCCTTTTATTTATTTTTTGATTTAACTTTTATCGACCGCAAAGCGCTTGTTGTCGAACGAAAAAGGAAAGACGAATAATGAGCCCCGAGAAAGGTTGAGAAATGTTCGCGAACGTGTGACGTTATTTTTAGTGTCGGTGCTGCGAACGCGCGATCAATATTCCATCAGGCTCGCGGGGTACTACATCCACTAGCCTGATAGGCCCAGCTGTGCGTGGAATCCCGCTATCCGAGAAAGTTGGGCTAGAAAGCGAATTCGACAATCTGTAGTTCGCATCAGCAGGCTTATAAATAGACGAGATTTCAGCGCCTTAATAATATAGAAAGTTCCGACGAAGTGAGCTATCATCTGTGTGTTTTTCTCTCTAAATTGGCTCAGACATTCTAGAAAAAAAAGAAAGAAGAAGAAAGTCGTCTAGATAAGCAATAGAGGTATTCTTCATAAAACTCAACATAGATAGAAATACACATAAACAGAACCATATTGCTTTGCAAAAGAATTTGCATAAGTGGTCAGAGTTGTCAGTGAGAGAGTAGAGTGAAATAATTCCTACATGTTAAAAAAACAACGTACTAAATTGTTTACTAATTAAAAAAAAACAATGCAGCCAAATGACCAATTGCCTCACTTCTCAATTACGGTAATTAATCAACTGAAGCATTACGAAAGTAAACACAAAAAAGTATAATATTGCCTGCCACTTAGCAGTTAGCATTCAAGGCACTAGAAACACCAAACTTCGGGTGTTTTCTTTCGCGTAAATGCGAATTGCGTAATTCGCTTAATTTATCGCGTAATTGCTCTCCGCTCTAATTCTCTAGCGCCGAATCTTGTGGTGACGTCAACAGACCAGGGAACACTACAGTGTCGGTGGTCACCTGGGCTCCACCATTCGTGACGCGATTCAAGTACACTTCGTCTGCTAGAACGAGAGCAGACGTAGAAAGAACGCGATAATAAATGGTTCGCAGCCATGTTGCGTTCCATGACTGATGACGTCATAGGCACGTTTAAGCAAAAAAATAAAAAAAAAACGCTACTAAAAAAAATATTACGATGTCTCTTCTTTCTTGAACACATTTCGCATGCCAGAGTCGAGAAAGCGAGATAAAATAATGAAGAACAAGAATAAATGAACCATAAAGTATTTAACCGAAAATCCCAGTTATCATCTCTATATTACCTGTCGCTTCAATAAATACTCACGCAGTATAATATTTATGCCGCGTTATCGAAGAGCGGATTGTTACTCCACCTTAAAACAGCGTCTTATTTCTCCCACATAATCGGGCCATTTGGCCAATAAAAGTAAGCGAGGTGCCCGAATCACGCATATAACAAAATCACGCGCTGTTGATTACATGAATTCACGCCGGCACTGCGCCGTCTCGTATTAAAACTGTAACGTATATAATATGAATCCCTCATAAGCGAGTCTCCAGCGCCAGCTTTCGCTCAACGTGCCATCAAGCCGTGGTATTTGAACGGACTCGGCCCTTGATCGTGGGTGGAGGGATGCTATCCCTCGATCCACGAACGGAACGGGGCCCCAACAGGCGCGCCTGACAAGGGTGCTCTTCCGCACGGAGAGTCCGCATGACGGGAAGCCCCCT
Source organism: Ixodes persulcatus (assembly GCA_013358835.2). NCBI lineage: Eukaryota > Metazoa > Arthropoda > Arachnida > Ixodida > Ixodidae > Ixodes > Ixodes persulcatus. The sequence goes on along the minus strand of JABSTQ010011071.1, from coordinate 138,692 downwards.
TTCGGGGCGTCCTGTCCGTTGTCGTATCTGGGATGGCAGCGATGGAGACGGGGCAGGCTCTATGTACTCCCGTTCCACGCTATGCTGACAGGGTGGTGTAAGCGACGTTCTCACAGGACCAATCAACCGCTGCCTTACAACGAGCGACCCTGTCCCCTGCGCGCGCGTATGAGCAGCGAGCGTGGTTCCGTGGTGCAAGACCGACGTTGGACTGGTCCAAGGAGCCCCATCTTCCACCGCCCTGTCCTCTTAGCAAAGAACGGACTATGGACGGTGTTTCTTTCCTTCTTGTCCCAATTTTCCAAGTCCCTAGTATATAAAAAAAAACGCGCGTTTTTTTTTTTTTTATGGTACAGCTGGACAGCGCGTTGCGGCTTGGTACTGTGACACGTTTGCACATTTAAAACGTATTCCTTCTTTAAGTAGTCATCGCAAAATAATTCGCGCAATGTAAACTAAAAGTAAAAAAAAGAAATCAACGCTTTATATCTTATGTTGTAGCTTGTGACGTATACCAATTTTTGCCCTCAGGCCGTCGTCGACGGAGGGTTTATTTTAAAATAAATTTCGAAGACAGAGGTTCCTGACACTCGCCATTGCGCTCGCACCGCCGCCAGCGAGAGGACAGCGCCGCACTTTTACAGCGACGGCTGTTAGGCATAGTTCACACAGCCCCAGTTTAAAACGTTAGGTTACGTTACAAAAGTTTTCGTTTGCTTACGCCACAAGTCACCCGGACATCTGTGCTTCATATTGAGTGTGGCTACCAGCTTAGGAAGATAGTCTGGCACGTGACATCTGAGGCTGGAATGTTTCGGTGACCTATACGTGACGTAAGACAACGTACGAAAACGGTGATGTGTGAACCTGACTTTAGTGTGGGGAACCTTCATGAGGAACGGCGCGGTCGTCTTCACGAAAGCTTCCGGGGCCTCGAGCGTGCACGCGCACTCCAGCACGTGTCAAAAAGCGATAAATGCAAACTAAACATCAGGCGTAAGAAATGAAAATTGAGTAGTCCTGCGTTAATCCACAGGTATACAGTCACAGCGATAGCTACGACATGTCACGGCGAAGTCGTTGGACATCGGCGTCGCGTTCACGCGCCCCACGGTGCGAGAAAAAAAGCGTTCGCAACAAAATAAACATCTCGCCATTTTGTACCGAACGCATTTGTTTCGTTTGTTCCGGAGTGCGTGAACGCGCTTCTTGCGGCACGACCTCTTGGCATTGACAGTGGTACAACGGCAATGTGTTATCAGCTTTTTTTTCTTTTTTTTTTTTCAGAGAGCACGTGCAGTGGGCATCAAGTACTACAAAAACCAAAAAGTATAGAGCGAGTTATTAACGCTCTGTGGTAACGCCTCTGCTTCGCACGTAGCTCTTGAAGGTCCACTTTGTTTTAATAAAATCATCGATGTACACCAGCCAGATGTTTAGTTTTTGGTGACAAAATGCAATTATTGGGTCAACAAAATAGTTCTGGGCAACGTTTAGGCCGTAACGTCATATCTCAGCAGAGTCCCCCCTCCGCCAGCAACTCAAATGCCTCCCGTACCTCCCAGGCCTGACCCATAAATCCGCCTTTGCATACAGGCGTGCAGGTGCGTCTGCTCAAATGCTAGTGCTGCTGTCGCTGTGACACGCAATATACGCGATAGCGTAAGTGCACTCGCCTTGTTTCTATTCTCTATTTCTTCAAACTGTTGGTCTTGGACACTTTTGATTCAGTGAATATAAAATTGAGAAAATCGACCTCCACAAATTTAGCAGTGCTGCACGGTACGAAACACTACGAATTTATAGTGACTATGGGCAAAGCACTAGATAATTCTACGTTCCTAAATTTTTTTATTCAACTACCTGATTGATTGAATTCCAAAAGCAACTTCCAAGTACAATCTCAAAAAGGGCTAAAAAACCTGTTGAATGGCATAACCAAATCATCAAAACTTCATTTACTACGTTTCATCTTTGCTGTGACTTGTTTCATGATGTTAGAAACGGGCTATTCTGCCAGGTCATGCAAAACCTCTGACTGGTTCCGATCCCATTCGTTGTTATTCTGCCTCAAATCCTCAAAATCGCCAGGAATCGACGGCATTCGAGTATATGATCTTAGGAATTACGCGGTTATGAAACAAGTACTCCTTCTTATGCTAGTTTTATCATGAGTTTCGATATTCCAGAGGAACTAAAAATCGCAATTGTGAGGCCCTTGCTCATAGGTGGAGCAGAGATTCAGACTGAAAACTACCACCCGATTTCTGTGTTACCGATTATTGCACAAATTCTAGAAAACATATGTTTCATATTATGTCCTCATTTATGGATGTGCATAATGCCATTTCACTCAATCAGTTTCGTTTTGTTCAGGGGAGGGGAACACAGCCATTGCTCGAGGACATTGCAGATTTGCTACTTCCCGGTTTTAAGAGACACCTTGTTATCTGCGCTATTTTTTAGATGTATCAGAAGCATTTGATACCGTTAGTCATTCACTCATACTGAAGAAGTTATATAGTTTTGGGCTTCGTGGTCCTTTCTAGAGCGCAGCTCTTCGGCGCCCGTCTCCGGCTTGAGCGGCGTCGGCGTCGCCGTCGCCGTTGGCGTAACCGCGAGTTGCATTATGGGACGTTTCCCATATTGACGTCAAACGTGACTGTCACGTGTGACGTCACGAGGGTCATGAGTGACGTCATGAAGGTTAGTCGTGAAGGTCACGACGAAGGTCACGACCTCCACAGTGACCTTCAAGAGACCTTCATGAGTGACGTGATGAGGGAGGACGGAGGGAGGGGGAGGAGGAGAGAGGAGGAGGGGAGGAGGAGAGGGTACGGAAGAGAAGGGGAGGATACCCTCTTCTCCGTACCCTAACCTTCTCCTTCTCCTCAAGAGCCTCGCTCTAATTCGGCATTACAGGGAATTGTAAACGTATTTCATTTTTTCTCTCTTCTTTCAAACTACCGAACAAACCACTCACACCTTGTAATTGTAGCAAAGTCGCGAAGTCCACGAAAAATACTGAGAGTAGGTGAACCTCAGAGCTGAATTATATCTCCACTTCTGTCTCATTTGTTTGTTAATTATATTATTTTATTTGTGGAGCCAGACTGTATCAATATGCAGATCACACGGTCATTGTCACGCGTCATATTAATTACGGAGATGCTGCCCGTTCAATGCAATGCCCTGCGACCACAGTCATGAACCGGATTCAATAAAACCTAATGGACATCAATGAACTTAAGACAAAACTAATTTGTTTCCATATAAATACGTGCGATAGATCTCCCCACTATTTTACATCACTCAAAATGCGTATCTTACAAATGTCTTCCTTTAGTATGTGTCGAAAGTGTAAAATACTTTGGCATTGTTTTCGACTGTGGTTTAACCTGGAGTACTCAACTGATATTCCTTTGTGGAAAACTGAGGATTGCTTGTTGCCTGCTATATAATAACAGATCACTTGTTTGTTTGAGTACGTAAAATAATCACCCATGCGCTTGCATCCAGTGTATTAAGTATAGGGTTATGGTGTTTGGAGGCTGTTCCGGCTACTGGCATTACAAAATTGATTGTATTTGAAAAATATATTGAAAAGTGTTTCTAATGGCATGCGAATTCCTGACGGTACTGACTTGTTTCATTATCTAAAATTGCAATGTCTCCGAGCACTATTTATTCAAACGGTTGTCTCACGCTACCTTTTGGTCAGATGATTTCAAAATCACAAACCCTTCACTTCGTTCTCTTCGTTTTCAAGATATAGAAATTCCCTTCAAACTCGATACGGCAGGTCTACACGCGAATTGTAAGCACATGACGACTTTAATAATTTGCCTTCCGAAAGTCTGCAGGCCAAGTCACTGAGACAGCTCAAGGCAACAATAAGATTTTATGTTTTTTAACGGTTATGTTTTCAAATGATTGTTCTATCTAGAACGTGTCAATTATGTATTATAAATGTCATCTTGCTTTTTTGTGTTTTCCAAACTGCTTTCGACCTTGCTTTTCCAGACTTTCGGCACGGCAGCTTCGGCTTGTCGCACGGGAGCCAGGAGCGCGCGCGGGGAGGACGTTCTGGGGGACACACACCCGGCACTTCGGTGAACAGACACCCCCGTGACTAGACGTTCTCGTGGCCGACACATTTGAAAAGAACGTGCTTATTACTATGACCTCCATTTAGCAGTCTCATCTCTCGCATTAAAATATGGCGTGCAGCGGCATTAGGCGATGAGTTGTTTCAGTAGCGCCCTCTTCTGGTTCCTATCACTGACGTCACGATTCAGATTATTACTTTCGAGACCGGTTATAATAACGAAGTCAACGGGAATCGGAAATCACTTCGCTATATCCGCTATTTCGTTATAACCGACTTCGGTTATAACGAAGTGCAAAAGGGAATGGGGAAGCGTAATCGCTTCGCTGTAGCCACTGTTTCGTTATAACCGACTTCGGTTAACGAGGTGCAAAAGGAAATGGGAAATCGTGATCGCTTCACTGTAGCCGCTATTTCGTTATAACCGACTTCGGTTATAACGAAGTGCGAAAAGAGAATGGGAAATCGTGATTCGCTTCGATCGCTGTAGCCGCTATTTCGTTATAACCGACTTCGTTATAACCGATATTGACAGTAGTAGCGAGCGACAAGTACGATGACGTGTACAAAGCGCGGCGGAATGCCTAAGTTCTCACGTTCCTAAATCAACACCGTCACAGTTGAGTGTCTGTTCTAATTTCCGTCCATGAGAGCAGAAATAATCCTATAAAGTAAAGACGTCACAGAGAGCATTTGACCAATTAGGAAAATACGATCACAGCGACGCTTGTGGTCGCGCACGTCTCTATTATTAAACAGTAATCGCCTTCGAAAACCTCGCTAGATTCTCAGCAGGCTCGCGAAATCCAGTATCTACAGCGGCTTCTGAACAGAACACCATATATCGGTGCCAGAAACTCCCACTATAGAACCCCCCCCCCCCCCACCCCCCTCAATACAGCCCCCCTTTTACGTTTACGCTGTACGCGTTTGGAATGTCCACAGTTCTCGTTTTCGAAGCACCCCCGCTCACCGCGGGCCCTCGACGAAGGAACCCCGAGAGCGCGAGAGCGCCATGGCCGTAGTGTGCGGAACCCCGGAGGGTTGGTCAGCGTCCTCAGCCGCTCGTTGGGATTTGTTCCTGGACCCCGGGAGCTCGAGGACCCGGCGACATGCCTCGGAAACGAGGCAAATAAAAGCGTCCTGACTCCCTCCCCACACACACAGACACTCGCAAAACGCATTCTCTGTGTTCTCGACATGGCCCGGCGCACAACAAAAAGCGGGTGCACAGGGGCCGAGTCGCAAGATTATCCCCTAAGTATGACGCGAGGGCGAGAGGGCTTCGAGGGTCGGCGGGGAAATATTGTTGCCGGAGGCCAAAGTCGCGTTCGGGAAGGAAACAAAAACAGCGAAGAGGTAGGAAACGATAGAAGCGAGGAGAAAGCGAACGTCGGCGGGAACAAAAACCGCAGCTCTGCGCCATCCATCCACATTCCGACCGCGCGTGGCTGTCCCACCCCTCGCTCGAAAACGGGCACACGTGTTTTGTGCGCGCTGTAGAGCTGCTTATAGGGGAGGGGTCGGATTACGGGTACATATCTTTTGCTCTTATCGAAGAGGTACATTTGTCGGGAGCGTTTTAGGTGTAAATTTTACAGAATTATATGCGAAAAAAAAAGTGATGTCGGAAACACGTTTGTACTTCTTTTTGATGCAGACAGTACTCGTAGTTTGAAAACAACCTTATATTTAACGCTAAATTTGTCGATGCGCAAAAACAAAATTACGTGTTTATCATTTTTTTTGCCTCTCATAAATATTTGTTTATTTAGAAATGCTGCAGTTCAATAGAACTCGACCGTAGGGTGTTAAAATTCGTTAAGAGAACGTTAGCTGCTTCGTACTTTGGAAGTGAATACGAAATATTCTCCACAATGGACGTTGGTGGGACGGGTCGAGCCTACTACCCACGGGAGACTCCACCCTCCCATTAACATTATTTGAAGATCATTTTCAACTTTTTGGTTCGGATAACACACTAATCTGAAACTTCAACATCTTAGTGTCATCCTTCACGGCTGAGATCTTGAAACGCGTTCTTCACTAACTTGCTTAAAAAACCTCTGATGTTTTGTGGGAACACCCACTACGTTTCCTTTTTCTTTATGCGTCATCCTACCTATCAAACTTTTTACATATAAAATTATTATTATCGCTTCAAGAATACTTATAAATATCCTACATGCGCTATTCTGCAGCCCGAGCGAAAATAACGCCGTTGTTCGAATCAAAAGTCACGAGGTAATTTGAAAATTCCGAATTCCGGTAATTCGTGCGGTTACTAAGCTCCATCTCTCGCCTGTGTGTCGTCCTGCGTAAAATCTACAATGCGAGCAGCGTTAAAAAAAAAAAAGAACCAAGTTAGTAAACGTGCTGCGTTGGACAACTCGCCACTCTAGACACGAGTCGGCGACAATTCAAAACACCTCCCCACCCTTCGCTCTCACTAAACGTCCCTACACACAACCGGGTGGGCGTTCCACGAAGGGCACAGGAATGCCGGCGAATGCCATCGCTGCCCCGTCCGGTGGGTGCGCTCAAAGCTCGCCGTTCCCCGCGCGTCCGTTCGATGAACACCAGACACGGAACGAGACAAGAACGGCAAAAGGACGGGCTGGTACCGACATACGGCGGCTCGGCCAGCCTCGCCGAGGCTCCAGCGAGAGCGGGGGGTTTCGGAACGCGAAGGACCCGCGGGGCGCCTCGTCATAATCCGCCGGAGATTTGTTTTGTCCCGACGAGGGCAGCTCGTGTGCCTCGTAGCACTCGTGTTTTTCCCCTCCACTTTGGTTGCGAGCGGGAGAACCGACTGCGGATTAACGTAAGCGCACGCCGCTCGGCCAAAGCCTATACGGACAGGTCGGGGGAGGGGCTCGCCCCCGGTATCCGCGTAATCCGCGCACGCAACTACGATGACGTAGCCAGGGAATGGGGCAGGGGGGTCGACTGCCTCGGCGCCTGTGCGAGAGGGTTCGCGCGGATCGTCTCCGCCGAGGCTGGTGCGCGGCCTCTTCGCCTCCGCCGCCCCCTCCTTCTCCGGCCTCGTCCTCGACCCGGGGTTCGATCAGCTCCCTTCCGAGCCGAGGAGGCGGCCGACAGACTCGCCCTCCTCCGGTGCAGCCTCGCAGTCGGGGACAGAAGGAAACCGAGGGGAGGTTGAGCCTAGTACGAAACTGACGTTGCGTGCCGACCTTTAGATTTAGACTCCGCCAATTCTTCCGTTGATACAGACTTGTACGTAATCCGTTACAAGTAACGAAATTACTTGTAATCCCTTACATTTATCAGTAATTTTGTAACGGAATAATTACATATTTCCTGGAGTAATTTTAAAGTAATTCCCTTACATTTTTTACGTAACGGATTCCTTGTAATCCGTTACATTTGTTTTTTTCAGGGCCAACCCCCCCCCCCCCCCCCCCTTTTTCTAAAGAAAGGGTTGTTTTGATTTCGGTAAAGTCGAGCGCAGTGACACTATCGCGCGAATTGACCAGCGCAAAGGGAGGCTTGGCACTCTTCAGTTCCGCAAAGCTTTTGTTTGCAACACCAAGCCCCTGAATCTATTTTTTTTAGACGCTAACAACAATGTCAAAAAATCCAAATAAACATTTCTACAAAAAAAAAAGAGGGGGGGGGGGGGGGGGCAAGTTACATCCGCTTTTTTAGTCCCTTTGGTTTTTCTTTGCGATCGAAGACGGGGAGAGGAGGACACCAAGTGATTGTGTGCCTCTTCGATAACCTCGAGGTGGTGAGTGCACAGACAAGAATTAACAATGTCCTTCTCGGTTATAGTGACTACGACCATTTTCATAATGTCACAACACGAGACAACGCTCCGTCTACCCTAAAATCCACTAAAAGAGATGTGATAATATGTGAAGGTGTTATTGCCACAAGCATCCTTGTTCGTTGCTGCACACTTATCATCTTCTCTTATAAACCAGGATGCATTTTTTTTCTGTTTCTTTCACATTATTTACCCTGTTTTAAAAGCTACTTACTTTTTTGTAGTCCAACTTCTAGGTTGGCCCACTTTATTTGTGAATTCCAGCCAGGTTATCTCCATCTCAGTCACCCTTTTGTGAGTCAGCTTTTTGCGAGCACTTGGAAAATGGTAATAGTCCTTCCTTCTTCTTCTTCCTGTTTTTAGCCCAGCAGGACGCATCCTATCTCTAGCAGATATTCTTTAGAAATAAAACATAATGGTGGCTGACGTAGACTTGATATTCTGGGCTTGAGGAGAGAGTGAAACTCGTGAGTGGGGCCATAGCGCGGCTTACTTAGTAAACGTGCTGCGTTGGACAACTCGCCACTCTAGACACGAGTCGGCGACAATTCAAAACACCTCCCCACCCTTCGCTCTCACTAAACGTCCCTACACACAACCGGGTGGGCGTTCCACGAAGGGCACAGGAATGCCGGCGAATGCCATCGCTGCCCCGTCCGGTGGGTGCGCTCAAAGCTCGCCGTTCCCCGCGCGTCCGTTCGATGAACACCAGACACGGAACGAGACAAGAACGGCAAAAGGACGGGCTGGTACCGACGTACGGCGGCTCGGCCAGCCTCGCCGAGGCTCCAGCGAGAGCGGGGGGTTTCGGAACGCGAAGGACCCGCGGGGCGCCTCGTCATAATCCGCCGGAGATTTGTTTTGTCCCGACGAGGGCAGCTCGTGTGCCTCGTAGCACTCGTGTTTTTCCCCTCCACTTTGGTTGCGAGCGGGAGAACCGACTGCGGATTAACGTAAGCGCACGCCGCTCGGCCAAAGCCTATACGGACAGGTCGGGGGAGGGGCTCGCCCCCGGTATCCGCGTAATCCGCGCACGCAACTACGATGACGTAGCCAGGGAATGGGGCAGGGGGGTCGACTGCCTCGGCGCCTGTGCGAGAGGGTTCGCGCGGATCGTCTCCGCCGAGGCTGGTGCGCGGCCTCTTCGCCTCCGCCGCCCCCTCCTTCTCCGGCCTCGTCCTCGACCCGGGGTTCGATCAGCTCCCTTCCGAGCCGAGGAGGCGGCCGACAGACTCGCCCTCCTCCGGTGCAGCCTCGCAGTCGGGGACAGAAGGAAACCGAGGGGAGGTTGAGCCTAGTACGAAACTGACGTTGCGTGCCGACCTTTAGATTTAGACTCCGCCAATTCTTCCGTTGATACTTTCACTCCATGCTTTCATAACCTAGCTGCACCTCTGTAGTAAATTGCAGCGGATATGTTGAGAAAACGATTTTTGCGAGCCATTCAAAACGGTCATAGTGTAAATCATAATGTAAAAACAGCGCAAACAAACACGGACGAAGGAGAAGAAACACGCAGACGGGACAAGCGTTTTTACATTATGATCAACGAATACCAACTAGCCCAACTCTCGACATTCATTCAAAATGGGTTCTGAGCGTTAGTGTACATGGTGTAGAATCAAACTGGCCAATTTGGTTAGGTTGTTTTTCGACTGCCTAGACCAAACTCGTTCTCGAAAGACAATTAGTTTTCACACAGACACGAAAGAAATACATAAAAAAAACGACCTCTGTGTCATCTCTTTTATGTATTTCTTTCGTTACTGTGTAATTTCCTAAACGCGCTCAACTCACCAAATTAGTTTTCCTTTATCAAAGTTGCGCATCCCTAAACAATGGCTAGAAAACGGGCGAGTTGGAAGCTATTCCTTGTAAAGGTGAAGTCCGGTCTCGGGTGTTCCCAGATCCTCTCCCAACGCCATTTTTTCCCACTTCTTATTTCGCTAAACGTAAACAACGTTGAGTTTCTGTAGTCTCGACACAACGGCAACACTGTGAGGCCACTTCCGTTTCCGTTCATAAGAGGAGTCGGAGGCTCGGCGGGATGGCGGTCGTCGAAGCTGTCGCTCTCTTTATTCGTTTTTTTTTTTATATTTCGAAGTTGCGAGCAGGAACTGTGCGTTGCTTTTATCCAAACGCGAGTTCCCGCGACAAAATGGAGCGTAACAGACCGGCATTGAACGCCGAAACCTCGCCAACGGAACGAGAGCGGTGAGCGCTCCCTAGCCCTAACGAGGATTAGCGGCGTAGTCCGAGCGCACGACCGGCGGTGTGACAAAATGGTCGACGAAAACAGCGGAGGTTGCCATGGTAACGAGGTAGGCAACACTGATTTGTCGGCAACAGGTACCACAAACGTTGTCGCCACCCTAAACAGCGGAGCGGCGGAAAAATGTAGGCACCCGTGTTGTCTGCTTGATTGCACCGAGAGCAACCTCCCTATCTCCAACGCTGGTGGCCCGGACCGGCCAACTCCGAAAAGTTCACCAAGCCAGACTGATGTCCGCTTTGAGACGCGTCCTTCGCCGGTTCTCCTCGAGTCGTTTCGAAACCGTCGGCTCGAAAATACAGGTTGCCAGTTGACTTTCGCGTACGGCAGTTTTTGAAGAGCGCGCACAGGCTCCTCGTCGTCATCAGTCCAAATCCATGAACGAGCACTCTAAACGTCAGTCACATCATAAACTGACTGTCTCTTTTCTCCCGCAGTCCATATCGCCAATTTAACGTCTACAGAACCCGTTCCTCTAGAATGCAGGGCGATTACAGCGGACGTGTTTAGTAAAGTTATAACTAAAACTAGATGAGAAAAAGCACACGAAAAGACGAGAGAACTATTGGGAGCGCGATAGCAACTTGTCTACTTTAGTAAATAGAAAGCTGCCAGGTACGTCTACAGAAGCTCAGGGAGTATATACATGTGTGAAAGTAGAGCTCGACCCCTAGGGTAACGACTGTCACCGCGCCAATACCCAAAGACGTGGCCCGTTTCGCTAAATAAAGCGATGTTTTCCGATTTTAAAGCGCAACGCCCGGTTCGGCGTTTCGGTTCAGCTCATGTAAAAGAAGACGCCCCCTCTTTTCTTCAACCGGTTAGGGTTGAAGCCTGCTTCTCCGAATCGAGGTCCGACCGGCCCAGTGCTCCGAGTACAAACTACAGCGCAGTACACGGGCGCAAGAGAGGGCCCGTCACCCCAGCCCCGGCAGCCAGTGCTGTACACGTTCTTCAAAAACAGGATTGAAAGCTCGTTCCTCCTGAATCTTGGAACGAGTTCCCGTGACAAGTACCAGTGGTTCGAAAGGAACGTGTTCGTACGTTTCTAAGACTCGAACGTTTCGTTAATGTAGCGTTACCTTTGCGAAGTTTATTAAATCACTGTGCCGGATAATTTGTACATAAGATCCACGTCGAACTATACATGTCGAGTCGCAAGAATCACTTTTTTTTTTTTTTTACAGCGGAGCTGGTAAGGGCTAGTTTCCCCAGGATCGTGTACGTCCTCAAACGACCTGATGACACAGAACTCTGGACAGCTACCAAAATCTATGAGCGACAGTGGCAACCAGGAAACTGGCTTGCCAGTTGTCTGGTTGCCGCCGTCACTCATGGATGGCGGCAACCCTTCGCGGCTTTCCACTCTGGGTTGCCGACTTGCGGCCGGCCAATACTTCATTCCCACCATAAAACAGCTTCGCTGGTCTTCCTTCTTCACCAAAGTGAAAAAGATTAATTTTTTTGTAAGTTTTTCGTTTTAGACTTTATTTCGGACACAATCCCCATCCTTTGAAGTCGGAGGTCGAAATAGTCAATTATAAACAGCCTAAATGCCTACTAAATCCTAGTAAGATTGCAGATAAAGATTAATGAAAAAGGAACGCCGTTCCACTTGTCGTTCTCATCAAAACGTAACGCTACGTTCCCGTTCCACCGATGCAAGATGAAACGGCGGCGTTCCTCCTATAAGGAACGCCGCCGTTTCACCAAACGCGTTCCGTACTTAGAACACTGGTAGCAGCCACTGACGGCACGGCGCGACCCCGCAGCGTGCCGAGAGAGAGCTGAAGCGGCGAAGCCGCACGCGTGCGCGCATCTCCGGCCCCCACTTATCTCGGCGGTGACGGCGAGCCCCCAAAGTCAGAGCTCCCAGTCGACTTGGAGTGGCTCGCGATCTCTCGACGAGAACGTCCAATTACGGGGCGGTCGCCGCGCTACGTGCCGTAACAGCGCGCCCGAGAGCTCGGGTAACGAGAATCCCAGCCGGGGTTCCCTCCGAGGGCCCCTTCAGCCCAGCGGGTGGGCCCACCGCCGAGGGGACAAAGCGGGCCCCGCTCTCCCGCGATCGTCGCCACGCGACTCCCGCGGCCCCGGCTTCCTTTTGCGACTCCATCCACACACATTACCTTGGTTTACGCGGTAGAGAAAGGAGGAGGGCTCGAGGCTTGGCTAAACAGCCGCCAGTGGTTCACGCGTACACGGATGCCAACTCGGAGATGATGCCGCCTCGGAGATTTGCTCGCTTACGGCTCTTTTAGCACGTCTCGCCGGCCGCGCCGTCAAAGCTGCTCGGTTTACTGCCACGAGCCGTCTTATCTCAAACAAGGAACAGCGAGCGCGAAAGGGTCACGGTCGTTTTCTGCTTGCGAAAGAGCATCGCTGCCAAGCAGAAGTGAGGCCACAACCGACCAAGACCCAAGTCGTACCCCTTTACTCCAATAAAGACGTTTCAAACATCTACTCGTCTCGGTCACTCCGGGGGCTCAACGTCCCCGTGGTCAGGCACATTCTTTTGCTGAACGTCACTCTCGGAGGATTGGTGGGAGAAGTCACAAAACGTACGCACGGAATTGATGGCTGATGTGGCTCGACGGATTTAGGAAATTTGGGCGGGGAAACATTTAGAAACGGTGTAAATGTTTGTAGGCTAGATGGCGTACAAGCTACCGCCCACCACGTGGAATACGGTGGCTGGCTGAATGGTGCTCGCTCGGGGAGCGTTAGAGGACTAGGTTTGGATGATTTTCTCGGTGCGATTAACAGTGCTCTCTAAATAGTGTTCCATTTGTATCACGTGCTTTCTATGCTACATTGCTAGATGTCACGTTTAAAAATAATTAGTTCGCTAATTTGGGCACGTTTGCAGTTTAACGTGCTTAATTGATGCTTTCCCTTGAAAGATACAAGTTATGTATGAAAGGGACACCACGATCTAAAATATGTGTCTGATGTTGAAATTAAGTTTGCCAAAAGTAGAAGTGTTTCTAAATTTAAAAGGAAAGCAACCCAAACACCCTCTTCTAGTGGTTATCGCTGGTGATCGCTCTTCCCCACAAAATTACCGAGCCATTTCACTAATCAGTGCCATTTGTAAACTCCTGGCACACGTCATGAATTATCCGTTCGTGAATTTATTTATTTATTTATTTATTTACGATACCCTCAGGGCCATAAGGCGTTAGAGAGGGTAGTTGGTGTTAAGTACAATGTTTGATACTGTTTCTCGGAATCTGATTGGGTCCTGAATGGTGACGATGTCTTCGGAAAGGTCATTCCAGTCCACAATTGCACCAGGAAGAGGGGCGTGCAGAAACGTAAGGGAGCAACTGAGCTGGTGCATATTAAACATTTTAGTAAAAAACCCTAGACTGGGGTAAAGACAGACGATGACAAGGAAGAGAGGGAGAACGTCTCAATCACAGAGGGGCGTGCTGATGTGCTGTGGAAAAACACTTTGGCCGGGCTATTTTATTGCAATGATCCAGTCTGGAAGAAAGATAAGCCGGTGGAGAAAGAAGAGACTGATTTAGAAGTGGTGAATAAAAAACTTTATGCAGAAGGCAGAGACGGAATATTTTTCGACGGGTGAAAAGTAATGGGAGAGAGATATTTGATTTAATGAGGGAGACACTGGAAAAACTGGAGTAATCAGACTGAATAAAACACGCAGCACGGTTTTGAACAGATTCAATGTAGTCTGTTAATGTAGCATGATGAGGGTGCCAGATCGAAGATGCGTATTCTAATTTAGACCGGACTAGGGCAAGATAGAGGAGCCGTTTTAGTTGAGAAGGGGCGGATTTTTCCACCCCTTCTCTAATTACTTTGAGGAGTATAACATCGTCTTCAAAGACAAGCACGATTTTCGCAGGCGTTACTCGTGTGACACGCAACTTGCCAAATGCGTTCAGGACTTACAATCATTGGTCGATGCCACATTCAGGTTGATGAAATCTTTCTTGACTTCTCTAAAGCCTTTGACCGCGTCCCACTCTATACTTCTACTAAAACTTGCCCGACTTAATATTCGACCTTATGTTCTCGCACGGATAAAATATGTTCTCTTATTTAGAGGGCAAATCACAAAGTCTTTGCCCCCATTTTTTTTTTGCCAAATTACGGTTGTAGATGTGAAGTCACCATATCCATTGAGTTATTACAATAAACGCTAGAGGCTCAGCTGGCGCTAGTGTCTACGGGACTTCCGGTTGCAAATTGAAGCAGACAGCATGCAGTCTACTTTTCCAGTCTTCCTGTGTATTCCTATGGGAAAACGCACGTGAATTTTGTCTCGTCGCCGGAAAATAACATGAATAACTTTTGTTATTTCGGTTGTACCGGATAGTATGTACCTTTATTAATATTGTAAATGTGTAATTGCTTTAGTTACAGCATTTTTCTTTCCCGCTGAACGATGTTAAACTTCCCTATATTTCAGGCCCAAACATCTGTTCCATAGCAGGTATGTAGAAACGAGCGACGATTCTAAGCAAAATAACGATCGAAAAGAATGTAGAGTGTGTTCAAAGTTCGCCAGCATTCCGTTGGTGCTTATATATTGCTAATATCCCTGTCCTCTCACTATATGATAATGACTCTGTCCTGCATCTTTACGAGTGGTTAAAAAAACGTTCGAAACGTAAAGAATAAAGTACGTGGGCTACGAAAGGTGTGTTTTCTTATTATTTCCTATGTTGGGCAGTTTTTATCGCGCACCTGTTCTCTGGCTTCCCCCCATTTGCAAAGATTTGGAGCGTGCGGGTGATGATTTAAACACAGAACAAGCATCTTCGCAGATATTCATGAGCAGAAAGAATAAAGCAGTAATTATTTATTGCAAATCGGACTATATTATGTGACTTTCAATTTATTTTGATCGTCTGCATGCACAAGGAGTTACTTATCCAGTGTTACTGCGTAGTTCTTGCCGTCTTTCTTGGTTTTCCACATGTCCTTCGTTCGTTTGGCACGCATATCCCCCATGCTGGAAAGCGTCGACGCAGTATTCGCGCTAACAGTGTCCGACAGTGCACATAAATATACTCACGAAGCAGTTTTAGCACAGTTTTTCATGCCACGAATTTCAAATAAAAATGCTGTACTGACCAATTATTTCGTCTGCGTGACTGAGAAATGTTCCAATGTGCCTAGTACGTACAAGTTATTCGTAATATTTGCTCTTATAATCGAGCGCAGAGAGAAAATACACTCGCTTTTTCCCATAGAAATGCATTACCGGAAGTCAATTTCTGACTGCTTGCTGTCTGCTTCAAAATGCAACAGCACACTAGCGCCACCTGAACCTCTAGCGGTTATTGTAATACCTCTATGACCATATCCATTTCCAGCGGTGGACCTCTCTCGGACCGCCTCGTCCTTACCGGCCGGTAGCTCCGCGGCACGGCGCTGCTGTCAGTTGTTGAAGATGGCGGTTGTGCTTCACACGTCAACGGCGTACGAGCAACCAAGTGTGATTCGTTTTTCTATGAAGCAAGGGACGAACGCTTATCGAAATCCACAGGGAAATACAGCCCAGGTATGGGGAAAGGTGTCTCGCTTTGAGAAGTGTGAGATGGGGGAGTTGTGAGTTCGCAAAAGGCCGTAAAGACTTGCATGACAATGAGCGTTCGGGGAGGCCGTGTTCGTCGCCGACTGACGACAACATTTCCCGCGTGGATGCAATGGTGAAAGCGGATCGACGTATGCACCTCAGGGACATTTCCCGGGAGCTTGGCATTTCGTATGGGAGTGTTTACCACATCGCTCAGGGGTCCTTAGGGTGCCGGAAGGTTTCATGTCTGTGGGTGCCTAAGCAGATGGATGACATGATGAAAGGCAAGCGAATGATTGCTTCACTGAATCATCTGCAACGGTATGCCGAGGAGGGTGAGAGTTTTCCGGACAGCATTGTTCCCGGCGATAAAACGTGGATACTACAGTTCACGCCGTAATCGAAGCAGCAGAGCAAGGAGTAATAATATCCGGGTTCGCCTGTGACAAAAAAAAAAAATCCGTTCAGTGCCTTCTGTTCTGAAAGTGATGTTAACGGCCTTCTGGGATCGCCGTGGACCGTTCCTGCTGGATTTCAAGCCACAAGGTGCAACCATCAATGCCGACAGTTTTTGTTCCACACTGTCACGTCTGCTGGCTTCCATCAAGCGAAAGCGCAGAGGGATTCTCGATGTGGACAATGTGGTTATCCTCCACGACAATGCGAGGCCCCATGTGGCAATCAGAACCGCCAACAAGCTCCGGTCATTTCACTGGGAGAGTCTGGACCAACCACCATACAGTCCGGACCTCGCCCTATTGACTTCCACGTTTTCGGTACGCTGAAGAAGTTCCTGGCTTGACAGCGATTCACGTGCGACGATGAAGCCAAGACAGCCGTCTGACGGTGGTTCCACAGTCAGCCGGACGAACGGGGCATCTCAGATTTAGTGCTGCGATGGGACAAATGTCTCAACCGGTGTGGGGACTATGTGGAAAAATAGTGTAGGGTACGTAGAATAGTACGTATATGTGTAATTACCTGTATGTACCTTATTTTGACTAATAAAAAAATTAAAAACCTTTACAATTCTCTGTAATGCCGAATTGGAGCGCAGCTCTTGAGGAGGAGGAGGGGAGTACGGAGGGGAGGGTATGCTCCTTCCCCCCTTTCCTCCTCCTCTCTCGCTCCCCTCCCATTTAGCGGACAATTTCTGCTAAATTTACCGCTAAATTTAACAAAAATTTCCCTGCTAAATTTAGCGGGGAAATTTTTCCCCTAAATTTAGTGGAACAATTTTTCCGCTAAACTTAGCGGGGAAAATTTCCCGCTAAATATGGCGAAAAAATTTTTCCGCTAAATTTAGCAGGAAAATTCCTTTGCTAAATTTAACGGGAAAATGTTACCGCTAATTTAGCTTTTCGTTTGTATTTTATGTACGTTTTTGCCACTTTCATGTATAATGGGCTCTCCGGGGGAAGGGGGGGGGGGGGGGTCCTTTTAGGGGGCATTCCGAATGAATAAATCAATGTATCAACTCCTCCCCAAAGTTCATGGGAAGTTGAGTTTCCAAAGGGGACTTTGTAACTTCGCCAAACAAAGAAGCAAGTGGGCAAAAAAGAATTGGCGAGAATCGGCACACTGCGGCCATCGATGAACGGAGGACGGTAATTTAGAGCGCAAATGAGGAAGCCGGAGGCGTAAATTTGGTCGCTTTATGGGCCGGCCTAGAGTGTGTTAGGGGACTGGACGCGTAAATGATATTCCGTCGAGACTGGCTAGTTTAATTGTTAGGGAGAATACAAAACCGCTAATCCGTCAGAGCACTCTCGACGTCGCTAAGGTACTGATTCGGGTCGCTGTTGGCTGGAACGTGGGAACGCGTGGCGTCAGGTGTACCACCGTAACGTGTACATGCCTGCAGGGCACCCAAATGGCCCGGCGCTCAACTGCAGCGCTTCCACATCGCTGCAGTTGCAGTTGAGCAGCGTTAGAGGGCTCTGATATAACCGGGAAATGCAGGCGCTTAGGCGTGTCCCGGCTAAGTGAAACTAATATACAAAAAAAAAAACTGTTTTTTTTTTTATAATTTACGTTTTGCCAAACGCTTATTTTCCGCCCAAATGTAGCGCCAGCGATCGATTCAGGTGCCAGAGTCTCAGAACCTCAACCTTTATATAATTCGTTCAAACGTCATACTTGATTCTCTGAAAATTTCAATGGGAAAATGGGGCGCGTTATCTGTGACAGGCGCCATTCAGCCCCATGTATTCGAGAGCTCATACGGCCCCGCCCTTTTCTCATTGAAAATTTCAGAAATTCGCTTATAACTTTTGAACAAGATAATGATTATTTCTGAAACTTTGGCATGTGGTTTGGACCGCTAGTGCATTTCATTTGGGTAGAGAATGAGCGATCGACAAAGCGTAATTTATTTTTGCGAAAATTAAAAAAATAATACTGCATCTTTTACATTTTTTGTTTTGCTTTTTTGTTTCGGGGGGGGGGGGGGTGGACACATTTGGAGAACCAATCCACGAGTACGTCGCCTAGATGTCTTTTAATTCGAGTGAGCGAGAGGCAGCGACGTGAGCCCGGACTGTTGCCCCAGGTGGTTCTTCTGCAGAGGGCTGCAGACAGAAAAAAAAAATTGCAGTGGCTTAGCTCGGCTATGCCAGGATATGCGTAGCGTGAGCTTAGGTTCAGCTGGTTATTCTTAGCTTTCCTGGTTGTCTAGGATTAGCTTGATTATCATGCTTACTGCTGCTTCAATGACACACACACGGTATACGCATTATGTGACTACTTCGGGATCCGATGAGTTAAGCTTCTCCGCTCTCCTCCGCTCTTCTGCGCCGCTGAGCAGCAATTTAGCTCTCCTTCTCCATGGCTAAACCACACTGGCAAATGCCCCGCTATATGTATACCCCCCTAATACCTCTGCGCATGCGCACAAAATGAGAGGCGCTATCAAGCGGCTCCGGTGCAGCGTCAGACTTGGCTACTGCGCAACGGAGGCGCACAGTTGGGCACGCGGTGGCGCCAGTGCGTCTGCCGCGGCTATGACGTCACTCCTCTGGAATGCGCAGACCGCCGAGGCGCGCGCGGTGGCGGTGGAGCGCGCGGCGGCGGCGGCTCCGGCGCGCCAGCTGTGCTGCTGCCTCGGTGGCTCCGAGGCGAGAGCGCTGGCCTACAGATCCCTTGTGGCGGGTACGAATCCCGGCCGAGGTGCTCGCAATCTGACGGAGGCTTATTGCGGAGGAGGCGCCATGTAATCGAGCTTTCGGTTGCAAGTCGAAAGATCCCCAGGTGGTCCCAATTAATCCTCAGTCTTCCGCTGGGGCGTGCCAGATGCCCGTCGTTGGTTTGGCACGTAAAACCCCCAAATTTGACTGTTCTGCACCAGCTGTGCGCCGTGTGACGTCACTGCTCCTCGCGCATGCGCAGCACGGCTCTCCAGGAGCCACGGGAAACTGCTCAACCTCGGCCAGTGTAGCTCACGCTACAAAAAAAGGGACGGATGAAGCGTTGAGTCTGGGAAGAAATGTCTCCGCTATCGGTGCGGAGAGCACGCGGCGGACTCAGAGCTCGTCAAGCCGTCTAGAGCGGGTTTTTTTTTTTTTTACAGCGAAAGCAGTTAGTGGGGAGAGCAGTTAGTGGGGACAACACGTTTTCGCTATTATGCCACAAATGTTCTCGGACGATGAAATCAAAAAGCTAGGTAGGTGTTAAGCCCGCGAAACCACGGGTGTGAAATTAGGTGGAGCTACAACGCTTGAAACTTGAGTGTGCGATTTTCGCAAGTGTTCTTCGGCGACCACAATGCAGTGTTAAGCCTGGTTCAGACAGTTGCGGTTGACTGCATTTGAGTGCGTTTGACTGCGTTGCGGCAGCGAGAAACCAGGACATCCCTGCTGCTTATATCGCGTGCCAAGATGATTCCTTGAATTGGATTCCACGCTTCATACGAAGCACAGATGTGCCGGTGACTCGCTTTCGGTACTCGACGCAACGCAGTCAAACGCACTCAAACGCAAGTGTCTGAACCGGCCTTTAGTTTGTGTCCAATAACATTGCTCGTTCAGGCAGCCACACCAACGCAAGGTAACGGTTCATGCATACAGAAATGCAGTTTTCTCGTTCCATGGATTTCAAACTTGGGCGCGAGATTTTCGAAGTGTTCTTCAATTACCGCCAGGCAGTCCTAGTCTGTGCCAAATAAATTTTTTGGACAGTCTCACAAAATGCTCTCAACTTAATAAAACCTAGTCGCTTCCAAAAACGCTATAGAATTTTCGTCCGGTGTGTCACTCGGTTTAACACGGAACGGCCTATGCGGACTCTATTGTACGCGCCCGAACGTTTGCCGCTCATTGTGTCCGCCTGCCAGTGTTGCCGTTGGTGGCTACTTTTCGCCAAATTGGCTACTTTTGAGCACGGTCTGGCGACAAAAATTTCAATTTGGCTCCTTGTCCTTTTTGGCTACTTTTTGGCTACTTTTAATTTATGTTCTGGCGAATTTTTAGCACAAAGAATGCTGCTACTCGGGCAGAAAGATGGCATAATTTCTGACATTACAAAAACCTTTAAAAAAAATTATGAGAAAAAAAAAAACGCGGCACGTTCTGGTCATTACGATACTGAAAGAGCGGTCAATTACAAGTCCACGAACATAATATAAATGGAAGCAACAGCTGCGTTAGAATCAGACTTTCGTGACAGACTTAGTTGTTTGCTTTTGTTTTCTAATAGGCCCAAAAATGATACGCGGTATCATTTCTAGGCATTACTACGGGCTTTAAAGCTGATAAGAAAAATACTCGACACTTCCCGGCTATCACGATACTGAGTAAAGGTGTATCCACACGACGGACCAAATTGCTGTTTTGGTCCGCGGGCCGCGCATCACGTGATCTTACGTCACCGGTTTTCGAGGTCCGCCGGCGGTCCGCAGCACGCGCTAAATGCCAAGCGACTTTTCTCGCACGGACCTTGGCGGCGGACCGCGGCGTTTTTAGTATAATTGAAGCGCTAAGTCTGGCAACAAGCTGACTTTTGTTGTTTGGATTGGAATCCAAATCCAAACTTGTTTTCTTTTGGTGCCAACTGTTGAAGACGAAGAAGACGAACCTTTTGTTGTGCGACGATGGCGGCATGGTGCGACGATGCAACTTTTTACTTCATCGCGCTCGTGGAGCAATTCCCCGCTCTGTGGGATTGCCCTTTTCGGTTCACTTAAGTCCTCCTCGTCCTCAATAGTCAAAGCCAGGGCCACCGCGACCAAACGTCTCTTTCGTTCAACCTCCATCTTGGCTCCTTACAAATAGCCTCAAAGCAGCTCGCTGCATGCGTTTGAGGGAGCTGTGAGGTCGAGGGTTAGACCGACCCGTTCGCTCTGTCGTCTGCTCTTTTGGTCCGCCGTGTGGATGCTCATTGCAGCCGGGCGGCCCGCGGGCCGCGCATCACGTGATCAATCGGTCCGCAGCCCGGTCCGTCGTTAGGATACACAGGAAGCGTTTCTGGAGTGTGCCCTTTTTCACATCTTGCAGAAGGTACGCTGAGACACCTGCCGCTTCCAGTATCGAACGCGGATTCTGAGCGCGTGTATTCCTCAAGTTTCACTAACAAAATCTCAATTGAGAAACAGATGAAGCTGGACGACCTCTTGGCGATTCTGAGACTATAAAGTTCGGGCTGCGGCCGCAAGAGACAATGGCCTCCACATTTGACGTGCCAATCGAGCTTCTTAAAAAACTTACCTTCAAGTACTCTAGATGTGGAAGCATTTATTCACGTTGATTAAGGCCTCATTTCACTTCATAGCCTCATAGCCTCATTTTATCACTTCATATAACGATTCTTTTTGAGAAAAAACGGTGGCGACATTTTTGGCGCCAAGACAAATAAAATGGCTCCTTTTGGCTACTTTTGACCTGTGTTTTGGCTACTTTCACCAACCGCCCAACGGCAACACTGCCGCCTGCTCCGAAATGACACCTTAGCGGCTTTGACGTCACAGCTCAGCAGTCGCTGTGTTTCATCTTACGGTAGGCGTAAATCTGTACCAATCTTTTCTCGGTTCCCACCATACAGCTGCAAGGAGAATAATTTATTAGTACAGCTACTATTACTATTACTATCGTTTTAATAATAATAATAATGAATCTATCAATCAATGTTTGTTATGTACCCAGGAACAACCTTGCGGTCCTGGTACTGGCACACTGGATGAAAATGAATACGAAGAAACACACAAATACAGAAGAGCAATGCACCATACAGTAACTGCATATAATCATGCACGACATACACTGAGCTGAACGATAACAAAATACAATTTCCAGGTCTTGTGTACAATGGTGAGAAATTGCAGTAATGTAAAAACAAGTTTAAGAGGCACTCAGAACGAATAGTATACGAAGCAGTAGAACAAGCACAGACCCAGCAATGTCTGTGCTCTCCGAAATCAATCTTAAAGTGAACCACAATCATTATTCACCCGCAGGACTGGTATTCCATAGAAATAACAAATGCCCTGTAGCACGAGTCAAAAATATCGAGTTTCTCAGAGTACTAGTTATAACACTCAGTCAGTCTAATAATTGGGCATAAGATACTAAAGGTTTTGGAAATATAAACTGATGATTGAATCCGGTTAGACACACATGGAACCCTAAGGCACACTTCAGACAAGAGGCTTGGTGAATTAATCGAGCCATGCAACGTTTTAAACAAAACAATAGGTCCGCCTTCTGCTGATGTCGGTGCAGGCTTAGCAAGTCAACACGCTCTAACGTTGCGTCATAAGTTGAACAATGAACATCCTTCATAAGGTAGCGATATTTAAAGATGGAAATAAACTTTTTCTGAACTCGTTCAATTTCTAATGAGTTAGATTTAGAGATTCCGTTCCACACAACTGAGGCATATTCTAACCGGACATGCATAACGAGCGGTACAACGGGAGAAACACAAAAGGATGCTTGAAGTCCTTCGTTAAGCGAGAGGCAACACCCAGCGTGGGCAGAGACGAGCCTAGTGACGTGACTAGAGAATCGCAGGCTAGGATCGAACACAACTCCCAGATCTTTCATTGCACATACCCGGGACAGGGGTTCACCATGAATACCATATGCGAAAATGTATTCTGTGCCTTCCGAGTAAATGTCATAACCTTGGTTTTAGCACGGCTTAAGAGCCGTGCTAAAAGCACCTAATGAAATAACATGCATCTTCCTGAAGCCAAGCGCAATCATCTTAAGTAACTATTTCTTCGTAAATTTTATCAGCGTATTGTAGGAACGAAGAATGAGAAATAGCATCAGAGACGTCATTTACAAAAATTGTGAACAGGAGCGGTCCTAGGACTGATCTCTGAGGAACGCCAGAACTTGCCCCGTACAATGAAGAGTTCATATTGTTGACTCGAACGTATGCGCTTTCCTGTTTGCACAAACAGCTTTGAAATCAGTCGTATACTGTGCCACAAACCCTGTAGGCATAAAGCTTTGATAAAAGGATCGTATGATTTGCAACGTCGAATGCCTTGCCTAGGTCAAAGTAACCACGTCAAGCTGACCCCTGTTGCAGATTACCTGGGGTGCGGTAGACATAAAACTTACAAGATTTGTAATCGTTGATCTGCCGGTCATAAACCCGTAATGCTTAGGGAGGGTTAAGTTTCGAAATTTGAAGGACAAGAATTGATGAATGACTGTTTCAAAGAGTTTGGAAAATGAAGCGAGAAGGAAAATCGGTCTGTAGTTGAGAACATGACCTTTCTTTCCCGACTTCAGACCCGGAACGACCACGGCACTCTTCCACATTTCGGGGAATATTCCGGACCTTAACGAGTTGTTAAATATTCCACATATTGTAGGCAGGCACGTAGCCAGGATTTTGTTTCGGGGGGGGGGGGGGGGGGGGGGGTGCGCCTATGACAAAATGCTGTATGAGTGGGAGGAAGAGAGGAGGCCCCAACAAAATGGAAGATTTCGGGGGAAAGGGCTCGGAACCCATGCCCCTTCCCCCCCCCCCCCCCTTCCCCTGGCTACGTGCCTAAGCGTAGATGTGAGTGTATCATGAAAAGTTTTGAGAATTGCAGATAATATGCCATCGGTGCCCCGCAGATAGCGTAATAATAATAGTTATATTATTATTATTATTATTACTATTATTATTATTATTATTATTATTATGAAAGCATGATGCTATTTAAGGGTTCAAATAAGGGTGCGTGACAATCGAACCTCTAGGTCAAGAACCCCCACTCGGGAAGCGACGCCCACGTCGATCGAAGAACCTGGACGAACCCCACGACCTGTGCGCCGCCTGCAGCGCGAGATGGGCGTCCGCGCACACCGTCCAGGCAGACGATGCGACGCCCGCAGGCTCGTCCGACTCGGTTCGAGGGGCGCACGGGCGAGGCGACCCCGCGGCGGACTGCGGGGGGGCCGCAACTTCCCCTGGGCATCGGGGAACGACCGCGACGCTACCCGCGCCGACGGGGCGGTCGCGGAAGCGGTGGTCGCGGCCGGCGCCGGACCGTGAATGTCGCGCTCCGGCGCGCGCCAAGACGGACCGTGGCGGACGCCGCGAGCGGTCCGAAACCAATCGGCCGCGCCCGGGGCCCACCGTTTGACTCCGAGGCTGGGCGCAGCGCGGAACCCGGAGTCGGGCACACTCTCGGCGCCGCCGGGTTGGTTCGCGAGGCCGGCGGCGTTCCCGGGGAGGTCCGGGTTCGGCGCGCGACGGCCTTATCGGCTGGTCCCCCCAGGGGAAGCGCTTATCGGGGCCGATTCCGCCTCGAAGCGCGCACCGGGAATCGTTGCCGCGGTGGCCGCCCGATCGCCCACGCGTGCAGGGAGCGAGGGAAGCCCGGCCATCCCTCCTCGAGCCAGTATCTCTCAGGCAGTGTTGTGCCCGTTACTGAAAAAAAAAAAAAAAAAAAAAAGTTAATATCGTTACTCGCTCACAAAGTAACAAAGTACGTTACTCGTTACTGAGAGTCAAAAGGAACGCCTTACTTTGGCTCAAAAGAAACGAGTTCGTTTCTTGTTACTCTGAATCTGTCGCTTTTTAAACGCGATAGCAATAAATGCGATCGCAGAAGGAACGCGTACCGGGAGTGAGGGAAGCGAGGAACTGACGGAAGAGGACATCGCTGAACGAAAGTTGCGGCGCATCGAGAATCAGCGCGTTCGTCGTGCTTCGCCGAAACAAGTCGACGGCGTTCGGCTTTCGAACGAAGCATGACGTATGTCATCGCCATGACTACGCAACACCTTTAGCATGTAAGGAAAGGACAAAAGAAGTAAATAAAGAAATTGAAAACGTTTACAAATCTCTGCAACGCGAAATAAGAGCGCAGCTCTTGAGGAGGAGGGGAGGGTATGATCACTCCGCTCCCTCCCCTTCTCCTCCTCCGCACGTGACATCAATTTTCCCGCTAAATCTAGTGGTGAAACTGAATTTCTTCATAGGTGACGTGACACCAACTGATGTGACGTCACCTTACCCGCTAAATTTAGCGGGGAAACTGAATGGGTGTTGAGGTCACGTGACGTCAATTTTCCCTTTACATTCTATTTAGTGCGGATACGCCGACGCCGCGAAACCCGGAAAAAGGCGCCAAAAAAAAAAAAAAACCTCCCTGAATGATTATGTCCGGACATTTTAAGCTTAGTTATCCTTATAGTGTTCGTATCAATTTATTCGGCGGAATATGGCCTTCGTCGAAGAAATGCAATGCTATCCCATATCGACGTAGCTTTAAGCGATGCACCGCAGAGACAAGGACGCAGTAACCCGCGAGCAATGGGTTAAAAATACCCCGGATGAGAAAAAAGTTTATTTTTAGCAAATCGTCTTTAGCGCGGGCAAGATTTGCCTTCTTTAACAATCTCGAGTGCAGTGAGAACGGATGGTAAATTCCACTCGTAGTTTTGAAGCGCTTTCCAATGTCCGCGAGGGAGAAAAAATCCCGCTCCGTGGGACCCGCTCCGAATCGACGAGGGAAATATGGACGCGCATTTTCGAAGCGAACCCCCCCCCCCCAATCTGCTCCCCCCCTCGGCTGTTCAAAATGGCCGCAGCTCGAACTTGACAAACCCACCAACGCCTCAGCCAAATGATCTTTCCGACGAGCAGTGACACCTGTTCTGCTTAGCTGCAGAAATAACAGGCGACAAAGGCCGGCCGAAATTATACGTACCACGGAGCATATATGTCACAAATAACGAGGAAGACGTCCGCGTTCGGCACCGTCACGTATACCTTTCGGCGGCCTCGAGTCGGCGGGACACGCACAGTGATTACGATCGGTGGAATTCAGACTTCTGGTACGAATAAACACAAAGGTAACAAACCATCACGCAAGGCGTTGCGTATACTCTGTTCTTGCTTTATTGCACGAAAAAAAGGCCGACGGCATGCAGTGTAAACAGACCAACAGCCGCAGCTACTGGTGCGAGCCATCCAGCATCCTCAAATTAATGACTGGCTGCTACCAGAACTAAACCCATTTGAAGCTATGAAGGCAGAACTCACTTTAACACCAGAAGGTCTCATCCTAAGAGGGACACGCCTGGTCCTTCCAACTGGTCTCCAGAGACGTGCAGTGCAACTCGCACACCGAGGTCACCAGGGAATCGTAAATACGAAACAGCTACTACGACAAAAGCTATGGTTTTCAGGCACGGACAACCTTGTGCACATGCTGGCGAAGAGTTACCTTCCATGCCAAGCTGCAGCACCCCAAACAACTCAAGAGCCACTTGACATCGATCACCGAACCTCCCAGCAGTCCCTTGGAAATAGTATCACTCGACTTTTGTGGTCCATTTCCCGATAGGAAATATGCAATGGCGGTGATAGATGACTTTTCGTGATACCCTGTGGTACAAGTTATCAATTCGACAAGCACACGCAATGTACTGACCAACCTCCCAGCAGTGTTTGGCCAGTTTGGCATCCCAGAACAAGTGAAAACGAACAAAGGGTCGCCGTTCCAAGGCACAGAGTTCGCTGCGTTTGCCCAAGAGCTGGGATTTTGACACCACAGAGTCACACCCCTATGGCCCCAAGCCAACGGTGAAGTAGAGCGATTAATGCGGACACTAAAGAAACAGTGGCACACCAGTGAACTCGAAAACAAGGACTGGAAGGCTGAGCTATAGATATAGATACCGTCTTGATGTCTAACAAATCTACGAAACAAGGCACAACAAAAACTCCTTACGAATTACTGTTTGGAAGACCAATGAGGAATCTCCCTCTTCCCCTATGCAGCCCCAACCCCAAGAACAGTGGACTCGGAAGGACTGACGTCAATTGAGCTTGCAAGAAAGGCTTACAACAAGCACCGGGCTGACACACGGAGAGGTGTTCGACCACATCGCTTCTGCGTGGGTCAGTGAGTGCTGTGTAAACAAGTTAAACAAAACAAGTTTACGTCGTACTTCGATCCGACCCCTCATACCATTACGAGCATTCATGGATCTAACATCAAAGCATCCACCGAATGATCACATGGAATGCTAGATTTTTTCAAGGATGGCTCCAGAATCAACCGAGTGCCACGCAGACCAGAGACCGACCTAGATGACACCATGCCACCGTCATCCTGCACGGACAGTCTCACCTCAGCGGCAGGGCCCTCAGTGCCTGTGAGGCGACAGAGCCCCCTTTGTCGACGCTACCCTGTCAGAAACCACAAGCCACCACGGCATCTTGCTGACTTTACAACATAATCCCTTTTAATTCTTTCTGAAGAAGAGTGAACTATACTTCGTTTCATCTTCGGTCCGAGCGCGGCCGATGTCATGAGCCCAAGGGCCAATCAAACAGCGAAGAGGCACAACGTCATGGCGTGCTCTCTGCAGTTGATAGGACCAGCGGGTATTCGCCGCCTCTCTGTGCGTGCTCCTACGACGGCTAGTCCTATCAAGCGCAGAGAGCACGCCATGACGTTGCGCTTTTTGCGCTATTTGATTGTCCCTTCGGCTCATAACATCGGCCGCGCTCGGACCGATGATGAAACGAAGTATAGTAGTAAGTGTTCAGCTGAACATCGACATCACTTCATTTAGTTAATTTCATTTTGTTACTTCGCAGCATTTTATTTGATCTATTACATTCTCAATTTCATCTTCCCACAAAAAGGCTAGCTGTAGTGTTCTTGATTTAGCGAAATCCACTATACACGGTGGGCAACATTGGCGTATCGAAAATGGTGGATTAAAGAAACGTTCATAACCACGCTGCAATCCTCAATCCGAGTAAGCCATAGACACTCCAACACCACATGGAACAACCTTTGAAACTGTAGCTCTGGTGGTTCCTAACGATGTGACGCAGACCCAGCTCCAGGCGACGACAGAGTATTCTTGAAAGAATTTTAGAGTCCGTGCCGAGTAGGCTGATAGGGCGAAAATCGGACACTTCCGGCACTTCTTTACAGTAGCTTTTTTTGTATTATGACAACGTGACTTTTTCGCATTAATAGCGGCAGCAGCTTTCGATTGTTTATATCTTCATAGACTTCCACTAGGTAAATTCCAAGGATGTCTGCAAATGTCTTATAATATTCAGCACTAATACCGTCAGGACCTGGACTCTTGTTAGTAGGAAGCTCTTTTATTACCCGCTGGATCTCTCTTGACGTTATTGAAGAGTTATTTCTTTCACCTCTTCCGGAATCTTTGGGAGTAAAGCAAGTACTTCATATAGAACGCAGTACAAAATTTCCGTATATGCGAAAAGATTTCATAAAAGCCTTCAAAAGCTGTTGATATATCTGATAGGGTGAGGCTAATGAAGTATTATAAAGTACGGCGGTGACGGCGTTTCGTTTGTATCGGAGCCTTTCGACAGTGTGAAATACCTTGGACGCTGTTCCTCGTGTTCCAACGTTAACTCTCGACTTCGAATGAGTGCTCCCCAGTGTTGTTGCTCAAGAAGCTTTTGCAGTTGTTTTTTCTTATGTTCTTAATATTTTAAATAAAGACGCCAGGGCGTTGTTCTTCTGTTACGAGGGACTGTAACGCTTGTACAAGATTCACTTTTTCAGATTTTTTCTAAGTACTCTCCGTACAACTTCGAATGACCGCGGGCTCACTCACGTATAGATTTGAACAATTCCCACTTGCAAGCGTCCATGGGCTGACCTTTGGACATAACAGTTAATTTATTACAAATATGTTCATGAAATCCTTCGTCTTCTAATATTCTAGTGTTCAGCTTCCAAGACGCCATGCATGCAGCGAATCGAGAGCGATGGAATTGGCATTTAAATGAAATGAACACAAATACATGGTCCGATAGATGAGTGGGCTGTGCGGTATATTGAATCTTATCTCCGTCGAATTCCCCTGAGATGTATATACGATCATGGCGCGCGTGAGCATAACGTTGCCAGTGCTTGAATCTGGAAGAAAACGCTTCCATATATTCTGTCACAAATCTGAGGGCAAAGTCATTACGAATCCTTTTAATCTCCACAATGCTGCTATCAATTTTCTATCGAGAAGTGCAGTCCTTTCGGCGCAGCACGCAATTAAAGTCACCCGCTAAAATTATTTTAGCTGGGCTGTCTAAAAGTTGACGTAAGCTTTTGAAAAAAGTCTAAATGATCGACAGGATTGTTTGGTGCATATATGGAAATAGTTCTAACTCATTCACCGCTAATTAAAACGTCTATTGCTACCGTGCACCCATTCACAGCTAAATCACGGTCATCAACTTCATTTCATTTCATTTATTTGTACCTCACAGGCGCCCCAAGGGGGCATACATGAATACATGAGGGGGGAAATTCAACAGTATACAAATAAAACAGAACAGTAAAAATATGAACAAACATCATGAAAAAATACAATATAATGAAAACACGTGGAAAACATACATATCAATTTACGCAGTATTGAGCACACACACTTTTAAATTTGTCGACATTTACTAAAGACACAATGTTAGCTGGAAGTTTGTTCCAGTCGGAAATTGCCAACTGTAAGGGTGATGTCTGGAAAAGTTGTGTATTTGATGATTGTAAGAGTATTTTATGCTGACGGTGAGATCGAGGAAAAATACGGTGTGGCGGCTTTAAACGTCCAAGCTTCAGGAGTGGGTTATTATAATACATGTTGTGGATGAAGGTTAGCCTAGAAAGTTTTCTTTTGGTAGAGAGGAGTGGCAAGTCTTCTTTTTCTTTCAGCTGAGATAGGCTTGTGTGTCGAGAATAATTTTGTAAATAAATGTGCTTGCCATTTTTTGAATTGACTATTTTTTGAATTAGGTAGTCTTGAGAAGGATACCATATAATAGAAGCATACTCTAATTGAGACCGAACATATGATTTGTAAGCGAGTAAACGAACGTCCGGAGGTGCCAGATATAAATTTCGTCTTAGAAAACCTAATGACCTACTAGCCTTGCTGGCCACATAATTTACGTGATCTTGCCAGTGTAGGTTCTCGCTCAAAGTATTTCATAAATACTTGTAGTTATTTACTTTCTCGATTGATAGATGACCTATTGAGTAGTTGAAACTTAGTGGATTTTTTTTCTTGTGGAGAAGCTCATGAATTTAGATTTTGAGGTAATGATGTTCATTGGCCAGAGATCATACCACAAAGATAAGGCGTCTAAGTCATGCTGTAGTGAGAGACAGTCGGTCTGATTTTTGACAATTCTATAAAAAACGCAGTCGTCTGCAACGAGTTTGACTGTGGAGGAAATGCTAGTGGCAATATTATTAATATAGGTAAGGAATAACAAGGGGCCCAAAACTGATCCCTGAGGAACTCCAGACTTCACATTAATACTAGAAGAAACATTACAATGAAAAGAAACTGCCTGTGTACTGTTGGTCAAGAATTCCCAAATCCAGTTAATTAAAGAACTATCAATATTAAGACGCTCAAGTTTTTTTTTTAGTACGCGTTTATGTGGCACGCGGTCAAACGCCTCAGAAAAATCAATAAAATAGTGTCAGTCTGAACTCGTGAATGTATGATTGTGTGTAAATCGGTTAATAATTCAAAAAGTTAGGTTTCGCAAGACCGATTCTTCCTAAAGCCATGCTGGTTTATGAAAATGAAATCATTGTCTACAAGAAAGTTCATTATATGTGTGTACAAAACATGCTCAAGAATATTGCATGGAACACTGGTGAGAGATATCGGTCGATAATTACAAAGAAAAGATTTATTACCAGATTTGTAAACGAGTGACGATTGCATGTTTCCAGTCATGCGGTATAATGCTCTGGTCTAAGGATTGTTGATAAAGCTGTGCAAGAAGAATCCCGGCATATGGCTGTGTTAGTTTTAATAGCTTGGAACTGATTCCGTCGGCACCAGGAGAAGACTAGAGGGGCAGGTTTTGTGTTATATTTTTAATACCATCCGTGTCAATTTTAATCTTCGACAACAAAAGATGGTTGTGTGCAAAATCACACTGGGGCAGTGGGCAAGACACTTCGGCAAAAACATCTCCGAAGTACTCAATAAATCTGTTTGTACACCCCATTGGTGACATTACATTTCCATGCAGGTCTAAGAAACAATTAGGAATTGTGCCTTTAGGTGGGATAATTATTTTCCAAAATTTCTTGGGATTTTTTTGCATCAAGTTTTTTAGACCATTGTCGTAAAAGTTGTATTTTTCAACCTAGGTTTCACGTTTGCACAGCTTTGCCTGAGTATCGTACTGAAACCATAATTCGTCAGTATTCCGAGATTGTGCCTTTTTGAAGAGATGTCTTTTAGTGTTCAGCATTTTTTTCAGGGATTTCGTGAACCACGGCGTCTCTGGTGCATCAGGTATATTAATTTTTGGAACAAATGTAGCAAGTATGTCTTTGAACTAATTTTTTATCCTTTTCCAATTTTCTTCTACTGACCGAGAGACGAAATCGCAGTTAAATTCGGCAATAAAAGTTTCTAAAACACTGTTTATACCATCAATGTCTGCCTCACAGAAGTCGTGAATTTTCTCGGACTGTAAGGGAGCATTTCTTATAGATATTGTTAAGAATGGAACCTTCGGCAACCTTCTTCCGAGTTTCAACGCTGCGGAAACGAGTCCCAAAACGAGTCCCGACGTGTTCAGGACTGACGCCCACCTGTCGAAGGCTGCCCAAAACGTGTCTCAACGCGTCCGTGACGTCAACGGGACGTGTGTGTGTGTGCGTGTGGGTTCGTGCGCTCCGGAAGGGGAGAGAGGCCTGGCCTAACTGCGGAGAACCTTGGCTATGACTCATTTCTGACTGCGACGCGACGGACCCAGCTGCAAAGCACGTGGCTGTCGCACCTGCTGCCCTGGCGGAGAGAGAGGGAGAAAACGGACCCCTATATAAGGCGGGGCGTGAGAGCTCCATTTGTTCTCTTGGATTTGACGACTGTATCGCTACCATGTAATTAAACCGTCCGTTACGTTACCAACTCTCCCACCTCCACTGGACCCCTGGGTTCTTCACTTCGGGGAATGGTCGTCGTCACGAGCCAGGAAGCTCCCGGACGTGCGGCCTAAGCCCCGCCTCGAACAATATACTGAAGTTAATCTGAACAGCCACGTGGTCACTGATACTGTCAAGACACGTGACATTTTTTTTTAATATTCTAGCACATAAGTGAACAATAAATCTAAAATTACATCGTCCCGAGTGGGTTTCAGTACTACTTGGATCAGGCGAAATGATTGCGAGATGTTTAGAAAGGCGGATGTCAGCAAATTGTTACGACGTTCGTCAGATACATTAACAGCTGTCCACTCGATCCCGGGAAAGTTAAAGTCACCGCCAAGAAAAACAGGCAAGCTTGGGTAACGAGAAGTCACATTTCTAATAGAGGTATACAGGTGATCAACAAAATCAGACGAAGAGTTCGGCGGTCAATAGCAAGCACCTACTAAAATAAACGAGGAAGCAACCTTTACACGTATCCAGATTATTTCAATGTTGTCATCAATTAGAATGGGAACAGCGGGCAAATTTCTTTTGACAGCAATAAGGACTCCACCACCACGTGACTGTATCCTATCTTTTTCTAAAAATCGCGACGTCATGGTCGATTACTAACTCATTATTCAGTATATTATAAGAAAGCCAAGTCTCCGTTCCTAACACGACGTCGGGGTTACACATTGCAATAGACCCCTTTCGAAATACTGCCCTCTTTTGGCAGCTGTGGAATCCCTGCACAATGGCGGACCCAAACCGCAACGTCACGGCACACTTTATGCGCTTGGTTGGAGCAGAAGAAAAAAGAAACCCAAAGGACAAGGTGATAAGCGCAATGACGTTGCACTTTTGACGTTGTTTGATTGGGTGGTCGGATATTAGCGTTGGCCGCGCTCCGACGTTCGCTATCATATGGAATGACTTGCACGTTTCACGACGTCAGTTGTTCCGCCATTGTGCAGTGGTTTTGACCTTCTAATAATCGCCACATGAATTTCGAAAGGGGTCTATTGTATCAGCGAGAGCGTCTTGTTTAGATATTATGCTCCGAAAGTTATCAAGAAAAAAGAACAAATCATGAGACGTACTCTTTTTCTTTTTTAGTCAGTTCGTATTTTGGCTTGGAATGGTCCGTTGCGATTCAACAACGGTATCTGTTTGGGAATCGTACAAAAACACCTTGTCATTCATAAAAAGCTTATCACAAACTAGACGCACGCGTGATTGGGGACCACGATGCGTTTTCGAGTAGTTCCAAAGCTTTCTGAGTGCTTCACGTATCAATGGCGAGCAAGGACGTTTAAATAGGGCAGGACCCGGCATGACGTCATACCCAGCGACGCCGGAAGAACAACCCAATCCCAGACTGCCCCGCGCACCGACGCTCTCTCATCCAAACTAAATTCTACCATGCTCCCATCGTCTGCTCTCCGCTCGGTCGTTAGGCTTAGGCTACGTCTGCTCCGTGCCTGCGGTCTGCTTCGTCTGCTCGCTGTCGCGGCTGGCTTTCGATTCGATCGGCGCACCAAAAGATGGTTCGATGCGAACCCGAATACTCATCACGGCGGAGTGAAACCAACATCTTCTCGAAGCAGAATTCGTACGGCTTTCTCAACCCGCGATGCCCTTCTCAGCGTTCGTGCCTACGGTGACTGACTCGCGATCGCTTTCCAAAGCCGCGCTACGACGACTCGTTCGAGACGACGCTCCAGGCGCGGTCGCGCGGTGTCGAGAGCGTCCGCTACACGCCGACTTCCTAGTCCTATACTGGTCAGGCAAGTGTTGGGCTCGAAATCTCGCCTGTTCGACACCGATTCAGTCGGTGCGTCGTCTAGAGCGTCTCAACTCTAGTCACTTACTTTCTGCTGGGCAACCAGGCGTTCGTTTATAATAATCTCATCCAATTCCGACCATACCGGTTTAAAAGTCTCCCGTTAAGCGCTGTTTCAAATAACAGTGGGTGCCGCCATTACTTTCGGTGCACACAATCGCGTTGCCACGGAAATGTCATCGCAACGCGGTTGTTTGCACCGAAATTAATGGCGGCACCCACTCACTAGGCTTCCCATTGGTCAAGAAATGCTCGTCGCGGCTCGTGGCCACGCCTACTTCCGTTACACTTCGCTCCATGCATTGGGGATAGGGACGCCACCTCCTGCCCATTATAACCTCCTTGATGGCGAGAGATTTTCCTCAATCCATATCTTAGGAGATGCTAGGTTTTTCAACTTGTGTGCGTTTTCTAGAATCGTTTGCTTGCTTTTGCCTCTAGATCCAAGTGGTCTTTGACAAAGCAAGTTATTATTTCTTCAGACCTGGCCCAGGTTTCCCTGGGTTCCTCTGGAATGCCTTTGAGTACAAGATTATTCCGGCGGATGCGGTTATCAAGAGCGTCCAGGTCGCTAGCAAGGTTTTTCGTAGTTTCAAAGTTAAACGATATTGATTGGTCTTTTTCTTCAAGCGAGCGTAAGTCTTGAGAGACTCTATAGTAACCTCTTTAGTTCCCAAAAATTCCTCAACCTTTGTTTCAAGACTCGTCACTCTTTCGATTAATTCACCGACCCCTACAGTGATCGCGCTAATCTTTGACAGACTTTCTTGGTGGTTTAAATCAGAGGAGGAGCGCTTCCAGCTTCTCTTGCAACGTAGCAAGAGTTGGCTGGTCGGGAGCATCGTTGGGGCCGGGGTTCATCTCTACGTCTCCGGACAAGATGAGGAGTGAGCATAACCACGCGAGTGCAAACACAACTCTGATCGACGGAACAACAGCAAGAACTCGTGGACAAAACGAAAAAAAAAACGTTTAGACTTTACACATTTGTGGGTGCTTGAAGGGAGGAAACATTCTTGCTCGATAAACACAAACATCGAAACCCATGATTTGCCAACACGCACTTACAAACAAAAGTAGAACACTTGGATCTGCGGCCGGGTAGTATAAAAAATTCAACTCAAGAAAAGAGTAAGCGTGCACTCTCACAAGCAAGAGTGGAAGACAAGATTAACTTTTCAGCCAAGCAAGTGGCCGCAAATCCCAGACGATGAAGGCTCAGCGAGCCTTTTGTGCAGTCACGTAAGCACGTGACACGGGGGTGTAGAACCAGCAGACGATTAGAGTCCGAGCGCCGTGAAGCGGTCGTAATGGGAACCAGTTGGCTCCGTACATCCGTTGAACAAGGCGCTGTGTGCCGTCGTATGCCACGTAAAAGGACAGCATGATACGGCAACGATGCACACGCTTGTGCTTCACTTTGGACTCGAGATAACTCGTTGATGAAACTGCAGGTGTGGAAGACAAGATTAACGTTTCAGCCAAGCGAGCGGCCGCAAATCCACAAGCGGCAACTAAGCGGCATTTACGTGAGGCTTTTCTCAAAAAGATAGCGGGTCCTGCGTTTTTGCCTGAAGAAGGAGCGTAATAACAATATAATTGTCCTGAAAGTGGGATACAAATTCAATTTCGTGCTTCCTCGTTAAAATTTTAGTTTCCTGTAGACAAACAATGTCTACTCTGTTTTGAACGAGAAGCTCTCCGAGGCGTCGCCTATACGTCGTTGATATATTAGGCTGCATGGCTACTTTAAAAGTCCTGATTGTAAGGACACCATTCGAATCATCATTCATGAATCATTGTAGGTAATGGAGCAAAGGGAGGAATTTCGTCTTATTGGTTTTGCAAATCCTCAAGGTCGGACGAGATGGAATCTTTTTCCATGCTTGAAGCTTTGGGGAATGAAGATTCTGTTCTCTTTTTCCTTTTCTTCCCTATCTTCATCTTTGGAGGAGTGGAGCCAGGTTCAAGTGGGCCTTGTACTTCCTTTTCTTTTCGTGCTTCGAAGGCTTCGTTCTCATCGGTTTTCTCCTTTTCAGACGCATCATCTTTTTCTTTGGTGTTCTCTTCAGCTTGATGGTCAGGGAGAAGAACTGCATGTGGGATGGTGTTGGCGTCCTTTATTTTGTCCTTTGTTTCCGAGCCTTTCGTTGTCCCGTCTTTGTCCTTTTCAATCGTAGTAGCTGTCTCAACGTTGATCTTGTTAGGAGCCACGCCGGAGTCTGCCGAGACTTCCGTTTGAGTAGTCTCTTCTACACCCATCAAGTCTTCGGTAGGAATCCCGAGAGCCGCGTTGGTTCGGTTGGCGTAAGTTGGAATGCAGTCTTCGGACTCTTGACCGAATCGCCGATATGTCGTGCACCAAGGAGCGCGGCACTGGCCTCTGACATGACCTCTTTGTCTGCAGCGAAAACATTGTGGCGCCCTACCAAGCACAGAAACCAGAACGTTGGTTCCCAGAATTTTGAGCTGGTGCGGCAGGCTGTCCGCAGTCACTCAATCATTCAGCTCGATCGAAACAATTCTTGTCGTGATCTCCACGCCTTCATAGCCAGAATAATGCCACTTGTCTCGGACGAGGGTTTTGACTTTTCGAACGCAGAAAGGTCGCTTGCAACGTTTGCGTCGAGGATGCAGATGGGGATCCAGTGTAGTTTCATTGAGAACGCAGTCTTGCTGGCGTCTATGATCAAGCACTTCTTTTCCTTTACTTGCATTTGTCGAAACTGCAGCAATTTTTCTTTTGCTTTCGTTGAACGCAGTGTGAGCAGCCATACATGATTGTACTAGAAAGCTCCGAGTGATGCCATTTCTTCTGGGCGGAGTAGTTTGTTTTTAGAGCAGCGCAAAAAGCGTCGATCTGGCCGATGGATCGCCATGAAGGATCAGGGAATTTTCAAGCAACTTGCCATGGGATATTTCTGGCAGAAGACCTTGTATTCTGCAGTAGTTGTGCAGATTTCGCGGAAGCAGATTCGTCATTGATTTCAGAACGTTCCCGGCTATGCTTAGCCGTTGAGGTTACCTCGAAGGAGCTCATTTACAACGGGGTCGTCGTCTTCGAACTCCGCTCGGCCACCAATCTCCCTTTCCGAAATACACGAACTCCAATATCTGCAAAGCGAACACACACGGACATGCACGTGCTGGGGGGATTGGTGTCCGAGAGGGCTGACGCATACCAGCTCGGAGCACGTGGAGGGAAAGCTCGCGCTGAAGAACCATGCAGAACCATTGCCTCCACTATACTGACAAAGCCTGGCAGATCGCCCCGAGACGCGGCCGCCAAAAGTGAAAAGGTAGAGCGGCAGACAACGGATGAGAGGATGGATGGATGGACGGATGAATACGGCTGAGCCCAGAGCCGTATATGTAGAGAGTTTGGTCAATGGGAGGCGCAGGGAGAGCCAGGGCGTGCGGCAGACTCGGAAAGAGGGCTTGGCATGCTCTCTCGACCAACCAGAAGCCGAAAAGAATCTCCTAGCGGTGGTAGCGAGAAACAGTTCTGATAATAATAATAATAATAATGTTTATTTCCACCATAAGATGGTGGCGATCAGGGAAAAAAGCTGTCAGGTACAGCTTGACGGGTCCCTGACCGATCAAAGGTCTATGTTCGCAAATGGTTTTAATAAGCGCGTAAGAGTGAAGTGCAGTACTCTTTGTGATTGAAAATAGGGTGCACGTGTTGTTTTGATCATGATCATGCAGAAAGATGTAAGAAACGAATGCGCCGCTCAACTCTGTTTTGCTCGGACAGAGTGTGACCGCTCGGACGGCAGATTCCCGGCCCTCGGCGCTTGGCGTACGGATTATGTCGATCGTTCCGCTAGTCGCACTCCTCCACCATCATTTTGGATGAGCGTGATTGAAACATCACATGTACCATATTTTCAGTCATCGAAAGTTACTCCGATGCAGTTATCAGGTTTGTTTCTCGCGACCACCGCCAGGGTATTATTTCCGGCTTCTGGTTGGTCACATTCGAATTTCTGAAGACGCCCTGGAACACGCCCAGCCCGCTTTCAGCCAATGGCGCCTCCTCATTTGTCTCCTATACTTCCCAACGAATGGCCAAACTCTCTACATATACGGCTCTGGCTGAGCCCACTGCTGAGCCCTTTGGATCGGGCGGTAGCGTCATGTAAGCGTCATGTAACGGGCGCCCCGCTGCGGCGAGACTCCGAAACGCGCCTCTCCCGAGTGATGGAATGTCCGCTCGTGTTCCTCGCGTTTCTAGGGCTACCGCTTCTTTTCTTGTCGGATTTGAAAACCATGTTTCGGGTCCTCGCCGCTGCAAAAGCTGTGCGCTGAATACCAGGTTCCTCGAGAAATGCTCTCTGCTACCAGATCCTCGCGCTCCAAGTCTGCGACCGGGCACTCTATGGCTCCTTCGTCGAACTGCCAGGCTTTGTGGGTATAGAGGAGGCTATGGCAGAACCCATGGATTCTTGGGTCAACCCCACCCCAGCACGTTTCAATCTGGATGAGCATCGTACCGGCGTGCGGTCGCGTATTACTAATGCGTGGTGCACCTTAAATACCCCAGGCTAGCGGTTGTACTGCACTGGCTAAATTTCTCACCTACAGCCGAAACACCAAACGGCCATTTAGGCTGAATAATGTCTGGCTGTATAAATATGCACACAGCACAATTACAGTTACATGCACACGCTCTCACTACGGCTCAACGCGCACGCACATACACACAGAACAGGAGCAGGCCCACTCGCATTTGCGCGCACACGCGGACTGACGCAGTCAGATGCACGAACTGAGCCAATAGCACCTAGAAGACAAGGCTTTTCCCCCTCAAACGTCATCACTAGTAGATCCAGAAAACGTTGCTAGATTAGCTCAGTTGTGGATCTCCGGCGGAAGAGGGGGGGGGGGGGGGGGTACCCCCACACCCCTTCAGTTCGCCTCACGTAGTTTGAAGCGCCATCTAATTTTACGTTTTATAACTCCGTGTTCCATAGAGTATACAGTGAAAGGCCATTTAGACGCTGCGCTCCGTAACATATACACTGCAGTTACCATATAGCTGCCGTCCCCAAAATGGTGGCGCGTCGAACGACTGGAGGGGGTACTGCTCTTGGAAGCAGCGTCTATAGACAGTTCCGTCACTAAGTTCATCTAGTAACGTTGGATGCACGGAGCGCCACCTAGCATGCGTCAGCGTCGCCGGAAACGCATCGAGCACCGCGTCTCACAATGAGCGCAACGCTAGGGCGCGGCGACGTCAAGACGGACGCGTCTGCCGCTTGGCGGCCACACTCGTCGAGCTTCGGCGTCTTTGCCGCTGTGGGGCGGGTCTGGGATCCACCGACGATGATGTCACGCGCAGGCCTTGTCTTCCGGTATTGACTGAGCGCACCGGCGCGGTTCGAGGTATACGGCGCTTATGTCGAAGGCGGTGCGAGAGCGCGCGCGTTCCCTGCGGTCGTGCGGGTTTGCGCGGCGGCGCAGCGACTCGCCGCCGAGCGGTCCGCGAACTCTGCTGGCTCCGACCGCTGAATATGCAACGAGCTCGTTTGCATATCCAGCTCGTCCTGTCGCGCGCGCGCCCTGCTGCCGCCCGCGGCAATCGGCGACGAGCGCGCGAGGGAACAGCCCCGCCGCCCGTATACGGTTTACTGGACGCGTTTCGGGAAGGGGCGCTGCCGGCAGCCTCTGCGTGCCCGCGTTCGGTCTCGTCTTTCGCTTCTGAAACGGCCTTCCGAAATATGCGGGCTCGTTAAACGGAGCGGAAATTCGAGAGCAAGCGGAGCGGAAGCGGCGTAGAAGCCGGCTAGAAAGAGCCTAGATTCGTCGTAGAAGCCGGCTAGAAAAAAGAGAAGGAAAAGCATTGCGAGAGCGCGGCAGGGAGCGAATTTGGGGAAGCAGGTAGAAATGATGTTTCCAGCTGCTACGAACCTGGAGCGCCGCGGTAGGGTGCGGACGAGGGCTTTCGATTATTCTTTGGCCCGCATCAGAAATGTCGGCATTTCCTCGTGCTTATTTGGGAAAACACCGGTGATATTGAAATAGCAAACGCGAGACAGAGAATATGTGGCAAATAAATATACAGCAAAGACACGCGGGATAAAATAATCAATATAAACAAAGTTGGGTGATAACTGAAAAAAAGAGGATTGTAGTTTAGACCGATCTCAGCAGCCAGTTTGACTACGCCACCGCTGCCGCAATGCATCGAGGGAACTTCTCTGCACGTGCGACAGCCTAGCTGGAGCACTGCGCGTTTAAATCACGAGAAGGAGCGAGCCCTCGCGTACACGGCCGTCTGCCTCCTGAGAACTAAAGTTATGGCGGCGTCACGCATGCGCCGAACGCTTGGTGAGATCGGTCTATTGAGTAAAGATGGCAATGTGAAAGACAGCGATTGATCTACCTAGTGCGAGCGCGATGATTGTGTCATGTTCATGTTCTTAAGCTACACGAGGGAATTTTGCCAACAACGGCGTGACGTTTCAAAAGCAGTGTCCCATTTTTTGAACAAGCTCGAAGCGAAAAGGTTGGATTGGCCTTTCTGAGCGGACCACTCGTCGTGGTTCCCGCGAAACAGCGACAGACTGGGCGCAGTCTGCCGTGCGCCCAGAAGCAGGGAGGATTAGGAGCGCCGTCGAGGAGCCGGGTGCGGCAGGCACGCCGACTCGGCGGTACGTTCGGGCAGCGGGGAGCCCGCTGCGAGCACGCTGGGGGCTCCCCCCCAAGAGGGAGCGCCGAGCGCACGCCGAGCACACCGCGAGCGACCCGCAGGCTCGCTCTACCTGGAAGGCCGCGAGTCATGCCGGAGCTACTGCTACGAGTATATACGTTCGAGAACCCGCACTCGCAACGATAAGAAGTCGTGGTCAGAAACAGCGGGGACGTCGGTTTCGATGGAAATTGTATTTCGCGTCTCTGTTGCGAAGCGATATTAAATGGCAAGTCGAAATACGTCCGCTGATATGGACTCTTCGACGTGCGCTCCGACACCGTTAGCGCCAACGGGCCATCGTCGGCCTTCTCTGTTTTTCTCTCAGTATAGACCTTTCCAATGTTTACAAAATCACAGTCCAGCGTGCGATCTTCACAGCCCGGCACGTGCGTGTTCGTCGCTTCGGAAAGCGAGCAAAGCACGCGCCATACGCACGAACGCTCAAAATGGCACCGGCCACAAGCTCGTTTTTGGAAAGGTCCATACACCTTTGCAAGTGGAGACCGGCTTAACCTCGAACCGCGCGCCAAGGTGAGGCGGACATACTCTCCAGCCAGGACGTTCGCTGCTTTTCGTACAGTGTTGCCAAGCGCCTCTTGCTGAAACCTCCACCACTCAGCGCAGAAAGAAAAAGAAAATAATTATAAAACGTGCGGGTGTTTTCTTCGACCGCGAAAGAGCGCAAACAGTTAAATAAAATACCTAAACAAGTAACAAATTGAAAATTTAGAAAAATATCTAGAGTGTCGAAGCGCTCATCAGAATGCGCCAGAAGCCGCATGGCCATTACATCCACGATGGCTGCGCTCGCGGCAGTTCTGCGTTCCACGACGTGCTGGAACAGAGGCTGCAATCGTTATAAAGTCAGCTCCAACCCTTGAACATACCCCGTCCTACAATATTTGATGCTACGATTCTGTGTGGATTACCTCCTCGTGCGTTCCGAAACAGTAA
Source organism: Ixodes persulcatus (assembly GCA_013358835.2). Lineage (NCBI taxonomy): Eukaryota > Metazoa > Arthropoda > Arachnida > Ixodida > Ixodidae > Ixodes > Ixodes persulcatus. The sequence goes on along the minus strand of JABSTQ010011071.1, from coordinate 97,084 downwards.
GTGTGTCGCTAACGCAGGGGTGCTATGTTGCGCTTTTTAGACTCCCAGGAGACTTGGAAGAAGGAAGTGACGTCAACGACTAGAGCAAACGCAGATTGGATGTTGACAGAAGAAAACAAAATCAACATCCAATCTGCATTTGCTGCGTTGTTGACGTCACTGCCTTCTCCCTAGTCTCCTGGGAGTCCAAAAAGCGCAACATAGCCCCCCTGGTCTTCGGCGATACACAACGGCGCCATCTTGTCATCGCGCACCCCATTGAGGTGCCCTTGGCGCACCCCAGCATGGCGGAAACGTTAGGCGGCGCCAGTATCGCTCAAAATGACAGCGCACAGGAGCCTTTCTTGCAAACGTGTATAGACCTTATACGGAATTCAGAGCCATCTGGTGACTCAAATGGCAGTTTAACTTTTACCGTACTAATGACGGCAACGAACCTGTAGTCTGCAATATATTATTGGGCACCGTCACTTTTGCAAGTCAAAGGCAAACGAGAATGTGCGCTTCGCTGTACAGTTTTTTCTCAATATCTTTCAGCGTCGACGGCGAAGAAGATGTAACCCGCAAGAACGAAGCGCCAACTTACATAGACGCCTGATAAAGTTCTCTACATCAAGTAGTTCTGAACCCGAGTGTGCGCTACTAACAGATTGACAGGGCCCGAGTAAGAAATGAACGCTTACGCAGCTCTTGCATCCAATTCCTGCTTTGCACCGCGCTAATGTATAGAATGTAGAAGCCTCGAATCATCTGCTTAGGAGCATCTTCAACTTGTTCCTTCATCAGTGAACAGAAGGCCGCCATTAGTATAGCACATATGCCATTTTTTCAGACGATGATAGTCATCAAAGTGGCCAGACTCAATTTCGGAAAGGGTCAAAGAAACTACTATGGTGCTGGAAAGTGGTCATTTGATAACCCAAGCGGAAAATGTTAGTGACCACCAAAACCGTTTAAAAAAATATCCCGCTATACTTTGTCTTACCTTAGGATGGACTAAAGGTAAAAGCTACGGGCCACCAGATCCAATCACAAGCCACTTAAAAATTTCGCGGTATATCGCTTCGATGCACGTGTCGGTGCCTGCGTCTAGGATCACTAATGGGTATGGATGAACAGTGGTTGAAATTGAATAGCACACTGTGAAAGCTATAGAAATGATGCAGTGCTTTTTGATTCGGAGCATTATTCGTCCTCCCCTAATCAATGTTAAGCATGTCATAGTTTAGCGTGTAACGTGATTGGACATGGCGGCCCGTGGCTTTGGCCTTTAGTCCATCGTAGGATGAGGCAAAGTAAAGTCGTGTTTTTGCTAACAGTGTCTCGCACTGTACACCATCGCGCTCTATGGGATTAGCGCATTTCACGCCGATGCATGTATACGCCTAAGACGAAACCAGCGTTTTGTAGCTACGCGTTTCCCGAGGAGGAATCGGTGAAAAATAATCTGCGTCGAAACACTCTGATCGGTTGTCCGACGCTTAAATTGATTTTATGCGAAACCTCGCGCCTGAGCACCGCTGGGTTCATATTGATGCAGACACCAATCGTGGTGCCTGAATTTGAGAAGTGCGTTGGAAAGCGTGCTCGAAAATGTTGAATATGCCTTCCTCTCCCCCCCCCCCCCCTCCCCCCCCCCCCTTACCACCTGCTATGAGATTCCCCTGGCGCATTCTATTGGCTTTGTGTTGTTTCGGTGATCCTCCCTCTTATGGTTTCTATCTTATAGACCCTTTTCAAAAGTCAGAGTCCTCTTGTGGCAGTCCAAAAAGCTCCAATATTGCCTCTCTAATGGCGGTGATAGGAGATCATGCGCGGCTAAATCAAGCACCCTCGATTTCGTGCATCGAAGGTGACGTGAAACGGCCAACATCTTTTCCTTTTTCTGCTCTATGCTTTCGAAGACGTTCGATTTTTCTGGTGTGGAGAAACAGTGTAGTTCCGCCATTAGAGCGTCGGGTCTGGCTCTGCACAAGGTAGGTAGGCTGACTTTCGGAAAGGGTCTATTGCCAGCAGAAATCTCGGCGGGGTGTGTAGTAGAGCGCGGTGAAAGCTTGTATCCATCGCGTCCTTAAAGGGACGCTGACAGGGTATTTATGCTCGCCAAAGTTTTTATTTGTACATGACATATGTGAGCCCAACTACAACGAAAGCAATTCGCGGCTCCGCTGATCGAGAACTGGCCGGTTTGAGTCGCGCTCACTCTCTTCCCCGTAGTCACGTGCCGTTTTCTATGGCTAAGACACAATCACCAAATATAATCAATGTCGTGGGTCATTAAAGGCACACACAGAATGTTAAAAGTAGAAAAGAAATATGATACCCATTTTTTGTGGCTTCTAAGAAACTGCAAATATGTTGATTAAAGAAAAGAAAAAAAAAAAGAAAAGTTGCACAGTTACGTTATTTTTTCCAAGTCTCTCCTCCTCTATATTTATTCTTCCTCTCCATTCCAGTTTCTATTTCGGTTTTGAGCAGTTGAGCGTTTTACTTTATTAAACATATATGTGACGCTGTAGCAAAATATTGATTGGGTGGTCTTCTGACACCATAATAAATCGCCTGGAAAAAAAAATATATATATAAATTAATTTTGGGGGGGTGTCAGTGTCCTTGTCAATCATAACCGTCGAGGTTAACTGTCTGACATTCCTCGTATCACCAATAATTCATCATACTTAAGGCGTTTGGCCAATCGTGGAAGGCCGACCTCAGCGATGCTTTTTGTCGCGCACGGCGCCAATATCTATAAAACCTATATTCTCGACGCGGGATTTCTTTACATAAATGAAACTATTCCTAAGTTATCCAGGCATCAACCAGAATGCTGGGAATGTAGGTCTACGAGCCGCAAGCGCTCGCCTTCCCCTTATGAAAGATTTGAAGTAAATAACTAAAATAAGGCGTTGACGAAAGCGAGTGCGAGATGCCATTTATTTTAAGCTTTTCTTATTTTATGTTATGAATACTGTTAACTCCTAACAGGACTCTGTGACAGGTGTGAGGCATAATGCCATATGTAATATGCAATACAAGTTCACATAGAATATACGATAGAAAGCAAAAAATAATCGGAACAATACCGCCCATTAGGCCTAAAATGAGTGTATATAATCGATAAAAGAAACTGTAATTCAGGCACTCTACACTTCAATAGTACGGAAAAAAATTCCAAGCAGTCAACACTAATTAACACTTCCTGTGACGAGAACAACAACAAAAAACATGTTTAACAGGTTACCCCACATAAATTTGAAATCACCTTTGCAAATTCCCGTGAACGGTTTATCGAGACATTCTGCGGAAGGTTACTCCAGTCACGCATAGTTCTTGGTAAAAATGATATGATATGATATGATATTTTGGAATTTTAAACTGATGCTCATGATTATATCATAGTTATTTTTAGTCGTTAGGATTTAGCCTAGAGTGGGAACCGACATTGTAAAAGTGACGAGAGATCATAAAAAACGTTTTTAGTCGAGCTGATTTTCGTCTTGCCGAGAGCAATGGGAGAGGTTGACATATTTCTAACAGAATCCGGTCGCTTTTGCTTCAGAACGGTTACTACTGCAGACGCAAGCAGGTACGGCGCGCAGTCCTTCATTCCCTGCATTTTCCTTTGTGCTTGTGTAATTTAGCAATAGGTCTATGGCATGGCTTAGCCTCTGTGCAGCGGAGGTTTCTGTCGCACATGTCATAAGCAGCGAGCGTCTCTTCTCAGGCTCACACCGTCGCTCTCGGATATCGATTGAATTGCATGGTATGGGCGTGGTCGAAAAGCATCTCAGTAATATGTTAATGAAACTCTTCTCTTTGCGAGATTCTAAGAAACTGGGTTTTCAGGTAACATCTGGGGCACACCCGTTCACCTCCTGTATTACAAACGCGTTAGAGAACTGCGATGATATTTTTACAGAGGACTGGGCCAACTCTAAGTGATGTTGGCCACACTAAGGAAGTGGTTTGTTAGAAAGAAAGGAATATCTGTAATCCCTTACTTTTTCGGGTAATTTTGTAATTTTCACGTCAGAAATTTGTATTGTAATTTGATTACAAAATATGTGTAACGAATTATTGGATGATTACTCGTCTTTCATAAACATATAGACATAATATGGCAATTAAAGTTCTCTCTTCAGTAAATCTAACAGCATCAAAAACTAAACGATACAACATATATGTATGACATATGTAATACTGGGGCCCTAAACTCGTCAGACACAAAGTAGGAGCCGAAAGTTTGCGAAGCGCGCCAATTGGACGTCGGCGAAAAAACCGCGAAGTCATCGTCGTGATCGGCCAATCGGTGCGGTCCGTCAAACTCGACCCCAACTTTGTGTTTGACGAGTTTCGAGGCCCTGGAGAGCTCAATAGAGAAGTGATGCCGCGCACATCAACGACGTTCTTTTGGTATTGCTTGTTGGTATGCCACGATATTACTTTTATTTGCGTATTTAGAAAAAAGCGGGCGAAATCGCAAGCGAAGAAGCCGTACATCAGATCGTACCCACTTGATTACATGCGCCGGTGCAGTCCATACTAAATTCATTTACGCAATAGTCTATCGGCCTTAGTTACGTCTTAGGTGACATCACAGGACGTGAGTAATACATGCAAAGCGCCAAAATAGAAAATTATATATCCTTTTTATACCCATCTAACCTACGCAACTTTAGACAGCCTATAACCCTGTGTTTTTCCCCCTTTTTGTCCTCCCCAAAAACTGGCAGACACTCGAAAAAATGTTGATACGCACAAGCCCAAGCGCCAGCAAAGCTCTGCCTGAGCCTGCATCTGGCGCTAATGCCTTTTCCAAAACAGCATGCAACAACGATATCAAATATGGCGTCATCATTTCTTCACCGCAGGGCGATTCGGCCAGTGCAGTACGACTAATCACCTAAAGGCTTTTTCTTTTTTTCTTTAGAACGACCACAATAAAGGTTAGTTCCCAAATGCAGTGGAGCGCTGATACAGCGCTGTTCACGTGTAGTCAGCTACTTATTCGCGGTGAGAAGCTCGCTAGAAGCGCTTCTGCTTTCCTTACTATGGGCAGTGCACGCGCTACCCACGCGGTTATGTTTGTATTTTTATAGTGCATAGAAGCTTGGCCTTGCACGTGCTTGCATCAGCAGAAGAAGGCTGGTTCACACTATACTTCGTCTCACCTTAGTACGGACTATTGTTAGCCGCTCGTGCTAAAAGCGCGAGCTAGACGCTTTGAATGAAACCGCGGCGGCTGCACGAGCGCTCGTGCAGCAAGTGCTCTAGTCAAGGCAGTCAAGGCTGGCCGCTCGCGCTAGCACAGCCTTCACGGTTAGTCCATGCTAGGGTGAGACGAAGTATAGGGTGCCTTCATGTGCGCTTTGCTTAGGGTGGAGACATCTCGCCATTTTGTCCCACACTTTTATTTTTCTCTTTTGTTCAGAAGCGCGTGAAAGAGCGTGCCCCTGCACGCGGTTGTGGCGCTGACCGTGCTTTGGCGACATTTTGTTTTCGTCGATTTCTTTGTATTTTACCCGTGAGCGCGTGCTGTCGGCATCGGGTACTACAAAGGGTGGCATCACCCTAAACAGAAGGACATTCAGGCACCCTAGTTCACACATTTGCAACGGTTGCGTTTGCAGGCAACCAAGCGACCGTAACGACCAAAACACCGCAACAACCGCGACTCGTGGATCGTTTCGTGAAGCTACCCCTTGCATCGCTTGCCATGCTGTGTACGACAAACAGTTATCCCGGTGATTTTGTTGTCACGGTCGTTTCGGTTGCTTGCGAACGCAACCAACGCAGATGTGTGAACCAGCCTTAAATCCTCGCTCTGGGTTGTGAAAAAATTCCACTATAGTTCGTCTCACCTTAGTATGGAATATTGTTAGCCGCGCGTGCTAAAAGCGCGAGCTAGTCCTTTGAATGAAGCCGCGGCGGCTGCACGAGCGCTCGTGCAGCAAGTGCTCGAGTCATTGCAGTCAAGGCTGGCCGTTCGCGCTAGCACAGTCTTCGCGGTTAGTCCATGCTAGGGTGCCTTCATGTGCGCTTTGCTTAGGGTGGTGGCATCTCGCCATTTTGTCCCACACATTTACTTTTATTTTTTGTTCAGAAGCGCGTGAAAGAGCGTGTCCCTGCACGTGTTTGTGGCGCTGACTGTGCTATAGCGGCATTTTGTTTTCGTCGATTTCTTTGTATTTTTCCCGTGAGCACGTGCTGTCGGCATCGGGTACTACAAAGGATGGCATCACCCTAAACAGAAGGACATTGAGGCACCCTAGTCCATGCTATAGACCTTTCCAATGTTTACAAAATCACAGTCCAGCGTGCGATCTTCACAGCCCAGCACGTGCGTGTTCGTCGCTTCGGAAAGCGAGCAAAGCACGCGCCATACGCACGAACGCTCAAAATGGCACCGGCCAAAAGCTCGTTTTTGGAAAGGTCTATAGGGTGAGACGAAGTATAGACCTTTTCAAAAACAAGCTTGTGGCCGGTGCCATTTTGAGCGTTCGTGCGTATGGCGCGTGCTTTGCTCGCTTTTCGAAGCGACGACCATGCACGTGCTGGACTGTGAAGATCGCACGCTGGACTGTGATTTTGTAAACATTGGAAAGGTCTATAGGAAGTATTCACTGGCGGCCATAGCTGTGTGCGCGACTGCTGAGCGCGTGCTGATGGCTAGCTTCCAGGGTTCTTTTGGAACGTGCATTCCACACCGTCAAAATGGCCGGTCTTAGCAGCCAATTAATGTGGGCTCGTTCTGAGCATGCGCTGTAGACAGCACCCACAAATATGGCGCCCAGTGAATGCTCCCTATAGGAGGTATTCACTGGCCGCCATATTTGAGGTCACTGTTTAGAGCGCATGCTCAGAACGAGCTCGCATTAATAGGCTGCCAAGACCGGCAATCTTAGTGGTGCGGAATGCACATGGCGAAAGAACTGTGGAAGCTCGCGTTCAGCACGCGCTCCGCAGCCGAGCACACGGCTATGGCCGCCAGTGAATACTCCCTATAGGAAGTATTCACTGGCGGCCATAGATGTGTGCACGACTGCTGAGCGCGTGCTGATGGCGAGCTTCCACAGTTCTTTTGTAACGTGCATTCCGCACCCTCAAGATTGCCGGTCTTAGCAGCCTATTAATGTGGGCTCGTTCAGAGCATGCGCTCTAGACAGCACCCACAAATATGGCGCCCAGTGAATACTCCTCATAGGCTGGGATTCCTAAAATTCTCGCCATGAATCGTCTGTCATGAGCAACAGTTTTGACGGTGTGATACACATGTCATGAACGCTCCCGTCAGCACGCGCTTAGCGCAAAGAGCTGTGCTTAGAGTGCTGCGATGTATGTGTCAACAAGTCTTTTATCAGCATCGCGATGCAACTTATATAGACCATCGAATTTCTGTGTATTTATTCCTGCAGAAGTATCCGAGTAACGCGACGTGACGACGGCTATCAGTTTGTCGAACGACACTTAATCGACGGATTGTTGCGTCGACACTGCGATGTTTCATCAAAATGTTTCCGCGATAGGTTCACCGACAAACGAGACATTTCGGCGAAAACGTCTTTCCGCGCACACCTCCTCGGTCGCCGGCTTTCGGATGGTAGCCTAGCTTGCCGAGCCCTCGGCGGTTCTGACGAGGCCTGGCGCAAGCTCGGTCCCGAGATCATATTACAGTTTCCTCATGCAGCGGAGCGAGTGGGGTGTACCTGTTTGGTCGGGAATTTGCTTTTTCCCTATCGGAGCCATCTACAGGTGAATCCACTTTGGTTCCGGTATATATACTAAACGAAACAAAGCCAGGAATCCAGTCAACTTAGTAAAAAAAGAGCAAATAAGAAATAGGTTGTTGACGAAACGTCGGAGGCACATCTGTCCACGAAGCGAGCTACAACGAAACGTGTTTCCACGAGACGTGTATCAACGAAACAATATGGACACGTAAAGTGAATGTCACTCGTAACGTAAGGAGTAATCGATTACTTCTTACGGAACTAATAGACCTCTTGCAAAATCTAAGCGATCCTAACGGCGTAGTGCAGCGCAAAGCATCTTTGGTTCTTTGGCCACAGTTTCGGTTTCGATTTGCCAACTTCAATTCACGACATCCCATCACGATCAAATACAGCGCATGCATTTTCGAACATGTGACTTTCCTCAAATTTACCGCGTTGCCTACCAGTACGAATCGAATGCTGGGGAACGTTTTGGGGGGCTACCGACGTACCAGAGTTTGTGCGCGGGCAAGCAAAGGAAGAAGAAAAATTCTACTGGCCGATCATCCTATTCCACCGTCTCAATGTCTCACTGGGGGTTCTCGCGAAGATGAATGGGTGCAATACAAGCGAGCGCTGACTTCCTTTTCATGCGGCGCTGAGAAGCACTACTTCGTCAAAGGGGCAATCGAAATCGAAACCGTGCCACGCCTCCCATAATCAACGCGCGCAGTGCGGCATACAATGATTTTTGAAAGTAGCTTGTTAGTAACAATAATACGTTACGTTTAAGGTTTAGTAATTTGTAATTGTAATAGTATTGCATGTTCCAAGTAACGGCCACAAAGCTGGCGCTCTCGCTCGACGCCGACTCGGTCTCGGTCTCTGGACCGCTCGGAACCTTGACAGGGCGGAGGACCAAAGAAGACGGAGCGGTGGGGCTCAGTGCCGGCGGCTCGTCTCGGCGCCGTCTGCCCCCCAGAACTCGAAGCGTGCCGCCGACCAACTTTGACGTTCCTTGGTACTGGTTTCGTATTTTGTTTGTCATGGGCCTTTCTACGTGCACTTCTCCCGTTTTGTCGCGTACTTAACGTCCGCTCGATTGTTTAAGAATTCGGTTGCTTAATTCACCCGCTCTTTCTCCTTTTTTTTTTTTTGCCTTTTTCATCTTCGTTCGTTTGTTCATTTTGTTATTTTCGTGAAACGCTCGGCTCTCGTCCTGCATTAGGTCGTGCGGGCGCCTCCTTTTGGCAGGACGGCGCACCCTGATTATGCAGTTAGGGGAAGCCCGACGAGTTCTTTAGTCGCCGGCAGTGTTGTTGTTGCTTTTGCTGAAGGAAAGAGCGGGCTGCCTACCCAGATCGACCGGATTGCGGCTTTTCACTTCTTCGCTCCCCTTCTGGACGTTTAGAAGGTCTACTATACATATATTTACGGGGAAACCAAAATATTACTTTTTTGTTTTGTTTCTTCGTCTTTTACTACTCCATTCAATGTGTATGCAGTCCATTACTAAGATTAAAACAGTTACCTCGTAACTATTAGGGCAAAACTTAATCTCGGCAGCGGGAACCAAAGCATATAAGAGAAAACGAAACGCGATAAAGAAATTTGCAAACTCTTTGACCTGGCACGTGAACCTGAACACGTCAAATGTGGATCTGTACACGCCCGAACTTTGCCTCGAAATCATGGAGTATGTTATGAAGCAGAGGAGGTGCTGATAAGTATTTAGCTTTCTAAAGAAGCTAACCGTTAGAGGGCTGTAGTTTATACTTTTTCAACATGTTCCCTGGAGGTCAACACACTTCTGAAATCGATGCAGTATATATTTAACTCTTCAAAATAAAAGGAGGAGGATTGAGCTGCAAAGAGTGCATCTGCAGCAAAGGTGACATTTTCTATGCTCGAAAATGTGGATCCTTTGAGACTTTTCTTCAAACTTGGAAAACTATGGTAGTCATATGGGGCTAAATCTGGTGCATAGGCCGGGTGTTTCAACACTGTAAAGCATAAATCAACCAGTTTCTTTTGTGAGACCGGCGGTGTGAGGTGAGGCGTTGTCCTGAAGAAACAGAACGCCTTGTGAAACTTCCCACGCCGTTTGGAGACTAACGCTTGCTCCAATTTGTCAAACGGAAATATGTAGTAGCTTGCGGTGATTGTGGTGCCCTGATCTAAGTCCAGAAGTATTCCGTCTTTATCCAAAAAGACATATGCCTTAAAATTTGCCGTTCGAAACTTTCTGACGTAGAAAACCGCTCCTTGTTGTCTTTGTTGTTGTTGTTGTTTTTTTTCTTTTTGTCTCCGGATTGTATAAATGAATTCATGTTTCATCCATAATAACAAATCGAGACAAAAAAAAAGTGCTCATTTCTTTTAAAATAGTTCAGAATTGCATGAGAAGCAACCACGTGATCACGCTTCTGATCGGCATTCAACTAACTCTGTGTGCACCCAATTTTCTGAGAGCCACATGTCCAGAACTTCTTTGATGATGAAGTCAACACGTTCGCTCGACATCCCCAGAATTTCTGCTATTCGCCTGGCAGAAATTCGCCGATCTTCCAAAATCAGGCTGTGCAGTGCCTCCACATTTTCCGGGACACTGACGGCTGGAGGCCTTCCAAGACAGTCCCCGTCTTCTGTGCTGAAATGGCCCATCCTGTCCTGCCTTTCAAGAAAAAAAAAAAAAAAAAAAAACTTCATCTCACCTTTTTTTTTTTTAGTGTGAAGTCTACACTGGAGGCCGCCATCTTGTCTTCAAACCTGGATAGTAAAAAAAGTTGCATTAATTTCAGTGCTAAAGTTTATCTCAAATACTATAAACAGTACCAGATTTCGTGTGAAATAGGATTAGATTTTCTACTTACTGTGGAACTGGACAAAGATAAATGCTTCTCAGCACCCCCTCGTAAAAGAAATGGGAGGAAAAAGTGAGGTTCTAAACCTACGCTGCGTATCAGTGAGACAAAGGACACTCTAGCATTTCGGTTCGTCTGTCCCGAGACCTACACAAGTCACCCAGATATTTAGCGCTGGTTTTTCCGAACGCTGTCCACAGTACATGGATCAGTCAGGCGTTTAGACGGAGCGGCAGGCGTGTATTTTCTTTACAGGACGTTCACCAAGACATCCGGAGCAGACAAGCCAAACCCTCGCAAAGTCGAGTCGTTTTAAGACTTCCGTGGAGTATAAGAAAATGCCCGGCGCCCGACAACGCTCTTCGCATCTTCTGTGACCGGGATTCTAACGAGGCATTAGACGGACTTCTAATGCGCGGTACGGCCCTTACCTGTCAAGACAAAAGTGGCGAAAATTTGCTGCCGAATTCGCTCCTTTTTTATCTTCGTTTAAATTGGAGTGCTGCTTTTTATAAACAAATCGGAGTGCAGCCTCGAAGACTTAAAGATGTAAACAAATTCAACGCGATATACGTTGCATCCGAGGTGCCGATGATCGACTCTGCCGCTCGACGACTCGGCGAAAGGAGCCAAATATCGCTCGATGAGCGTGCTCTCCATCCGAGTAGTGCCACCTAGAAGACAAGGCCTGCGCATGACGTCATCGTTCGTAGATTCCCGACCTCCCCCAGGTGGTATGGACACACCGAAGTTCCGCGAGAGACGCCGCAAAGCGGCGGATGCGTCCGTCTTGGCGTCGCAGGAAAGGTAAGACAGACGCAGACGACGTTGCGAGCAGACGACGTTGCAAAGGAGCAGACGACGCTCAGATAGGGGATCGCGATCAGCCAATCAGGGCTCGGCGTTCTGGCGTCATTGCTACCCCCTGCGCAAGAAGCAGACGAACTTGCCCTCCGCATAGCGTCGCACTCGTTGTGAGACGCTGCACAATGCGGCGGTGACAATGCTGACGCGAGCGCGTCTCCGACAAGTCTGCTTACCGCGTCCAAAAAAAAAGTGGTCCCTCGTCTTCCGCCAGTGACGTCATACAAGTGTCATGCTGTCGCCGGTCGCGATCCTGGCGGTGTCACGGCATCGGTGGTGGATATAGCAGTCGCCTGTTCATGCTGCAGGTCGGTCTCTAGTGGGGTGGTCCATAGAAACTCCGGCGGCCGGAAGTTGGGACGCTGCGACGACAGCGACACTCGCGTTCGCTCGAGCTTTTCGCCAGCACTTCTACGACCAACCGCCAGGATCGCGACATCCGACAGGAGGACACGCCGGCTTTTGTGACGTCATTTGTTGCCTCTAGTGATGACGTTTGGGGGGGGGGGGGGGCGGTGAAGGGCCAGGCCTTGACTTTTAGATTGTCCGAGAGGCGCCGGCAGACTTAGAGCCTGGCTCGAAAGCATCGGAACCCAGGGGCGGCCTTCTTCGGGCAGCCCCGTGTAGCGAAGACGAAGCCGTCGTGACGTCTCCAACCGAGGGGTCAGTGCATCGAACCGGAGCCGGCCCCGCCTGCAGCGTGCGCCAAGATGTCTCCGCGAGAGATCCCTGACGACGCCTAGGATGGAGTCGCCCGTCGACGGAAGCCCCCCGCGCCGCCCGAAGAGCGTTCTCTCCCCGCTGAGCAAGATTGAGCGGGCACCGGGACGCCGCCGAGCCCCGGCCGACAGTCGGTGGGCCGCGTCGAGCCGAGACAAGCCGCTCCCCGGAACCCGAAGGTATCGAAGCGAGCGGTGGGCGAGGCAATACCACCACCTATACAAGACCAGGCATCCACCTCTTCCTCTATGACGTCATCACTAGTTGATCCACATAACGCGGCTTAGCTTGCGTCAGCATCGCCGCCAGTGCGTCTAGCAGTGTCTCACAACAAGCACGACGCTAGCACGCGGCAGTGCCAAGACGGACGCGTCTTCCGCTTTGCGTCGACTTCCGTGGAGCTTCAGTGTGCTTGCCGCTTGGGGTGGATCGGGGAAGCACTATAGATGACGTCGTGCGCAGGCGTTCTACGTGGAATTGAGCAAGGCCGGTCCAACGGGAATGCCTATGCGTCGTCTCCGCGCTGGTCTGGGTTCGGCTAATCCTGCGCGCCTGTCTCCGGGCTCCCGATGCCCGATCCGAGCGCTCGAGCGGTAGGTGGCGAAGGCAGCGGAGGCTTTCTCCGCGGGTCTGCTTGTTCGGAGAGGGCAGGAACAGTGTGCCTTGTCCGAGGTCCTGCTCGCGAAAGCGGGGAGGACGCCGAGCAGCACGACTCGTAGCCGTTTGTATGCGGGCAAATCAGGGGCCCTAATTGAGTTATTTAAACGTCCCGCTCATCCGCAAGCGGCATGCAGACGACCACGACATTTCGTGCTCGTTGTTCGAGGTGAAACGACTTGAGTCGAGACAATGAACCGAGCAGCGTTGACGCGACCACTGACGGACCACCGAGGACGGCGGCGACATGACGGTTAGCGATTTTAGCGCTAAGCAAAGGTAGTTCTGGCGGCAAAAGCAACAACAGCCGGGGAGCGAAAAGCGTCGGCCCGTGACAGTAACCTCGCGTAGAAGCAAGCACTGTCGATGATGGGCCCTGCTCTGATAGGGCCGTAAGTCAAGCAAACATCCGAGGCGGCATCATCTTCAAGGAGGCATATCCTTCGAATCGGAAAAATAGCTGATGGTGCGTTATCTACCTAATTATTGCAAACAATCAGCATACCACGTACAGTGCACCCCAAACTTAACGCCGCCACTGGGTTCCCAAATATTGAGCTCGTGTCGGCTACTTACTCTTAAATTTGTCACCAAAACGTTCGGGATGCCTTCTCAGGGTGGGGTAGGCATCGGAAACCCAAAAGTTTTTCAGATAGTTCAATCGGCCGCCGCAGGGGCTGTCAGAGACGGCAAATGCCGTGGCGGCGTTAAGTTTGAGGCGCGCTGTACAAACATTATTAAACAAACTAGGTAAGCTTCGGTCTGGTTGTAATACACTGTCTCGTGCAAATTTGAGATAACTGTTTCTAAAACAATGACTTCAATGTCACGCAATAATTTTCGTGTAGTAGTATCGGTCAATTACGATCTTGTTAATTTTGAAACTATAAAATGTGTAATATTTTATTATGTTTCCTTAAAGCCGGGGTCACACTGCTTATACATCGTGCAAAAGACAGTCTGCATAGAGATTCGAGCGCGAGTCACCGCAAGATCAGTGCACTTCGAATGCCGCATGACAATGAGTTCAAGGAGAAAACTTGGCACGCGGCATTCGAACCACGGACATTGCGGTGAATCGTGTTTGCAGACTATCTTTTGTATAACGTGTGAGGATTGTGACCCCGGCTTAATGGTAAACATTGAAAAGTAAGCTTATACCCGTGCCACACGGGCAACTGGAATGCCATTTACAACGAATGACATTTGTGTGATCGGCGAATCAGCTCGCAATCTGTCGTGCGTGGAATCAATACCACCTAGAACACAAGGCCTGCGCGTTTCCTCCTCTAAACGTCATCACTAGTAGATCCCCTCAGCGCCCCCTAGGTAGCCCGGATGAGCACCATCGTCTGCTACGTCGTCTGCAACATCGTCTGCTCCATCGCCTGCTTCAGTGGTTTCTGTAGCAGATAATAAAACAGAGGCTCACGCCGAGTGTCTGTTGCTGTAGCATACGATGAAGTTAGACGTTCACGTGGAGCGTCAAATGCATGAGTGAAAATGGCTTACTGCTGTGTGAAGGGCTGCAGAGCCCTTGGTTGGACGCTGGACGCTGGCACTGAACGCCATTTTTGAGGGCGCTGTTTATACTCCGTTCACTTTTAAGCAGAGAACGCAGCCAACGCCAGAACCACGAGAGCTCGAGGTCGCTGTTTTGAAGCGTTCTTCCGCAGAACGAGAGCGCGCGCTAGAAATGCACGTCTCAAAGCCAGGAGCGTTGTGCTAGCTCGCGCTCCTGGCCGAGGGAGTGTTCGCATGCACGTTGCAAATGAACTGGAAGCTCGCTATCAGCTCGCGCTCAGCAGTCGCGCAAACAGCTGTGGCCGCCAGTGAATGCGACGTAGCCGTGTTCCAAAATTTACTCAATCTTACTCCAGGGTAAGGGTTTTGTTCCTTGGCGTTCTAAAACCTATACCCGCGTCAACGTTGACTCGCGTCCAGCGTTTTTCAATCTGTGCTGTCACGTGATACGATCCGCCGGAGTAACTCGGATCCATTTGGGTAAGATTTGGAACACAGCCGTAGTTCTGACGCGGCCCCTACTCTCGTCAAGCTTCATCCTGTTTGCCGCTTGGGACGGGTCGGGGATCTACTAACGAAACGTCATGCGCAGGCCTTGTGTTCTAGGTGGTATTGGTGGAATGCGCCACGCCCGGAGTGTCGCGCGCTGATTGACCGTTCGCTCAAATGTCATTCATTGTAAATGGCATTCGAGTTGCCCGTTTGGCACGGGTATTACCTACATTCATTGTATTCTGATGCTGCTTTACCGTTGTCGATGTTGCCTTGCAATTGAGTGCCTCGCCAGGCCTCCTTCACAACTCACTCCATCCCTCCCCTCCCCCCCCCCTTTTTTTTTCAGAAGAGTTTGCGACATTTTTGTTCATTTTGAAGATAATATCTGAACTTTGAACTTTAAAGTGGTTCTGTGAAAAAAATGTTAAATTTCATCCAGATGGGCTCTCCCCAATGAATCACGTTATATTGCGCCATGTTTTAACACTTCTATCCGTTTCCGCATTACACGGGCTAACGATTATTAATGGAATAAACGTTACCGATTAACCGGACAAAAACGACTTAATCGATATACATTCCCTATAAATAATATATACAATGACCTACAGAAACAACTCTGTCGGATATATGTTTCCACTAATTGAGCTCAAGTGTGTGCTGAAGCAGAGCAGTGTAAAAATGGAAGTTTGGGGGTTTGTGATGACCCCGTGCTGTTCTGTAGTAACTAGCTGTAACTAGCTCTTTTTGTGCATATATCCTCCCTACTGCAATTCTTCTTGAAAAACCATAACAAACAAGAAAAACATTAGCTGTACCAGACAGTGCGCTCAACCTAAACGGTAACAAAATATTGAAGAAAAAAGTCCCCCGACTAAGTTTGCTTGATCGTCACGTTCAGGTCGTAGGGCTGTTAGTTTATTCGTGTTTTTACTTATTTCGTATTATTCTACGCAAAGAACATACTAGGAGTAGCGCAATATAAAACAGTATGCACGAAGACAGTATCAACATCAAGTGTGGTCAGCTGCAAATACAATGCCTCGAACAAAAACTTTGGGCCATGTAAAGTGATCCTAAGATTTCGTGTGGGTGGTGTTCATCTAGACAGCGAGAAGTTCGTCAGCTCCAATGGGCGTCTGGTGTCTTGTAGATGAGAAATTTAGCCAGTGCGGTACAGTGACTGCTATGGTCTGGGTGGAGTCTTTAACGTGAATCACGCACTAGCGATATATACGACCGCAGCGCCGAGAGAATGCTCGTCCAGATCGAAACGGGCATGGGTGGGTATTGAACCCAGGATCCCTGGGCCCTACAGCGCCAGGTTCAGCCCCGTGTGTTCCGAGCGGCGGTGCGCTGATCCTCGCTGTGCGAATAGAATACGCGTTCTTTTCGAGAACGTCAGACGTCATCCCGCGGAACTCATACATGATCAGGGAACGCCTTTTGAGACGAGCTACCTCGCTTCTATATTTCGTTCTAATTGCGGACGCTGCCGACGCTACGAGCTGGTAGACCAATCATTCAGCGTCAAAAGCGTCATGTTTCTGTGCGGGTTCTAGCATCACTGAACCAATCATGTACAGGGAAGGCCCAGAGTCTTCCGCCTTTGACGAATGTTTGGTTGGTCCCTTAGCGTATAGCGTCGGCCACGTCCGGACGTAAGGTGTAACGAAGTATACATGGCAATGGCAGGGAGTGGGCATTTTCGCAAGCACGGTGACAAACTCGTACTCTTCAGGACGTGGGAACTTGCGGCGGTCGTCGGGAAACGGCCACGACCTCGACGTCACCGACGCCGGAGAGAGCGCGGTCGGCCAATACCACCAACAGGACAAGGCCTGCGCATGATGTCATCGTTGGTGGATGCCGCCCAAAACGGCAAACACGCCGTAGTGCGACGAGAGTCACCGCAGAGCGGCCGACGTGTGCTATAGCGTCGCGATCGTTGGGAGACGCTACAGGACGCGCTGGCGGCAATGTCGCGAGTGCTGCCCGGATCCACTGTACGATGGCGTTTCAGGCGCGGGCCTTGTCTTCTAGGCGGTTTTGGGTCAGCCCGACCCGAAATTAGCCGTCAGCGCCAGACTGAAACAGTGGGAGAAGTGGGGGGGGGGGGGGAGAAGGTAAGGGGGAGTCCGCCAGAGCAGCCTCCATTTGCACGCGACAGCGGAGCTCAGTTTTCCGTTCCGCCGACTCGACAGATTAGTCGTCCGCCCGGCGACACAGCCCAAGGGGGGCGCTTCTGCTGCTGCTGCTGGAAGAGTTCGCACACACACGCACATATGCACACATACACACACACACACACATGCACACGCGCGGCGCTGGCCCTCGACTGAGCGGTTCGCTCGTCGCCGAACCGCGCGTCAGCTAGGTCGCTGTGTCGTTTGATTTCGCGCAGCTATTCGTGCGCGTGTGCGTAAGCGCGCGATGTGCGTGCTCCCGTCGAGAGCTCGTCGTGTGCCATGTGCGCACCGCTTCAAAGAAGAATGCGTAAAAAAGAAGAGAAAAAAAAAAGACGTGAAAAAAACAACTGGGGCACCGAGTTTCGGTGGCCCGTGCGTGCTCCGAACAGAGCGACGGCACTGTTTCGCGGGAAGTGGTAGAGTGACGAGGCACCATTCCGCGGCGTGTCCTTTTCGTTCTTTCTTTCTTTTTTTAAGTTTTGAAAGGAATTCCAGTCTTTAATTGAATCAGCGCAAATGGCAATACGCGACTGGAGTACGTGGGTAAAATTTGGGAGGGGGTGCCGAGGGGAGAAAAAGAAAAGGGAGCATTGTGCTGTTTTCGTACCGATAGTGTCCCGTTTGCGGTTGAATGAACCGTTCCGACAGCAGATGAAGGCGACGGACGCATTCTATTCCCGCTCCCTTATAAATACAAAGCGTCCCGTTTCATTTGTTTGCGACGCAGCGAACCCTTTCGAACGTGGAAAGCCGGTCGGCCGAGCATCGCTGGGGCTGTCCGCTCCTGGGACGTTTCCGAGTGAGCTATAGGAGGTATTCACTGGCCGCCATATTTGAGGTCACTGTTTAGAGCGCATGCTCAGAACGAGCTCGCATTAATAGGCTGCCAAGACCGGCAATCTTGGTGGTGCGCAATGCACGTGGCGACAGAACTGTGGAAGCTCGCGTTCAGCACGCGCTCCGCAGCCGAGCACACAGCTATGGCCGCCAGTGAATACTCCCAATAAGATCGCGTGTTTCCACATATGACACCGTATACAGCGGTGCTCCAGTTCACGTACTCGACAGCTATTCCTTTGCCACCATGTCGTTGCTGCGCGCGGTACTTCGGCTTCGCCCGTGGAAAAAGAAAAGGCAGTGACTATTTCAACGTCCACCGTCAAAATATTTCAAAAATTATTTCGGCGTCTGTGAGGTCATTTCCGTAAAACGTCATACTAGCGACTTTATTACTCCGACGTTCCCCCGTCAATGCAGTCGTCGCAGTGAAAGCTGTTTCGTGGTTTCGTGTTTTGTCCTGCTTTACTTAGTTTCTGATGTTGTGGTCGGTGTTGTGTTGACGGTCATTTGTCGCGCGTCTGATGCTTAGAGCAAGTCGTCTGCTTCTTGCACAGGTCTTCCGGTGACGTCAGAAAGGCGCCAAGCTCTGATTGGCTCTGGTCGAGGGATAGTGGGTAGACCTCAAAGCAAGCTGCCTCGGGGTCTACCCACTATCAAAGCAGTTTATACTGAGAGGGGACAGCCTGTTCACCACAGCAGCGTAGTCTGACAACCGGGGGATGACTACTTCCGTCCGCCATTTTGTGGCTCCGAACTCATAGAGTTCGGAACTCTATGCGATTTCTCAGGAATAAACGAGACAAAGAAGTAACGCCATTTTGTGTTATCACGAAATCTGCTGGTTCTAGCGGGCAACAAGCTCCGCCCATTGGCCAAACTCTCTCAGTATAACCGGCTCTGCCCACTGTCCTTCAATCAGAGCTAGGCGTTCTGACGTCACCACAACCCCTGCCAAAAAGCAGACGAACTTGTGCTCCGCGTAAGTTTCGGTTCTAATTTGCCGTGAAAATGTCTTAGTCAGTGTGTGTGTGAGTGACTGACTCGACAGTTGATCCTTTCAAACTTGACACGCCCAGCGTCGAGGTTGTGAGCTCTCGCACGTCATTTCGGCACGCGTCTTAAATCTACAATAAAGGCGGGCTGGGTATCCCTTCGTATTGCCTGCACGTAACAAATGTAAGTTAGTACACTACGTAACACCGAGAAATATAGCGCGCTTTCGGTGCCTCCATATTGTGCTAGCGCGTCTTCGTGTGGTTGCAGATCTCGGTTTGCTTCTGGCTCCCGTCTTGTTTTAAACCGGGTTTTGTGAGTTTGTGGTTTAGTTTAGATTTTCTTTTTGGTTCGTGTATAACGAGCTGGTTAACTACGAAACGATCGAGATTGTAAATAAAAGGTTGTACATGCAAACATTGCCTCCTCAATGTTTCTTGGCCGGTGCGAACAAACACGCATTTTCCAATCAACTGTAAATTTTATGACACGAAAATCAGCTCATTTGTCTGTGTAAAACTCGTGAAATGAATCATGAAAGGCAACGGTGCCACATCCCGTAATGTTGGGCACAACCGAGCAAACGTAACGTGCGGCCTAATAGGTAATGTACTACTTTGACAAGATTTTTTTTTTTCATTTTACATTATTTAAATGATCATAAAAACTGCAGTCGACAGCACAATTGCTTTCTGAAAATCCGAGCAAAATATTTGTTTGACCGCCACTTTCGATCACGTTCCAGTCCAAATCTGAAGCTCCAATTTTCCAAGTTTGAGATGTCAAAATAAGGAGAAACAAATATTTTGACGGGGGACGTCAAAATGACTTTGTCTATTTTCACATCTTCAGGAAAAAGCGTCACAAACGTCAGAATAAAATTTAAAAGTTATGTTGAAAATGGACATCGATGTAATCATTACTAAAAAAAAACGTAGCTTTAAGAAAAAAATAATAAAAAAAAAACTTTTATTGAACGAACGTAGGATGCGGGAAATATTATTTATTGTGTCAAAAATGCTGTTTTGACGTTGGGCTCCTCTGAACTGAGAGAGTAGCAACTGCGGGCGCTGCGGCTATACAGCCAGTAGAATAATACGAAGCAATCGGAGCCTGTTTCCAGGTTTAAATTGTGTGGTTTAAACGAGAGATTGGTGGCTGAAACCACGATTGAAATGATCGGGCAGTGTGGGGACCGAAGTAAAAATAAAGAAAAGAAACTGTGCGACCACGGGTGCCGAGAGGAAGTTGTTCGCTCTGCACTCTTCAGCAGCGGGACTGCTTCTGCATTAAAAAGCTCCTACGATGTTTCAACAAAATATAGAGTAAAACGGAAAGGATAAGAAGCCATGGTAGTTCCCGCTCTATGTATCTTTGCAAACCTTAGCTAGAACCTCAATTAGTGTTTGTTCTCAGTGTGTGTTTAGCATTAAAATGGTTCAGCAGAAACAATTAGTATCCCATTTGGGTCGTTTTTTTTGTTGTTTTTTTTTTTCACTGGTTTTAATTATTTTATTATTTACCTTTGAAATAACAGAAACCTTTTGCAAGCAGGAATGAGCTCCCATCATGTTGGTTTGGCTGAAATAAAAATGCAACCAACAGAAGTCCTGTAAGTTCTTGTACCACTTTCTATCAAGCAGTGTTGTACGGAACGACGTTCTTGGAACGAGTTCCTTTCATGAGGATTGAAGGAACGCCGCCGTTCCATCTCGCATGGGTGGAACTGGAACGGGAACTATTTACAATGTTACGGGAACGAAAAAAAGAACGGCGCTTCTTTTTTTTCTTTTTTCGTCATGTCCAGTGAGGCACATTTTGTTTTTTTTAGGGGGAAACTCTAAAAAGTTTAAAAACAAATCTTTAGGAAGAGCAGGGACCTTGTTAACTTTTTTGTTACTCATTTTAAGGTATATTTTGTGGCGTCATAGCTTGGAAACAGCTCGGGCGCATGCAAGCTGGTGGATGTTGATTCCTTTTTTTTTTTTTTAAGTGCCCAATCTCACTGTAACATACACACACAAAAAAAAATTAGTTGAAGAACAAGACACAGAAAGAAGGACGTCTCAAACTCAGCTACTTTCCTTGCTTCCACGAATCCTCATATTCCCAGAAATCCAAGGCCGACTACAGCCATCACTGAACTTCCACGAAAAGACCTACAGTTACAACAAAAGATCAGGTTACCAGACATCTAACGCACCCTTGTATCCCGAACATTGGTTACTTAAAAGATACACAAAAATTAACCTTTATCCCTTCTCCCCTTGTCCCCCACCTTCAAACCGAACAATGAATCCAACCTTCAGGAAGATGTACTGGTAGTTTTCAAGACTGACCTAGCTTCCTAAGCCGTACCCTCTTCTCCACTTGCTCGTTTTGAGCAACATCGAGGAGCAACTGTTGTTAAGTTCAAACGAGGTACTTAGATTGAAACGTATGAGGTTATTGTAAAATGCTCGTGCAATATTGGATAACCCTTTACTAAAGAATAACAAAATTAACCCGCTCCTCCCTCCCGGGTCACAGTGAATTTCGTTCTTCTGAATCGCCCACCACGAACAGGAATATGGTAAAACGCTGAGATTTTTAAAGGTGAATACATCAGCAAAGGGACCTTACTTTCGGTTGTTTCCTTATCCTGGTGTCCTTCCATCACGGCATTCAAATTCGTACGTGGCCATCTGATCGGACATATATAAAAAGCTTAGTTTGATCTAACTAAATATAGTAATTATCAAAATACAAAAGTAACGTATATGTAACGATACGTTTTATTTTTTAAACGGTAAAGGGAACAAGTTCCTTTCTCACAGATGGAACTTGTAACGGGAACGCTTTCCAAAAATAAGAAGGAACGAGGAATGAGCTTTCGTTCCTCTTTTTGAGGAACGTGTGTACACCCGCAGGCGATATAAAGGGGAACGCCGGACCGTCGACCGTTCCGTGCTATCAGCGCCATGACACGGCTGCCGTGGCGGCTCGCTTTCTTATCGCGCGCTTCGCCGAGATTAAGCGCTTAGATCGAGCCCTGTTTTCAGATCTGCTGCTACTTCCTGCAGAAAGCGTGGAAGTGGGTTTCGATTTCGGCATCTCTTTTTGTGGGCGTGGCTAATATAACATCGTCATCGTCGCAAGTGCGACGCGGTTGCTGAAACATCACACAAATGAAACAATACTGTGTTCTTTTTAAGAAGCGGAAAGTATAAGCTACTTTTTTATTTGTTCCGCAGCCTTCCGGTTTAGCACATATCACAACAAAAAACTACTAAATCACACTGTTTACCGATAGCGTCTGAAAGGCTGCTTCCCCAATCCTCGCGCTTTCTGCGGGGAGTAGCAGCAGCAGAGCTGCTACTCCCCGCAGAGCGCGATAAGGAAGCAAGTCGCCACAGCAGCCGCGCCATGGCGCTGATAGCACGGAGCGGTTAGAGTAGGAGCGCTCGACGGTCCGGCGTTCACCTTCACATCGCCTGCGGGTATGCAACACTGCTCTCAAGGCTCACTACGATCAGTCACACTTTTTTGTTTGCTCAATGTTTTCGGTGGCTGTTTTTTTTTGTTTTTTTTTTCTTTAGTAAACCGTGTTCCTTGCGTTCGAAGGTGCTTGCAAGCTGCGTGTGATAGTTATCTTTGAAAATAAAGCTTTTGTTACTAAACGTTACCTCGTGGGGTGGAAACAAATTGCCAGGTTTAAGAAACCAACGTAGCGATGCGGCAACGCTGTCCCACGAATGCCCCGCCCCCGTTCCAAACCCGAGGGCACGGACGGCCGTGCCACCTCGCGTTCGAGCAGTCACCATGGACACCACACACTCTACGAACTCTGCTTTCATTTGCCTGCCGTGCCCGTGTACGTAAAGCACGGTGCATAGTAAACTTGTGCTCCGACCATTTTTTTTTTTTTTTATACTCGATTGACTGCAGAAGCTGAAGCTATGCTAGGCAGGGTAACGACAACTTTCTTTCGCGTGCGAATATAAATGCGTCGCTGTTGGGACGCAAAGTGGAACGCTGGCTCTCTTTGCTTTGTAGCATTGTCAGCACGTGGTTTTCACACCCCTCTCGCGAAACAATTTCAAGACGTAGAGGACGGGATGGCAGCAAAGGGCTATCTGTGCGCTTACGGGGGGGGGGGGGGGGGGGGGGGGGGGCAGCGGCAGCGGCAGCGTTGACAGTTCTCCGAAGGCTGCCTGCACCGAGGAGCTCCTTCTGGAGTTATCTGTGCCGGAGGGGCAGGAGCCGCGTCTGAACCACGCCCAAGCAGACCTTGAGGAACGGAGTCCCACAAATGGAACACTCAGACTTACACGTAACGCGTTACTTCTATCTAGTTACTTGTAGTAACAAAATGACGACTTAGCTACATATTGAGAGAAAGAACGAGCAACCTATTTGTTACTTTTTGATGAAGCAACGAGTAACGGTACTTGATTACTTCAGTGCACAACACACGTTAATTTATTCGGTTTTCACACACGCTCGCGTCTGACTTTCATGGCAAAAAAAGTGCCGACGAGATAATAAAAAAGATGGCCATGATTGCGTTAAAAAGCTAGGCGTTATTAACGCAATAAAAAAATAAGAAGGCGGCTACTGTTTCAGAAAAAAATAAAAGACATTTAAAATAAGGACAAAGTAACTGGTTGCATTTGAGCTAACGTGTGCTTCTTTTAATCTCTGTAACGAATAACATGCTTTGTTAATTCTTCAGCGAGTAACGACATTTAGTTACTTTTCTTCAATAACGTCTACATGAACACACCGCGTAAGCCCCCTCTCCCTCCATCCTTTCTTTTTCTTTTTTCTTAGAATGTTTTTTTGTTGTTTTTTTTTCGACCAGCGGGTATACTCCTTTCTGTTGAGATCGGTTGGCGACTCCAGCACTCGCAGCCTGCAGCCTGTCGAGCGCCAACTGAAACGACCTTCTCTCTTCTTTGCCTTTGTTTTTGTACTCGGAGTACGGTGGGCTTCCATCTAGCGACATCGCAAAGTGCACTCAGTGCCCAAAACACTGAAAAAAAAAGGCACTTCGAACCCCACGGAGGGGTCAGAAAGTCGCGTCGACTGCAACCCTGGGCCCTCGCCCAACGATCGCAGCGCTACCCCGCGGAAAGCCATCGCCACACACGAAAATAAAAAAAAAACCAAAAAAAAAACGTTCAGCTAAATATAATAGGGGAAAAAAAACTCTACAAATCTCCAGTAGATAAATCTAGAAAGCATCGGCACACGGACGCCTACAAAATACAAGTACGACGCACATTGGAAACGCTTGGCCGAGGATCTCAAGCCTGACTGACGCTTGCCCCCATATGCGGGGCTTTTTTTTATTTATTTTTTTTCGTCCGTTTACTATACGCTAGTTTTAGTCTTTTTTTTTTTTTTTTTCTCCCTGACTTCATTTTTATTCCTTCGTTTTGAAGCACCGAGTTGCCCAGAAGGACTCGCGTGTATGTCTCCGATTCGATCCACGTTTCTTGCGACTCCTCGCCACTTTTGTTGATCCGCAGATATTTGCTCACTCCTGAGCGTCGCCTCTCCTTCTTTGTCCTTTCGTTGCCGTCGGATGGCGCGGGGGGATTGCTTCTGCCGTCTTGCGACGCCATTGGGACACCGCGCGCAATCAAGCGTCCGTGGGAGATCGGCGAGTATTGCGCCGGTGTCGGCGCGCCACCTTCCACCCTATAATCATCGCCATCCCTCGCAGCGAGTATCGAGCCTATATTCAGCTTCCACCGGTAGCCCTTGCCGGTCATTGGCGCTGCGTGCAATGGCAGCGTGTCCGGACTGACAAACAAACGGAAGATTTCTTCCACAACAATGTCCCCAGCAATTTCTTTTTTTAGGGCGCAGCTGTTAAGGGCTAGTTTCCCAGTATCGTGTCCGTCAGCAAACAAATGATGATACCAAACTCTGGACAGCTACCGCCATCTACGAACGACAGTGGCAACCGACAACCGGCTTGCCGGTTGTCTGGTTGCCGCCGTCGTTTATAGATGGCGGCATCCTTTCCAGACTTTACACTCTGGCTTGCTGACTTGCGGCCGGCCATCACTTCATTCCCACTGCAGTACAGCTTTGCTAGTCTACCTTCTTCACCATGGTGGAAAGGCTGGAAGTTCTTTAATCTTGCTATACCACAGTGCGAAAGAGGCGCTCGCCGTTTATTTTTGCGCCAGTCTTTCGAATAAACCAGACGACGCAGGGAGAAGAACCTGCACAAGAGCTACGGACCCAGCGAGTCAATCGGAAGGTTGGGACGAGGCACGTGACAACGAGCATTCGCATTTGCCAAGTTAGGCTGAAACGGAGTATAGCAGCGCATGCTGCAGTATACATGCCCAATTCAGACTCCGAGATCGACCGGTGATGACGACAGAACGACAGAAAGACAGAGAGGTGAGCCCGGAGGCACGGTCTGATGATGTGGATCTTGCTGAAAGACTGCGGAAAGAAGCTGTTGGACTTTGAGAGGAGAAAACCATAAATTGGGGGGGGGGGAGACGCGTGCACGAGGCGGGGAGACGATGGAACGGCACCGGCGGATTGGCCTGCCGAGGCACGATTCCGTACAGGTGTAAATGCCCGTGGGTATACGACGTCCAGGCAGGTTCGAATCGCCGTCGCTTCCACCTGGATGCCATGCAAAAGCATGGACACGATGGCTGCACTTGAAAAGGACTGCGTAAACGTATCTGTATTGCCATCCTTGGGAGTTGTGTTCTTCTTGTTTCACACGCACGGTTTTCGGAATTCCGTGTCCTCATCGATCGCCATCGTCATTTTCCCACCCGGCCACTCTGCGTTGGGATTCGGGGGAAGGGAAAGATGAGAGAGCACGATGAAACGGCTGTGACGCGATGACAGGGAGATGGGGACGGTTGTAGAACTTCCTTGCACATGTACGCACGAAACGCTTCAAACGTGTTGAGAAGCCTGCGCTTAGCACGAAACAAAAAAGTACTACTCGGCTGGTGTTAGAGACAACCAATCGCGCCAGTACAAAGCATACGAGAACCTCGTGACAACCTTGGCGGGGTAAGAGCCACTGCAGAGAAAGGAAAACCAACAGACTTGGCGGGCAGTGTGGTGCCGAGAGAAGACTGCTCCTTTTGAGCGAAGCCAACGGACAGCAGCAGGCGTTCCCCAACGCGGCGTGCGGTGCAAGTCGACAACACTCGCAGCTCACGCGCGGAAAACAACCCAAGGTGCCCCCTCGTCGCGTAAAGCCAAGCAGCAAATTGAGCTGGCAAACACAGAGAGAAACAAATGCCTCTTCCCCCTCGAGGCACAAAAAAAAAAAAAAAACGCGAAGGGCGACATGGCGTCGCAGCGGTGCCACCGCCTGCTAAGCAGCTTGCCATGGCGTGCCGAGACTCGCGGGATGTCGGCCATATTTGCATATTGCGAACGCGGCCGGCGCATTAATTATTCGTCAGAGAGCTAATTAGTGGGGTCGGGTCTCCCCCTCCGCTCCTCCGGCGGCCCCCGAAGAACAAACAGAGGTATGTCTGCCTCCCAGTGCCGCAGCGTTCGCCTTGCCCACGGATCCAATTATCCCCAGCGAGCTTCGGTCACGCATCGCGCGTCGCGTCCGCGGCAGGCTCGCATCGAGCCGCGTCCCTGTTTGTCTGGACCCTCGCCAGAGGTTGCGTCGGCACGACAAGTGGAGAACGCGGACTTGTCACGTGGCCTCGGGACAGTGAATTCCGGCCAACTCGCCACCGCGGACCGATCGCGTCGGTCTTCCGGTAGGAAACTTCTCACGAGTGTGCACCTCTCCTGCTGGGCTCACATTCAGCCACGTTTTGGCCCGAAATGCCTTTCATCTGGAACACGTGCAAGCGCGTCCCTGGGCTGGTTCGGCCCGTTCCAGCTAGATTTAGCTCCGTTTCGGGCCTAAAGCCTTTCGATGTGTTTGCGTTTGTCTCGCAAGTAGCGTCCAAATGCGCCAGTGCACGAGGCCCGTGTCTCGAGTGGCCCTTTTCGACGGCAAATGGCGGCGCAGAACTGAAATGAGCGGCCTTTGGAAGCGAAAAGCGGCAGAGTACCCGCTCGTGGCACGTGTCTAACGCCTTTCCACCACAACGGTTGGCGGTACTTTTAAAAAACGCCTTTATCGAGGGGCTTCACTTCGGTTGGTGCGATAGCGCAACTTGGGTTCACGCTTGTATTGATCCCGGTAATCGTTGTAAAAAAAGTCTGACTCCTTGCGCAACGTTGCTAACTCCTTCGTATGTTGAATTAAGTCATATGGGTATCTTAAATTAGCTTTATGTTCTTTTATCAATACGTACACGTTTCAAAGGTCAAAAACCATCTCCTTCCTTCGACCACCAAACCTTGCAAGAACTACTTCGCACAACGCATGAGTAATTCGCAAAACTGAATTTGTTTTCTTGATGTGTCAAGGCTTATAACTTTCTTTTTATGTATTCTACAGTCATAAAGTTGATGTTGAATTAAATAACTGCTTTTGAACTCTACTTTGATGTCTCGATAGTACATTTAATCTTAGTTGTTAGTTTATTATTTAACTTTTAATAAACCACAGTTTCTGATATTGAACAATTTTTTCTCTCGACTTAAAACGTCCCAATGTCCACGATAATTTACGCGAACGGTCTGTTGGAGATAATGAATTACAAAAGCAATTAACTGCGTAGAGGATGTAAATTTTCAAGTAAAAAATAAAGCTTAAAAAAGTGTTATTTCTTCGTGCTATAAATACGGAGTCACGTCAACTAATGAAAAAAACGATACATTAAATTACGGAGCATCTTTTGATATTACATTTTTCAGAATCTGCATATCGATAAATTATACGTGAAGTTTAGCATTCAATCACAAACTTTTCCCATTCAGTTACGGCAAGCTGTAGGTTTCTAATATTAAATACAGATGGCGACACGTGTTCAAGAATAGCTTGATTTGCATTTGTCATCATGTGCCGCTTGAAACGCAACGTGAGAGATAGAAATGGCACCAGATGCGTGCGTGTCAGATGCCTGGATGCCTTCAGTGAGCGTGCCAGAACTGCAATAACAACAAGAACGAGGCTGCGGGTGGACCACAGCTGATTTTGCGTTCGTTTCACTGTGCTTGTGAATGTCCATAGCCTCCTCTATACTCACAATTAAAGCCTGGCAGTTCGACGACGGAGCCATAGAGTGCCCGGTCGCAGATTTGGAGCGCGAGGATCTGGTAGCACAGAGCATTTCTCGGGAAGCCTGCAGTCAGCGCACAGCTTTTGCAGCGACGAGGACCCGAAACATGGTTTTCAAACCCGACGAGAAAAGAAGTGGTAGCCCGAGGAACGGGAGAAGCACGAGCGGACATTCCATCGCTCGGGACAAGTGTGTTTCGGCGTCTCGCCGCAGCGGGGCGCCCGTTACATGCCTCTTGTCTGCCGCTCCACCTTTTCACTTTCGGCGGCCGCGTCAGGCCGCGTCTCGTGGCGATATGCCAGGCTTTGTCCGTATAGAGGAGGTCCAAATGAAACTGACGCCGCGAAAGAGATTTCGGTAGTTAAAATTCCACCATGTTTGCAAATTAAATTTTTTTTTATTAATCGCAAAAATTATGTTGTTTTTTTTTTTTTTTTTTTTCAAATCAGAAGTGAACCCAAAATCAAACTTAGAGAACGTCGACCTGTAATAGCATTGCGCGTAATGTTCGAGCTCATCGCACTAACTCAAGCGCCCTCCCCCCCGGGCAGCCGCTGCTCATAGCACACCAGTGCAAAGCAGCGAAGCTCCACGCACATGCAACGGAAGAACGCGGTGAAGCCTGACGCGCGCGCGCCAGTGTGCGGTGAAGGTAGGCGCGAGCGGCGCAAGTGCCGCGGCCCTCCGGTACGCTATAGCACTGCGCTCTGGCATAAGACAAAGAAGTATGCGACGAGAAACGGAGGGAGAGGAGAAGACGAGAGAGTGCGGGGACGTCAGAACGCCGAGCCCTCGTTGGACCGATTAGTGGGTAGACTTCAAGCTAGCGGCCTTCGTCTCTACCATAGCCTCCTATATACTGACAAAGCCTAACAGATCCCCACGAGAAGCGGCCGCCGAAATGGAAAAGGTGGAGCGGCAGACAACGGATGAGAGGAGAGCCACGCGACTAGCGCCCCGCTGCGGCGAGACGCCGAAACACACTTCTCCCGAGCGAACAAGTGTGTTTCGGGTCCTCGCCGCTGCAAAAGCTGTGCGCTGACGTCCAGGTTCCCCGAGATATGGCTCTTTGATGCTCTGTGCTACCAGATCCTCGCGCTCTAATTCTGGGACCGGACATTCTATGGCTCCGTCGTCGAACTGCCAGGCTTTGTGAGCATAGAGGAGGCTATGGCTCTACTCACTCTTCAAATGCGAATTGATTGCCAAGCACCGGCGTCCGGCGTTTGACCACTGAGTAGAGACAAAGGCAGCTATAACTTTGCGTCTACCACGAAGTCCTTCCAGTCGGAGCTCGGTGTTCTGACGTCACTACGGGCCCTCGTCTCTTCCTTCTCTTTCAGTTTCTCGTAGCATTTGCACCGTTTTTCTTCTTTTCTACTTCTCCGAATGTTAAGATCGATAAATACTAAATTATTCTTAGTTTTCGCCTCGTTTGAGTCCATCTCGGCAAAGGTGTTGCGCAATATTTAGCAAAAATGACTTTTTTGGTGGTAGATGTAGCAGACTTTGGTCCACGGCGCAATGTGGCGCGAATGACGCAGCACTCGCTGAGCGTCATCGAAAACCACTAAATGAGCAAAATTTAAGAATACTCGAAGCACGCACTTTGTTTGCCAGGTGCAAGGCTGGCGTTCCGAAAACGCGGACACGGAAAAAGCACGCCGGCGCGTCGAAGACAACTCAAACTGGTGTCCAAATGAAAACTCTAGAATATGCTCTAAACATTTCGACCTATCAAGGCTCCCGATGATAAAACCGCATAAAGGAACCAGGGACATGGTGCGCACGTGCACACGGGGACTGCTGAAATCAGGGTCGCCGCCGCTCGCCACGGACCGACGGCAGCATATGTGCGTGTCCAAGTGTCGGAGCTCTGAGTGCGGTGTGTAGGCCTCCCGAACATTTCGGTCATGAATCACGGTTTACTGATCAGTGATTTCATTTCCACTGTATAGAAAGACGCTGCCAGTAGTCTTCATCGGAGCACTCTGTGTGAAAGGCACCTAACTGTGATGCACGAGCAATAAACGGCTTCAAGTAAGCAATGGATTAGTACCTTTCTGAAGAACTTCGAATAAGTTACATAACCACTGCAGCAGGTGGTGACGGGAAACAAAGCAAACCTCGTTAATCTGTACTGTGCAAATAGCTTTAGATTCATGAAGGTCTGTCACCGCCAAATGTTCGCAGCCTGTGCTGCTGTAAAAAATAGTTGCTCGCCTGGTTTAAATATGTAAAGCTAAGAATAAACAGTAAGTGCATTACTTACTGTTTTTTAGGGAGCGCGTTGGTATTGCATACAGTTTTTTTTACGAAAGGTTTCCGTCCATTATGTGTAACTCTTTCGTGAAAAAATGTATGCAATACTTACCTTGGGAGCTTAATGGATGCTTTGTACTCGAGTCGAAACTGCCTGCGGGAAGGATCGATTGCAAAACAGCAGATGTCGGAAATCTTCCGACACAGACACTTTCACATGCCACCTGTGTTGTGTCAACGTAAACCGCAGCGTCCCCGGCGCTTGGCACGAACACCACACACGTCGACGAGCTATTGATGCGATGGAGACGAGATGTTGCGATGTCTGATAATCGATTTCACCTAGCTGCCCGCTTTGTTTTGGTCACGTGACGACGTGATATACAAGTTATAAAATTGAAACCACTTTGACTAGCGACACAAAATCTCAGTATTTTGTGTCGCGATGTCAGTTATTTTATTCGTCCGTATCTCAGATTTTATCTGAACAAGCCTATTTGGCTAAATTAACTATTTATATTTCAATTTTTAATTATTTAAAGTGGTTTATAAGATTGTTATGTTTAAAAAGTTGCAACGCTCCATAGTGTGGTCTGGCCACCCTGGCAACGCACCGAAACTATACGAACCTATCCTCGGCACGCGCGGTCGCAAGCAAAATCTTCCAAAACCTGCGAGTTCTCGAATAGTGGATTCTCGTAGCACATAAAGTTTTGTTTGTTTCGACAACCAAATTTAATGCTGAGTCTGTTGACAAATGTGACGGTGTGCAAAAAGGACGAAAAAGAATTTTTTTTTTTTTTTTTAGAAAAAGCTTATGCGAAGCGTAAATATCCTTCTTACACGTACACTTTGTTGCCTGTCACCTTTTGACACCCGGCTTGCATATCACAGCCACTGCAATGTGCGTACTGTTCTCTAGCATGCGGAGTTTGGTTCTATACTCTGTTTCACCTTATGATGTACCGCAGGAAAGGCTACAAGCGCGAGCTCCTTGCTCTAGGGCATATCTCGGCGGCACAAGCTCTCGTGCGTTAAGAGTAGCTCCCAACGCTATGAGCTCGCGCTTTTAGCCTTGTCTGCGGTACAACATAAGGTGAAACGGAGTATAGCAACTTACATTTTATTCCAGTGGTGAAAACAACTCAAACTGGTGTCCAAATGAAAACTCTAGAATATGCTCTAAACATTTCGACCTATCAAGGCTCCCGATGATAAAAACGCATAAAGGAACCAGGGACATGGTGCGCACGTGCACACGGGGACTGCTGAAATCAGGGTCGCCGCCGCTCGCCACGGACCGACGGCAGCATATGTGCGTGTCCAAGTGTCGGAGCTCTGAGTGCGGTGTGTAGGCCTCCCGAACATTTCGGTCATGAATCACGGTTTACTGATCAGTGATTTCATTTCCACTGTATAGAAAGACGCTGCCAGTAGTCTTCATCGGAGCACTCTGTGTGAAAGGCACCTAACTGTGATGCACGAGCAATAAACGGATTCAAGTAAGCAATGGATTAGTACCTTTCTGAAGAACTTCAAATAAGTTACATAACCACTGCAGCAGGTGGTGACGGGAAACAAAGCAAACCTCGTTAATCTGTACTGTGCAAATAGCTTTAGATTCATGAAGGTCTGTCACCGCCAAATGTTCGCAGCCTGTGCTGCTGTAAAAAATAGTTGCTCGCCTGGTTTAAATATGTAAAGCTAAGAATAAACAGTAAGTACATTACTTACTGTTTTTTAGGGAGCGCGTTGGTATTGCATACAGTTTTTTTTTACGAAAGGTTTCCGTCCATTATGTGTAACTCTTTCGTGAAAAAATGTATATAATACTTACCTTGGGAGCTTAATGGATGCTTTGTACTCGAGTCGAAACTGCCTGCGGGAAGGATCGATTGCAAAACAGCAGATGTCGGAAATCTTCCGACACAGACACTTTCACATGCCACCTGTGTTGTGTCAACGTAAACCGCAGCGTCCCCGGCGCTTGGCACGAACACCACAGACGTCGACGAGCTATTGATGCGATGGAGACGAGATGTTGCGATGTCTGATAATCGATTTCACCTAGCTGCCCGCTTTGTTTTGGTCACGTGACGACGTGATATACAAGTTATAAAATTGAAACCACTTTGACTAGCGACACAAAATCTCAGCATTTTGTGTCAGTTATTTTATTCGTCCGTATCTCAGATTTTATCTGAACAAGCCTATTTGGCTAAATTAACTATTTATATTTCAATTTTTAATTATTTAAAGTGGTTTATAAGATTGTTATGTTTAAAAAGTTGCAACGCTCGATAGTGTGGTCTGGCCACCCTGGCAACGCACCGAAACTATACGAACCTATCCTCAGCACACCGAGGTTCGGCCGTTTTTCCGAAACTTTTCGAAAGCTGTTTCGGAAAAAGTTTCATCCAATCACAAGTTAGAAGTCTCCAGAACATTCGTGCCTCGAATGTCGTGTGCAAAGCTTCTCCTACCCTACCACTGGCTGCCACGCTTCGCACGAAGCACGGGTGTTCCGGTGACCCTTGACATAAGCAGACGCAAGCTGCCGTAGCGCAACGTAAGCAGACGGTGCTTTGTGAACCGGCCTTTAGTGAGATCGGTCTATTAAAACCGCATGTGTTCTTTTTTTTTTTTGTTTTTTTCGATAAGTAAAAAGGGATTGAACAGATTTTAGAAAATTATCCGACTTGTCGTGACGATTAGACCCTTATATTATGTTCCCCTGGCTGTTATAACTCACCTGCACAGCCGCCTTAGTGTAGCTATCGCATTTAAAAACGCGGCTCATCGCCGCTCCCCGGGAATCGTCCAATCGACTCAAAGCCCCCGTATCGTGACGTTGGTGACGTCATCTCTCGGAGCGCCGCGGCCTTGGTGGTAGGCGCTGGTTCGGCCCGGGGCCCTGCCGGTGGCCGTGCGGCGGACCAGGGGAGCGGACGCTCATCGATCGTCGGCACGGTGCACGACCGGCAGCACGCGCGCTGCTTCCGAACTCGAAGCAAGAGGCCGACCTCGTGGGACTGCGAGGGACGCGTCGGAGCTGCAATCTCGCGGCAAGCCCAAAGCAAGGCATATCGACACCGAATTTGCAACTTTAGGCGATAATGGTAGAGCAAAAAAAAAAAAAAAAATCGCGCTGCCTAGTTAAAAAAAAAATTTTTTTTTTACGATGATAATGCACTTAATGCAAAGGTACAAGCGAGCTGGACAAGCATGACGAAAATAATCCCCGGAGGCAGGGAACAAGGGGGACAAAGGACAAACACGAATCTCCAAACAGGGCGACCGAGAAACCCAACCTCGTACTGCTGTTCTACGACGATCACATTGATGTGATTGGCCAGAGCCATTTTGTAGCACCCTTTGGATCAGCCAAAAGTCCATTTTGAAGCGGCACAAAAGACTTTTGGGGCACGAGCATATGCAATACCTTTGATTCATTTCACTGAGAATATTCTATTAAGGTTCAGGTGGCGGCCTACCTAGCGGAAATATAACGCTTTATTTGGTTAGGCCAGCGTTCATTCCATACGCAAGTTCGATTCAATCAAACACCCAACTACTAGAGCTGTTGCTTGCGCTTCAAAAGGCCAGACAAGGCAGCAAGAATGTTACGGCTCGAGTCATCCATTTCGTTCAACAAGCTCCACTGCTGCAGCCGCTCTTGAATCAGGTCTTAATGGTTCGAGAATAGAGCACGAACATCTGTAAGGCGTAAGCTGGTGTACAACAAACAAAGGCAAATCAAATTCTGCTACCCTGAAACAGTCTTGCACACGTTACTCAAGAAGAAATCAATTACGATTACTATTGGTTAAAATGTATTCTATTAGATGACCCGATTCCTTGACGGGAAAACTAACTGACCGTTAGTTCCAATTACTTCGGATTTTCAAAGCGCCAGATTTTTCTTCCGGTTTGAAAACTGGCCTTTCGTTCTGTTCATTGTGCTGAGTGCAAGTTCGTCTGCATCTTTTGCAGGGGTTAAGGTGAAGTCAGAAAGATGCCCAGCTCTGATTGGCTCTGATTGAAGGATAGTGGGTGGACCTCAAGGCAGCTTGCTTGGAGGTCTACGTCCCCACAACCACTGCAAAAGAAGCAGACGAATTTGCGCTCCGGATAGGATTAGTATCGCCTAATTCTAAACTGTCCATCTTGTCAGTCCACCCATTTTGTAAGACCATCCCCCTGTGGGAAAAACTCTGTTCGATCATTCCTTGGCAGGAAAACTCGTACAAACAAATGGAAAGAAAGGGAAATTATAGTAACGGCTGCAAGTAATTTTAGTCCTTCCAAAAGTAATCAGATTACCCGTGTGATTTCTTCGGAATGGAAGTAATGAAATGGTGAGAAAATTATGGCGGAAAGTAATTGATTACAAGTCATTTCTTTACTTGTAATGAGTACACAGCCTACAGAGCTCAAGCTCTGCAGGTTGCAATAACGCTATACTTCGTCTCATCCTACAATGGACTAAAGGCCAAAGCCGCGGGCCGCCAGGTCCAATCACGTTCCACGCTAAACTACGTCACGCTTAGCAATGATTAGGTTTGGACGAATAATGCTCCGAATACAAAAACGCTGCGTCACTTTTATAGCTTCGACACCGCAAAGAGCCAGTACGTCGTGGCTTTTGATGCAATGTAAAATTGTTGAGTCACTCATTGCTCGATCCGAACCACTGTCCGCCCATTCCCATCAGTGATCCTAGACGCGGGCACCGATACGTGCATCGAAGCGAAATACCACGCAACGTCTAAGTGGCTCGCGATTGGATCTGGCGGTTCGTAGCTTCTGCCTTTAGTCCATCGTAGGGTGAGACGAAGTATAAAAGTTTTAATCCGGTCAAAAAACTTTTTTTTTATTTAGTTATGAACATCAGGGGCACTTTTCACTTATATTGTGACAATGCGAAATGAGTAAGTCGGCGCTAAATATACTAATTAAAAAATCCAGCTGCACTCATTTGGATTTTTAACTAGCTTCCAGTCGTGCGCTGCAAAAGGTATAATTTATTTTTATTAAAAGTTTGCAATGACTTCCTTTCAAAGGGCCTCAATAGAGATAAAAACTAAGAAAAAATAACTTTATAAAAAACTAAGACTATGGTGCCACCCAGAAACTCCTTCCTAATCAGGGTTAA
This sequence comes from Ixodes persulcatus, assembly GCA_013358835.2. Taxonomy (NCBI): domain Eukaryota; kingdom Metazoa; phylum Arthropoda; class Arachnida; order Ixodida; family Ixodidae; genus Ixodes; species Ixodes persulcatus. Next base: position 61,639 of record JABSTQ010011071.1, on the reverse strand, counting down.
TTAAAAATCCTGTTGCTATACCAAGTTACCTTAAATCTCGAATCTAAAAAAAAAACAGTCACGATTAATGATGCACGCAACTCTTCAGTATGTTACAGTCAATATAGACTGGTCACGGTTTTACTTTTATAATTTATTTACAAAGCAAGTTGTTTACATCGGTATTCCCCAAATGTAATTTCTTCTTCTTTTTTTTTTTTTTAGTACCCGACGCGTGAGTGCCCACCATACGTTCTCAAGGAGAGTGTTTCCCTCAGCACGCGGCTGCGCTGCGGCGAAGCCATGCAAAAGCGCAATGACTACATCATGTCCGTCGCTTCTCCGCAACGCACTACTAGTCCGCGGTGAGAAGTGCACTCAACGAGGCCAACTGTGCAAATATTTCAGTGCTTTGCTTAAATAACTGTGGAAGTTGGTGAGTCGACCCTTCTGAAGTAGAGTACTAAAAAACCACTTTTGCGTGCAAGTCCTAGCTTTGACAAAAAAAAAAAAAGACAAAGATTGAGGTTTTGGGCACCCCTCAGCTCTTTCAACATAATCCGAGTCACGTGAGCTGTGACGTGAAACGGGGTTCCGGTTCCGGTGAAGCTCTCTCTCTCTAGCGACATAAGTGAGCAGCGAGAACTCCTCCGCCCGCGACCATGTGACCACGTGCTTACGCCGCGCGATCAACATTGCGCAAGGAGGAAAATGCCAACGTTAGCTCGTCCGGGTCCGGCTGGTCGCCGGCCGTCCAGCTTTTGGCGGCTCCTCGCGATAGCAGATAGAGCTGATGGTTTTGTTGACCTCGAATAGGTGGCGCCACTGAAACTCCGTATAATAAAAGTTCTGTCGATGATATCAGGTTTTCGAAGCATTTATATTTGTGTTGGAACGACAAGATTTATAGAAAAAATACATTTTATCGAGCAGGTAGTTGCACAACTTGCTACGTTTTTACAAGTTCCCCCCTTTTGACGTCACGCCACGTGGTTCTCATTTTTGTCTAGCAATTACGCGGCAGAATCGCAACATTTCGAAGGCAGGAGATGAGCTTCCTGTCCTTTGTGACAAGATAAACATTGTAAAAAGTAGAAGATGCAAATTCTTTTTTAACGTTAAAATCGTTGCACATATGAGACTAGAAGCTCCGCCTCCAGCGTGAGCTCGCTGGCTTCCGCAGTGCTTCGGTTGCGCATGCCTGCACGTTCACACTTGTGTTAGCAAGGGCAGAAATCTCGCGCAGAAGGCGGAGCTTCTAGTCTCAGCTTAAGGGTGAACAGGGCATAGGTCGTTAAAGTTGCGAATAGAAACAAACGCTAATAACCGAATCAGACCTTTGGTAGTGCTAGACAGCGAGAAGTTTATCTGGTTTAGAGGCATCTGGGCCGGCTTGGTAGTATCAGTGTTTCAGCTACAAAAGGCTGTGTGAAAGAAAGCCTGCCTGAAGCGCGCGATCGCTTGAAACTCGACTTCACGTACCACTCCGCTCACGTACCCCTCATGACTAGACTTCACGTAACCCTCTAGTTTCGTTTCCGCGCGAACGCGTGCAAACTATCTGTGAGATCAAACCCCATGTTCGCGCCAGCAGCTTTGACAGCGTTGTACTCGCGCGATCATAAATGCACCTTTAGCTAAGGAACCTTCATGACCGGCAGCGAAAAATTTCGCGATACACCGCGCGTGGCATGGGCTCGCGACTCAAGAGCGCGGGTCGATTCGCCGATTGCGAGGGGCCTCTACGTTTACATGACTGCGATCGTAGCGGATTGAATAAAGCAAGAACCAATCGCACGCAGCCTGTCTTCCTACTTCTCCTTCTTCCAGCCATCTGCTACCAATCAAAATAGTCAAATCTCGATTCGATACGCTACTGTCGCACCCATGTAAATGCAGTCTATATAAGTTCAAGGTATACCTCTTTGCGGCCCGTGTAAATGGAGTATAGGCAGGAAAAAAAGTCGAGACACAAGGCCTGCGACCGTCACACCCCGGCCCCAAACACGATAGGCCCCGACATACGATCGAGAAGCCCACTTACGGTCATATGTTCTAGTAATTTCATACAACTCACATCGTAAGAAAAAAGTATTTCCAGGGGAACTAGTTGTATACGTAATTTATACGATGTCCTTCTGCGCACTCTTTCGCGGTCGCGCACGCAGATTGCTCAGACAGAGTGAGACGGCTTGCTTAGTGTGGTTTCTCAACTCCCCCCAAAAAAGGACGAGCCCCCTGATACCAGCGAACAAAAATAGGCGCTTCTTTGCTGAAACACGAGCCCTATATATGCACAACGAACCTTCGTCATCTTCGTAAACCTTTTCTGCGTAAATGATGCAGGAACCGAATTCGAGGAAATTACCGCATGAAAGTCTCGACGAGACCATTCCGAAGGCCATGGTATAGCTGCTTCCGTACTATGCAGCTCTAAAGGCCTCATTTTTTGACTGCGCGATAGTTAAGCCCGTGTTTCAAGAGGGACTGGCATACGAGACGCCGTTCTCGCCAAGTGTGTTCTACCATAGCCTCCTATATACTGACAAAGCCTGGCAGATCTCGACGAGAAGCGGCCGCCGAAAAGGAAGAGGTGGAGCGGCGGACAACGGATGAGAGGAGAGCCACGTGACTGGCGCCCCGGTGCGGCGAGACCCCGAAACACACTTCTCCCGAGCGAACAAGTGTGTTTCGGGTCCTCGCCACTGCAAAAGATGTGCGCTGACGTCCAGGTTTCCCGATAAATGAATCTTTGATGCTCTGTGCTACCAGATCCTAGCGCTCCGAATCTGCGACCAGGCACTCTATGGCTCCGTCGTCGAACTGCCAGGCTTTGTAGGTATAGAGGAGGATATGGCTCTGCACAGGTGCAATCGTAACCCAGGAAACACTTTCCCGGGTGGGGAACGAGGTGGCAAGAGGTGTGGGGAGGACGACCCGGAGGAGTCGCGCGTGTGGGAAGAGAGAGCGGCGTGCTCGCCAGACGACGAATGACGGCGCGTCGGCAGACTTCGGGCAACCATCGAAGAGCACGAGCCTAGCTTCCGAAACCCTCAGCCGCCGCGATTGCAGACCCGGGAATGCGGAGGAGCAGGTGAGCGGTGCGTCGACCCGGCCAGCACCTGGCTCCGTCCAGACGGTTCGCAGCGCGTTGGCCGGTGGCGCTACAGCGCGCTAAATGACCCGTGTCCAAATGGCGATGAAGCCGTCACACGTCCGCCATTTTCGCCCCGTTGGCGGCGAAGGAAGCCGGCCAGGCGCAAAAAAGGGGAAGACCCCCCTTTACCCCGCGCGCACTCATCCCAGTTGTTCGTGCAGTTCGCCAAAAGAAAGCGCACATCGAGCCGCCGATTGGCTGCGGGCCTCGGGCACCGGCGGCGTGCGCCAAGAGCCTCGGCGTTCCGCCCCTGTGCTCCCGAGCTCCAATTTCCCTCGCTTCCATTTATTTTGCTCCGCAGGGCGACGGAGGATGGATCGCTGGCTGTTGCTCCGGCGCTCTCGGGGCGAGCCCGCCTTCCTCCCGAAAACTGCCTCTCCCGCGTCGGGAGGCGTGACCGAGGGAACCTCTCCCCGAGAGCCTCCCTCTTGCCCGTCGTTCCCGGACGACCCAGGGCGCGCACGCCGGGTCGAGGCTCCGCGTCGCCGCCGCCACCGTCGCAGAGCTGGAGCGGCCGGCGGCAACGGCTCGCCCCGACTCCCCGCAGGTCGGGCCAATACACCGCCTAAAAAAACGAGGCCCCCCCCCCCTCCCCCATACTTGCAGCGTCTGTCTCTCGTCGAGCTTCAGCGTGTTTGCAGCTTGGTCGGGGATCCACTAGCGATGACGTCATGCGCAGGCCTTGCCTCTATAGGTGGTTCGCTCGGGTGGCTAGCGCCGAGTAGCGCCAAAGCGGGCGTTTAAGGAACTAAGGAACGGCTCCATCGACCCCGTGCCACTACTCGAGGCGGCCAAAATCTAAACGCCCTCTCACACTTGTGCCTTCTTTATTTTGTCTTCGTAACTTACGTGCCACACTCAGGTAGCAGTCCGTGTTCAGTGTCGCTCCAGCAGCGCTACGCCTACACTCTGTTTCACTCTATGTTGTACCGCAGCGAAAGATGCGCGAGCGAGATGTGCCCTCGAGTAGAGGTCTGCACGGGTGTGGGCCAGCCCGCGGGCCACGGGCAGGGCTTCATGGCTACATGAACAAAGGGCCCGGGCCGGGCACGGGCCTTGCATTCAAGTCTACAATTGGCGGACCAAGGCAAGCCAAACCGGCAGCAATGTTTTTTTTTTTTTGGCAGCAATTTTTTAATGTTTTTTTGGGGGGAGGAGGAGGAGGAATAAACTTTATTATGTCTGTATATGGGTCTCTGGGTGGTTCCCTTAGTCCAGGGACCCAACGCTGTCGGCTGTCAGCCTCGCCCGCCCGATCAATTTTAGTGGGTCGGCAGCAGACGAGCTGAGCAGTGCGGCTCCCAGTTCTCAGGAGTGGGATCGGGTTGGGGGGGGGGGGGGGATGTTAGGGTGAGCTGTGCAAAACCACGCGGTGTGTGATAAGGAAGCATATTGCCCGCAGTGCGGACATTCGGCTGTGTAGCTTGTAGGGGAGAATTTGTGCAAGAGCGCTAGGTTGCGGAACGCTCCTGTCTGGAGCTGGCGCCAAGCGACCGCGTCCTCTCTGTTGAAATTTTTGTGTGGCGGGGGGTATTCACGCCTCTGGTCACGGTGGTAGGCCCTGGTCTCGGAGTACCAGTTTGGCACCGGAATAAAGTATGAATCTAGCCCTGGTCGCAACGCGGCGGCAGGAGCGGCCCGGAGGGTGCAAGCTCGGGCCTCGGTGTCAGCACACCGATTGCCTTTCACCTCGTCGTGTCCTGGGATCCATATGAGTTCCACTGTGGGGAAGCCCTGTCAGTCTCTCTGGGTGAGGAGCTTGAGTGCCTTCGGCGAGACACGGCCTGCTAGGAAGCGACGCAGTGCTGCTTGTGAGTCGCTCATGAGGTGACGTGATCTTCTCCGAGCCCAATGGTTATGGCGATGGCGAATTCCTCTACAATGGTCATATTACAGGTACGCAGCGACGCCGCGATTCGGGTGCTCCCAGTTCCATCCACAACGCATATTGCCGCTGCATTCCGTTGATAGGCATATGTGGCCTAGTCTGTGTACAGGAGGACATCAGCCCGTTTGCCATACGCCTTTTGGTAGAATCTTACCCGAGCCTTGCGGCGTTCCGCGTGGAGGGTCGGGTCCATGTTGCGGGGGTTCGTGTGCACCGTGATTTGGCTCCAGATGTGTCTCGGGAGGGGTGCCGTAGTGTCTTTTCTGTCCCATTGGAGGGGAATCTTGAGCGACTCTAGGGCCTTTCTGCCCGCAGAGGTTTGGGCGAGTCGGTCTCGTTGAGTGGCAAGGTGGATGTCCACTAGCCCCTAAAAGTGTTGTGGACGCCGAGCTTGAGTAGCTTCTCTGTGGAGGTGTACGGGGGGAGTCCGAGGGCCGTCTTGTACGCTTTGCGTATGAGCACATCTAGCTTGTCCTCGTCTCCCTTGGTGAGATTCAGGTAGGGTGTGGCGTAGATGATGCCCGACACCACCAGTTTGATCGTGTCGTCTTCCCTGAGGCCGTGCCGCCGGCTGGCGACCCAGTGCATGATGCGTAGAATCTGGGTGACTTGGTTCTGGAGGAGTGTGAGGGTATGGGTCGCCTTTCCGTCCTCCTGGAGGTGAAGTCCCAGTATTCTGGCACGCGGCACCGCGGGGATTTGGGACCCGTCGTCCAGGAACACTTGTATCTCGTCTCTGGGCTCCGACTTGCGGCGGGACCTTGGGGTCTTGCAGACTAGGATCAATTCCGATTTGGCTGCCGAGATGTGTAGGTGACCCTGGCGTAGGTACCGTTGAACTTCGTCGACTGCCGCCTGAAGCGCGTCCTGCTTCTCTCCGTCAGACCCGGACACGGTCCAGATTGTGAGATCGTCCGCGTTCAGAGAGTGTTTAATGTGCGGGATGAGCTCCAGAATCGGGGGCAGCCCGCTCATTGCCAGGTTGAACAAGGTTGGCGAGAGCACCGCCCCCTGCGGCGTGCTTCCTATTGGGGGTGTTGACGAAGTCCGTGCGGAGGTCACCTGCACCAATGGTGGCTGTCCTGTTCCGTAGAAAGTCCCGCAGGTAGTTGTACATTCTGGAACCGCAATTGGTGACTGTCAGGTTTCGGAGGATTTGGCTGGTGGCCCACATTATCAAAAGCTGCCTTGACGTCCAAGGTGAGCACCGCTTGGGTCGTTGTCCTGGAGATGGGGCCGAGGATGTCCTCTTTTAGCTGCAGCCTGGCGTCCTGGGTTGACAAGTTCTCTCTAAAACCAAACATGGTGTGCGAGAATACGCCCGTTTCCTCCATGTGCGGCTGCAGCCGTTTGAGGACGACCCGATCCATCAGCTTTCCCACGCAGGACAAGGCGGCTCTTAGTCTCCCGAGGAACGCGTCCACCGTGAGACTTCTATCTCTCGGGGTTCACAACACTCTTGAAGAGCTCATTGAGGCACATCTCACATCGCAAGAGCAGCGGCTCAGGCAGACTGAGACGGGGCTCTGCATCCTGAGAAGCTTAGGCATGAGGAGTGGAGATCCTTCAAGCCAGATGACTTTACCGGTAGAGATGCGCGAAATCATTCGTGTCAAACCTCTCCCCAAGAACATGCAAGCGGGTCGTCACGAAGGCCGGAGGAGGGCCAGGGCGACGACGTTAAGCAAAAAGTATCAAGGGGACGATAGTGCCGTGTACGTTGATGCGGCAGAATACAACCTTACTACAGGCCAACATGCTTTCGCTGTGAGTGAGGTGAGCATCTCGCGCAGGGTAGCGGCCACGGTGATCACAGGCCGAGTGGAAGAGGCCGAAGAGGCCGCAATAGCACTAGGGATTGTTCAAAAGAGCACCAACACCATTCTAAGTGATTCCAAAACGGCCCTTCGCAATTTCTCGAGGGGACGTATCTCCACCACTGCATACAAAATTCTTAGCACGATGCCAAACGATAGGAAGGAAGTGGATCTGGTATGGGTCCCGGCCCACGTGGGCGTCTCGGGGAACGAGTCCGCTCACCAATATGCTCGAGGTTTTGTCAGCCGAGCAGGTGATGGGGACTTGGACGTCGGGGCCCCACGAGGTGAGGCGCTGGATACGTATCAGGCCATAACCAACTATTACAGGGAGCTTAGAGTGAGCCTGCCTCCTCCGCACGTTTCGCTCAGCCGAGAACAGGCTACCACGTGGCGGCGGCTGCAAACGCGGTCGCAGCCAAACCCGTGGACATACGCCAATATCTTTCCCGATCTAGTAAACCCGTACTGTCAACTATGCGGCGAGCCTGCCACCTTAGACCACATAATCTGGGACTGCGCGAAGGATCCGCCTCCGGCAGATCTAGTTTCATCTCCCTCACTTGAGCAATGGGAAGCTGTGCTGGCCAGCCCGGACCTGGACGTCCAGTCCCGGGCCTTGGCAAGAGCGCAAGAGGTCGCCGACAGACTTCAACTGCCGACCATGTGGAGCAGCTGAAGGAACCGAAGAAGGTCACCATCTTACTGACAAATAAAGTTTTTTTTCTCTCTCTCTGTCTCCACTCCTTGGGGAGCTCGCCGTTCTACCATACCTGGTTGATATGTTCCAAGAGGGTCTGAACCGAGCCCGCGTCTAGGTTACGGAGCAACGTGTTTTGGACGCGGTCCTCGCCAGGTGCCGTATTACGGCCCAGGTCTTGGAGCGCGCTCCATACCTCTTCGAAGCTGAAGGGAACGTCGAGTTCGGGGTTTGGCTCGCCTACGTAGTCATGATACTCCTCGTCCGAGAACGAGCCAATGTACCGTAGTTTGAGCTGTTCGAGGAGGTCCTGGTTGGTGCCGGGGAAGTCGCGCACAATTTTCTGGAGGTTCTGGCTGGTATTGCGTTTACTTTTGCTAGGGTCCAGGAGGTGTCGCAAGAACTGCCACGCGTCCTTGGTCCCCAGGTTTCCCTGGAGATCGGTGCACTTCTTGTTCCAGTTGGAACGCGCCAGTTGGGCTGCGTACTCGAGCGCTTCCGCCGTGATTGCCGCGATCCGTTTCTTGAGCTTGCGGTTTAGCTTCTGGCGCTTCCAGCGCTTGATCAGACCGTGCCTTGCCTCCCACAAGTGGAGCTGGTGCCTGTCCACCTCGGGGGTCTCTGTTGTCAGGTTGATAGTTTCCATATAGGTGTTCTTGTCGCACACCAGGCGCTCGGTCCAGCTGGCAAGGGAAGCATCATCGTGCTCTCGCTCGCTGTGTGTGGCCGTGCGTGCTGCGCGAAACCTGTCCCAGTCTGTCAGGGCTTGTTTCCGGAGGAACTTTTTTCCTGGCGAGACGGCGATGTCCACTTGGGCTATGGCGTGGTCGCTTCCCAGGTTCACCTCGAGGTTTGACCATTCTGACCACCGTCCGCATCTCGTCAGCGCGAGGTCCGGGCACGTGTCGCGGGTAACACTGTTGCCCGTTCTCGTGGGCTGCTCCGGACGGTCAGGATAGAGAGGCGTTGTTGGCGGATGGAGTGGTAAAGTCGGGTGCTCTTGGCCATGGAGCGAGTGTACCCCCCAGCCGAGTGCGGCGCGTTAAAGTCGCCTATTATGAGGAGTTGGTTCTGTGTAAGTTTAAGCGCGCGCGCATGCAGTTTGCTAAAATCCTCGTACCTGTTGCGTGGCGGGCTCTATACGTTGAGAATAAAGGAGGGCCACTGGCGCTTCTCGGGAATGATTTCTATAAGGACGTGGTCTATGCTCTCGTCGATGAGTTCGTGCTTGCGTGCATTTACGTGGTTTGCTGCTAGGACTGCCACGCGCTGGCATATGCGAGGGACCAGCGCCTTGTAGCCCGAAAGTGAGGGTGTCTCGGCTCCAGTTTCCTGGAGTGCTATTATGTGGGGAGGTTTGTCGAGTCCGGCAATGTACTGCGCTAGGGCCCCACGTTTGTTGCAGTACCCTCGGCAGTTCCACTGCCAGACTCTAGTTATGGCCGCCCGGCGTTGCTCTGCCATAAGCGGGCTCTGCCATTTCTACTGAGGGTGTCTGCCCGACTGGGCATGGCGGGTATGGTAGCTCTTCCGGACACCACTGAGCTTGTTCTGGTGGTAAAACCCTTAGTTTGAGTAGAAGATGACTCTAGCATCCCTCAAGGAGAGGGAGCACTGCTTGGATTATGGCAGTAAGTGTCTTTGCCCAGGTTGATTCGATGCTTTTAAGTAGGCTGAGAGCGATCTTGACTGCGGCCTTGACAAAAGACATCCATTCAGGTGAACTGTCTCCAAAGGAAGTTGTTGGTTGCGCATTTGTGTCCTTCGAATGGCAGGGTTGCGGCCGAGCGGTGGGTACAGAAAAGGTCTGGGATGCCTGAAGTGTTGATGCAGCCGGCATGCATATTGCTTTTTTGTTTGTCGTGTGGACTTGAACCCTGGCAATCTTTTTGAGTTGCGTGACTTTTAGGTTTTGTTTGTTTGACAACCGTCGTGTATAGCGATGATGTAGTCACATCTTTTGAAGTTTCTTCCATGTCTAGCTCTCCTGAATCCTTGAGTTCAGTGACAGTCGGTTCTTTCGTGGCATTGCTGCCTGCTCGAGTAGATTTCATCTCCGGGAAGTGGTTATCGTACTAAAGGCTGATTTGGCGACATGAAAGCCCACCGAGTTGGATTTTGAGTACGCCTGGATCTCCCCTAGTTTCTTTCGCTTCGAGCAGAAGCGTGCTGTAGCTTCGTGTTCTTGGTCGCAGTTGACACATTTCGCAGGCATTGATTGACATGTGATGTCCGTTGATTCATGTGGTGTTCCACAATGTTCACACTTTTGGGGGCGTTTGCAGGCCACTCGCTTGTGTCCGAATCCAAAGCAGTTAAGGCACTGGATGGGCCTTTCTTGAAAAGAATGGACGGGATGGGTACATGATCCAGAAGAACATGGGTTGGCAGAATCTTGCCCCGGAAGGTGACTTTGACTGTGCTAGACTTCCCTGGGCGTCGGACGGCACCAACCTTAATATTGGACCTGAGATGCGAGGTAATCTCTTCATTAGAAAGCAGCTCTTTGTCGACGTCCTGAATCATTCCGTTCACTGTTGTATGACATTACCGGAATTCCACAGAGAGCCTTCAAGTTGAGCAATGTTTTTGTAGCTTCACCATTTCTGGTGCCAACTGCGATGACATTCAATCTGCTGTTAAAACGAACCTCGTGAATGCCCTCAGGACAGGAGTTTTCTAGAGCTCTTGAGAGCTTCACGCTACTGAGGGATGTTATTAACGTCTCAGTATCCGCAGGGGCGAACACAACAGTGAGCCCTTCTTCGATGGCTTTTGATTGGATTATTGTCTCCGAGCTGGAGTTGGAGTTGTTGCGCCGAGTTCTCCTTCGTGATCTAACTTGTTGATAAGGACCTCCGGTATCGTCGTCTTGTTCCACATAGTTATGTCTGTAGTCGACGATGCAATGGAACTATCGGAACAAATAGAGTGCCCATCATCTGTTTCGACGTTACGGGTGCTTCGTTCCTTTGACGTTGCTCAGGAGTTATGCTCAGTGCTGTATTAGCAGTGTCAGGGACGCCCGCTTGGGCCGCTTTCATGTTCGTTCACATGGAACGATAGCAGCGGCAAAGGCTGCAGTTTTCTCTAAAAGAGAACTCGGCGGTCTGCTTGATTGCTTTGTCAGGCATACTGAGTTTAGAACTACTGCCTGTTAATATTTGATCGAGATTTTCGCAATAGAAGGTAAAAAATACGAAAAATTACCAGGAATGAAAGATTTGACGTCTTAGTGAAGGAGACCCCAATGCTAAAAGCATGTGTGTGTATTTGTATATGTTTTTGCACGGTCCGGTGTGTGCGCAGCGAATGCTCTTCAAGGCGATTCACACACTTGCGTCGAGTCCGACCGAGGGCAACGGGCTTGCGACGCACGGGTTGCCATGGCAACAGCAGCGTCGGCTCCAACACCCTTGCGTCGAGTCCGACCGAGGGCAACGGGCTTGCGACGCACGGGTTGCCATGGCAACAGCAGCGTCGGCTCCAACGAAACCGGTTTTTTACCCCGTTTTGTTGGAGGGGACGCAGCTGTTGCCATCGCAACCCGTGCGTCGCAAGCCGTTGCAGTCGCACTCACGGAAGTGTGTGAACCAACCTTTCCAGAGCACTTGCGGCGCGGAGTTCATCTTTTGTCACCGGCGGCGCCGCCGTCGTACAGTCGCTTCTCCCCATCAACACGCACACGCACGCGCCTACACCATGCGCACCCTCGCAGGCGTAAATTATCTGTACGTACGAATGCGTGCATCTATAATATGAGTGTTTTTTCTTAATAGGGTGTTATAATAGGGTGTTTTTCCTTAATTTCTCGCAGACCACCGCAAAAAAACGGCGATTTTTTTTTTTTTTTGTATATATAGCGGGAGTGGGCAATTTAGAAATTTGTTCGTGTTTTGACCGAACCCGTCGCGATGTTTCCCTTTTTTTTCTACTTCGACACATGGTTTTGTTTACTGCTGCTTGCCATTTTTATTTTTTTGCTCTTTCCGAACCGCAGGTTTGGTCGCAAAAAAGGGACGATGGGAGAGACTTTTCTTAACGAGTTGCCTAGGACCGCAGATTGCACCGACTAATAATAGCAGCAGCAAAAAAAACAAAACAAAAAAGGGGATGCTTACTGCATTGACTATTGGGTACCGTAGTCAACATGTGTAGTAGTGGCAAGTGAGCTGTCATGCCGTGCCATTTGTGAGCTATTGATACTGGGTGAAATTAGAGCGGGCCTCAGCGGGTTCAGGAAAATCAGCGTCGGGCCGGGCCGGGCTGGGTCGGCTGTCAAAAATGGACAGTGGGCCGCGGGCGGGCCTTGGTCCAAGAGGCAGCGGGCCGGGCTGGGCCGGGCCCCTAAATATCGGTCCGTGCATACCTCTATGCTAGAGAAAGAAGCTCGCGCTTGTAGCCTTTCCTGCGATAAATCATAAGGTGAAATAGAGTATAGTACTTGAACTCGATGCTTTTCCTATCTCGAGCGATTCAACCACCAACTACTTCATCCGCGGTCAGAGGATTCTAGTTTTAGGGAAAAAGCAAACAAGTAAATGTTGCACAAAAAATGGCCTCGAAAGCAAATATCTATAAACTAACCGATAGAGATTTGCTTGCGAGGCCATGCACGGACAAGCGGACGCGACACCGAAATGAAATTTCTCGATGGCTTACTTCCCAGAGGCGCTGACAAAGTTGCGCGCTCAGGTTATGTTTTGAGTTGCCCAACAATATTTTCCGGATGTTCAAAAGAGTTATTGTGAAAACGGCAAATGAAGGATGTGCCAGAACCAACATTCAAATGAACCCGCGCTTCAGCGCCCCTGACGTCACTGGCAGGCGGCCTTGCAGCTAGAGCAGGCAGTCTAGAAAACGCAGTATGCCAAGCATTTAAGTACAAAACGAGCGTGTTGGTAACAGTGATTAAACATGAGGAAGATACACAGAAAGGGGGGGGACGGACAACGAAGACTTCCAGTTAGCAACAACATTTGTGAGAGTTTTGAAAGCAAGGAAATCAAAGGAAGTGTTTCTGAACCAATGGGTCAGTATGTCACAACAACATTTATTGACCCGAAGTCTGCATATATAGGTGAAGGAGGAGGAGGGTGAAGAGCACCACACTGGAAAGGGGGAAAGCGGTGGGAGAGGGTGTGGAGGCAAGAGAGAAAGACGATCCCGTGAGGTGACATCTAATCGCTTGGAGCCGCGGAAACGAGGGACGTCAGCTCAGGCCCCAGGAAGTTTATCTCCCTCCTGGATAAGCCTATGGAAGGGGACCCGAAGTTGTTTTGACTGTGGTGCATGGCGAAGGCCTCCATGATCTCTCGTCCGTATCTTGAGGCGTGACCTCCAATCCTGGTGGTCGAAGGAAGGTCGGCCGAACAGGGTTCGCTGCACTCAGAGGTGTGTTTGGCAATCGGGTGGTAGCTAATCTCTGACGTGTCGGAGGCTGCTTTCTTGATCTCGTTTGCATGTTCCCTCACCCGATCGTTTAGGCATCGGCCCGTCTGTCCGATGTATTTAGCACCGCAGGACATGGGAATCGAATACACGCACTCTTTGCAGCAGGTTACATAATTGGTCTGGTGCTTTTTCTGGCAAGGGGGCGCTGGACCGGGGTTGTTGACTTTTCTACAAATAGAAGCTAATTTGTCTTGCAAGCTTCTACAAATAGAAGCTTGCAAGACAAATGCAAGACAAATCCGACGAGGCCCTAAAAAAGAACTTTATCGGCCTCAAAACGCGGCCATCCGGGTCCCTTAGGTCCAGGGTGAAGGCACTCTGTGACGCATCTAACCTCCCTTCTTTAAAAAGTGCCGTTCTTGCCCCAGCGAAGCAATACCTCTCTATTTTCTTTTCCGCTAAAACGCACAAACCAGGCGTGCCTTTCCGCAGCATTGTATCCGAGACGGGGTGTTGGCAGAGACCTTTGGCGAAATTTCTGCAAAAACATCTCGACACGTTAGAGCTCCCCCAACCTTTCAGACTAAGAAATTCGGAAGATCTCCTTCCCGTGTCAGACGGGTTGCACGCCGGCACTGAAGCTGTAAGAGCGTTCTCGCTCGATGTTGTAGATCTCTACTATAGCCTGAACGTGAAAACCTTCATGGGGTTCATTTCTGACGCCATCCACGAGACAGGTGTCATAGACTTTCAAAATTCATGTGGCGTCTCGCTGTCCTCATTCCTCGAATTGACACAACTGTATCTCCAATCAACACTTGTTGAATATGAGGGTAAAGTGTACCTACAAAAAGCCGGCGTTTGTATCGGGTCCTGCTTGGCTCCCGCCCTCAGCGAAATTTACCTGTATTATGTTGACGCCAAAGTTCAGTCGGACCTTCAACGGGATTTTCCCGATGCGAAGGTTTTTCGTTATGTTGACGATTATCTCATCCTACACTCCACCATCTCCGAATCCGCGGCCATAGAGAGCGTGTTCCAGAGGAACTCCCACAGGCTCACGTTCACCAAAGAGACCCCCTCCCCTGAGGGCTTACAGTTCCTCGATCTCAGGTTGGTCCCGACTAGCAAAGGTATCTGCTGGGCTCACCAGCAGAGGTCCTCTAAGCCCGTTCTTCCCTTCAACAGCTCACACTCGAGGAATGTAAAAAATGGGATCGTTCGAAACCTAATTGCATCGGCCAAAAGCAGCTTTTGGAGCACATGTTTACATTTCATTTTCATTCCTACCACTGCAAATAATGCACGTTAAGATTAAATGTGTTGGCCTGTCCATTAGAAACCATTGTCCCCTTTGCCTTTCCACTTCTGTGCAGCTTTCTGCTGACATCAATTTCACGGCACAGGTTTGATTACCTCAAACACAAAACTAGCTGTTGCGCGTAGAAGTACCAAGCGCGACAACAATATGCTGAAGGATGAAGGACACCATAAACTGCTACAAATAGTCATTTCAAGTGCAAAACCAAGGGTGAACCAAATAGTATATTCCACAGAAATCATGTTACAACATTATAATGTTAGTACCTAAGTTGACGTGTCATTGAAGTCCTAAAGGTTGTAATAAAACTGAAATATATTCAGATAAAAACAAAGCTTTTGTTATTAAAAATGTATATATAGGACTTCAGGATAACAAAAATCTGCATGTCAACAGTAAACAAGCCTCAGACACAATTCACGAACTCGTTAAGGCTATTCCCAAGTTTTTATCCACTGCTCCAGCTAATTTAGTTCCCATTTATTCCGTTCACCGTGCCATCGCATAGGGGGAAGCTATGTAAAGGTAATAACTAAAACGAAGAGTTGAGATAAAAAAAAGCTTATAGAGCAGTCCATGTAAATCTTCCCGCAGTACACAAGTATCCTTACTAAAATTCGATCTTTTTTTTTTTTTTTACTGCATGGTTAAATTTGTTACATTAGCACTTACCAAGTCCCCGCCCCCTCCCCCTCCCCTTTTTTTTAATACTTACTTGACGTTTGTGTGTGCTACGCCTCGCTCTGTAGAAGGGCTTTCCCCTTAGTACGTGGCTGCGCTGCGGCGAAGTAAGATATATACGAAAAACATAGAGTTATTATAGTGTACGCTAGAGGTTCAACTGGCGCTAGTGTGCTGCTGCAAATTGAAGCAGACAGCAACCAGTCGAAAAATTACTTCCGGTAATGCATTTCTATAAGAAAAAGTGAATGCATTTTCTCCTTGCGCTCGATTATAAGAGCAAACATCCCGAATAGTTCGTACGTACTAGGTAGCTTGGCACATTTCTCAGACAGGCAGACGAAATAATTGGTCAGTTACGACGTTTTTCTTTCAAATTAATTGCATTAAAAATGGTGCCAAAACGGCTTCGTACGTGTATTTATGTGCACTGTCGGACACTGTTAGCGCGAACACGGCGTCGGCGCTTTTCACAAAGAGACGCCAGGCTCTTTAAATCGACCGGAAAATTCGGTTTCTTAACCTATCGCGCTACGACTTTGTGCAGCGTTGCCCACAGACGGTGCATTTCTTTTTTTTTTTTTTTTTGTAAACTTTGCAAAGAGCGAACTTACCTGAGGAAAAAGTAAAGAAAGAAAAAGGCTTAGCTCCTATGGAAACGCAGCGACGCCACAGGTCTTCAAACAAAACGGCGCCGTTTCGCACGGGAGACAAGAGATGGCGCAAGCGGTCACGACGCCAACTGCCGCCAACGAACGAGCAGACACGCCGAGAGCCGGCGTATTTAGCAGAGAAGGAACTGCAGTTGCTTGTTGTTACCGCGCCTGTTTTTGTTTCTGCGACTGTCGCCGCCTGCGGAACGCGCGCCGCTTTTGAGTCGAAAAGATTGTCTGCTAAAGACGCTGGCTCTCGGCGCCGTATGCTCGTTCGTTGGCGGCGTTCGTTGCGCCATCTCTTGTGTCCCGTGCGAAACGGCGCCGTGCTCTTTGAAGACCGGTGGCATCGCTGCGTTTCCATAGGAGCTAAGCCTTTTTCTTTCTTTAATTTTTCCTCAGGTAAGTTCGCTCTTTGCAAATTTTACAAAAAAAAATGCACCATCTGTGGGCAACGCTGCACAAAGGCGTAGCGCGATAGGTTAAGAAACCTAATTTTCCGGTCGATTTAAAGAGCCTGGCGTCTCCTTGTTTCACCCTGTACATATATGAAACGAACGAAGGACATCCGGAAAACTAAGACGGCAAGAACTACGCAGTAACACTGGATCAGTAACTCCCTCCGCGTGTACGATCAAATTAAATGGAAGGCCAGGTAATAAGTCAGATTTTCGATAAGTACTGCTTTATTCTTTCTGCTCTGAGCGAATATGCCTGTTCTACGTTCAAAACATCACCCGCACGCTCGAAATCTTTGATAACAAGTGCCCGATAAAGACTTCCCGGCAGAGAAAATATTAGAAAGAGACGCCTTTCATACCCCACGTATGTACTTTGCTCTTTACGTTTTGAATGTTTTTAACCGCTCGTAAAGATGCAAGAAGGGGTCATTTTCATATAGTGACAAGACTGGCATATTATCAATATACCGGGTGGCTCAAGGAGACGGCAGGCTCTTTAAATCGACCGCAAAATTCGGTTTCTTAACCTATCGCGCTACGACTTTGTGCAGCGCTGCCCACAGATGGTGCATTTTTTTTTTTGTAAAATTTGCAAAGAGCAAACTTACCTGAGAAAAAAGTAAAGAAAGAAAAAGGCTTAGCTCCTATGAAAACGCAGCGACGCCACCGGTCTTCAAAGAGCACGGCGCCGTTTCGCACGGGACACAAGAGATGGCGCAACGAACGCCGCCAACGAACGAGCATACGGCGTCGAGAGCCAGCGTCTTTAGCAGACAATCTTTTCGACTCAAAAGCAGCGCGCGTTCCGCAGGCGGCGACAGTCGCAGAAACAATTACAGGCACGGTAACAACAAGCAACTGCAGTTCCTTGTCTGCTAAATACGCCGGCTCTCGGCGTCGTCTGCCCGTTCGTTGGCAGCAGTTGGCGTCGTGACCGCTTGCGCCCTCTCTTGTCTCCCGTGCGAAACGGCGCCGTGTTATTTGCAGACCGGTGGCGTCGCTGCGTTTCCATAGGAGCTAAGCCTTTTTCTTTCTTTACTTTTTCCTCAGGTAAGTTTGCTCTTTGCAAATTTTACCAAAAAAATGCACCATCTGTGGGCAGCGCTGCACAAAGTCGTAGCGCGATAGGTTAAGAAACCGAATTTTGCGGTCGATTTAAAGAGCCTGCCGTCTCCTTGAGCCACCCGGTATAAGCGTCACCGGAATGCTGGCGAGCCTTGAACACGCTCTACATTCCTTTCGGTTGTTATTTTGCTTAGAATCGTAGCTTATTTTCACACACCTGCTGTGGAATAGACGTTTGAGCTTGAAATATAGCGAAGGTAAACATCGTTCATCGATGAAGAAAAATGCGCTAAAAGCAAGTACACTTGTACAATGTTATTCAAGGTACTACATACTATTCGGTACGACCCAAATAACAAACCTGATCTATGTTTTGGCGAAGAGACAAAATGCACGCGCGTTTTCCCATAGGAATGCACAGGAGCACCGCAAAAGTAGACTGGTTGCTGTCTGCTTCAATGGACCTTTTCCACATACCGACGGCACCAGGCGGTGGCTGCACGAACTAAAAATCAAGGAAGTGACCTACCTGCGCTACCAATCGATAATGGGAGCTACGCTACCAGTTTCTTCGCTCGCTGAGCTGCGGCGCGTGCCTAAAGCGACTTTAAAGAGGGGAAAGAAAAACACGACCCAAACGTCGTGTTTTTCTTTCCGTCCACTTTCTTTTTTTGTGCAACACAATTATATATATGCGGAAATTACGTGCTCTACTCGCTGATCCACAGCCTCCTTCCGAATTTCCTCGATTTTTAGTGCTGACTTCCGCCGCTTGGCATCGGGCGCTCGCGCGTGCGCAGAACGCTTCTCGGAAAAGGTCCATTTGCCTCTGGGAAGTTGCATAGACACTAGCGCCAGTTGAACCTCTAGCGTACATTATAGTAACTCTATGACAAAAAATCGCGATGCCTACTCTGCGGTTCTTGCTTCACTGCAGTTCACCGGCGCGCGGTGAGAAGCGAACTCAACGAAGCTACCTAACCCCAGAGCCGTATATGTAGAGAGTTTGGCCATTCGTTGGGAAGTATAGGAGACAAATGAGGAGGCGCCATTGGCCGAAAGCGAGCTGGGCGTGTTCCAGGGCGTCTTCGGAAATTTGAATGTGACCAACCAGAAGCCGGAAATAATACCCTGGCGGTGGTCGCGAGAAACAACCCTGATAACTGCATTGGAGTAACTCTCGGTGACTGAAAACATGGTACACGTGATGTTTCAATCACGCTCATCCAAAATGATGGTGGAAGAGTGCGACTAGCGGAACGATCGACATAATCCGTACGCCAAGCGCCGAGAGCCGGGACTCTGCCGTCCGAGCGGTCACACTCTGTCCGAGCAAAACAGAGTTGTGCGGGGCATTCGTTTCTTACATCTTTCTGCATGATCATGATCAAAACAACACGGCACCCTATTTTCAATCACAAAGAGTTACTACACTTCACTCTTACGCGCTTATTAAAACCATATACGAACATATACCTTCGATCAGAACTGTTTCTCGCTACCACCGCTAGGGAATTCTTTTCGGCTTCTGGTTGGTCAAGAGAGCATGCCAAGCCCTCTTTCCGAGTCTGCTGCACGCCCTGGCTCTGTTCGCGCCTCCCATTGACCAAACTCTCTACATATACGGCTCTGCCTAACCCATCAGAACAGACTGCGAAAATTGGAATGTTGCGCGACTTCCGAGTTCTGTCATTGTATGGTACAGAGATACAATCGAATAGTACGTTACTTAAGGCGATAATCGAAAGTTCCGAAAATTCGGACAAGCCTACCGTAACGATCCCGCCGTGTAGCGGGTCTTCAGCTACATTTTCAATAGTAATGAAGTCAAATTATGTTCTGGCGCAACTTTGGCGCAAATTCATCACATTCTGTCGAAATGTAGCAGGATGTAGCAGGATAAGCACTCTGGCGCAGCAGTCAGATCAGTGACGAGGGTAGAGCCCCAACCCTTTTTTAGGTAACAAATTTCGAAAAAAAAAAAAAAAGTTGGCAATTTTTCACACTTTCTTTCGAAAAGCGCTCCGCCAGAGCCCTTTATACTGAGAGGGTTTGGCCGATGGGCAGAACTTGTTGCCCGCTAAAACCAGCGGATTTCGCGATAACACGAAATGGCGTTACTTCTTTGTCCCGTTTATTCCTGAGAAATCGTAGAGTTCCGACGAGTCGGAGCCACAAAATGGCGGACGGAAGTAATCATCCCCCGGTTGTCAGACTAAGCTGCTGTAGTTGCCAGGCTGTCAAAATCCCCTTTAGAAGGCCAAACTCTCTCAGTATAAACGGCCCTGCGCTCCGCCTTTCACTGCGAGGCATTCGTAGTAGGGATGTCGCGAACTTTTGGCGAACCGGATTTATAGATCGAACTTTCGGGGTTCGACTGATTCGACGAACCTTCGACCTTTTAATGGATGGATGGATGGATGTTAATAGTCATACCCTTTGAAACGGGCGGTAGCTTGCGCCACCTAGCCTAAGTCTAAAAAGACAAAAACGTGATTCCTTCCGCCCTTTTAAGACCAATTTTCTCTCCCTAACTATACCAGGGCACTGTGGAATATCACCAGGATGACCTTCGGGGGATCGGGCAAAAAAAAAAAAAACTAAAAGCATCACCCCCCTGCTTCTTCCCCCCGGCGAGGGAGTCGCCAATTTTCCTCTGTCCCGCCTGTTCCCAGCTGTACTAGTTAGTTGTCCATCATTTAATTTTCCCTAGATAATTTCCACCAATCTTCTAATCATCTCTTTGTCACTGTAATCCTTTTCACTTCCGTCCTTCCATCGTCGCCAGTAAAACCCAGGGCCCCGGCCAAATCCGTTACCACTTCAGGGAGGGCAGGGCGAAGCCCCGTGCACTTCAAAACCAAGTGCTCTAGTGTCTCGCTATCATTATGGCAGGCGACACATAATGTGTCTGTCTCCTGAAATTTAACCCTATACGTCCTCATCCTCAAAACTCCCGTTCTTGCCTCGAACAGCAAAGCACTTCCCAGTGAATTGTCAAACAGTTTTTCCTTTCTTACGTCCTGCTTTCGTGACCTGTACACTGTTAAAGCTGATTTCTCCTGCATTCTCACCTCCCACATTTTCCTCTCTGCCTCTTTTACCCTCTTTTTCACTGAAGTAGTCTGTTCAGTCCCATCACCAGTGTGTAGGTATTTAAATGTAAGCTTTCGGGTTCGGTTTGTCCATTTTGTGTTTAAACTTTTCATGTATAAATACTTAAATACCTTTTGTGCCCACCGCATACCATCCATTTTGGTCAACCTTTGTTCAAATTTCAACTTACTAATTGCCTCCCTGCTCTCAAAAGACGACCAGCCCATGTCCCCCTGTACACCTTCATTTCGTGTCTTTCCATGTGCTCCCAGTGTCAATCTGCCTACGCTTCTTTGTCGAAATTCTAATCCTGATTGAACCTCTGATTTCATGCACAGTACTGCATTGCCAAAAGACAGTCCAGGTACCATCACTCCTTTCCATATACCTCTGACCACTTCATATCTGTTATAGTTCCATAGTGCCTTGAGCTTCATAATAGATCAATTTATTTTCCCTTTTCTAATTAAATTCTCCTCGTGTTCCTCTAGATTCGCGACAGTGGACTTTGTGGACAGTGTGGCCAGACCTTAATACAAGCATGTCTAGGTTCTAAGAACTTTTTTTTTTTTTTTTTAACGCAAAAGGTTACTTTTTTCATGAACAGTTGCAAATAGCAGAAACTAATTCTAATCGCTGAAGAAGTTAGTAACTTATTCTTTCTGTACTGTATTAACTGAAATAACCAATCAGTGCTGCCCTTGAATCATCCCTTAGCCATCACCATCCAATCCGAAGCCAACTGGCCAGCCTGTCTCGCATGCACATAGCAGTCGAACTTGAGTCGAACCTTTGTCGAACTTTTCACAAGTTCGAAAAAGTCGCACCTGGTCAAACTCGAACCTTGACCGGTTCGCAACATCCCTAATTCGTAGTCCCCATGCACGTCAGCCGAACACAGCTCGCGTATTTGACACGAGCACTGCGTCACTCGGACGTATACGCGCTCGGTAACAATCAATCCGTTGACGCCAATTTGATTTCGCGTTCGTGGCCAATCACTTGTCATCACCTGCGAACAAGTTCGATTATGTGCGTAAAAAGCCTGGTGGAAGCTTGGAAACTTTAGATCCCGATACCAAAACCGTCAAAAACTGAGAACCTGACATTACTCTTATTTCCGTGGATGAAAACAAAATTACCCAGAGTGCCCAGTCGAAGACCACGTCGGCAAGGAGGCTGGGAGCTGCAGCTGAACATTTATCGGCGACTGCACCAGGCACACGGGGCCGCCACCATAGTTGGGCTGCCTATAGTATGTGACGTCATCCCGTGATATCGCCTCCCTCCAATCAGAACCGAAACGGAAGTAGAAAGGGTGCAACTGATCAAAACGGCTATGCGTATTGTACGCTGCATTCTATGATTAGCGATACTATAGACGCCTTTCGGCAGCTGTATGCGGGGCGCTGCCATAGCTGACCTTCATTTTAGAGCGCAGCTCTTCGGCGCCCGTTTCCGGCTTAAGCGGCGTCGCCGTCGGCGTAAGCGTGAGGTCACGTGACCCCGGTGACGTCACGTAACCCCCGTGAGGTCACGTGACCCCCGTCACGAGGGTCACGTGACCTCACGGTTAGGCCGACGCCGCTCGGAGGGACGAGTTGCTGGCAGGATGAGGAGGAGGGGTATACCCTCCCCTCCTCAAGAGCTGCGCTCTAATTCGGCGTTGCAGGGAGTTGTAAACGGCTTTCATTTTTTTCCCTTATTTACGTTCGCTTCATCAAAGTGGTCGAACGACAGGTTGTTGACGTTCTAGACGCCAGTGTTCTTGTCCCCTGAGGCAATCTCTGTATTGATTTGTCCCTGCCCATTTCGCTGGCTGGGCATCTCGACGAGGCAGCAAAGGGTTCGTTAAACGGCGGCGCAAATACGGCGTGCGGGAAAAGCGTCTGCACGCCTTGTCTATGCCCGCAATAACTTTCTGTGACCTTTCAGGGGAATTGAAGCGTGCAGCTTTTGATGGGCGATCCAGATGCGCAAGCGCGTGTACCTGTATGGCTTTGACTGCACAGCCAGAGAAAGTTGTCCTTGAGTAGAAAGCAGAAAGCACAACCCTGCAGTGCAGGAGGCGCGTTCAAGAGTCACCGTGGGTCACACTGCTTATACATCATACAAAAGCCTGCATACAGATTCGAACGCGAGATACGCGTTTCGAATGCCGCGTGGCAATGAGTTCAAGGAGAAAACTTGGCGCGCGGCATTCGAACCAGGGATATTGCGGTGACTGGTCATTTCAGACTGTCTTTTGTATGATGTATAAGCATTGGGGCCACGGCTAAAGGAGACGCGGAACCGAAATTTGGAGCTCACAAAACAAGGCTGGAACCATAGGCGGGAAGCTGCAAAACACACACAAAAAAAAGATATCACTCATACTGCGATATCTCTAACGGACGGCCGTATTTTTTGGAAAAGAAATGCGCGATTGAACACGGGCCGACGAGACGTGTGAAGTCGCGATTCTCATTCCCTCTCCTCTTCGCTTCGTCCTCTCGAGCAGGTGAACCGAAGCGAGGAGGAGAGCAGCGAGGCCGCTTCTCCTCATTCTCAACATGTTCAAAAATAATCGTGACGTCACATTCTTAGCTTGATCACCTTTTTTTTCCCCCAATATTACGGCCATTCGTTTGAGATATCGATGAGTGATGTTCCGGAGTTCGCAGCGTCCCCCTCAACGCTTTTTTTTTTGCCTTATTTTGTAGTTAGGGGATACAGAACGCGGCACAGTTAGCGCGAACAAGCCATCGCCGGGTTTTTTCCGCTTCTCTCACGAGTCTTAACTTAAAAAGGTCGTCGTCCAAATTTCCACTGTGGTGGAACGTGAAGTCCCTCAATAAAATTCACGCACAGCGTTTTTTTTTTTTTTTGTTTTTTTTGTTTTTTAGTCTTACTAGA
This sequence comes from Ixodes persulcatus, assembly GCA_013358835.2. Taxonomy (NCBI): domain Eukaryota; kingdom Metazoa; phylum Arthropoda; class Arachnida; order Ixodida; family Ixodidae; genus Ixodes; species Ixodes persulcatus. Next base: position 38,532 of record JABSTQ010011071.1, on the reverse strand, counting down.
GCGACAAACAGAAACAACCGATACCGACAAGCACCAAACACGTGCAGCACGCGCTCGATTGTAACTTTGGCAAGCTTGCAGTGTCTCGGTGCTGGTGAAGTGAGCACAAGTGATTGCAAGCTTGCCAAATACCTTCTTGTGCATGCTACACGGATGGATGGATGGATGGATGGATGGCAGAGCCGTATATTAGGAGAGTTTGGACAATAGGCGGAGCAAAGGCCGCCGCCAGCGCCGAATATTCCCCCTACGCTTAGAGCGTAAACTAAATTTGTGACACAGCGTCGACCAATCAAGAGACCTCTACTCCATCTCACAAATGTCGACAGTGAAGACAAAGGCACAGGCGCGTGAGCCTAGCTCAGCGAAACGCTATTGTTTGTACGAGACCTCGTGCATAGGAGGCACTTTCCAAAGCCACGCGCTCGTGCCCATGCCTTTGTCTGCACTGCTAGAACAGCGTCCTGAGACTGGCTGAAAGAAAGCAGTGCAAAGGGTGGGGTGCGCGAGCGTCTTGAGACGCGGAGTTCCGCTCGGCACGGCTCAAATTATAGACGCTTTCAGGCAGCTGTGCATGGGCGCCGCCATAACCGACCTTCAGTTTTTGTTTCCTCTTATTTCGTTCGCTTCACATCATCATTACCACAGCAGGACAGGTTATTGCCACTTTAGCTGCTACTGCGTCCTTCTCCCCAGCATATGCCTTTGTGGAGGCTCGTCAACGCCCGCTTCAGTGGCTAGGAATCTCGGTAAGACAGGAGAAGGTCGGCAATGGCGGCTCACTCTAGCGCGAGTCGAACGCGTGTTTAAAGCGTCTATACTTCGTTTCACTTTACCTGCGAGCGAAGCCAAAGCTAGAAGCGCGAGACCAGCGCTTTTTGCATTTCTCCCCAGCTCGCGCGCTCGAGCAAAGCCTGAACGCACGGAGCTTCCGTGCTCGCGCTTCCAGTTTTGCCTTCGCTCTCACATAAGGTGAAACGAAGTATAGTCGTGGCACAAATTTAAAGCACGCGACCACCGCTAGGGGCTGTTTCGCGGCCTGTGGTTGGCCCGAGATGCTCGCCTATTCAAACCAATGTATGGCCAAACTCTCTCAATAAACGGCTCTGATGGATGGTAATGGCTATACCTTTTGTAACGGGCGGCAGCTCGCGCCACCTAGCCTTTGTCAGTTGTTTGTTTTAGGGTGCCTCAATTGACTCCGTAAGTGTGACGTCATGGGTCCAAACAAACCGTTGCTAGGGTCGTTGTTATGGACGAATACATGTGGCTCGGTTTCGCTACGAAAACCCAACCGTTCAAAAATCAGGAGTAGTATTTAAACTTCTAAAAATCACAAATGTAGAAAGCTTGAATGTCATATATGTTTCGACAGAAGTGTGCCGGTAATCGCTCGTTTCTGAAATATTTACGACTGCAACTTCCGGTCCTCAAGATGCCTGCAGCAGACGACGAATGCAAGAAGTATGCCGTCTGCCGCACGCCGGCCGGCCAAACCGGGGCCGTCGTTTGAATCGTGTGAATAAAGACGATATTCTGACATCGCATTTGTTTGAAATATAATGAGTTTCAGACACATATAAGAATTCATAGTGGGGTGCGATGCAAAATATGGTTTATCGAAAGTTTGGGCGTCGATCGAGATGCGATCGTCTGCTAAAAGATCGCATTGCACCCGTGAGAAAAGCACTTCAGGCGATCGGTAGAGATTCCAAATTTTGTTTGCGGACTCGCGCTATGCGAGGGTGCTTCGTATACCTGGTTGTAACCATCGCGTGGTGAAAGACCCTTGCAGTTTCTTCAGATTTCCGCAAGACCCCAAAGCGCGAAAGAACTGGATAAAAAACTTAAGGTGAGTTCATTACAGATTGTACTCGCATCGCGGGTTCGATGGAGATCTTCCCCAAAAGAGCACATCCACGGAATTTTATGTATACCAAGGGAAAAAAAAAAAAGCAAAATACTGCGAAATTGCGATAGACATGCAATTCTTTAATAACCTGACAACCACAATAATAATAACAAACGACTTACCTCGAGGGCGTACGATTTGTTTCTCATGCTGGCCTGCACTACGCCGGTAATGCAATTCAGATCGTCGTCGTAACTGATCTGCAGGACGTGGTTTGATTTTACTGCATTTTCACCCCTCGTAACTAAGCTGGGTTTTTCACAGAAACAAAAAAAAAAAAACGCGCATTGCGGAGGCCTTTACGGCCATGGTGATGCACTTGTTTTTGTCGCTCGTTTACCGACGCTGCGCAATTCAATGAAGACGCCCGCTGCAACAGAGGCCAGCAAATCTATCGTGTCGTCTGCTACCAAAGCAAAGCGGAGTGTAAGTCTTCAGAAATGGCTTTCATCGTTGCGATACGACACTGAGACGACAAGAACATCTTCATAATTCGATATCAAGAAGTTAGGTTGCTTACAAAAAATTATTTACTTACTTGTAAGCATAAATCTAGCGTCATGTGAAGTCTCCATGCATTAGTCCATAGCAACGTCCCTAGCAACGGTTTGTTTGGACCCAGACGCCTTGTTGTGACGTCATCACTTACGGGGTCAATGCCCTTCTGTTTAGGGTGATGCCATCGTTTGTAGTACCCGATGCCGACAGCACGCGCTCACAGAGAAAATACAAAGAAATCACAGGAAACAAAATGTCGCCGTAGCACAGTCAGCGCCACGAGCGCGTGCAGGGACACGCCCTTTCACGAGCTTCAGAACAAAAAATAAAAATAAGCGTTCGAAACAAAATGGCCAGATGTCATCACCCCAAGCAAAGCGCACATGAAGGCACCCTAGTTTGTTTATGGTTCTATACTTCGTTTCACCTTATCTGCGAGCGAAGCCAAAGCTAGAAGCGCGAGACCAGCGCTTTTTGCGTTTCTGCCCAGCTCGCGCGCTCGAGCAAAGCCTGAACGCACGAAGATTTCGTGCTCGCGCTTCCAGCTTTGCCTTCGCTCGCACATAAGGTGAACGAAGTATAGTGGGACGCGGGCATTACAAGTGCCGCCAAGTATTGCTCTGTGAACGCGCAAAACACGTGCCACGAGCGGATGCTCCGCCGCCGTTTCCTAGGGCTGCAAGTGGAATTTGGAGTTCCCGTTCGCGCTAGTCCGTTGCAACTTGCAACTCAAGAAGGTAGGGCCAGGGAAGAGAAGGCGGGGGAGGAGAAAGCACACGGAATGCTGGAGAAAAGGGGCGGGAAACCTCCTCCTCCTCTCCAGCGTTCCGTTTGCTCACTCCTCCCCGGTCTTCCTTTCCCTCGCCCTACCTTCTTCAGTTGCAACGGACTATAACAGAGTCGCACACTGTATCTTGGCTACATCCGTAGCTGTACTTAGAACACGGGCAAACTTACGCCTGTTGTCGCCGAACCGGCCCATGATAACATTTGCGTTTGAACGCGTTAAAATGCGGAAAAGCGTTCTTGTGGCAGGAAACAGCTGCAAGAGAGCCGGCCAACTTTCCAACGTGGCGCGTTTCAGTAGACCAATCAGAAGGCGAGAAAAGAAAGGAAGGGTCACGTGCTCGCCCGTACCCGCCAGCAAAAGGAGACAAGAGGGAGGTTTCGTAGACAGCGTTCCCACCTCCGCTGAGCCCTCTGCAATGAAGCCGCTACTGCGCCTGCGCGCCGATGACCTTGGCTGTAGCGTTCCGGGTATCGTAGCGGGTTGCGGAGAGCGCTGCGCGACGGGGACACGGGAGGGTTCTTACCCAAGACTGCGATGGTTCAAGCTGGACAAATGTTGCAGAAGACGGGGAATCGCCCCGAGATCGGCCACCTCGATGCCGTCGCCAGGTTGCCGTGGATTGCACTTAATTAGGGAGTTTTCGTAGATGGTTTCCACTGTCCCGCAACGTTCTCCGCAATCTGTTACGAGACCCGGGACTCTGCAGGCAAGGCCAACGCATGCAACGATCTGCAAAAGCTCTGCGGAAACGCTCTCCGCAACGTTCTGCAGCCGCCTGCCGTAAATAAACGCACCGCGCTCAAACGCAAATGTGTGTCGCGGCATCTCTTTTTGTGCTCGAATGAGGACAGAAAGATATTAAGGTTTTTATTTCTTTCGCTTCTCGAGAGATGTTTTCGAAACAACTCGGGAACAGGACAACAAACAATTTTCGTTTCATTCTCGTTCCTTTCGGAGCCTCTTGTAATAAAAACAACGATAATGTCCTAGAGCCCCTTTTGTGACACGACCGAATTCAGGAAGCCCTCAATATTTGAAGTCTTCGTTTACAAAACCCCCGGAAGAGACCACCTAAAAATTCAGGGACAATCGAGGTTCTCGAACCGACCCGCGCGAACTTCGGGAGCTGTCGCACGCCTCGGACATCACAGCAGGTACAAAAACGGCAGCACCACGCTACAAGACAGGGCTCACGAAGGACGTCCACTTTATTACCGTGTAATTTCAGAAAAAGAAAAAAGGGGCGACCACGCAGCACGACGCGCAAGACGCCTCCGTTGGCGGTGTCGAGATACGTTATGTACAGCGGCGACAACGTCGCCGAGCAAGCTTTGTGCCGCGGACACGCCAGCGGCCACTGACTAGTCGTCCTCGGGCCAACACGACCAGCCCGAGCCCCCGATGAGTGTTCATCTTCCATTGACCAGCGCGCACCGTCGCGGCGGCACATGGGCAACGACCCGTACAACGCGGAGGCCCCGTCGTTTAAATGCCGTCGCGGGATGGACCCCTCGGGCGGGGGAGGAACGACGGAGGGCTGCGCGAACTCGACGCTTACGAACGAGCGCATCGGGTCACGTGATCCGTGGGCATCAAGCATACGTAGAAACGCAGGAGGGGGGCGCACGTGAGCATGCTCCATTTCGACGTTGCACCGGAGTGGTGACGTCACTTCACCAAAGGTCCGGCACTGGTTGGCGGTATTCACGGCCTCGTCCCGAATTGAGCGACAAACAACGAACACTGTCCCCAAGCACCTCAAATGCGTCTCGTTAGCGGCCTCCTCTCTGACGGCCAAGCATCAGCAACTAACCTCCTCCTCCCCCCCCCCCCCCCCAAAAAAAAAAAAAAAAAAAAAAAAAGTGTGCTAACAGCCGGTATCGCGGAAGAGCCGGTTGTGTTTTGTCGGCGGGCAAAATATCGGTGTTTGTCGCGCAAGTTGGACCGGTTCGGAAGCCAGGGGCTTTTGCGGCCGAGAACGCCGTGAACGGAGAGCCGGCCGCGTGGGTCCAAGCTTCTCCTTCCGATGACGAACCCCTCGCACCACCCGAGTTCACCGTCCCCGCGACACTCGTCGTTTCGGCCTAGTGTGCGACGTCGCTGCTACGTCCCGCCAATGTAGCGTCGCGCCCGTCCTCGCTCGCGGCGGCTTTCGATCGAGGCCGCGAGTTCTGGAACCTGTGATGCCAGTTCCAGCTGAACCGTCGATCGTTCTTCGTCCACGCGAACCGAGGGCAGGAGGAGGGAAAGGAGAACGCCCGCAAAGCAGTCCCCCTCTCCTCCTCCTAGAAAAAGGAGGGCTCGGAAGAACCGTCCCCGAACGGCCGGCGAACGGAATCCCGACATCCAGCACAGCATGTCCTGAGCCGTTCAACGGCCGGCGCCGCCACATGTGCGTGACGTCAGAAACGGTAGTTGGTCCGCACGTGCTCCGTCGGGATATAATCGACCCCAATGTGCCCAACGTTCCGGCCGGCCGCCCACCGAGTCAGGGGCGTAGCCAAGGGGGTCAAAACACTCCGCGAAAGTTTTGCTTCATTTCTTTCTTCTTTTTTGTGCATCTACCAAAACATGCAAGGAGACACCCTGCGCGCTTCAGCGAGGGCCCTAGTTCATACAGCGAGGAGAGTACGACGAATGGGAGGATAACTCAGTTGATGGCCCTTGTCGAATACAGTTTCACTCCTTTCCCCTTCCAAAGAACTGTTTTCCTCCGATAAGAGTAATTTTCCTAAGCCCGAGTTACTTTGTTCTGTAGGGGGCGGACACCGGTGTGTCCCCTTCCTGGAGGTTTTACACACGTCATGAGGGCGTTTCTCGAACTCCTTGGGACCCTCGCGAAAAAGGTGCGTAGCGAAATCGCGCTGCTCTCCCTTGGCTCCGGAGCAATGCTGTTTTCTTGCTGCTGCATTTAAACTGACAGCCCCTTTCACGATACCCAGCTTGTGAACAAAAAACAGTACATGACTCCAACTTCCGTAATTTGTTGCATCAGTCACGTAGTAAAATGTTTTTTATAGCAGCCAAATGTACATCCTTGCTTTCGCACTGTTTTCTTTTTTCAGTGTAGGTAGTACAGAAAAAAAAGTGAATATGTTTGTTCTTTACCTCTATCTCCTCCCTCCCTCCAACCCTACCAGAAAAGTAAAACAGCCCTCATAGAAAAGTCCTGGCTACGCCACTGCACCGAGTGGTAACCTCGTTCACAAAAAAAAAAAAAAAGGCTGTGCAGTTCCAACTTCCAAGTGACCGCTCGACAAACGGTTGCTTAACCCCTTAACCGTCTTGGACTTGCCTAGCTCGTCAACGGGGAGCCGTTCCCAAACCATTCGGGGTCAGTGTGTAGCTCGTCTGCATTTCCCGGTACACTGCACTCGACAGTTTTGGACGAACCTGGCTCGCTCATGGCTTAGTTTGCAGCTCTGCCAACAAATGGCAGCACTGAATGTTTTTAAATTTTGCTCCCATCTTGTTTTGTGGCTAAATACTTTGTTCTGAAGGCAACAAATGTAACTGTTCAGAGAACCCAGCTGAGAGTGAGAAATTTCCCAACTAAAAACGGTTAAGGGGTTAAAGCCCTCCAGTAACAGGAGGTTCGGTAGATTCTTGTCAAAATCCGATAGCACTGTTGCACCGTCGTCACTATGCAGGCGCAACCTCCCGGGTGCCGCTCGGTAAACAAACCTCCTGAAGAAGGTCATTTCGTCCTCGCCGTAATGGTAGGTAGGTTAGAGAAGTTACGTAGCTTCTGGTTTGTCTCGGCGCAGTTAACATTAATTTGTACTCGACTAAGTGGTATTGCATCGCCCCAGTTGCCTCTTTAAAACGACTCGCGTATCAAAATGTGCCTCCTACTTTCGGCGTCGATTTAAGCAACCGTCGACTAAAGCGTCGTCCCAGGCAGCGCCGCATCATTCTTCATGTGTCCCACAGCCGCTTCGAACGGAGGAAAGGGGAACGCGAAATGTGACCTCGGAGTGCAACGGCAGAGCGCAGCGACATGACGCAGCAAGAGGACGCGGGGCGACAATCCCCGTGGGCGCAGTGCACCGTCGCGCGGGCTAGCCTCCTCCGACGTCTTGCCCGGGCACTGCTCTCGGTCCGCAGAAACGAACTCCGCGACGCCCCGTAAGCCGATCGGAACAGACGACGACGCGAGTCGGCAACCGGGCAGATTGGCACGAGCCCGCCCGCAGGGATGGGGGCACGGGGGACACCCCCGTCGTAGCGGAGCTGTCCGCATCTTTGTTCCCTGGCCCGAAGAGGTTCTCAGAACCTCGTAGACAACTGTCACGTGCGCTGCGAAGAAGCCGGAGGTGCCCGCGGCCCCTCCTGGAGGCCTCCCCGGTCCCTGAGTGCCAGCTGGTAGGCCACCTCAAAAGCCTGGCCCAGGGTCAGGATGATCTCCGTGGCCAGCTCCTGCAAGGGACACCACGGGTCAGGCAGGGGCCCCCAAAATGGGGGCCGGTGGCTGGGCTGCGCCACCTCCGTCCACCTCTCGAGTAACGCGCTTCTTGCCCTCGTTCGGAATGCGGGGCCCTCTTCCCCACCATTCTTATTATTAAATGCAAAACTGGATTTTATCGGGGCTAATACTTTACGACACGTTGAAAAAAAAACTTTCCGAGTGAGAACCTCCACTTCGATAAATGCTTTCGACCAAATGTTCCGCTGACCATAAATGCGGAACACGTAAGGTGAGGCCGGAAGGCCTCGCTGGAGGTGTTTATGGTGTGCCGAGCAACGACAGAATAAAAATAACTGCGTGCTAAACGGGCGTTACAATTAGTTGAACACTTTGTAACGACTACGGAGAACCCGAGAGAGGATAGACGCGTATCTGCAGTTGTCCACAGCCATGGGCTCGTGGCCTTCGCGAAACTCGAGAAAAACTGCCGGCACAACTCTACGGGCAAGCAGAAAGAGACGAACTCCGATCCAAAAAACCGTGGCGAAACGGGAGCCGGGGCACTGACCATCGTTTGAGCGCAGAACACGTGGCAGTAGTGGTGGTTGGTCTGGTGCTCCTTGGTGATGTAAGCAAAGTGGGTGAGGTCGTCCGCATCCTGGCAGGCACAGTGGATGTTCCGGATCTCGTGCTCGCACACTGGCCGCTGCGGAAGCACCCCGTTTTCTGATTGGCCGGTCCAAACTCTCACTCGGCACGAAAACCGCCTGCCTCGTTGGACCTTTGCGGTCACCGACAGCCGAAGAAATGCGGGGTCGTGCCCAGTCCAAATTGTTTCGTGATCGCTCCACAGCTATTGGGAGAACGGTTTCGCCCAATAAGAATGACCAAGAACCAATCACTAAGGAAGAGAGTGAACATTTCTCAAGCCGTCGGTGCCTGTATCGTCGCGTTAGAAGGTAATTACATCGAATAACAAATTTTACGAAAGGTGGGAAGTTTTGTAGCTCCTGCGGAAGAAACTTAAACTAATGCACCCAAAACTCCATGCATATTTGCTGCTTTCTGATGTCGCATTCCGCACAAACGACTTGCACGAAAAGTTGTAACAGAATGCAACGTAAATGAGGGACGCGAAGGAAATGTACCGGAATGGCCCCCATAGAAGGAACACTCGTAGCGGCTGAGTTACATAAAAGATACCATCATGGTACAAATTTTGTGGAACGAGCTTTCATTTTGATGGTGCGACACCTGTAGAAACCTCAACTTTTAGTACCGTATTTACTCAAGTAATAGCCGCACTATTTATGAACAAGGCCCTTGCGTCTACTTTCCCATAGAACACATATACAGCCAATCATTGCATTGCACATAAATAACATAGCGAATAGCTAGATCGAGAACACGATTTCTATACAAATGCAATCTTCGCAGATGGTATCTTTGCGCGAAGATGTTATCTCTGTCCTGTAAACTGCTGGAATCATGCTGTCGATCGCGGTGATTGGCAAGCCGCATACTCCGCGGAAAAGCGAACCCTCAGGTTTGCTGCATAAGCAGTGCGGCTATTACACGAGTAAATACGGTAACTGTTTGAACAATAAACAAATAGAATCCTCCTCCACGTTTCGTCAGACATCGCTGTCGATACGTGAACTAAAACAATACTTATATTTCGAAACCCCCCGAAAATTTTTTAAATAATTAGTCGGATATCGATTAGTGCGCCAAGGTACATCAATTTGCTTTCGCATTAACTAATACGTTGACAACGTAGAACCAACCATTGTTCCCATCGCAAAAAATAAAAGCGCGAGCCCCACATTAAGTGTGACACTTTAAAAGATCCCGTCAAGCCGCTGAAGCCTTCGGCGAGAAAAAAAGGGAGCCCCCAGAAACTGTCAGCTCCTCATCCGACGACCCACCTTGGTTACCGCGTCGACAAACTTGACTCCGCGATGCGACACCGACAGCAACACGCTGGGGATCTTGCCGATGTTCCGCGTAGATGCCTTCAACTTGTGGATCGACTGGCGAGTCGACTCCGTGCCCTGGAGCTCTTTGACGAGCGTGGAGCCCAGGTACTGCGAGAGGAGATGGATCGGCTGAGGAGAGACCAGCGCCGCAACTCCACGCGCAACAGTCGGAAGAATGTGGGTGTTAGCAACTTTTCGTAGCAACATGCTATAGTCATTGTCCGGCTTCCAGCGAAAGCTTCCGACTTTCAAAAATGCTTTGGCTTTTCGTGCACGCTCCGACCGTGCACGCGACGAGACGAAGCACGTCGCAGGGCAACGAGCTCGTGCTGAAGGCCAAGCATGCGAGAGAGACGCCCCGCCCTTCTCGACTTCTCAGTCACTCTAGATGACTGTAAAGGGGACGGGCAAAGGACAAGCAGCCTGGAAGAGGAGAGGGGGACACCAAGAACGACGCCAACAGTTCAAACAAGGGTGGTTGTCTCCTCTTAACTAACGTTAACTAGCCAGCTTGACACAGTTCTACTCTGCTAGACACTTGATCGAGTACCGATCGAAACAAGGCGAAAGGGAGCGAGTACCGCTCAAGCTAACTGGCACAAGAGCCGTGTCTCCGCTCATCTTGACGGTTTCGGGCCCTGGCACCCAAAACAGTGCTGGAGACCTTCGCACGACCAGACACTAGCAGCGTGGCTCCGATGATGCACGCCGCAAGCTCTCAAAACGAGTTCTACCCGGAAACCGAGTAGTTACGAGAGAGATCAGCGGGAGCTTCCAAGAGGCCTAAATTCCCTCAATTTTCGCTATCCCTTGGTAAGCTGCTTTTCAAGCTGCTTTCTGAGCGGCTCGGCCCCGACTACAAAGGGGCCCCTCTCTCTCTCGCCCATAGAGCAGCGCAACAAAGTGTGACTCTGCTCGTCGTTCGACCTAAGCTCAGGCCTTCCAGGCACCCAAGAGGAGCTTCTTGGCGGGCAGAATAATTTATTTATGCCGCAAAAAAAAATGTGTCTTCGAGTAATTTAATTTTTTTACCAGCAAGCAACGACAGGCTGTTGGGGTCTACCTACAACCTTAAATTTAGGTTATTAATAAGGAAGTTTCGAAGCTCAAACTTTGTCTTCCAGGGTGAGAACACCGGGAAAAACTGATTTCTCCGCCGTCCTTCGAGCGAACCAGAGCTTTACAAGATTGAGACGTCTGAGAACCCTTCCAGAGACGGGAAGTCAAACCCGGCCGTTGCACTGAGATTTGGCCACTAAACTCGAAAGGATTTCGTTGCCATCGTACGCAGGAACGGAACCATACCTTCAAAAGCACCGCGGAAAAGTTTGAGAGCTAAAACAGACATTCGTCAAGCGTCCGAGGCTCCACGCGCGAGCGCCGCTTCTTGCAGCCTGTCTCGCGAACGCACACGGGTGGCTCGGAAATTGCCGCCACCGACGGAAAGGATGCCAAACCGTCTCTCACCTGCGCAGTGTAGTCGCAGCAGCCGTGGACGAGCAGCTCGGGATCGTGCCTCCACTGGGCGGCGGGCGGGGCCCCTCCCCCAGGGGCACGGGCGACCGTCCTGGGTCGCTCATCAGCTGCGTCGGGGGACGGATGCGCAAGGCACAGGGGGGCGGCCGGTCTTCCTCCTCCACCCCCAGCTCACGCAGGCCCATGTTCTGAAACCGCGTCCAGAACTGAAGTGAGCGCGCGCGACACGGTTGCCTTATGAAGTCCAGAATGAGTTCCCGTCCCCGTCTAATCTGTTTAGTGTCCCAATTTGCCCGTGCATTGAAAGTGGTCCACAAGTGGCAAAATATGACGTCGCAAAAGGCGGAGTGTCCCGCCGTGGGATGTTGGAACCCTGGAGGTTGGTCGTAGAAGTTCTTTTTAAAAGCACGAGCAAGCGTGAGCATCGCCGTCATCGTGGCGTCTCAACTCCTGGCTGCCGAAGCTTCTGTGGACCATCAAGCTGGACAGCGACCCGCAGCGAAACGGACGCCTGCCACATCCACCGGTGCTCTGCGACACTGCAAGGATCGCAGCCGGCAACGACGTGACACTTCTATGACGTAGTCGGGCAGACATTGAGGAACCGCTCTTTTGGATACGGTAAGCGCACCACTTGGAGATGCGTTTGAGGAACCATGGTTGCATGGAGGTCACACCTCGTGCCTCGCGACGCAGTTGCATGCGACGACCCGGAGTCGCTACTGGTAAGAGTTGCCACTGGCCGAAGTCGCCGCCAGCAGGAGCCGCTGCCGGCCAACGGTAGTCGAGTTGATTGCGGATGAGAACACTCGCGTAAGTGTGGCATCCGACGTGAATCGGAGCCCACGTAATGCCATATCTGCAGTTATTCATAGCAGGCTTTCCGTTCGGCGTTCATCCTTCTCTCCGGCGTACTCGAAACCCTCGAGAGCGAAATCTTTTGCAACTTCCGTCACCTACAATAGGTGCGGCGGTGCCCTATAAATGGCGATCGTCCGTTTGCCCGATTAACTTAATGCCCTGGATATGTGGGTGAAGAGGCGGCCGAACCCAGCCGGGTGCCAGCTAATCGCGGCATAGCGCGAATGTGCATGTTGCTGCAATTACCTCATGCCTGGGCTGATTCAGACGTCTCTCCGACGCGTCGTACGAGGAAAAGAAATTGGGGAATTGAATTGAAGTGCCAAATTAAAGGATTGCATCTGGCATGCCCAAGCGGAGGACTGAGGATTAATTTGGACCACTGAATAGTTTTTGGCATGCAACCAAAATGCCGGTTACGGCGCCTTCTCCACAAATAGCCTCTGCCAAATAGCGGTCACCTCGGCCGGGATTCAAACTTGCCACCCGTGAATCCATAGACCGGCTCTTCGCCTCGGAACCACCGAGGTGGCTCGAAGCACCGTACGACCCTTCGGACATTCCTACCCGCACATGCCCGGTGCTTAGTGCAATTGAATTGATGATGTGCGAGCAATTTCCGTTGAGCCAACTTTTAAACATCAGTACTGGCTTCGAGCAAGACCCGTTTCTGAAAGAGAAAATGAATCGGTGTGGTAAGTGTGTCCGACTAAGTCTTACAGAGCTTATTTGTAGAGTTTCGAGTCTACTTTAGGAATGCGAAATCTGCCAATCAAGTTATGTAGGTCTTCCGAAGACAAAAATCAGAATTGTTAAAAGCACTGCCCCATAATTCGACAAATGTGCACAAAAGAACAACTCTACCTAGCCGATCGACAGCTGTCTATGCACAACCAGTCACGCGTAGTAAATAACTACGTCAGACATTAGATATTATGTTACCTGTTCCACTTATCTTTTCGAAAGAAAAGCACTCACCACATACGGAAGGGGCGAGATGATGTGCACACAAGAATCCCCAAACCCTAATAACATTCCCAACAAGAGCCCGAGGCAACATGCGCTTGGCTGCTCGGTCCCACCCCAGACTCCTCACCAGCTTGGACAGCCCGAGGTCCAGGTCGTCCAGATCCGCAAACCGGTTCGGAGCACGCTCGCCCAGCGAAGCCAGGATGCGCTTCTGGTGACCCAGCTTGCTGATCTCCAGCACAGTGTTCAGCTCCAGTTCCCAGATGAGCCGACAGCGGTCCACGGAACCAAAGCCGTTCTCGCGGAAGCGCTCGGCGTAGCAGCCCAGTCCGATCGAGTCCAGCCACGCGTCCAGTCCGGGGTCCGAGCCGGGCTCCAGCTGCGGCACGCGGGGCAGCCGCTCCGCCGCAGACTCCACCATGGCACGCCGGTGGTCCGCGTTGGAGACTCCCATGTCCAGGAGGTCTTGGTCTTCCACGAGCCCTCCACCCTGCCCAAAGAGGTTTCATCAGCAGAGTCATCCAGAAGGTTAGACTTTAAGTTACCTAGAGGACCAGACTCTAGGCCAAGGGTTCTCAAACTTTTTGGTCTCACGGAACCCCAGGAAGCCTCAAAAACTGCCGCGGAACCCCCCCCCCCCCCCCGCCCCTCCATATTTGCCGTCCGAGAAGCAACAGATGCACAATTGTAGGCAATTTCGCTTGTGTTGCTTCCCATATATCCCCACCATATCAATCGCAATGTCAGTACAAAGTGAGATGAAGGCGCTTTGCATGGTTCTGCCGCACAGCCTGCAGCGTGGGGGGGGGTTGCAATTTGGGTGTTCGCGGAACCCATGAGACCAGCTCGTGGAACCCCTGTGTTCCCCGGAACCCAGTTTGAGAACCCCTGCTCTAGGCTACCAGACGACCAGACTCCAGGCTACCAGAGGAGTAGACTCTAGCGTACATAGAGCAGACTCTAGGTTACTTGGAGTTACCTGGAGGAAGAGGCTCTAGGTTACTTAGAGTTACCTAGAGGGGTAAACGCTAAAGCGGCGCTTTATGTTTTGAGCACCTAAAAATGGGAACATGTCAACTTTTCAGAAAGACGTTGGCAAGGCCAGAGCAGTCTTCGAAGCGCTGCGGCCACAAACAGTCGAAGGGAAAGGGAAGCAAGGGCTGCGCCGTTCTCTCTTCCAGTGTGACAAGGGAAAAAAAAAAAAATGTGTTCCTTCTCTATTTGTTTAACCTTATTTTCTCAAAGTGCTGCAGGAACTATACTAGCCCTGTCAAGGTCGCACGAAAAATGCTGACGCAAAGTATAGTTTGACGCAACACAGTCACAATAGGGTGCCCCCTTTCCTGCGAGAAAATGGTGTGCAGCAATCCACGATAGTGTTTTCGATGGCAAATAAGTTACGCACAATTGCAATTTCGGGTTTTCAGGATGAAAACCCGAAATTGCGAGGGCGCAAATTGAGTCATTGACCCAAAGAGACAAACTCGAAAATCCCTTTACTGCCTTCTTCGAAGGTGCACCAAACAGGCGTCCGACTTCTGGGGAACAGAGGTGCTGCTGAACCTCACCGGTTTTGAAACAACAACAATACAATGAGTCCACCTTTGCCTCTTCTTGTATATAAACAAACACCCTCTATGGCAAGCTTTCTCTTTTGGTGTTGACGTAGGCCCAGATGGAAAGTGCATCATGAAACTTGGGAGACGACCAAAATTTTGCTGGCTGCACTCTTCTCCATGAGAACATACATTTTAAATTTAAAATCATGTTTTTCATCACAGAGGTGGGGTGCATAAAGGAGATAGCTTTACAAAGAATTCGAATGTAGTTCACCGGCTAAATCCGGACTCCCTTTCAAATCGACTCAAGTCAAAGTCCTGTCTAGTAGTTTCAAGCAAAATGTGCACCAGAACTACCCTAAGCACACCTGCAAACTAAACTTGCAACTGAATAAGACCGAGAGAGACAAGACCGGTTTTAAGCCTCTTGCAATGGCGGAGGACCGGATGCGCTGCTGCGGAGCAGGTCCTCTGTCCAGGGGCAGACGCACATATTTCCAGAGGGGGGGGGGGGGGGGATCAGCGTATCATATGTCTAAAATCCCCCCCTCCCCCCCGTTTCGCCGCCCTGGAGATCAGGACATCCAGACCCCCCCCCCCCTCTGAATCTGCCATTGCCTCCGTCGTCACAAGAAGCTTAAGGGGAGACACTGCCCAGAAAAAAAAATTTCTGCAAAAAACGTTGATTTTGAAAAATGACATATTTACATCCACCAACATCTAGAGAGTATTCCCAAAAAGTTTAATTAATTTTCACTGCATAGTTAATTTTTTATAAATTATTTTCTGTCCAGCAAAGCTAAAGAAAAGGTAGGGTTTGGAGCACTTTGAACGCATTTTTCTCCATTCCACTTTTTGGTATAAATTCCATTTTAGTCAATCTATCGTTTGATAATGGCAAAACAGGGAAGGCTCATTCTTCCCTTTTCTTGACTGAAATTTAATAAGGAATGCGGCTATGGAACTTTTTTGTCACTTTATGAATGTCTTTTATAAAAAATGTTGACATTTTGTCGAAGACACAGAAGAGCAAAAAGTTGACCAATTTTGCAGAAGAGGAAATTTATAGAAATAAGTTACTTCTTAGAAAAAACGTTCCATAGCCGCACCCTCTAGGCATTCTGCTACATATCTAGCGAATAAAAATCTTGAATATCGTGATAGTTTTCTGACGATAGATTAACTAAACAATGTAGGCGTGTTGCTGATAGAAGCTACTCTAATTTCCTTCTCATTTAACCGACAGACCTGAAATTTTGTTTTACACCCTCTAGCATAACCACCAGCCTACCCTGTAAATTTCATTCATTTTAAGACAAGGGTTCAAAAGTCGACCCCCCTAGGGGGTGTGTCCCCTTAAAAACCAGTCTTGTCTCTCTCCGTCCTCTTCGGTTGCAAGTGCGTCAACCGCGCTTAACGTAGTGTACATTTTGCACCAAAAAAAAAAAAGAAAATGCATTAGTATCATTTTTACTAAAAATCGTGCTCCTTATATTGTGCCACCAGAATGCTCCCAATAGTATGTGAAAGTCAAACTTGTCAAACATTGCTCTCGCTTCGAACAGCCGTTTTGTGGACGGAGGATCGGCCAGGCCGTAAAGTTTGAGTGGGGCGGAGCCGAAAAGCGTACCAAGAAGCGGACATCGTCGTAGCCGTTCACCAGGAGCAGGTTGGCATACTCCGGAAGGCCGAGCTCCAGCAGCCACTGGTCGATGGTCTCTGGCCGAGCGGACGACAGACCATCCTCGGTCGGAGCTGTGCGACGCCAGAGAGGGCGCTTCCGTGAGCACCGCGAAGATCCCTCGAAGGAGGCCAACACTCTTGCAGTACAAAAGTTACAAGGAGTAGGAACGAGTTTGTGCGCCCAAAGTATGCATATTTTCATGCATATGATGATACTTTTCATTTTAGATCTTCGGTATTCGCCCTCTAAGAGAATATTCACTTTTGCAAAAAAATCTTTTTTTAACAGGTGAGGTAACCTTTAGAGAATCGCGAGAAAGGGAAGCTACAAACGCACAAAAATGTGGGGTTCTCGCGATTATATTTTTTTTGAGAGACGAGAGCGTGGGGATGCGCCTAACTGCACTTCTTTCACTCCAGATAGCACTAAGCTTGGTTACACGTTTCTATAAATTAACGCGGGCAATAACCAAAAAGCATTTCTTTTTACGACGGCATGCCGACGAACATGTTGTCGAGCCCGATTTCTCTCATCGCATTAACCGAGCGGGAACCGGAATGTTGCGGACAATGTGCCAGCTCACCGCCCCATGAGGGACAGTCTGGCCTAGCAGCAGGGCGCCCTTCGGCAGAGGCCAACGCCAGCCGCACGCACCTGTCTGCTTCTTCTGCCTCGTCAGGGTTCGTGCAAACTCCTCCTCCATGTCGCGGGCAAACACCGACTCCCGGGCGATGCCACTGCCAAACGAGGCCATGATGTCGGCGATCTCGGCCCACTCCGCATTCTCGTCGAACGGACTGGAAGGCTGCTGACGCGACGGCTCCGCCGCAGTCTCGCCATCCCCGTGGGAGTTCTGGATGGTGGCAAGGACCGTCACCACCGACACACGGGACGTCTCGTGCACGGTGCCTGCAGCCCGTCTCCGACTGGTGCGTTTGCCGCCTAAAGAGCGATCTCTCTATTTCCACCCCATGGCGTCACAAAAGCGTTATTTTGTTTCCGGCTGCTATCCTGGCATTGTCACAGCGGTGGCCGTAGAGCTGCAGGTCACCCTCCAGGTCGCCCTCCAGCTCGACGGCCCACAGAAGCTTCCGCAGCGAGGAGTTGGGACGTTGCGACGATTGCAACACTCTCATTCGCTTGTGATTTTTGCCAGCCTTTTTACGACCAACCGCTTGGATCGCAACATCCGACAGCGTAACACTCCGGCGTTTGCAACACCATTTGTTGCCCCTTTGGGATTACTTTCAACGCATGGGGGGAACGGGACGCTAAATGCACCGGTCGGAAAAGCGCTCTGGGTACCGTAGTCTCAAGCTCAAGTCGGCGAGAGGCAGCCAGATCGGCTCCGAGAAACGACCGCGACCGGAGACACAAGGGCCGATGCCGCGGTCGCTTGAGGCTGCCGATAGGGTGAGCTGGCAACCTTGACGCGGAACGGTAACGCTAAGAAAAGCTAGGCAAGCGTGAAGAATCGCAATAATTTTTCTCAGTGGCACGCCGTCGCACCAAACTACATTTGTGATCGTCACCACGTAATAGTATTTGGAAACTCTAGATGGCAGCTCACGATTTCTAACCTCTGTTTCTTCACTCATCTTCTTGGCTCAGGTGAAAGTTGTTATTGCGAAGGAGCAGAGTCTGAAAAAACAAAGTTGGGAGGTTTTGCCAAGGCTCCACTTAGTTCTTCCTTGCAAAGCATTGCTTTAAGAGAACTCAACGCTTTACCATAGGACACTCAGCTTTATCACAGCCATAGAAGTTTGCACTTAGAATGTCTCGTCAATGTTTCATGAACTGTACTAATATTCAACATTGTCAATAATTCCCTCCTACTTGCACAACAAAAAGGTTTCAAAGAGAACAAAAAATTTCAAAAATACAGTGAGCGGCACGTCATCCGAGTCAACTGCCTCCAAACAAAATGACTAATAAAAGCAAGGTGCAGAAAAACGAATCACCAAGTTTTACAAAATGATTATTTTCAGCCTTCAGTACAACAGATCAAGTTCCTTTTGTGCAATGAAAACCTACACTCGTGGACGTTATGGAGGCTTACAATAAAGCAGTCAATGAAACGACACGTCGGAAGAACCTCGTCGGACGGCACCAATGCGAGCGAGCTACGCGGCAAGCAGATGAAAGCAACGCACCCCGATACCGGTGTCCACGGGTGGCACTCTCCTGCGGGGAGGCGGCGCGGGCTTGGGCCCCAGGCGGGGCTTGCTGCCCGGCTCCACGGCAGGGGTCGGCGGGTCCTCCGTCTTGCTGGAGCCCCGACACAGCCCTGCGCGTTGAGAGTCCCAAAATAAAACGCACGATCGTCTTTCGGACTCACCGCCGTCGTCTTAGGGGCCGTGCAAAGCCATTGAGTAGGAATGTCTCCCCCTTTATACGAGCTTACTGGCACTAGTATTGACCCAAGTGTACTCCCACGCAACGCCACCGACGGAGGAGCTTTTTTGACGCCGTGCGAGTTTGAGGATAAAAGCAAATGTTTTCAACCAACCTCTCCTTCGGAAAGACCAATGGCAAGGTTGTGGGGATCGCAAGTAAGATTAAGATTTTAATGGCGCAGCGGCAACGGAGGCTATAATGCGCCAAACAAAGGTTGCAGGGGTCGTATTGTTGGCGTTGTCAGCAATGCGATACCCAGGATTTCGCCATCAAGCTCCGCAATGCCTACGGTAACAATATTTAAATGCGGCTCATACACCGGACATGAGCACCGCGTGAACATTCGATTTGGGCTTGTGACAATCAATGCCTCGACATGCATTTGGGTAGTGGCTCGTGCCCAATCGCTGCGACTAGGGGAATAGCCGAACCTTAAAACGTGTGGAACTTTACATGTGCCGGGAGCTTTTCCAACCCCGGCTTGGGGCTATGACAAACATTGGAGGCATATAATCGGCTTCAGATCAAGTGGCCACTTGTTCTGGCTGCAATTTAAAAGGGTAAACGCTACTCATTTAAAATATTTTTTTTTTTTTGCGACTGTTATTGCATGGAGAAAAAAAACAACTAACGCACGTTTCATATGTTATGAATGTCATTGAATAATTCTCACCAGTATTCAGTGGAAGTACAAAAACTGTTCAATCACCCCTTTAAAGAGAAACGCGACAGAGCCGACACAATGAAGGAAACTTCTCGAGCGAGAGATGCCACGTGAAGAACAAGTCGTGCAAAGCGGAATGGAGACTCGACGCCCACGTTGGTTCTGAAGAGATGCTATTTTCTAAACTAATGGCACACTGCACGACCGCTCCTTCGTCTTGTGGCGCTCCTCAGGATAAGAAAGTCCTGCCGTTGAGATGACCCCAGAACGTTTGTAGCTGGAGGAATGCTCTGCTCTGGAATCACCTGCAGTACAGTACCGCAGATGCACCCACTCAAAATGTTTAGATAATCGCAAATGGTGGGGTATGGGTGCTTGTTAGGCAATAAATTTTACATATATTTGTACTGTGCATATTTTTTCATATGCTACAAAATTTGGAGGTGGGCGCTTCATGCCGAATGGGTGGATGCTCGGTATTTAGTAGGCTTATTCTGAAAAACCTGGGTTAATGTTTGATCATGCACATGATTCATCTTTTCAGAGGCCTACACACAGGCCGCGTTCCAAAATTTACTCAATCTCACTCTAGGGTTAAGGTTCTGTACCTTGGCATTCGAAAACCTACCCGCAACTAGTGTTGCTCTACCTGTCTTGCCACGTGGATCCGCCAGAGTAATTCGGATCCATTCGAGGAAAATTTGGAACACAGCCACAGTGTTGTTGTAAACCAAAACTTGCTTCCCTCCAACATCGTCGGATGAGCTCCTCGGAAATTGCGCGCGACGAGCGCAGTGGACACACCGTCGCGCTTAAAATATTTTGAAAGGTGCAGCTCGTATATCAGGACGATTTTGGAGAGGTTTTCGAAGGTGCACACTTGACAATGCGCTGCTCTAGCGATAAGCCCAGAAGATGAGGACACATTGAAGAAACTTCACTGGTTTCAATGCACCACACTGCACGATGTGCACAAATGATACAGGCTAGCCATCACACTCCACTATACTCGCTTTCTCCTCAGGTACCAGAGTAAACAGTTTTGCTACTCGGAGGGCGTTGCCAATTTCTCCTGCTATGCGGTGAATTAAGATACTTGCACGGACATTTAAGATCAGTCGTCCGTTATTTTATCAAGACGCACAACTCAAAAAGCATCGTTTTTACACTCCGACAACGAAACCTTATAAAAACTACTTCGTGAAGTGTACGAGCTCCGTATAAAACTCGAGTATTTCTTCGGGTGACGAGCATACCTAGTTGGATTACTTTTCTTTGCGAGTAAACCAGAGAAATGCACCTCTCTACATCGTACCACCGCTGAAATTTAATTTCCAATCGGGTTTGCGCAGAGACACTTTGAAACCCTAGTGTAGCCTACACACTACTACATGACCAATTGAAAATCGGGTCGACTACGGGTTGGCTGCTTCGGGAATGCGACTGGGTATGGATGGGGAAGACAGGCTACAGTTGGGCTGCCGGAGAATCCGACTGGCTGCCTTTTCTTCTAGTGCTCGTGCCACCCTCTAAGCCTTGGCCAATCAGACGACGAAGTTGGAACCACACTCACCCTCCCCGAACTCTAACCCGACTGCTAGGGAGGGGGGAGGCCGTTTTCCGGCTGTTTGCGTCCAGCAAAACGATCGGCCGTCGGCGCCACGCGAGCCCGGCCCCGACACGAGCAACAGCGGCAGCGGTCACTCGCCGCGGGACGCGCTAATTACTGGGCTCGTTAGCCCCGCCCGCTCTAACGAGGCGAGACAGTCTGTCGACGACGCCCCGGGGCTGACGGGTCCGCGCGTTAGGCCTCGGGTCGAAGCAGCAACAGGGGCCGCGACCCACACGGCCCTAATGGAGCGTCCGAGGAGGCAGCCTCGGCAGGCCCGAGCGGCGCAGCCGCCCCGGTCACGCGCCGGTGACGACCGTGCCCGAGGAAGGGGCGGGCATGCAGGCACCCACCCCAGCGCTGAAACACCATGCCGACGTCGTCGAAGGTGAACAGGTAGACGGGCGGTTGCTCCGTGGCTTCCTCGCCCAACGGGATCGGGCTCGGCGTTCCGGGCCCGCACTCCAAATCGGGTAACGCACAGTCAGCGCCGAAACACCACGCAACACCGACTCGCACTGCGTCCAACGGCGTGGACGGCCGGCTGCTGCGTCGCTGGCCTCATGACGACGTCGAGGCTGGCGGGAGGCTGCCAAGGTCGAAACGGGTTCCTCGGTCTTTCCTGGCCGCCCTGCCGCTGCGGGAGGCCTCTTGCCGCGGTTGTTGCCGTCGCCAGCCTCGCCGTCTCGAAGGGCCCCTCTCCTCCACGGCGAGAGCGGAAGTGCCCCCCTCGCTGGCATCGCCGTCGCCAGACGAGGTCGACTCATCGTGGGAAAGCACGACGCGCAGGAGTAGCCAAACTGCGCGCACCGCCCTAACACCTTCCGGCAGGCATAGGATGGCACCGACGGGGTTTTCGTGATCGCACCCAGGCGCGGACTGAGCCCGGTCGGCTCACTCTACGCACGGCCTCTCGGAGAGAGGTTGTTGTCAATGTAAAAGTATAAAAAAAAAAAAAAAAAAGGTGGAGTCAATCGCGCACTCGCTCGGGGCGAATCTGTCACTGACTGGTGATCAGGAGCGACGAGCCCGGTCTTTCTCCGCCGGCGCTTTCAGTGAGACCGACCCAAATACGGAATACAAAATACGGAATACGACCCAAATACGAAATACGGAACGCCTTCAACAGGATAAAAGCGCTTATGACGACACCGCAGAGCGTCGTCCTTTAACTTGTCCGTCGTCTTTTTAGCGCTTTTATCCTATACAAATTCAATGAATCACCAACAACCCCAAGCATACATACCCTTATACAGTTTCATTGACTCGTTTTTACGTTCCCAGCGGGGAAAAAAAAAAGCGAAACAACACGCTTGGTTTGGTATGAGGTACTCCAAAGTTCTCTCCGTGCCAGCCTACACCAACACCATGCACGCCGGCGTCCAATAATCTACGTATCGTACACGTAAAACAATAAAAAATAAAAAGCTAATACAATGCGCATTTTAAGCGCGCTTTTTTTTTTTTCTTTTTTTAATAGCAGGTTGTAAATATTTTTGTATGGGGTGGGCGCGGCACGAGCGAGCACGATCAGTCGGTGGAGCACCTCCACCCTTCGAAGCGGCAGCTCGAAGAACGGTCGCTTATCGGACCCAACCACGCTGAGCAGCGCGCCAAAGCCCAAGAAACTGGGTCAGGGACGACTCCGGTCCAGACACGTGGTCTTGAGAGACCCACCTGCGAAGGGGTTTTCCTCAACGATCTCCTCGACGCTCCCCGCTGGCGCCGGGTCCCCCCCGTTCAGCTGGAGCAGCGGGTCCTCGTCGGTCAGGGTGTCAGCGTCCCGGGAGCTTCGCCGGCCGCCGTCCACCGACCCGCCGACGCTGCCCAGCCGCCGCCGACGCTGGACCACGTACTCCTGATGGACACCCGGCATGGCGCGAGAAGAGACATCCACGGTCGATACGCGCGGCCTTGCCTCGCTCGCTCGCTCACTCACTCGCGCAGTCGGCTGACTCAACCACGACGCGAACAACGAGGAAGACATGCACGCCTCGCCCAACTCCGCGTACGACGGCAGCGAGAATTCCCGACGCCCGGGACGTCACGCGAAGTTCCGCGTCACTTCCCACAGCGCCAGACAAGGATCGAGCTGTTTTCCTTCTATTTTCGAGGCTCCATTTCCCTTTTAGACGTCGTCGATGCTTTATTTACGAGGTGGCACTGCGGAGAATGCCTCAAAACGCAAAAAACTGTATCGGATTTTTTTTTTTTTTTTTTTTTTTGCGAGGGCGGTTTGCAAACACGGTGTCGTCATGTTAGTGAAACTAAGCCCGTCACAAACACTGCGGCAGCGAAACGAAGAAATGGCCCACTCACCGACGCACTCCCGCAGTCCTCTGTGGCCAGTTATCGCGTAGCAAAACAGTTAAATGTCCACGAGAAAAAACTCTTTCCGCGTCGCAAGAAAACCTCTCGAAGGACGACGGCTACACGCTCGGAACGAGCGAGCCCGTATCAGCGTCGCCAGAGCGACCGCCCGCCGGGCCCGCTCCGATAACGAGTGATCCAAGCTGCACAAGCACTACGTATCGAGCGCCCCGGGTCACCGTAAACGTACACACCACAACGGGACGACGCAGACGGCAGCCCGTAACGCACCACCGACTGCGAGAGGCTTGGGCGAGCTCGCGACGACCGTATGCGGAATGTGACGGGGCCTCGCCTCGAATCAAAACCGCACTTGTGGCATCTCTCGGAACAATACAAGCGCAACTGTGCTGCAAGTTCTTTTTTTTTTTTTTTTCCTTTTTGTTTTTAGGCGACGCGTTGCTTTTTTGGTCCCCTAAACTCTGTTTAAGCGACGTCAAGAGCCGCTAACGTGATAACGTTGAAGTGCGCGCGCGTACACAACCGGTTCTATCTCACGACCCAGTATCTGAGCTGTCACGATTGAGACAAAAGGAACTGGATAAGGTAAGCTTCGATCACCATTCGATGGACGGTAATCGCGACAGGGCAAGACCAAACATTTTTATAGCCTTTTTTGGTCATTATTATCGTGACAGATAAGCGCGCAAAGGAGGTACTGTACTGTACCTTCAATGAAAAAATACCTGAAGTGCAGGCGAGTTTGTGTATATTGAACGTGGTGGTAAACCCTGCGAATGGGGTGCAGGAGTTGAAACGGAAATACAGGCAGAAAATTTACAAGAAGATCCATTCTGGCATTCTGAAATAATGTCTTAGCATGATCCCTTCACCTCTGTTTTGGCTTTCTCTTCAGCTTTCTCTATTTTTGCTGCCTCGTTTTGGCCGCGTTATGGTCAGTGTTAGCGTTTCCCAAAGGAGGATGTGTGTGGCGTTTCCCAAGGCTCATGCTAACGCATTCGCTTAGAATCCATTAATGGATCTTCCTGTAATTTTTTTTTTTTTTTTTTCACCCCATTTCTGTATTTTGTCTCTCAGAGTACGTTGACGCCCTTGGATACGGGCATTCATATCACTCGTGGAAAGAACCCCGTCCATACCACTCGTGGGAGGAACCGCATCCATCGTTTTAATTACATACACACATCACAGCCCACGCACCGGTACTACGGAAACCCAGAGCGAAGAACAACCGGCGACGGCAGAGCGGCAACTGAGCACGCCCGGATTCCACCGCCGCAGCGGCACGTCCTTTTCTCTGGCTCCGCACCGTCTGTGAGCGCGACTTCGACGAAAACGAAAGGGCTCGTTTTGACGAAACCCGTCGGTGTCTTTCAGTTTGTCAGCGCCGGGGAGAGAGTGAGAGGTTGGCGCGTGCTGACGTCGGCGCTTCGGACCCCTACTTCTCCCTCTCTCCCAGGCACTGACAAACGGACACCGCCGGGTTTTCGTCACAACGAAGGGGCCCTCCAACAGTATTTGAGCGTCTACTTTTTTTGCGGTTTCTCCACGCTAGTGGTCCCGGAAACCCAGTGGACAACGAAAGAGTTTAAAAATATTAGCGCATCATATTTTAATTTGACAACTCGGAAACACCTCCTCCGACGGTGGCGCCGCGAGGTGCCGAATGCGCGCGCATAACGGCGCTCCCTTTCACTATACGTCACATTCACTGGGTTTCGTGATTGGCGAGAGCCGTCCCAGAAATTTTGAAGCGGAATAAAGTATATCACACGTTAACCGTCATTATTTCTCTAAAAAGTCGTTTTTATAGAGCTAATAAAGTTGCAAATTAAAGTTCAAAAAGGGCGAAAACAACGCTTCGTCGCTCATGCGCGCCTCCCAGCGGCGGAGTACCTCCTACTCGCCGAGGTGGCTCCGGTGGCGGAGTTGCGGGAGACGAGGCTTCCGCGGCTGTCGAAGCGGACTCGTCGCGGCGCTTGCGTGGTGTGTCCTCGTACGGCGCGACGCCCAGCTCCGCACTCCTTTTTAAGAATTCGGCGCTCAAAATTCGATAAGCCCGGTAAATTCATCGATGATGGCAACCCGATTCCAAAGCTACGATGGTTGCAGCGAGGCCTAATGGCCGACCGGGCCGACGGGCTATCAACCAAACTCGCGTCCAATTGGCCAACCGCTTTGCTCCAATCGCTAAACTGTTTCATTTTACGTCATGAAGCGCAATGTTTTGCTTATTTAAAGTTGTTTTCTGCAATATTTAATTTGCTAATAACTCACAAAATATTGCGAATTTCTGTAATATTTTTTTTCCTCGGAGTTCCTGCTTTCATGGAGCTCCGTTTCAGCGCGAACTTCAAACCAGTCAAAACATTGTTGGTGGGCCCCTTTAAAGGAAAAACTCAGCTACGAAATTTATTCCGTCCACGCTGTATGTATACGAAATAATTTTTGTAAAGAACTAGGTCGTA
The DNA here is from genome assembly GCA_013358835.2 of Ixodes persulcatus. Classification (NCBI taxonomy): domain Eukaryota; kingdom Metazoa; phylum Arthropoda; class Arachnida; order Ixodida; family Ixodidae; genus Ixodes; species Ixodes persulcatus. The sequence continues at coordinate 12,927 of JABSTQ010011071.1, read as the reverse complement.
ATAATGTGAAGTCTGGTTTTCCTATCTCATACTGAAGAGTCCTGCATTGTTTTCTCAAAAAATAAAAAAATAAAGCGAAGCTGCCCTTAAATTGATTAACACCTATATATTACTTTATATTGTTGTGTGCATTTGCGTGATTATTTTTATTTTTGTGTATGTTTAAGTCGTTTTCCTGCTGCTTTGGAGAAGGCAGAGGCTTGTCGAGAAACACCCGAGTTGTTTTTTCTTTCTGCCTCCCCTCTTCCAGTGGACAAAAATAAAGCATTAGAAATCTAATCTTGTCACGGGAAATGGCCGTTTTTACGTTTTAGGCTATGTCTAGAGAGTAGTAGGGAAATCTTTCTTTCCAGAAGTAGAAGACGCGAAGACTAGCAAAAAAAAAAAAAAAAACAGAACCGACGATATCCGCTATTTTAATATCTCGTATATTAAGTTATTCCTCTTTGTCATCATTAAAAATCGAGACTGACGACTTATTGCTACTACATTTCAGACCCAGCACTCCCGTACGATAGGACTCAACAGCCGCCGTCCGCACCACCTGGCGGGGTTCCGCGGGGCGAGCGTACCCTGCTCAGCGGCCTAATCCGGTCGTGGATGCCGGACTCGGCCGTGCTGGGCGACGGCGGCGGGAACTCGGGCGTGGGCGGCTGGGCGTAGTGGCTCGGGCTCAGCGGGATTTGGACCGTGGCCCGCTTGGCGCCCAGGGACAGGCTACCCGGCCGCTCGTCCGACGCACCCGTCGTGTCGCTCGCCGACCGCGTGTGCTGCTGCCGGCCGGACAGGCACTCGCTGGCCGCCTGCAAGCCAGGGATCGGTCGCCGTCAGACAGACGGACGCGCCCAAGGCGCTTGGCTAGGCCGTCATCAGTTCCCTAAAGTCACGGGATCCCAAGGATTCAGTTACATTAGTGTGTCCCAAGTCCCACCAGAGGGACAAACAAAAACAACCGACGAGGCTCAAGCACGGTGCTCGTGGTGTTTAGCACGGGGGATGGCAGGAAGAGCGCCACTAAGTGTCCTCTGGAGAACGCCCGGAGGGGTACCATGAGGCACCCTCGGGAGTGTCCGCCCTGTTCTGAAACTGACTGACTGGCCCGTTGCACTCACCTGGTCGTAGAGGCTGCTCAGCTCGCAGAGCCTGGACGAGGCGTCGTGGTTGGGCCGCATGTCCACGTACTCTGCTGGCGGCGAGCGCGAATCCCCCGACGAGAGCCGGCGCCGTCGGCCCGAGCTCGAGAGGCACAGCTGCTCGTACACGCCGGGCGAGTGAGCCACGGACCGCCGCGGGGGCTTGGCCGGGGGCTGCACGAGCAGCAAGGCCACGCGTGCCGCGGTGACACTCACTGCCTCCGGCTTTTGCCGGCAAAATGCTCTTTTCTAGCTTTCCCGCCTCGTTAGTGGGGGGAAAAACAACAACTTGCTCGCTAAATTTAGCAGGAAACGAATGTGGGCTTCGCCCGTGCCATCACATCCGTCCGTGATGTTACACGTCTCTGAAGACCTCTCCTTTCCCTGACCCATAAATTAGCCCCAGCACGCAATCACATTGTATACGAACCGTGCCGTCATAATGTCACGTGCCGCGACATCACGTTGTCACATCTCGTGGTGTCATGGTCAACGTTATTAGCTAAGTTGTGGAACTCTTGCTAAAGGGCCATCTACAGGTTTTCCCGCTCACTTTAATCCAAATGGTGGTTAATTTATTCCAAGTGCCATTCAAATTGAGTCGGTGAATTTAATCCACAATATATACATGCACGTTTTTGTTTTCAGTGGTTGTTTTGCTTAAATTTTTGATAAATTCGAGTCATTATTTATTGGGGACCACCGATCTAATTGTCACTATTTCGATCACTTGGAGTTACTAGTCGCACGATTGAATGCGGACTACTCTTAGTGCGAAAGCATTAACTGTCCCATGGAGCGAGCCGACGTCATCAGCTTTGAAGCCGCGCCAAACGGCACCTCTCCAAGTGAAGCAAGCTCCCAGCTATGAAAGTTGAAACCACGCGAAAAGCCTAGCCAAACGGCACCTAGTTTCCCCGATCCCAAAGGAGCGGAGTGAAGCTGATGGATTTCGGCTTCGGTCCCATTGGCTGGCGCGCGTCATAGTTTCAAAGAACGAGGCTTTCATTGGCCGCTGCGCGTCAGTTTCAACGACCGCCACCCCATGGCGCTGCATGGGCCGTCAGCGCGCCGGTAACACAAGAACGGCGAGGAGAGGGCGCGCTCTGCCGTCGATGCAAATACGCCGCGGACGAAATAAGGGAGCGGAAGAATGGCGTGCATGCTTTCGCATTCACAACTCATAAGAAGTGCTTAGGTGCACCTAGAGCTGTTTGGCAACCTGGAGTTATTAGTGGCGCACTCGACTTTAGCTGAATTGACGTTTCGTTTACTCTTTCTGATTACTTCGACTTATTATTGACACAGTTCAGATGATATAAGTACAAGTGCAATTTGTGATTACTTTTTACTACTTCTCGCTATTATTGACACCTGGCTTAAAATCGGTTCCACTTCTAATTACTTCGACCTATTAATTACTTCTCGCTATTATTGACACCCCTGACTTAAAATCGCTTCCACTTCTAATTACTTCGACCTATTAATAACACAATTTACATAATAAAAGTTTCACAAAAATTTTTATTACTCTCTCGATTACTTCGAAAGATTATTGACAAAAATATAACTATGTAGAAGCTCATTTGATATTCTGATTTCGTTTTGGTTATATAGCTATTATTGAACAAACAACTTTATAGAAACAAACATTTCGTTAGTTGATGATTTTGAATTAATTTTGACCAATGCGACTTCATATAAGTCCAGCTAAGAGTTTGATTACTTATTTGATTAATCCGTGTTACTATTCCCCCAACTGACTCTAAATTAACTCAATTAACTTAGTTGTTACTTTTTATCTTTCCCCGATATATTAGTCACATAACTGAGTTAATATCACCATTATTGGAATTTCTGAGTAACTAGTGACCTATCTGATTTCATATTGGTCTAACTGACATAATCCTCTCTCATTATTAATTTGAGTCTTTACACCACCGAGTGATTTATTCTCAGCTCAGTTACCATTTTGATCACTTTTTTATTACTTCGATTCACTATATATTGACCTGATGGAGGTCAACTCGGCATAATTGGCATCACAATTACTCTTGACAATACTTTGAGTAAATTATTGACTAACCGATTTATTATGACCACGAGTCATATTAAGATCACTCTTTTGATTACTTCCAGTTACTATTGACCCAATGGACTTTAACTCGTCCTATTTGACATCTTGATGGCTTGATTACTTTCAGCTAAAATTGAACCAATTGATTTGTTATAAGGTTAATTGATGTTGTGATTATAGTTTGGTTACATCGAGTTACTATTTACTCAAAATACTTTATGTCAGCTAATTTGCTCTGTTGCACCTCTTTTGATTACTTCGAGGTATTATGCAACCAATTCACCTATTATTAGCTCAATTCACAATCTTATTATTCGTTTGACTACTTAAGAGTTACTTTTGACCCATAGACTTTAATACAGCCTAATTTACATTATGATGATTCTTTTGATTACTAGGATAATATTCTAACAAACTATTTATTTTGAGCTCAATTGAGATTGTGATTACTCTTTTTTATTACTTTGAGTTACTATTGACCCAATTAACTTGAATTCGGCCAATTGACATTTCGGGGACTCTCTTGACTAGTTCGAGTTCATCTAATACGAGCTCAATTCACACTATTATTACTCTTTTGATTACTTGAAGTTACTTTTGACCCAATTGACTTCAATTCGGCCTAATTGGCATTGTGATGACTGTTTTGATTACTTTGAGCTGATATTCCACCAATTGAATTACTATGAGTCCAAAAACATTATGATTACTTTTTATTACTTTGAGTTACTCGTGATGCAATGAACTTTAATTCGGCATAATTGACATTTTGGTGATTCTCCTGATTACTTGAAGTTATTATATCACCAGTTGATCTATTACGAGTTCAAATCACTTTAATATTACTCTTGATTACTTCAAATTACTTATGACACAACAGACTTTGGCCTACATTACATTTTGATGGCTCTTGATTACTTTGAGCTAATATTCAACCAATTGAATTATTATAAGCCTAGTTGACATTATGATTACTCTTGATTACTTTGAGTTACTATTGACCCAATGAACTTTAATTCGGCCCAATATACATCTTAGTGACTATTTTGATTACTTCGAGGTATACAACCAATTAATCTATTATGAGAAGAATTCACAGTAATATTAATTTTTTATTGCTTCGAGTTACTTTTGACCCAATTGATTTTAATGTGGCCTACATTACATTGTGATGACTCTTGATTACTTTGTTCTAATATTCAACCAACTGATTTATAATGAGGTTGGTTGACATTATGATTACTCTTTTTTATTATTTTGAGTTACCATACAGACCCAATAGACTAATTTGATATAATTGACATTTTGGTGATTTTTTTATTACTTCGAGTTTTTATACCACATATTAATCTATTATGAGCTCAAATCACATTCTTAATCATTACTGTTTTGATTTATTCGAATAACTGTTGGCCTAATTCACACTATAATAACGTTTTGATTACTTTGAGCTATTCAACCAATTGATGTATTATGATTTACTATTAGCTTATAGTAAGAAAAAGTGTAACTGAAATGCGAATTAGGCCGAATTATAGCGCAATGGGTCAAAAATAACTGAAGTAATCTAAAGAGTAATAATAATGTGAACTGAGCTCGAAATAGATCGATTGGTGATATAATAAATCTAAGTAATCAGGAGAGTCACTAAAATGTGAATTATGCCAAATTAAAGTCCATTGGGTCAATAGTAACTCAAAGTAGTGGAACGAGTGATCATATATAATGTCAACTAGGCTTATAATAAGTCAGTTGGGCGAATATTAGCTCAAAGTAATCAAGAGTCATCAAAATGCCATGTAGGCTGAATTAAAGTCCATTTAGTCAAAGGTAACTTGAAGTAATCAAAAGAATAATCATCATGTTTATTGGGCTCATAATAATTCAATTCGCTGAATATTAGCTCAAAGTGATCAAACTGGTCATCACAATGTCAATTAGGCCGAATTAAAGTCAACTGGGTCAAAAGAAACTCGAAGTAATCAAAATAGTAATAATAATGTGAATTGAGCTTGTAATAGACGAATCAGTGGAATAGGAACCCAAAGTAATCAGGAGAGTCCCCAAAATGCCAATTAGGCCGAATTAAAGGTAATTGGGTCAATAGTAACTCAAAGTAATGAAAAGAGTAATCATAATGTCAATTGAGCTTGTCATAAATAATCTGGCATAATATTCCCTCAAAGTAATCAGAAGAGTCATCATAATGTCAATTAGGACGTATTCAAATCTATGGGTCAAAAGAGTATGTATTAAAATCTATGGGTCAAAAGAGTAAAAATGTTGTGAATTGAGCTAATAATAGATGAACTATTTGCATAATAACTCGAAGCAATCACAGAGGCACCACAATGTCAATTAGCCGACATAAAGTTTATTGAGTACAGAGTAACTCGAAGTAACCAAACTACTAATCATCGCATGAATTAAGCTTATAACAAATCAATTGGTTAAATATTAGCTCAAAGTAATCAAGTCATCAAGATGTCAATTAGGGTGAATTAAGTCCATTGGCTCAATAGTAACTCGAAGTAATAAAAATTGTAATTATAATGTGACTGGTGTTCATAATAAATCGGCTAGTCTATAATTTACTCAAAGTAACATAAGAGAAATTGTGATATCAATTAGGCCTAATCAACCTGGGTCAATAATGGGTCGAAGTAATAAAAAAAGTGATCAAAATGGTAACTGAGCTGAGAATAAATCACTCGGTTGTATAAAAGCTCAAAGTAATAACGAGAGTGAAGATTATGTCAGTTAGACCAATATAAAGTCAAATAGGTCTAGTTACTCAAAGTAATCAACATATGTCAATAATGCTGATATAAACTCAGTTCTTTGACTAATATATCGGGGAAAGATAAAAAAGTAACCACTAAGTTAATTGAGTTAATGTAAAGTCAATTGGGTGACTAGTAACAAAAAGTAATCACAGAGTAATCAAAATCTTAACCGAACTTTTATGTAGTCGCATTTGGCAATTATATTTCAAATTAATCGACTGAGTAACAAAAATTTTGCTTCTATAAAGTTATTTGTGTCAATGATACATGTATAACCAAAACGTAATCAGAAGGTCAAATGAACTTCTACAAAGTTATATTTTGTCAGTTTTTTCTCGAAGTAATCGAGGGAGTAATCCAAAATGTTTGTGGAACTTTTATCTTGTAATTCGTGCTATGGTTGAAGTAATTCGAATTGCAAGCCATGACTCCATTAAGCTTTAAATAAAGTCAGAAGTGACAATAATAGCACGAAGTAATCGAAAGAGTAATCACAAACTGCAACTGCACTTTTATCATCTGAACTGTATAGAGTATCAATAAGTCGAAGTAACGAGAAAGAGTAAACAAAACGTCAATTCAGCTGAACATAAAGTCGAGTGCGCCCCTAAGAACTCGAGGTTACCAAAAGAGTAATCAACATGTCAATCAAGCTACGCCAATCAATCATGCGACGTAACTCCAAGCAATCTAAATAGTGTTCAAAACATCAGTTGTCACAAACTATGAACAATTACTCTAGTTATAAAAAGTGTAAGCGAAACGCGATCACTAAAGAAAAATTAAGCGCATGTATATATTGTAGATTAAATTCACCGACACCGGGACTAAATAGGGTAGTACTGGGATTAAATTGTATGGCACTCGGATTAAATTGGGGGAGGGGGGAAGGGTTACTGTTTGAGCTTGTCACGTGACAGTTTGACGTCGTGCCACGGCTTACATAAAACACCCCTGGATACGCTGCGAAACAATGCCAACAACAGCTGTCGCTGTAAAATATATATACACACATATATATATATATATATACACACACACACACACACACACATATATATATATATATATATATATAAAAGCTATGTAGTTGTCTATACGCGTATAGTATCTAAATTTGTGTGCTTTTTGTTTTTGTTTTGCGGGAGTACTGGCGCGAGGAAAGCCCTGGTGTTTACGGCGCGTGGGCCGTAAACTCCGCTGTCCGGAAAACGGGGCGGCAAACCGCGCTCGTTTCGAGCGGTGAACGGGGATGGCAAGGGACGGCCAGCACGCCAGCGCCTACCTGCGGCTTGGGCTGCTGCAGGGACGCCATGGGCAGGTAGCCGCTGCCGGCCCAGTGTCCGTCCTCGTCGGACCTCACCTGGAAGCAGGCTGGTGGCGGCACCTGGGCCAGCTCGCCGGGGCTCAAGCTCAGGACCAGCGGGCCGCCCGGGCGCTCCTCATGCGCCCGCAGGGACACGCGGGCCACGTCCCTGCAACGGGACGGACGCCCCTCATTTCATTCTATGTTATTGTGTCGACGCATTAATTGCCTCGAGCCGTCGCCAGAAAAAAAAAAAGTACGGACAAGGATTTTTTTTTCTCTGTTCTGTTTTTGTTTATTTACGCGAAAATTAGCAGACGGTTCAAGAGGCGGCTTACGCCTATATATGAACTCACCCGGCGCGAGCCGCAGGTGGTCTGCCGACGCAAGAATTTGCATTTTCTCCTATCCGCGGTGACACGTTTCAGATTTTCTTTCTCAGACGAGGTAGCTAAATATGCCGACGACCTCCAACTAACCACAGAAACGACAAAGAGAAAAAGAACGACTCGCCGTAGAAATAGATTCGGTTCAAACGCCCAATGATTGCCGCACGCTGCCCAGGAGGGCGTTCCTTGGGCGCGGGGCTCACCCGAGCGAGGGCCTCTTGGCGTGCCTGGCGGCCGCCATGTCGGCCAGCAGGTCCGGCGACCCGAGCCCCGCCGAGTTCCTCCGGGGCAGTCCCTGCCGGGCCACGGGACTCGCGAACGCCGGAGGAGGGCTGATGGACCGGGGGCTGGCGTCGGCCGAGCCGCCGCTGTCCGCCTCCGCGCGCTCTGGCCACAGGGAGAATCCCGCTCAGAACACTCCCCAGGCGGTCCGCGCGAGAGAAAGACCGGGACGAGAGCCGACAACGCCGCGTACATCGCATACCTACGCGATGGACGCGCTAAGGGCGAGTCAGTCAGCTAGAGAAAGAGAAGAAAGTAGCCGTCTAACCAGACGAGACAGTGAGTAGTCCAGTGGTCTACTGGGCCCCTGGGCCTTAGTGGCGTAACAGACATGAGTCTCCAAACCCCGGCCCGTGACAGTCCGCGGTCCTTCCAATGAAGCCGAGGCGCGCTCCGAAGGCGCAAACAAATATACCGCAGAGAATGAGAGAAACTGCATCGTAACGCGGGTCATGTCGCCATATTATTGACTGAACATTGTCATCGTCAGCATCACCATTCTTAGTCCCCTGCTTTATGCTTGTGTAATTTGCGTTCTCGTGTACATTCTGCCTAGTGTCGTATCGTCTGCCCCAGCTATTACATATTGTCAGCATTAGCTTTAACATCATCATTAGTCTCTTGCACTGCTCGAATCTGTCAACGTTCCCGAGCACTTTGATTTATGCCTGGTGAGTTTCCTTGGTCACAAATGTTGTTTAATATCATAGATGGCTAAATATTAATTTTCAAATTTGGATATGTACACGTTCACCTTAGATATTCTTTAATACTTACTCTAATATTCATCTCTGCGTTTAAAGGCTTGCCTAGGTTTATTTATTTAGCTATTCCTCGTTCATAGCTACATTTTTGTTCTCGGCACTAGAGACCGCGACAGATCCCTAATCCGGCCCCTCAGTCAAAACGTTTGGAGACCCCTGGTCTAGGACATCAGGCAGGATTATTAGGCAGAATACAGTTCAACAATCCGCATGAAACTATGTCAGGCAAGTTGTCTGCGGGAACATTTCATGTCCACACCCTACGTGGAACAAGAGTTGACTGGTCTACTAGACCTCCGGTCCCAAGTGGAGCAGAGGTCCAGGGCTAACAGGTAGGACCCTTGGACCACATTAGTTCAATGATCAGGAGAAAGAAGTGAAAGTATACACTGCGCGGATGTCGTACCAAATCCGAGTCAAATGTCCAATGGTCTACTGGACGCTTGGACACCGCAGAGGCCCAGCACACAGAGGTAATGGTTCGCACCCATGGACCAGAGTGCAGTTATTTAATAGCCGGCGTGAGAAAGTCAGGAAAGTATAACCATGTTATCATAATAAAACTACGCGAACATCGCATCCGGTCCCGTGGCCCTCTGTGAACCATGTTGTACAATGGACAAACAATCTAGGAACAACAGAGTTCGCGAATGCATCCTTTCGCCATTGCGTGTAAACAAAGTTTTACGTTTATGAACGCGAATACTGGTCCATTCTGAGCATCATAAACTTGGCTAGAGTGAAAAACAAAATGGAAACCGATCTCAGCTGGGAGAATCGCAGGGACCCCGTCCTCCCAGACGAGGTAAGATATTCTGCAGAACCGCTCCAAGCAGGCAGCTGAGAGCAGGCAAACGTACCACGTATCATGTCTCTCGCCTGCTTCGCGATGCCTGTGTTGAGTTCTTCGAGGACATCGGTGGCCCTCCGGCCCTGAGCGTCTCTCAGATCCGGGTCCACACCTGCGGCTCGAAGCACAGAAGAGCGCTATCTCAAGCGGAAGCCGAGTCGCCGTGCATCTGGCCGCACCCCACGTGCCCCCTCGTCCACGTACCGTAGTCAAGGAGCAGTCGCACCACGTCCAACTTGCCGAAAGTCGCCGCTTCGTGCAGGGCGGTACCGCCATCCGTCCGGCAGTTGACGGGGAAACCCCTGTCGGAAACGGCAAACACCTCGGCTCGCACAGAACATTCAAGAGTGCCGAAATGACACCGAGAAATTACCGCGCTAACGACACTTCTAGAAAAAGTCAATACAGTGCACGCCAGATACGGCAACATCCCTGAGGCGATGACACTGCATACTCTTTTTATGCACAACCCGAAATGACGGGTAAAGCTACACATCAGGAACTTTATTTGGCTCGACCTTGCGGTGGTTAGGGTTAACTGGCTGTGTGCAAATCAGGCATGGCTGGGCGTTCTACAGCTAGCGCCTGACGTGAGGAGCTCGGAGCGGGGGGGGGGGGGGGGGGGGGGGGGGGGGGGGGGGGGGGGGGGGGGGGGTTTACCTGTCGAGCAGCAGTCGCACCACCTGTCGGTGCCCGTTCCTGGCGGCCAGGTGCAGGGGCGAGTGGTGCGGCGTGGCCAGCCTCTGCAGCGAGTGCGCCTGGGCACCGGCCAGCAAGGACACGCTCTCCAGGCGGCCGTATTGAGCAGCCAGGTCCAGGGGACTTTCCCCGCGCACGTTGCGGAGGCCCGGCTCCGCGCCGTGCGACAGCAACAAGGCCACGGCGTCCGCGTGGCCGTACTGGGCCGCGAAGTGCAGGGCCGTCTCCTGTTCCTGGGGCCAGAAAAGCACCCGCCTCGGCGTCCAGTCTCCGACCTCGTTTCGGGCACGAGTCGTCGGAGCGCCGAGTAAAGCGAGCGAGAGACAACAGGGAGTCGCTTCAGTCGCTAGGCAAATGCCCTTATGTCAGACCGCAGCGGACGCTACGAGGCATCCAAGCCAATCCAGCTCTGTGAACGTAGCATGTGATACGCTCTCCTCCCGTCACTGTGGCCTCCTTTCCGAGGTTACGTGACACTCACACGGCCTGGGATGGTCTCCAATGGCTCGTAATAGCATCCACAGCGGCAGGCCGTAAGGCGAAACGAAGTATAGTTCTAACCCTCGAAAAGCGTCTTGTACCATCTACGAGCTAATTCACCAGGCACGCCGTCGCGGCGCCGAGAGGCATTCATTTCCAAGCCTCGTCTAGAGACCTTCTGTGCAGGAGAAGGTGATAGAAGCTGGTATGAAGAACTTCAAAAGCAACCTCCATGGGAGCCTTCAACAAACTTGCAAAGGTATAAAAACAAAAGTGTCTAAGATAAGTTATTGAGTACCATGTAAGCAAGCAACTGACAGAGTATCTAAATCCTCAATTCTAAGTACACCACTGCAAAACTAAAAAAGAAAACAAACTTAAGTTGCGTTTCTGTTGTGAAAATCACAGTCAAACGTGTTTTTGTAAAATAGTGCGCCAAACGCTATGCCTTGGGTCCAAGACCTCGCTGTCCGTGGTCTGTGCCTTGGGCGGCCGAGTTGTTACCACCCACTGGATAAGTGTCTACGTGCATGCTGTCCAGCCATGGGCATAACCGTCTCATCCGACACCCTCTCCCGCAATCGGGAACCTTCGGTATACCCTGGTGAAACTCCGGTTGCCACTCGGAGGCTGTCGGGTCCGGTCCCGTTCCGAGTTTCGTACCGGTAAGTGGGTCGGGTTCTAACCCGACATTTCGACAAGATGTCTGCTGCCCCCAGACGACCCCTCACTCCGGAGGTGTACGCCAACTGCTTGATCGGGATCGGGACCACGTGCTTTATGGGCCCCGTTTCAATACGAGCTGCTAGCAGGTGCTGGCAAAAACGTCGATCGTCTGCAAATGGCTCCGCCTCCCTGCCCGCTTGTTCCTCCGCCACGCGACAAAGCCGCGCATGCGCACTTGCCACCAATCTCCGCGGGAGGCGTCCGCCAGTACTGCAAACGGCAGTGACTATTTCGACGTCCGCCATCAAAATATCTCAAAAATCATTTCGGCGTCTGTGAAGTCACTTCCGTAAAACGCCAAAATGGTGGGTTTATTATTTCGACGTCGTCCCCCTTTCAATGCAGCCGTCGCAGAGGTAGCCGTTTCGTGATTTCGTTCTGTTTAGTTTCTGATGATGTTGTCGGTGTCGTGGTGACGTTTCGACAGATTCGTGTGTTGCGTGCCTAAAAAGGTTTGGTCTATAGTTGGCGGTGAAATGTCTTATTCAGCGTGTCTGTGGGACTGGCTGCTCGAAAGTTGATCATGTCGGAGGTGACACACCCGGCGGCGATGTTCTGAGCGTTCTGCAGCTCGCATGTCATTTTGGCATGCGTCTCACTTAATTTTTTTTTTTTTTTTAATCTACAACAAAGGCGAGCTGGATATCCCTCTGCCTTGCCTGCACGTAACAAATGTAAGTGGGTACACTACGTAACACTGAGAAATTCGGCACGCCTTTTGTGCCTCCATATCGTGCAAAGCGCGTCTTCGCGTGGTTGCAGTCTCGCTTTGCATTTGTCTCCCACCCTGCTTTTAACCGTGTTTACCGCGTTCCTTGTTTAGTGTTGATTTTCTTCTTGGTCCGAGTATAACGAGTGGGTTAAGTAGGGAACGATCGGGATGTTAAATAAAAGGTCTTGAATTCAAACATTGCCTCCTTGATGTTTCTTGGCCGGTTCGAAGGAACAAAGGTTTTGCGCGGTTGTACGAGCTACACGGATTTTCCAATCAAGTGCAAATTTCATGACACGGCATTCAGCTCCTTTGTCTAAATTAAACACGCGAAATAAATCGTGAAGAGCAAAGGGGCCGCATTCTGTAATGTGTGTGGGGCACAACCAAGCAAACGTAACGTGCAGCCTGATAACTAATGTAACCTTTAAAAGCGTTTTTTTTCAGCTTATTTATTCTAAATCGTTTACACATTTGTTTTCTAAAAATGCGTGTTGAACCGCGACGCCGCCTACAAGCTAAATATTTGTTTGACCGCCGCTTTCGATCACTTTCCGGTCCGAACTCCGAAGCTCTAAAGTTCGAGAAGTCAAAATAGAAACAAATATTTTGACGGAAAACGTAAAAAAAAAAAAATACCCAAAATTATTTTGAAAGTGGACGTGGAAACAGTCACTACGCAAGCGCCCCCCATGGTGTGAGATGGACCTTCAATTCAAACTA